>CM061921.1:94359514-94682988 GCA_031002005.1 Vandiemenella viatica | reverse complement strand
ATGTAGACTTTTTTTTATTGCTTAACGTCTCTTAACAGCGAGGTCTTTAGAGACGGGAAAGGATGGGGGACAAGGAATGGGAAGGAATTCGGCCATGGCCTTTTGAAGGAATCATCCCGGCATTTACCTGGAGTGATTTTGGAAACCATGGAAAACCCAAATCTGGATGCCCGGACGGGGATTCGAACCGCCGTCCTCCCGAATGCGAGGCGAGAACGCTAACCGTTACACCACCACTATCGGTAAAACATGTAGACATTTTAGTTTTTAATACGTGTTTGTGCTATATAACGTAACGTAAATATCGCAAAATTCTCAACGACCTTAAGTACTTAACATTTAAAATGTATTTTTTTCGTTTTCCAGTTAATGACAGTTTGGCAACTACTATAATTTCAGAAACCAAAAAGCGCTTTATTAATCCTCAATATGTACTGGCATGATCCCTGGGCCAATAATACCCAAGTTGTTATTTAATGGGAAACGAGTTTTTCCTTGTATTTAATGTTTTTTAATATTTTCATTTTATTTTTTCCTTCAAAATCAGTAATGTAATAAGTGACTGCCTGCATAAAATATTTTGAATTCTACTTAGGTAAGCTGAAGTAATTAAGTGAAATCAAAAAAATATGGTAACTAATATAATTAATAAGAACTAATTTTAATTTAATTGCGATGGAGTAAATCCACCGGTGGGAATTTCCCTACACATATATTTATCTTTCTTCATATTATTAGGCCCTTTTTTTTTTTTTTTTTATCTTAAATCCTTTGTGTGTAATTTCCTCTGCTACCTTCTTTTGCTCTTTACGGATATTAATTTTAACAACTTTCGGCGTTTTTGGTAAACTATCCTGCTCTTCTCTAGGTAATTTATTCCACTCTCTGATTCCCTTACCTTCGAAAGAAAATTAACGCTCATCCAGTGGCGGATCTAGAAATTTTCCTGACCTGGACAAACTGTGAGACTGTCGCCCCTTCCGTTATTTAGCCGCTCCTATTGTCACCCAGGGCAAGCTCCCTGCTTTTACCCCTCCTAGACCCAGCACTGCGCTCATCTAACAATTTCTGGCAAATAACTGGCTGATTTCCGGCTCTACCTGTTAAGACCGACATAGTGATAAACACGAGCTACGAACAGTTACTTCTAGTCATAACACAGAATACCAGGTATTTCAACAGTTAGAGTCCTTGGTAAATTGTCTGAAAAACAAAAGAATGTGTCTTCCAGGGATAGCAGTTTATCTAAATTGAAGAAAAGTAAAGTATAAACTGATAATTTATGCAATTATTAATCATTCCTGTTTTTATAATCTATCTTGCAAGCAAATTCTGAAGAAAACAGTCAAAGAAATGGAGCGATTTGACAGCCACATGCGATATACCGATCCTGAAATTATAGGTGAGATCATCCCCAAGTTACCTAGAGATCATGGGAGTAGTTTACGTCGCGATACATCACATCATACCGTGACGTAGTGCTTATTAAAGTTTCTTAAATAACTGATAACTAGATTCCTCTTGCCTTTTGCTGTGACGAGATGGTTTTGTTTTCATTCTGGTCCACGTAGAATTTCAATCTAACCACAATTTCCGTTAATATTGTCGCTACAAAATCAAAGCCTCAATCACAAGCGCATTGATACAATAATTTTATCTTAAGTTATTGATGTGTATCGCGACGTAAACTTGAACCGAGATCATTTCGCTATTATAGCATGGTACAAAATTCTCTTAGTAGGCTACGTATCATTTTTGAAAATAGTTGGGAGTAGTTTATGTCTCGATACATGACATCACAACGTGACATAGTGCTCATTAAAGTTGTTTAAAAAACTAAATTCCTTGTGCCATTAGCTGTGACAAAAAGGTTCAGTTTTCACTTTTGGTCCAGGCTGAATCTCAACCTAACCACAATCTCCGCTAATATTGTCGCTACAAATTCAAAGCCTCAATCACACGCGCATTGATACAATCAATTTTATCCTAAGTTATCATTGTCGTGTATCGCGACGTAAACTTGAACCGAATAGTTTACATCGCAATTCACGTCGTCACGCGGCGTTAATGAAAACAGCGGTTACTGTGCAAAGTACGGCCAGTAGAAAACACTGTTAATTCGGGTTAAAAATACTACTAGCTTGTTCCTTGGCACTTACTCTTTAAGGAAAAGTGTACCTGAAAGCCGTAAAATATGTAACAAAGGTGTAATCCGCGCCGAAACATACGTTTACGCACGTTACTAACTTGGCGTTAATAGAGATCTTGAGCCACCTGTGACGTAATTATAGTCAGAATTTGGCGTAGCCGTTGTTTTCTTCACTCAAATCCTCTAAGCACCATGGAATATTAGTAGTCATTTGGGTCCAGGCTGCCATTCAGCATAAACACAACGGTTGCGCATATTACGGCATTAGCGGCAATAGACGTCTGGTTCCGTGTGTGACGTCATTATAGTCAGAATACGGCATGGCGACCTCCTTAGTCGTTCAAAATCCACTATACACTACGGAATATTAGTCGTAATTCCGGTCCAGGCTGCATTTCAACCTAACCACAACGTCCACCAATACATTTATTTGAAAATCAACATGTGTACAGCTTGAGGAATAGCACATTCGTGGTAAGAATGGCTGCTACACATCGGCTAATACCGCACGTAACCCGACGATTTTCACTATATTACTTCTTTCATCGGCTTCGGGTACACTTTTTCTTAAATAGAAATGCTTAAGGAATGTGTTAATCACATTTTCATCGAGAAATAACAGTTTTTTCTACTGGCCGTACTTTGCACAGCACCCAAAACAGGTTATTTATTATTAATATAATAGCTAAACTCCTCGTGCCTTATGCTGTTACAAGAACATTCTGGTCCAGGCTGCATTTCAACCCAGCCTTTATCTCCGCTAACATTGCCGCTACAAAATCAAACGATACCGACACACAATATATTAATTGCATCGGAACTACATTTTGAGTGGTAGCAACATTTCTATTTCAGGATTCGTAAGTAGAGAAGCATAAATTGCCATAATTAATTTCACGATACACCTTCAGTATGAACTGCAACTAGAAAAAAGCACGTGCAATAACACAGTCACTGTACCGCGATGTAAACTTGACCCTCATTTTCTGCAATGCGTAATGTTTTCATGTTGTTCAGTCGGTACCAGAGACAATACAGTTTTTGGTCAAGCTTACGTCTCGATTGCATACCGAGGGTATAAGATAAATTATAATTTATGATACGCGAACTAGGAATCCTAATGCAGATACTGTCGCTATTTCACGAAATGCAATTTGCGATGCATTTCATGTGTTAAGGTAGGGTTACCAGATGATGGTCTTCAAAAAAGAGGACATTTCTAGATTAATACTAAATTCTGCAAAAGTGTTGTGGGTTTCTCAACATTTACGGATGTTGCATTAAGATAAATTATAACTACACACTTAATAAATAAAATATTTAAGATATGCATAATTCACTATACTTTTTGCAAATGAAACGTCTACAATATAATAGGTAGTATATTACTTCTTTTTATTAAATCATGCAACGTTACAACAATTTGTGGCACATTTTAATATAAACTACAAAAAATCATCATTAGTACATTTCTCATCTTCATCATTATTCCCTGAAGTACTCCGATATTTCTTTGATGAACCAATTTCTGAGAGTAATTTCTTATTTTCCAACAAATAATTATAAAACTGTACACAAGATAAATCCTTATAATTATATTGCACACTTATAATTCCCTTAACAGACTCAACACTGAGTCTATTTCTATCTTTGGTCCACTGACTGTTTGCTAATGAAAAAATCCTTTCTACACTAGCATTGTGGCTGGGAATAGCAAAGAAAAACTCCGCAATTTTTAGTAGTTCTGAGAAACAAGCACCATTCTTTGACTTTCGGAAATATTTACACCAGATATCATTTGACAACTGATCTGTATTAACGTTAGCCTGGTTTGTCAAAAATTTCTGAAACTTGCAAAACTGATCAAAGCACTTTACATCATCTATTTTAATATTAAGTTTTTCATTTAGGTACAGAATTGTTTGTTCCACATCTCCCCAATTTGGAGAATTCTTCAGACCCATCCATTTAAATACCAAAAACTCTTGATACTGAACCAACCATTTTTTAAGATACGTAATTGTTGCATCGTAAACATGTGCTATTTCTCCTTCTAGCATATCATATTTAGAACCATAACCTTCATCCCATTTTTTTCTCAAAATTTCTTTTAGTTTTAAAGATTTGAAATTCTGGATTTTTCTTTCTTGAAGAGCATTGAACACACCCTCAAGAATATGTATCATTTCTACCAGTGAATTTTTCTCTTTTTCTAGGGCCAAAATATTATGTTGAAATAATGACATAAGAGAATGAACAAACCATAATCGTGCTTCACTAAGCTCATTTTGGAAAAACATTTTAATCAGAATTGGAATTTCACCCTGAGAACTGAAATATGACTTCAGTGCTGGATACATCTCAATTAGTCTCGTAACGCAAGGAAAAGGACAGCCACCTACTCTTAGAATGCAGTGGCGGATCTAGGATTTTTTCGAACCGGGGCAAAAACTTCACGCTGCGCCCCCCCCCCCCCTCTCCTAACTAAAAAACCACACTCAGTTTGGTACCATTAAACTAACGTGATAAAAAAGACAAAAGACATTTTATTGCTTGCATTATATATAATACACAAACATAATATGTAACGCACGAGCCAGTCCTTAGGCCCTAGCAAAATTGCACTAAATGTTCCTGCAACTTCACTCGTCGAGCTTTCATTTCCGCGAAAGAGTCTATAGCTTCAACATAATTCGTCTCATAAGCTGTTCTATTTTCGATTGATAAATCGTGAGGTTAAAAGACGTTCCAGGCTCATTGTTGATCTCAGGTAGGTTTTTATGATTTTTAGTTTACTAAAACTTCGCTGGCAGCTTGCGGACGTCGTTGGTAACGTGCAGTATATTCTCAGAGCTATAAATATATTAGGAAAGGCTTCCTTCAAGTCATTTTTATACATGTGTTGCAACAATTGGAATGGACTAGTTGTTTCATCGATTCCAATTAAAAATGGAGCTTGTTGTTTAAACACGGCAAGTTCTTGACAAAAATCAATTGCGTTTAAGTCCTTGGAGTATCTGCTTGCTAGAACGGCTCAATTTTTTTTTTTTTTTTTGGAGTTCTTCTGTGGACATATTTACTAACGTGTGGCAACCAATGAAGGCAAAGTTTTCATTTAGTTTTATTGTACTTTCTCCCTTATTCCTATTTCTGTTAAAATTCTGTCAAATACAACTTTTATGTCTTTGGAAAACAACTGTGGGGTCTAATGCTCTTGATTCGTCATCGCAGATTTCGTCGTGTTGCCTCTTTCGTTTGGAAATTCGTTTACTTTTGAGTATTGCAACGGTTCACAATTTTTGTGCTACAGGTGTAGCTTCTTTGATCCAATATTCTGTCGGCTTTAGTCGCATTTCTTACAATATCTTAATAAGCCCTTTCATTAGTGATACAGATCGCGAAAGGATTATGTCCTCCTTTTGTATTTCCACGTTTACTCTATTAATTTCTCGAAGAAGGTTAGCCCAAATTGTTAATTTGAGGATAAATTTAAAATCCAATACATCATGTAAGAGATGAGCGGATTCATACTTACATTCTGCAGCCGGAGAAGATTCTTCAATTTCCTCCATTGCTTTGACAACTTCAGGTAAATAATTCAATAGGGCAAGGTGTTTGGTCGACCATCTTGTCTGGCTACTACCTTTTAAGTTGGTTTTTGTACATTTTTTCATTATTTCCCACCGTGTAGTGAATCCAACGAAGAAGCAATAAAGTTTTGGTACAAGTCCAAACAGACTAACCAAAAAAAATTGGATATCGTCTCGTCCACCAGAAGATTGTAAGCGAGAATAAGCTAGTAATCCAAACTTTCTAAAAACAATTAATATTTCAACAACCATAAAAAAAACTGGTATTTTCAGGATATGGCTGCTTAACAGCCTATTCCCTAAACATGTTTTCGGAGAGCGACGTTTCATGAATGCTTTATTGTAGGTTTATGTGTTGAGAAACAGCGGTATGTGCTAATAAAAATTGATAGGTTTTGTTCATAATATATGCACAGAGGTAAGAAATAAGGCCCATATAAGTTTTTTTTTTTTTTTTTACATTTTACTGGTCCTCGGATTGACAAAGGATGAGAAATGCTGAGATTTTTGATAAGGATAGATTGTTCCTTACCTGTTAATGGTTCGTTTCCAGTAATAAATATTTAAACTCGTTCACCACAAAACTGGGCTAATCACTCGAACGCAGCTACAAGAATGTGAACATCAAATGGCAAAATTTATAAATCCAAGAATATCGCGAGTTCCCGCTAACAATGACGGAATGAATTTTTTTTAAGGCCGCTCTGTCAGAACAATGAATTTTCCGTCCTTTCAAGTTGCCGCCGCGGTCAGTGTACCACGGCGCTTTACGTAAAAAAAAGGGTCGGCAGCACATGAATATTTCACCCTGGCGCTTATAAAAAGATGCCACCACCACCTGATTTTGGCGCCCCCCTGAAGTTGTCGCCCGGGGCAAGAGCCCCGGTTTGACCCCCCCTAGATCCGGCACTGTTAGAATGACAATATTTCCCTATATTGTACATCTACAAAATCACAAAAGTCCTTAAGACTTTCAGTACGTACTGTGTACACAGAAAAATAATTAAAATTTTTAATACTATGGAATCAACATCTAATGTGAGTCCTGCATCAATACCATGTTGAATGCAGTTATGTAAAACATGAGCAGGGCAGCCTAATCCTACTAATCTATCATTTAAATTGTTTTTCAGATGGGCGAAAACATTATTTCCCGACCTCTTACCAAGTCCACTAATCCCACCAAAATTTGTATTTGTATTGTCCCCAGAAAAAGCAACACATTTATTATTAATACCTCTACTTCTAAGAGTATCACATATGTAAGATGCAATCGTTTTCAGATTTTTCATTTGGACTACTTTTAAGTTCTATCACTTTGTTTGAATTCCCCCAATTTAAAGTCATAGTATTGAATTAGAATTGGAAATAGTTTCACAGAACCATGGTTACTGTCGTCTGTTGCAACACCAAAACATGAAATACACTCCAAGAATACACGCGAAAGCATTAACAGAATGAGGTAACAATACAGAATTAATAATAGGCTTCTGTTTTAGTGCGAGCACATGACATTTGTTTTGCTATATTTGAGTCTGTAAATAACACTTTCTGCAGTTTTTCAGTACAGTCCATTGATTTAAAACTTTGATGATGCTTGACTGTGTGAAAAGATAGGGTGCCTTCAGCTTCATGGACCAGATCATTAATTTTGGAATACTTTTTTTGCAAAAAAAATCGTCAACTTTGGATGAAGATGCTGCAGTACGTATCCGCGTTTGTGTTTTTCAGTGTTTTTGTGAGCTTCTAGATCTAGCCCCCTGCAAATTAATAATTGTGCGTGTTATACGTTATTCAGTGTAAGAAAATCTGAGCTATTACACGCAAATTTCCAGTGTCATTACGATATTTACGTAAAATCGGTCCCATGGTTATAAAATCTTGCCTTTATTAGCAACTGAAAAAAATATTCCTGATGGGCAGATAAGACATTCTGCCTCTGAGCTAATTCTTCCCGGTTTGAAGTCAGGAAATCGTTTTTGTAATCGTTACTGAAGACACATTTGCGTTTTGACATGATTTCACTTGAACAGTAAAACTGCTTCACTTCACAACAACCAAAACGCAACTAACAGTAAAGCAGTTGAAAACAATGATTCTAGAAGCCGAGCTGACTACCGTAGTACTTTGCATTGTTGCGTACATAATGTTCTTCACCGGCCGCCCCGCAGCTCGTATTTCACGATAATTGCCTTCGCCACCTATTGCTCAGAAATCGTAACTATATCTTGACACAGTGCCGAGACAGAAAAAGGAAAAGATAAAATATCACATTGTTGGCATAAAGGTTAAATTCTTTAGGGTTTACCATTTTGACAGATGGGAGAGTTTTATTCCCACACTTTCAAGTTCAGGCAGTAGTAAAACGGAACTAAAAAAAAAAAGAGGACATTCCTTGATTTTTCTCAAAACCCGCCCAGACCATTTTTACGGTCCAAAAAAGAGGACATGTCCGGGTAAAAGAGGACATCTGGTAACCCTATTCACGTACAGCTGTGCCACATGCATTGATTGTCGACTGCACTCTATGATATTCAAACATCGATAGCGCATAATACAAATAATCTGTCCTTTGAAAACGAGTATCCGAGCCTAGAATTCACTGCTGAAAATACTCTAGTGGAGTAATTTTTTACTGAGCGCTTTTCGTTCAAGCCATTTTTGCCATAGGCGAAGAGATAGAACCATGAAAATTCCTCTGCTTTTAACTCCCTATTTACATTTACAACATTGTCCTTAGTTTTGCGAAAAATTTCTTTAATGTTTCTACTTTCTTTAAATTCGTTATTAACATCTGGCTGCTCGTGATCAATTGGTGCCATTACAGATGTTTGCACAGGAAAGAATTGCAATACATTTACTAGTTCTGGTTCTAAATCATTTTGTTCAGTAGAAACTCCATTGACATGTATTAATGGATGTGGTTCTGAATATTGTTGCTTTCTTTTACGACAACATTGATTGCATTAATTGAAAATTGTGTACCTGAATTGGAATGTGTAGTTCGGCGGATAATACGAAGAAACTGGTCAAGAGTGTCGCATTCGATGATACATACTTTTCCTTTTTGAGCTACAATTTTTTTTCCCCTTCGGTCCGCATGAATGACAATCGGTGAAATAAAACTTGTCATCATAACGCATGAGACCATATGCACTACCGGGAACTATTAAAATACCAACATTATGTTCGTCGAACAATAAGTCTATCAAAGCACGAAGATTTAGGAAATTAGCTCCATCGTTTTCTCTGTCGCATAAACTTCCATTGAAGGCACCATCTAAATCATTATATTCAACAGCAAAGATATTGTCGAACATGAGGATATCATGTCTTACAACATCAAGATTTCTGATCTCTAAATAGCCGCGACTATCAATTGGAAAAGCAGCTGGTTGATTTTTAGTTTCCCTGTCAATCCGTTCGTAAAATCTATCGCCTTGGATCAGGTTTCGATTTAAAACATTTGTATCCCATTGGCTCGGTGGAAGAATGGCAGCAAGAATTAAATTTGCAACAACCATGGCAAAGCATTGATGTCCAGCATGTCCAGATCGGAAGATTTCATTATTTTGATTCCAGTCAGCACGTACGATTAGCGATAAATCATTAATTTCCATATATGCACTGCCAGTTGGAGCATCAGTAGTTTGGTCATCAGATTTGTCGGGTTGTCCCGGCTGAGCTGGAATAACGTGAATGATATCCTGCGTATTTAAACGAGCAAATCGATTTACTTGTACGTCCTTGTAGAGTGGGTTATTTGCAATTAACCAATCAAGCGCTGTGTAGACACGATCAAGCGATATGTTGTAATTTCTTGATAAATTTAAGTTATTCAGAGTTTCAGTTACTACAACCATTCCTACATCTGTGCTCGATCGAGGAAGAATTTCAGACAGCTTTTCACTGACTTCAAAAATATCGAGAGCAAATTATGTTGCATGTCCTTTGAAACCTTATTGACCAAATCTACCTGGAAATTTGATCATTTTGACATACGGAATGATGCGCTAAAGTAAACGTTGTTCTGGTTCAATTAATGCTGCAATTTCACCAGGAATATCACCTGGAAGCAGGTTATTCCAATACGCCTTGGATGGAGCATGACTCTGAGCTTTTCAAATGCATATTGCATCGATGACAAACAAGTAACTCATTTTTAGCGATAAGTTCCGGTGGCAAGTAAGGCTTTGGCAAAGTCAAACGATAATTTAGTACCTGATTACGGTAGCAGTTTTTTGGGTAGATATCACAACACTTGTCGCAAAAATTGTTTATAGTTGATTGAAAGTCTGAGTCATCAGCTAACAGTTGAGCATAAGCCTCACGTCGACATCGTAATCTTGCTTCACGTTCCCGACTTGCCTCTTTAGTTTTTGATTCCGAGAATCTAAAATGACTAGATTCCAGTCGAGAGCTATGCTGATTAACTGTTTCATTTGTTCTTGCTTTAGCATGTAGTTGTGCGTCACTAGCAAGTCGAGAAGAGTGTGTGAACGAGTTCTCGGTGGATCTTGCATGAGCCTTACGTTCCTTATCATTAGTGCGTTCGACAATACGCTGATGTTCCTGAACTTCTGTCTCTCGCTTCCGACGTTTGGCTTATCTTGCAGACAGATCTGCTTCCAATTCCTGTTGAAGCATTGCAAGCCGCATTTTCTTCGGTTTTTCTAAGCGTCGCTTGCGTTGAGTGGTTGTCTCCCTTACCATAAGAGAAACTTTGCTGTGTCCGCACGGCGGCTGAAATGTCAACCCGGCGGACGGGCGGTCGTCCGGAGACGATCAAGCGAGAACCGAAGTAAAGTACAAGATGAGCTGCGCAGAGTCCAAGGAACAAACCGAACGTAGACCAAGACGCGCACTGATCCGAGTCCAATATGCGATGCACAGATTCCAAAGGAGTAACCGAAAGTAAACCGAGATGCGCGATGGTCAGAGTCCAATAGGCGATGCACAGAGAGACGGAAGCGAAACTGAGTAGAAGTGAACACAGCACTGTCCTAAGTGGGACCGCGCGGCTGTATTTATACTAGACAAGTCGCTTCTGATTGGCCGCAGCGGAAACCCTGCTATGCGGTAGCGCTAGTGGGCCTTTTGCTAGCCCCGTCTATCGGTTGTCCACCTCCATCTCTTCTTCCGGGCATGTAACGGTGTCGGGCCGGGATACCAGACTTTTCTATCAGGAAGGCTGTCTAGAGTTAGGAATCTGTTTGAGACTAGGAGAAATAAAAAATAAATGAACACTAAATAATATCGTAACGACTGATCCTACAACTACGCCGTTTATTCAGTGGGTTTTCTTTAATTTTAACACTGCATAGATAGATAAATCAAAATAAAACAGCTGACTGCTCTCTACACTCTTTGGATCACGCTATGGCAACGCTGCGACTGTTCCTTGCCGGACAGGCAAAGCTCAAAGCGAATTAGTTTTTCCCGAATTTTCCAGGCAACTTACAATTGCGCCGTTTATTCAGTGGGTTTTCTTTAATTTTAATACTGCATAGATATAGAAATCAGGATAAAACAGCTGACTGCTCGAGGCAACTTATGCAATTTTTCTTTCTTTAAAAACCTTAATCGGACTATTAAGAACATTTAAAAAAATAGCCAAATTGGTACACAGAAAAAAAGAATTCAGTTTTCTCCGAATTTTCCAAGGGCAACTTTTCCAATTTTTCGTTAATTAAAAACCTTATTTGCAGCATTACAAGCATTTTTAAAAAATTAGCCAAATCGGTATACAGAAAAAAAACTTTCAGTTTCCTCAAATTTTTAAATTTTCCGGTGCAACTTTTCCAATTCTTCATCATCTAAAAACCTTTTTCGGACTATTACGAACATTTAATAGACATTTAATTCCATAGAAAAGGGTGCTTTCAGTTTCCTCCGATTTTCCGGTCAAATTTTCCAATTTTTTATTAACTAAAAACCTTATTCCGACTATAACGAATATTTTTAAAAAAATTATCCAAATCAGTCCATAGAATTGAGTACTTTCAGTTTTTCCCGAATTTTCAAATGTTCCGCACAACTTTTCCAATTTTTTTTTCACATGTTCATGCATTGTCATCTAGTTCTGAGCTATGGTCAAAATTTCAAGTCTCTAGCTCATCGAGAAGTTATTTTAAAATCAATTACTAAATTCCACCCGGACAGACAAAGCCCAAAGCGAGTTCATAAAAACATTTTTATAACTAATGCTTCTTGCAATTTCTACTCAAAACCATTTTTTACTATATCTCTGGAAAATTCTAAATAATTTAGAATTTGTAGTTTTTATTGTCAAACTCATATGTCGAACTGAACCGGGAAATGCAGTTTTTTGTGTGGGCGGTAATGTTTTTGGCCCTGACACTGAAAGTCTCCCAGTTCGATTTCTGATCCAGCCATCACGATTTCTAATGGTTTTCAGAAATAACTTCCGGTAATGATTTCTCCAATTTCCTTACCGTTACTTAAGCGAAACAATTACTCGGCTCAAGGAACACGTCGTCGATAATCGGTGAAGCGACAATAAAGAAGCAATGTTTCGTGTAACTGACGCAATCAGAAGTCCAGACTGCAAACTATCGAACAGTTGTTTCACGTGTTCCCTGTTGCAATGCTGCTTCTTTAGTCTATTACTACTACGTTTTCTCCTAGCCATCTTCATCAGCCTACGCACATCCTTGCTATAGTTTCAGTGCTCCTCCTTGTATTTTTCAACAAACATTTAATTTTCATCTGTTTCTTTGTTCCCATTTCCTCACTACAGCTCTAGTAGTTTCGTTTCACATATGGAACATTCCTCAAAATCATTTCCTTAATTTTGGAAGCCTTATCTTGCTTTAATTACACATGAATCACATCCGTCCCTTACTTACAGCTTTGATGTCTATCTCAGCTACACATTATCACTTATTCCCACCATCATTTGGGACCCCACTTAATTTTCATTTGGATTCATTAATAAAACATCCAACATATCTTGCCCACTTTTGCTTTACTGCATCAGTTACATAGAGAATACCTTCCTCACCAAAGTGTTTGTTCCCTTGTGTTACTAATACCACTTCTTTCCCAACTGACACCTGCTGTAATTAATTCCCAAACCAATTATTTTACTTTTCTCTCTGAACTGTGAATATGCAGTCTTTTAAACACATTTTTTTCACTCAACAGCCCATTTCGATAAACAACCATGACTTCTATCTTGTTTGTTAGTGCTAATTGCTGAGTGATCTTCAGGGCTTGTTGCAGTCTGATGGAAGTAGGTGTTCGGGCAAAGTTCTCAACTTGACAGTGAAAGAGTGTGTTATTAGTTAAAAAATGCATTTATATTTCTACGTAGTCTCCCTTAGTTCAATGCAATTTTTCCAACGTTTCTCAAATGAAAGCGAGATTCTGTAAGATCTGCAAAATACTCCTCAAACAGCTGTCACCTTTCCATTACTAAAAATTTTTTGCAGCCATAAATCTTTTTAGATTTTTAAATATCTGTCAAACGGAGCCAAATCTTTTGAATCAGATTAATGTTGTAAATCAGATTCCACAACCCATTGCCAAATCGCTTTATGGGTGTGTTCATTGTCCTGATGAAAACTGAATTTTATTTTTTAATCCAGGTTTCACGAATTTTTCATCCTGTTTATCCAGGAGAAATACGTAAATTCCGCCAGTTATTATTCCACGCTTTTCAAGGTATTCAATAAAAACAAACCGTTAAGCATCCCAGAAAACACTGACAGAGCTTTCTGGCACACAGTATCGACTTCACCTTTGTTGGGTCAAAGCCACCGCCTTTTACCCACCGTTTCTATTTTGTTTCATTTCTTGCATTCAGTAATGGACCAAAGGCTCATCCATAATTACAAATCGGGGAACAATATTGATAGGATCCTTCTTAAAATGGTACCTATTTTTCCGAGATATTCGTTTACGCATTTTGTTTTGGTCAGCATTTAATAAAACCAAATTTATAACAAGCTTTCTCATGCTTAATTTCTGATGTAAAAATGTACTATACCATTTCTTCTGATATGCTTAAGACCTCAGGTACGTCGTACACCTTTAACCACCGATCATCCAATAGAATATTGTCCCGCTTCCCGATATTTTTTTGTTTTGTTTGTGGTTATAGTTTTTGGTTGTAGTCCACTGAGAAATTTTCCAAGATATATTCAGCCATACATTTGTTCTTTTTTTGAAAATAAATTACTCATAAACCTTTAGCAACTTAGGACGAGTTTCCGTTGGCGATAAACAGCCAAAACCAAAGAATCTGACAGCAGGCTATACCAACTGTGCTCCGATCTGGACGTTCATTTGAGAGGATCCACGTCACGAAGTCGATTCTAAATTTTGACAGGATGGTGACGGGGAATAAAAATGAAAATTTCTTTCCAGCTTGTTACAAAACAGAATAGCCAGTTGTTGTAGCAACCTCTGTAAGCAAGCAGAGAATACTGCGTGTGACGTTTAGGTGATTACGGCATTTGTTAGCATTTTCGAGTGAATTCTCGGAAAACAGCTAGAGTGAACGCAGGAGTTTCTTTGTTCGCTGTCGTTAACCAACAAGAAGCCAATCTACTATGTGTTTTACAACTACGCTTAGGCGAGCACATACTCTGTCGCCATGGCCGAATTCCTTCCCGTTCCTTCTCCCCAAACCTGTCCAGTCTCTAATGACCTCGGTTTATCTCCAACTGTCGGAAACGAAGAATTTGACAGCTGGAATTACTGCGTAAAACCCAAAGCAAAAAACAAACAAAAACCGTTGGTATTAGTTGATTGCACCACAGGGTGTTTACTCTATTACTATTACTAATACTCGGCGATTCACTAAAAGTGAGTGGCGGATGGTGCATTGCACCTATCCGGGAAGGTAATGGTTTGGAAGGGATATACGGGATATGGCAGGAGGCGCCCATGGGCTATTGTGAGGATCCATCCTAGCATTCGCATGGAGCGATCTGGGGAAACCAAGGAAAACCCAGATCAGGATGGCCAGAGTACTTTATCGAAAGCTACTCCTGTCGGATTTTGTGTTTAGTCGCCCAGTAAATCCATTCTATTCAACTCCCTAATCACTCGTGGAAAAAATGAGTTGAGAAATGAATCGGTACTGGCCCTGATTTCTCTTATCTCATTTTCGCGATCATTCCGGGATATGAATGTAGCTGGTAGCAATATTTGTTTACTGTCATTCCGAAATACGTCAGTCGAGAATTTTTCAATTAGCTTCTGTCGAAAGCAACGCCTTCGGTGCTCCAGGTCTTCCCAACCAAACTCCTTCAACGTCGCACTTACGCTTTCCCTCCAACTATATATACCTGTCACGAATCGGGCGGCTCTTCTTTGGACCATCTCTAATGCCTCCATTAGTCCCTTTTGATGGGGACCCCATACAGAGCAACAATATTCCAAGTGAGGCCGCACTAGTGACTTGTATTCAATCAATTGAACGTCCGGAGTGAATTGTTTTAAATTACGACTCCCGAAGCATCTGACCACAACGGCGATTCTTCAAACGCTGGAAGTCTTGCTAACTAGGGTACTATGGTAGAGCCCATGCAGGATAGTTCTGGCTTATGCTTATGGCTTTACGTCTCGTCGACGTCGAGAGCATTCGAAGCTGATAAGGACTGTGTGTAAAGAATGGGAAGGAATTTGGCTATGGCATTTTGAAGAAACCATCTCGGAATTCTCCTGGAGGGATGTGAGGGAATCATGGGAAGCCGAATGGAGATTCGAACCCGCATCCTCGTGATTGCGAAGCCAGTGCGTTACTGCTTACTCACCACTTTCGGTGATGGTACTGGTAATGGGATCGCTTCGTGGGTTGTGATGGGAGAGGTAGGCATAGCCAACCGTAACGACAATTATGTTATATGTTCCTTTGCTGCACCGGTCGAAATAACAGACTGAAGGAGACCTCAGTGTTAACGAATAGCAACAATACAAAACCATACAAATAAATCTTGAAGTTGCATTTCAAGTCGGGGGAATTTAATATTGTGATGAGTGATGGTGTTTTCTGTAAGTTGTGATATGTTATTTACTTGCTCATACCTGGATAGATACCATAAGAACAATTACCTCTGGCTTTCCAGCAAAGCATTAAAATTGCAATAAAGCTACCCCGGCAGCGTAGGGGTAGCGTGCTTGGGTCGTGTTGCAGGGGTCGCCGGTTCGAGTCCGGCCGAGGGCATGGGTGGTTTTAATTAAGTGTTGTCTTCGTCTTGTGTCGTCCTTACAAAAGAGAGAAAACAATCACACTTGGATGAAATCTATACATTGTAAAATGAAAAAACACATTGAGCTGGCTGAATGGCTAACATGGCCGAATGCCAATTAAAAAAAAAAAAAAAACTGCAATAACGACCTCAGTACAGTTGCCGAAAAACAAAATTTGCGTGTTCGCTTGCTCATTTAAGAACCAACCAGTGTGCCTCACTACGCTGAGGTGCCGCATACTGGATCGGGGAGGGGAGGGGAGGGGGGAGTGGGGAGTGGTGAGTGGTGAGTGGGAGGGGGGAGCGGGGAGGGTACAACGGTGCTGGGCACAAGTCCAGGTCCCCGCGTACTGACCATCCTGACTGCGCTTTTTAGGCGCTTTTCCCCTTCCATCAAGTCGAATGCCTCATAAACTATTCATTTGGAAACAAAAAATACACTTATCACACATAGAACATTGTTAAATGTTTCACTGACAGATGGCAACACTTCAGTTCTCCCATCAGTACATACTACGACCTTGCAACAGGTATAAAAGAAACGGCATGCAGTCGTTAAATCAAAGTTCTAAATTTGACCATGCCAACGATGAGTAAAATTCAACAAACACAGCCGACCTCAAAACGTTGGGAAAATGTGGTCAAGAAGCAGAACTTGATCATTTAAGGTTTTGATTTCGCAGTCAATGAAACCCTTCTGCATTCTGAATTATTTTCATGCCAACAACAACAGAGATAGGGGTAGGAAAAATCAAATGCCGTATTAATACCTTCTCAAATTTCTTTTTCCTCCATTCTGCAAGACATCTACATCTACATCTACATACATCATACTCAGCAAATCACAAACATTGTGGGTGGCAGAGGGTGCTAAGCACCAATCCTAAACCCGCCCATTCCAATCCCGAATAGTGCGAGGAAAGAAGGAATACATATAAGTATCAGTACGGCATCTTATTTCTCTAATCTTATCCCTCCGGTCATTGCGACCTAAATAGGTTGGCGGAAGAAGTATTCCATTGCACTCTAAATTTCAATTTTTTCGCATATTCTCCAATAAATTCGAACGCAAGCTACGTCGTCTGTCTTCCAAACTATCCCAGCCCAATCTATGTATCAATTCTGTGACGCTTTCATAAGGGCTGTAACATCAAGTCACGAATCTAGCGGCTCTCCACTGCACCCTCTCAACTGAGTCAATCAGAACCTTGCGATACGGATCCCAAACCCCACAACAGTAATCCAGATACGGACGCACTAGTGTTTTATACGCTATCTCCTTTGTTTGAGCATTAAAATTCCTCAAAATACGACCTATGAATCGTAATTTAGAATTTGCCTTGCCCACGACGGAAGTTATGTGCATGTCCCATTTCATGTTGCTTTGTACTATCACCCCCAGATACTTCACGTAATCAACCATGTCAACAGGTGAATTGTTTATTTTGTACTCGTGAACAAACTGATTCTTCTTGTTACTTATCCGCATTGCCTTGCACTTTTTGCAATTAAGTGTAAGCTTCCATTTACGGCACCACTCGAAAATAGCATCCAAATCACGTTGAATTTCTAAGCAATCGTCGGAGCACCTTATTTCTCTATAGATAACCGCATCGTCGGCAAACAATCGCAACCAGCATTTGACGTTGTCACCTAGATCGTTTATAAATATTAAGAAAAGAAGTGGACCTATTACACTTCCTTGAGGAACGCCCGAAGTAACATTTATCTTAGAAGAGGCTTCCCCGTCAACAACGACATACTGTGATCGACCAGTTAGAAAATCCCGTATCCACTCGCAAATCTGAGCCGAAATACCGTAAGCTCGAATCTTCGCTAAGAGTCGGTTGTGTGGCACAGAATCAAAACCCTTTTGAAAATCCAAAAAAACTGCATCAACTTGCGAACCTGCATCGATAACTTTCGTTATGTCGTGGGAAAATAGTGCCAATTGTGTTTCACATGATCTCTTCTTCCGAAATCCGTGTTGACATGGTGTAAGTAACTCGTTCTCATCTAGAAACTTCATTATGTTCGAGCATATGATATGTTCCAGAATTCTGCTGCAGACCGATGTTAAAGATATGGGTCGATAATTCCTAGGATCACTCCAATCTCCTTTCTTAAAAACGGGAATTACCTGGGCTATTTTCCAGCAAGACGGTACTTTTCTCTCTTCTAGTGATTTACGGAATATATCTGACAGAAATGGTTCAATATTCTCCGCGTATTCAGAAAATATTCTTACCGGTATACCATCGGGACCCGGCGCTTTACCCCACTTCAGGAGTTTTAATTGCTTTACAATTCCTACGCTACTATCGGACCCATCTCTAATTCCGCACGATGTGGTAAAGTGGGGATGTTTTCCATGTTTTCTTGCGTGAATGAATTTTTGAATTCGGTGTTAAATACGGTAGCCTTGTCGCGGCTGTCTTCAACCTCGCGTCCGTCTTTTATTAGAACTGGATTATTGTTCCCTCTACAACTAACTTTTTTTTACATACGACCAAAATTTCTTAGGGTTTTCAGTGAGGCTCTTAGAGAGAGAATTTTCACGAAAGTTATTAAATGCCTCACGCATCGCATTCTTAACACGTCCCCTTATCTCCTCTAACTTATCTAAATCAGTCCGATGCATCGTCCTTTTTGATCGTGCATGTATCTTCCTTTGCTTCTTGAGTAACCTTTTAACCTCCCGTGTATACCATGGGGGATCGTTCTCTTCCCTGATTGTCCGTTTCGGTATATGCAAGTTCATACCTTCCCCGAGTATATGTAGGAATCGATGCCACCTCTCTTCAACGGTGCCTCCTGCTGCTAAGAAGGTGTGGTAATTATGCCTCAAATACTCTCTAAAACACTCTTTTGAAGCCTTTTCGAATCTGTAAACGATCCTCTCTTTTCTCTTTCTGCGCGTGGTTGTTAGTTTTACTGTAGCAATTACAGCTTTGTGATCACTTATTCCTGCGGTGGTAGAAATATCCGTGAATAGTTCGGGCCTATTTGTAACAACTATATCTAAAATATTTTCGTTACCGTTGAGGCATCGCGTTGGTTCAGTTACGAGCTGTTCAAGATGGTGATCTGAGAAGAGGTCTTGAATGATTTCGCAAGCTGCTTTATCCCTGCCCCCAGTAACGTGAACGTAATTAGTCCAGTCGATATCTGGCAAGTTAAAGTCACCTCCTAGCATTATTGCATGGTCCGGAAACTGCCGTGCTATAATATTTACATTATTTCTCAAGGCCTCGGCGATATTTACGCTTGCATCGGGTGGGCGATAGAACGAGCCTATAACAAGTTACGTTGAGCTTGATCCATATGATTTCGCAGACAGTAATGGACATCTATTTCGCTACATGGGAGGTACTTACTAACAGCTATAAATACACCACCTCCTTGGGAATGCAACCTATCCTTACGGAAAATGTTCATGTTACTATTAAAAATTTCGGCGGAACTTATATCCGGTTTTAACCAACTTTCCGTGCCTATTACGATATCAGCCTCTGTACTACGAATAACGTTTTCCAGTTCAGGCTGTTTATTACAAACACTTCTGCAGTTAACTACTAGAAATTTTAATGTTCGGGATTCTTTTTAAGACACTGCAGTAAACGGTAGTAGGTTCACGTATGTAAAATTCTTGACGTAGATCATAGAGTTTTACATATAATGTTTTATTATTCTACTATTGGCCGAGGTTGTAAAGGCGTATAATTGTGCCTGCACCGGACTTAACTTTAGCTGGTTCCATATCTATTGGTGAAAGACATTTTCACCGTATTGTGTAGCAAAGGAAATGGAGAGTATTTGTGCATTTCCCTTATAACCACATTTTGTATCATACTCCCGGGTTATATACCAAATCTCTCCACAGTGCTTATGTAGTAAAGGTATACGACATTTTCATGCTGGTAGGAACGATAAATTGGAGTCTTATTTTTTTGTTTTGTTTCGGATGGGTTGATCTGAATAGGTGGGCATTACACTTTTCGTTCCCCCTTCTTTCATCACATATACGTGATTCAAACAACACACACTTCTATCAAATTCTTCACATATGTAACATCCGCATACTCCTAAAAGACTGCTAGTTACAAGGACTTTGACATTGATCCGATGTTGTAGTGATTAATAAATTTGCAAAATGTTGTAAGAAACTTGTATTAGTTTGCGGAAAGTGATAAGCAGAATTTTTTCTGAATTTCGTGTTTTGTACTTTGCTGGTGGTGTCATCATCAATGATGTTGAGAACTTGAAACAGCTGGTAAACTACTGGTGCATAGATCCCCAACATCGAGTAGTTGTCAACGAGATGTAGTTTATTGGTTTATTGAACCTGGTACTACGCTATCTATTGGGCTTCGTTAGCATCCAATAATAGCATATCAATAGAATTTGCATGCACTGTATTAACCGTTCCATCGATATGTTTGATTGAACGGTGGGAAAGTAAAATATGGATGGCTGGGCCAAACACTTAAAGAAAAATTCACTTCTGGATGAATTAGAAACAATTACATGAGGCATCAATGCTGTTGGCCAATTTGCAAATGTAGCTTTTAACCCATTACATCTGTTGGGGAAAAAAATAATTTACTGGAACATAAATAACAAAAAAAGGTGGAGATGCTACAAGAAACATTTTCCCTTCTCTTTTCTTGTTTATGGCTTCACGTCTCGTCGACGTCGAGGTCATTAGAGACTGGAAAGGATGGGAGCAAGGAACTTGGCAATGGTTCTTTGAAGTAAGCATCCCGGCATTGGCCTGGAGTGATTTGGGGAAACCAACCAAAATCTAAATGCTCGGACGAAGATTCGAACCCGCGTCCTCCCGAATGCCAGGCCAAATCGTTATCGGTCGTCCAACACGCTCTGTCCTCTTTTATGCCGGAAAGAAGTTTCGATTTCAGCGAATTCTTCTTTACTCGATTTTGACCGAATGAAAATAGTCTTATAAAGAGGCATCTAATATTAAATTCCTCTTTTGTGCTCTTTTTAATTCGCGAATGTATTATTTGCACCGCCAACTCTCGGGTTACAACTATTTCAGATAACAGCCAGACTTTATGTTTGCATTAAATCATAGGATTACTGGAAATAATGGGAGGGGGGGGGGATGAAATTGTATCCTGTATATTAAATGGCGTTTAAAGGAATAGAACGATGAAAAGAAACTTAGTGGATTGACAACTGGAGGGGCGGGGGGTGGCAAGTAAAAATCAATTTTTTTTACGCATAATTTAGTGAGAAATAATTATTTTGATGAAAGGTAACTTAAAAGTATATTATTCTGATCTTATAATATTTGAGTCCTTGTTATTCTTGCGATAAAAATCTATTTTTGATCGAAAAACAAGGGATTTTTTTATTTTTTTTTAAGCATCTAAACATTACAGATTTTTAAAGCTCATGGGATTAATGTTCCGAAAGTTAATACAGATGTGATTAGCATCATCCATTCTTTCAGAGAGTGTGGCATGCTACCCCAGGTACAACCTACTGCAGAACAGAAAACTTAGAAGAAACAAGATGAGTTTTCCATGGTTTCCCCAAATCACTTCAAAAGGCCATGGCCGAATTCATTCCCTTTCCTTGTCCCCAGTCCCATCCTGCCTCTAATGACCTCGACGTCGACGAGGCGTAATGCCATACGTAAAAAAAAGAAGATTCCTTTCTTGAAGGGAAAAAATATGCCGAGGTGAGTGAAAAATAAAGTGCTGAGTGTCTTAAGCAAGCCTGTCTGTTTTCTAAAAGAAAGAATCTGGAACGAAATTTATTTTTTAATTCCTTATTTTGCTACAATTGGAAATAACTTGGTTTAATTTTTAACCAACTTTAATAACAAATTGTTAAAAAATTGAAGCTTTATAATTGTGGTGATTTAGAAGGATGCTGAAAATTAGGTAAAAAATGAACGTGGTTTGCAAATTGTGGGTGAGGAAAGAAGTTTATGGAAGAGACAGGATGGTGGGTCTCATCATAATAAAAGTGGGATTGGTTACTTTGTTAGCCGAAGGAACTCTCTAAGGTAAGAACTGTAGAGGAAGACAGAGATTAGAATACGTGCAACAGATAATTGAGAACGTAGGTTGGGAGGGGTATGTTGAGATGAAGAGGTTAGACCAAGATAGGAAGAGATGGAGGATTGCATCAAAGCACTGATTGAAAAAAAAATATATGGATAATACTATTGCAAATAAACTTTCCATTCTTGGAACACTGGAATACGACTTCAATTTTTAATGTAAAAAAAAAATTTAAAAAAATAGTGCAATATATTTTTCACTTTTTTTTTTTACCTTCCATCTGGTAACTCCGCAATCAGCACATTGTATAGAGTATGTCATCTTGGCACTAAGCCCAGTTTTCAACACAATGCTTGTTTGTGTGCTTGACCACTTACAAAACTTGTTGACTTTGAGGATTACTATTGTACGTTTCTCGGTAAGAATGTTTCATTTCTTGAAACGCCTTTTAAACCACATATGAATGATCCTTAGTAGAATCATCCCTATATTTAAATTACTGTACTTCTGTGACAATTATTTTTAAAATTACCCCGGAATGAAGTTTTTGGCACTTCAGAAAGGAGTCTTTATCTCTCTTGGCTTGACAAAACCAACCTATGCTAAGAGGTTAATGAGACAAGTTAATTACCGGTAATGTGGAGATCTTCTAACCCATTGCACTGACGTTAAGTCCTCTGAAAACATCATTTGTGTGATAGTAATATCATATTGCCGTCGGTTTAGAAGGAAGGATGATAAAATGTATTGGCTTATCAACACTAATGAAAGGATAAAATTCTGACTGATTGATTGTCGAAACTAGAAATTTGCTAAAATGAACTGAAATCGAATCAAATCGAGATGCACTCACTGGTCTAATATATCCTAACTTCCATATAAAATAATAAAAAAAACTAACTTAGTCCACAACATTAATGTTGGTTGGATCCTCCTGAAGGAGGCATAGTAAGCCATTGTCATAGAGGTAAGACGCAAGTTCCTTTCCTCTGCGACCTACAGTTTAACGTGGAATCCGAATCACGAATCGTCCTGCCGTAGTTCCTATGATAAAACACAACTCTTAAAAATTTCTGGCCCACCGGGACTTGAACCTGGGACCGGACCACGAACTATCGAAAGCAAACACCTCAACCGTTGGCCACTCCTAAAATAATTATTGCTCCAGTAATTTTATACACTCGCATGTCACCCAAAGACAGGAATGGGGCAAATAAATTTGCTTTATTAATGAAGACCCTTCGAAAGCCTATGTCGGAATTTGGTGGATCTGCTTGCTATTGAGAGCCGCAATTGAAGGCAGTAGAGGCACGGCTTGTGAGAAATGAACGTTGGGTTTGAAGTTGCGGTGTTGAACTGCAGGTAGCTTCCAGGAAGCGCTACGGGAGAGGCCGCCTGGTGGGGGTATTAGTAGAATGGGATGCGATGACAGTAACTGCACGCGCTCCGCGGGACATACATTTGTCAACGCGACTGAATACCAGCGCTGCTTGACGCCTGTTGGCTAAACACGTTCCCACGACGTCCCTCGACCAACACGCCTTTCTGCATTGGTTTCGCAGCTCTGCTAATGGATCCATTATATTAGATTAGACATGCTCGCTTTCGTACCATGTGAGAACAGTCTCGGGGTTGTGCTACAGTGTGTATAATAGTGATAAATAAATAACGCCAAAGCAATTGAATGTTTGTTCATTTATTAACATCCCTAACGCGTTTCATTTTTTTGCAGAAGCATCTTCAGCGGATTCTCTTGGTAATTACGTACACATGTTACAATTTGGTTATGTTGTTGCGTTTTATCAGGGCCGCATTTAAGCATAGGCTACATAGGCTGTAGCCTAGGGGCCCGCACCACAAAGGGGGGCCCGCACCACAAAAAGAGGGGCCTCTCACCACCACAAACCTCGCCTGGGCAGGTAGTAGAGCTAAAAAAAAAAAGGTATTTCAGAATTTTTAGAAATTTAAGAATCCAGCCACTGCCGACAGGGGGCCCGCACCACATGTATAGCCTAGGGGCCCACAGAGCCTAAATGCGGCCCTGCGTTTTATACAATGGAATTGTAATCTAAATTGTAATCTACTTACATTTTTCGGTCTATTGAATTTATTTATGCTCCATACTCGGCAGCAGTGAGTTTTGTTATCTTTGTGAGTAGTAATTCATTTTCCAGTTTTTTATTGCACTAGTGACTAGCACAACACTGCACTGTACCGCATGTTTAAGGAGCGTCCATAAACCACGTAGCTCCATTTTGGCCTCCTGTGAACTCCTCCTCCCCTCCACGTATCCCGACGTGGCTTTTGTCTGTACTCCCCCCCCCCTCCCCGTCGTTTTACGTAGCTTTCTTCCCCTAATGATTCCAGAAGATATTTTGTACTGTTTTCTCTTGTCAGACTATCGTAAATTACATACGGAGATAATTAAACGACGGAAATAAATATTCACATGCTGTTGTGTTTTCTGTGCCTCATTTTAACTGTGATAAATAATATGAATGAAAAGCTACGTAGCCTTAGAGGTGGGCAAAGTGATTCACTAAAATGAGCGGTTGTTCATTTGATCACTCAATGAAAAGAACTAGTTCTTTTGAATCGTTCACTTGCTCAGTAGCTCAGTTTTACTTGAGACCTATTTTTTTTTAGGTCTCACAATCCGGTTATACCCCCACTTTCCTTTGGAAATACCCCAATACCCCCTTATGTCAACTTCAATAGAAATAGTAGACCTTTTTATAGCTCTCCAGTCCACAAAACCCACGTGAGCTAGCTCTTCATGATCTTCGGAATCAACTGATTCACCTAGAAGAACTACCGTTTACTTTTTAGTGAGCGACTGCTCACTCGCTCTTTTAAATGAATTGCTCTAAAGAACTGACTCACTCGCGAACGACCCATCCCTACGTAGCCTGGCTCGGAACCTCTCCCCTCCCCCCACGTAGCCCAGCGCAGCTCTCCACGCAACCCCCCCCCCCTAGACCGAGTCACGTAGTTTATGGACATTCCTTTATTACGGAAGTCCTGTCCGTTTTGTTTACTTGTTTGTTTGCTATGTGATGTTGTTTAGTATTTTAATGTGTCTTCCCTTTGTTTGCCCCGTTATTTCAGGTGTAAATGTTTGTCATTAGTTTTTTTATGGTTTTGTGTGTCCTTTTTTTAATGTTGTTTTGTCTGTGTCGATGGCTTTTCATTAATTTTATTTTCAGTACTGTGTGTAATGTTGGATGTGTCAGGTTTGTGTATTCGTTTGTTATCTGTTTTCCTTCCGTTAGTGATTTCTGTATGTGATAGTTCGCTTGGAATGTTAGTATTTGTGGTTTGTTGTTGTTAATTGTATTTGCATGTATGTGTAGATATTTGTTGTGTGGTGGTTGTGTTCCTGTAAGTGTTCTGCAAATGCAAAAGAAGTGAAACGCGTTCGGGAGGCCAATAAATGAACAATCATTCCATTGCTTTGGCGTTATTTATATATCAATATTATCAGGAATTGACGAAAATTATATACAACGTCCAGAGTGTATATAATTATTAACAAACCAACAATATTGCCAACTACTGATTACAGTTAGTTACATAACATCACATAAGTGCATTCAGTTTGCAATGTTATCTGCGTATATATAACATCCTATGTTTATTTTTATATACGAATGCAATTTTCAGATCCTCTAATTAATTGCTGCACTTACAAATAGTTTGAACAAAAGAATTATTAATTATTTTAGTGATTGTGAATAACTTTGTCACCTTCCCCTTCCATACCTCAAAATCGTATAGTATTTTCTCAATCATTCCAAGAAGAAAATTCAAATTTTCCAGTCTGGATTTCAAGCTGTTAGGATTTTGCAGATAATATTTTATTTCCTTTTCTAGGACATGGAATAAAAGAAGCTCCAGTGAATGTTATCCTTTCCTATACAATTGACAATGAATTTTAATCTATGTGGATGTTATAATTATGATGCTATATTTATTCGCTGTATTATAGCTATGTATTTCAGGTTATAAAGGAACGAGAAGGAATTCGGCCATGGCCTTTAGAAGTAAGTGGTTTGGGGAAAATATGAAAAACCCAAATCTGGATGTCCAGATGGGGATTGGAACTCGCGTCCTCCCGAATGCGAGGCCAGAGCGTCTCCACTCACCAACCACGCTCGGTAATTAAGACTGAGGTTTTAAGTAATAATTTTACACTACAAAAGACATTATGGGGTAAATGTATTGTGCTGCCACTTACCAGAGTTATAAACAGATTCTTGCACGATATACTTGGTCTTCTTCCGTACATAATCCTTAGAACACGTTTTTTTTAATTTAAATACCTTCTATGTTTGTAAAAAGATTTTCTAGGAGATGCCATAAGTGAGCAGGGAGTGGAAATGTGTAAACTGTACCAACTTCTATGTTTCTGTATCAGCTATTCTAGCTATTGTCCTCAATGAAATTGCTACGGGATTATGGATTTTCTTTTTATGTTGAATATTTCTCTTGCAGTTCAGTTTGTTATCTGTATATACACCCAGGAATTTTGTGAAATTGTTTTCGCTGATTGCTTTTCCGTCAGACATCACATTATAGCTCTCATTTACTTTATACTTTGTAGCAAATCGAAGTAACTAGGTCTTTTCTATGTTAAATATTATTTTATTTGTAATGAACCATATGTTAATTTTCTTTAGAATACAATCTGTAGTGTTTTCTAGGTTTTGTATTTAGGGAGACTTTAAGGATATACTAATATAATCTGCAAAGAGCACCAAACTGTGGCTATGGTAGAGGAAACCTCAACGTAACCAAACTACCTTCTATATTTGTGGGATTAAATTTTTTTTATTTCATTAGCTTCTTTAATTACTTGGGTTCAAATTTTACAATAAAATTTTTAATGCCTTCTGAGAAACTCTGTGTCGCTCTTCCTAATTTCTACAAATTTTTTTTGGAAGAAACTCGGGCATGTCCTTTTGGAGGAACCTTCCTTGCATTCGCCTGGAGTGATTTGGGGAAACCATGGAAAATCCTAATCTGCATGGCTGAACTGGGATTGGAACCCGCGTCCTCCGGAATGCGAGGCCAGAGCGTTACCGCTCATCCTACACGCTCTATCCTCTTTTAAGCCTCCCTGAAGTTTTGATTTCAGGGAATTTTTTACTCGTTTTTGATCGACTGAAAATAGTCTTATAGGGAGACATCTAATATTAATTTCAAAAAACATATGTTGAAAATAATTGGATTTATTGTTTACCCCTGTCATTTTGCACATATTGATCCATTCAGACGTTAATTAATTAATTTTGTTGAATTGTTCTGACATTTCTAACTTCATTCAATCTTATTTTTGAGTGTTTCACTTTTTCACCAGTACAAACAAAGTCATATTTGAGCATTGGGTCCTTACAAATGATTTTCCACTGTTCCATATATCTCTAATTTATTTTCCTGTATAAAAATATTGTCAGTGGCGGTGTACTTTCTTTACTCTAGCTGGCGTAGTTACAGCTTGTCAAAGATTGAATTATTTATGTATTCGTAAAAAAATAATGTGTCTGGTAACAATCTAGACCAAAATTTATGTTGAAGTCAAACAGGAGATAATTTCCCTTTAAACGCCTGATAAATTTAGGAGAACTGTTTCATGTTTATTACAAACTTCATTGATGTTTCCAAATGGTCCTCTATAAACTGCCAGCGTCTCAGAATTGCTGCTACCTTGTTCTAACTGTATTTATAAACGTTCAGAATATTTTGATAAAAAAATTCTCGAGCTTCGATCCTCGTCAAAAAGTCGCACTCCTGGAACGTCTCGAGGTTTCAGTTCTCTGCCCTCATTTTCAAGCGACTGAAGTAAGACGATCAGCTGCCACTGCGGCCGTTGTCACGTGCGGGTTGAGGGGGAGGGGGTAACTATTCCCCTCCCGCCGCGAGTCAAATGCCAGATTTGGCTCACGTTAACTGCCGCACCTTGGCCGATGACGTCATACCCACCTTTCCGCCACGCCTCTCCTTCAACATTCTGATTGTGGTTTCCAGACCACGCTGAGTTACCTGTATCCCTGTTCACCATGTGATCAGCAGTCCTGATCTCAATGGCTTCCGAGACGATACTGTCCCCATTTCATGTGAGAGTACTTACTGCACATGCGTAACTTCGCTAGCAGTGAGCTCGCTAGTTATTTACCCTCCTCTCCGTTCTTCATATATAAGTCGGTCACAATTCAGATTTCAAAAACTTTCGGTGTCGCTATACGGGACTTTCGATTGTGCCGCAAAATGCCACTGTAAGAATGACACCAAATGTTAAGGCCCTAAATACACAACATGTTCAGATTAGTTTCATTGAAAAGCTTACAAGTTACAACATTTCTGAGAGGATTTTTTAAGTGCGATTTAAATTAATGTGGGATTCTTGCACCTTCTAAAAACATCTTGTAAAGCCACCTCATAATACTTATACCTCCGTTTTGGGATCCAATAACAGATCTGAATATTGAAACAATCAGGCTACTTACTGAAAATCATGAGATGAAATCTTACTGGTTGATAAGAAAATATTAAAAAATCTATTTCAGTTATAATATGTTGACAGTTGTATTTGGTGTACGGAATTAGGTCGTTACTTAACATTTTGGTTGTTTAAGACAGACAACACATTTGAATACATTTTGCGCGGAAAAGGAACGGACATATCAATGACGTGCAGACTTCATTGTTTAAGGCTCTTGAGAGGTTTTCTGCTTTCATTTGACCATGTTCTGCAAGCATTGCGCTTATCTGTAACAAAGATATACATTTATAAAACAGAAGAAAATTATAAAATACTGGTTCCACAGAGAGATATTGACACTGATTTCATATCCTAAAGTAAGACCGAGCGTCGTGGGTGAGCGGTTAACGCTCTGGCCTCGCATTCGGGAGGACGTGGGTTCGAATCCCCATCCGGGCATCCAGATTTGGATTTTCCATGGTTTCCCCAAATCACTCCAGGCTAACATCGGGATGCTTCCTACGAAAGGCCATGGCCGAATTCCTTCCCGTTCCTTATCCCCATCCTTTCCCGCCTCTAAATACCTCGACTTCGACTTCGACGAGGCGTAAAGCAATAAAAAAAAACCTAAACTAGGAAACGTTTAGTGGACACTACTTCTAAAGAAACGATAATTTAGCGTAGAAATTTGTTAGAAAATAAAAGATCACGCTACTAGGAATCTTTACTCCCTAACTATTGCGCGGAAACGTTGGGTTCTATTACTGTGACAAAATTCGACGTTATGAATGGAATCAGCCATCATTTTTAGAATGACATTAATTTTTTTATTTAGATCTTACAGTTTTTCTATAGCAAGATTATCGTAGCCGGAATGAGATTTTTTGCAACGCTTTTGCCTTCAGTCAAGTGGCCAATAAGCAAATTCGGAAAATTACGAAAAAACTAAATATGGGCCCTTAGGATGTCAGACCCTTATGTTACATCTCACCATGCAGACAAATTCTTCTTTTTTCCAACATGTTGCCAAATAGACAACTGATATACAGAAATAGTTTAATTGATTAATAAAACATACTCGGATATTAACGATTACAGAATAAATAATAATTTTCCATTTGACTCTACGGAATTTACACATCTGTACAGTGTAATTGACAAAACTGTTAAAAGGCCTTGAGATGCAATTCTACCGTAACTGATTGCTACTAACACTCGATAGTTTGTTCCAGGTAAACCTTCAACTGTGAAACGTAATGACTTATGACCGTAGCAATTAATATCACAGAATACATTAATTTTCTGAAATATTATAAAAAGCGCTACCTAACGGTGACTCTTGCAGTTCTACAAAATTGATTAACAAATCCAAGAGCCACTAGAAGTGATAAATTGCGGACGATGCTGACTACTTTCTGCACTGGCTGAAGGTCTCTGAGGTCTGAGGAGATGAAGAGGTGAGTTTAATGAAACTAAGGCGCCCGACTGGGCCGGTGTAGTCGTAACTCACGGCAGCCTGGCTTCATGGAGCCATCAAATTCGGACGCTCGCTTCAACTTAAACTGGAGTTCATTCTCACCAACGCAATTTTTTCTGCTGGAGGCGCAAGATATCCGTCTCCGTTGCCCCGTGGAGGACGGGTTTCACCACTACCAGCTTATGGAAAAACAGCTTCTATTAACAACTCCAGATAATAAACGCAACATATGTCCTCACAAATCATTTACATTTCTTGCAAGATTTGTTTTGCGTTATAAACGCTTCAGTGTTATGCTCTAGGATGAAATTCAATTGGTAGAATTGAAGGGTTTGGTTAAACCAAAACATTGGTAACTCATAAGTTTGGCGTCGAGGAGGTTAAAGGCGGGAAAAGACTGATGGCAAGGAACGGAAAGGAATTTGTCCATGGTCTTCTGAAGGAACAACCCTGCCTTTTATCTGGTGTGATTTCGGAAACCATCTAGTACCGAAATCTGGGGGCCGGACAGGGATTCGAAATGACGTCCATCAGAATGCATTACCACTCACCACCACGCTCTGTTGAAGTTTGGTCTTCAGTTACGCATTAATTAAAACCATGTGAATATATTTTCTTTACGTAAACTGCTTTGATATTAGATATGTCACTTGTCTCACTCAAGAACCTGTTTGTGCAAACAAGCGTCTAAAATGACTATGATTGAGGTAGCAGTGTATCAATCATCCAAACATGAAACAACACTTCTGTTGATTTATGGTACAAAAGAAAATGTTACATTATACAAAATATGAAGCTGTCCTAAGATCATCCGATTTAGACTGACAGAGAGCGGAAACCAAGGAATCTTTCGTTTTCTCTCTCTCAGTGAATACTTGAGGTACCGTGAGAGCATATACTGAGCGAGTGTTTTGGGTGGGCAGTAACGCTTTGGTCACGCATTCGGGATGACGCGGTTTAAAATCACCGTCCGGCCATCCAAATTTGGGTTTTCCAAGGTTTCCTCAGATCACTCCAGGCGAAATAGGCCAAGGACGAATTTCTTACTGTTCTTTGCCCCAGGTCCTTTCCCGCATCTAATCCCCTAATGACGTCAACGAGGCGTAAAGCCAAAAAAAAACAACTGAAAAACAAACGTGTGTAAATTATTTATGTTAACTTTTTAATACACATAGGTTATAATCTGAGTTTTGTTGCCCTACGCAGTAATAAATTTGATGGATAGTGGCAAACCATTGGAACTTGCACTGGTGTGAAAAACGTAAGTACGACATAGATATAGTAACATAACATATTAAATACTAGGTGGAAATGAATTAAAGTGCGGGAGCAGGTTGCTAGGGGTCCCCCACACATGCGCAGAAAGCTGGGCGTCTCATGCTTGAGATCAGCTGGATTATAGCGCCAAATACGCTGGTCAGCCAGAACATTATGACTACCTGCCTAATATCGATGTAAACCCGACCAGGCGATAGCGGGGTCACCTGACAAGGAATGACTGCTAGTCAGACACATGCACGGTGCATGTAGTATCAGTGAGCATGCTATCCATGTTTAGAATGGGGAAGGCGCGTGATCTATCCGAGTCTGACTGAGGGCAGATTGTGATGGCCGGGAGGCTCGGCTCGAGGATTTCGGAAATTGCACGACTTGTCGGGTGTTCGATGAGTGCTGTGGTGAGTGTCTTCAACAAGTGGTGAAACCAAAGTGAAACCACGTCCAAACGTCGAGGGATTGGGCGGCCACCTCTTATTACAAATACCGTACGTCGTAGACTGGGAAGACTGGTAAAACAGGACAGGCGGCGAACTGTGGCAGAATTAACATCAGACTTCAATACTAGGCAACTACGACTCAGATGGGAACGTGACCATCGTCACTGGACGTTGGCGCAGTAGCAGTGCGTTGCATGGTCTGATGAATCCCGATACCTTCTTCATCATGCCGATGGGAGCGTGCGAATCCGTCATTTTCCAGGGGAACAGCTTCTTGACACCTGTACTGCGGGACGGAGACAAGCTGGCGGCGGTTCTGGCGAACGTTCACGCAGGCGTCCATGGGTCCAGTGGCGCTAGAGCAAAGCCAATAAGTGTAGCACACTGGTTGCAGACCACATATACGCCTTCATGACGACCATGTTTCCCAACGGCAGTGGCATTTTTCAACAAGATAATGCGCCATGCCACAAGGCCAGGAGTGTGATGGAGTGGTTCGAGGAACACAGTGGCGAGTTGCAATTGATTTGCTGGCCCCACAACTAGCCAAATCTTAATCCGATCGAACACATCTGGGATGTGATTGAACGTGGCGTCAGAGCTCATCGCCCCCATCTCCCTCATTTACGGGAATTAGGTGACTTGTCTGTGCAGATGTCCAGCGACCTACCAAGGCCTCATTGCTTCCATTCCAAGTCGCGTCGCCGCTGTTATCCGTGCCAAAGGCGGACATACCGGATATTAGGTAGGTGGTCATAATGTTCTGGCTGATCAGTGTATGTCTCGCACCGCATCACGAGACATCTGAAAGAACGGCACAAGACAGTGCGTGTCAATCAGCGATATGTTACGGTGTACTGCAGCGGTGATCTTCATTACATGTCCAAGAGACAACATCTTGATGACTTGAAAAGGTGAAAAATTATCGGGAAACTGGATTAACAAAGTGTGACAAGTGTAGCCCAGGAGTTTGATATTAATCAGAGCATTGTGTCACGTCCATGGGGGGCGTTCCGAACCACAGGCAACGTTGCCCGAAAGAGTGAAGGTGGTCAACTACAGTTGCAGTTGGCCAGTACACTGTGAAACAGGGAAGAAGGAACCCACGACAAAGGGTGGATGCAATTGTAATCACATTTAACAGGACTGCAAGGCACGCTATCTTCCGTTAAGAATTGGCAAGGCGATTGCATGCGGTTCGTCTGTTTGCCCGACGACCATTTCATTGTGTTTCGTTGACACCCGCACATTGGTGACAGCAGTTCCGATGGTGCCAAGAGCATCAGGACTGGACCTTTGATTGGTGGGGTCGCGTGGTCGTCTCAGATGTGAGCAGATTCAGTCGGAGTAGTGATTCTGGACGTACTCACATCTGGAGAACACGTAATACATCCAGGATTTTTTTTTACTTGTGGCTTTACGCCTCGTCGACGTCTAGATCATTAGAGACAGGATGAGATTGGGTACAAGGAACGGGAAGTAATTCGGCCATGGCTTTTGAAGGAAGCATCCCGGTATTCACCTGGAGTGATTTTGGGAAACCATGGAAAACCCAAATCTGGATCCCCGGACGGGGATTCTAACCGGCGTCCTCCCGAATGCGAGGCCAAAGCGTTAACGCTCACACGCGAAGCTCGGTTCACACCCAGGAAAAATGTCTAAAATGATCTTTTTTGTGGTCCATGACCTATTGGGAGGGGAGCTTTAAGTTTCATGGGAGTAGCGAACTCCAAATCCTTGAACGCCATACACTCTCCAGTCAACGTTATTGCGACGCTGTACTCCTTCACCACATGCATTTTTTCAGAGGTGCATTTGCTCCTGACTTGATTTTTATGGATGAAAATCCGCGGCCGCATGAAACAACGCAGTTGAAGTCCTTAGAACGTTATGATATTCGGCTAATGGACTGTCTTGTCCGTTCCCATAACTTAAATCCAGTCGAGTACTTGTGGAATGCGGTGGGATGACTAATTGAAACACGTCCACATGCACCAGTGACCATCCACCAGTTGTCAACCATGCTGGTGAAGCAATTGAACGCCCTACCATAAGAACTCCATACCAATCTTGTGACCAGCATGGAAACACGTTGCAGAGCATGTTTCACTGTCCGTGATGACAACAGGCCCTTTTAAGAACCATGTCCATCCTTTTGTAACGTCCAGGGGACTATCATGAATCGCCTTGACTTCAGTACAACTTATCGTCTCTGCATAAAAGTGTAATTTCTGTTATACTCATCGCGTTTTACTTTTAGTTGCCTGTTGTACGTACCGTGCTATAGATGTTCTATGTATGGTTCAAGTTTCATCGAGCTATGTTACTAGGCAGTGACACAGCTTGCGCATGTTACTTACGTCCTTGAGTTTTGCACACCAGTGTACGTAACTGGTTAATGTTTGAGCCTGACGTAGCTGAGGCCTGAGGTTCGATTCCGAAAATACTTCATTCATAATAACCATGGCTGGCTTCCATTATATTTCTTTCCCCAAATAATCTTTTCGTCAATAAGCCCGAACCAAAATTTGTTTAAAAAATATTTTCCTTCTGTGCTAACTCATTCCTTGCCTTTTTTGTATTTCTCTTTTGTGAAGTTACCTAAGAATGTTGAGTAATTTCTTCAGGATGTAGTCGTTTTAATCGAACAAAAGAGATTACTTTAATACCGCGTATTTTTTCCATGCTCGACACGAAGCAGTAGTTTTACCTTTGTCTCGTATCTATTTTGAACTGTTATGCTTCATTTTAAAAGTGATACAAAGTTGGTTGTTTTCTGTGCTTTTGAGAGTCCTAGGGTGTCAAGACCAACCTGCAGTCACTATACCTCCCGAAGTTAAATCACACCCGTTCTTATTTACCAGCAGGCTGATGGTAGATATGGTTCGTTCCTGACGTTCAGCTTGGATGAAATTTCTAACTAGAATCGCCCAGTTCATAAGTAATCCCTTTCAAGACTCAGCTTCGACTGTAATAAACTTTTCTTTATACTTAATAAATTGTCAACCGATTTCGTATTCCCTCTGGGAGCATACTTTTCAGTTTATCTTTATGCTTACTGTGTTGCAGTAAAACTAGTTATTGAAATTGAAACTTTAATAAATTACAAAAGCACCAAACATTTTATCAGCCAATGCCTCAGTAATGTATATTATAGTTAAAGGTCGATAGTTTGAAGCTCATGTTAGTTTTGTTTGCATAATAATAGTAATAATAACATCGACCTTGATCGATATTTAGCTGATGTTAAACTTTTCCGTTCCTGCTTTATCCATTCTTCTACTTTAAGTGTTACATATAATGTTGTATCAAGTATTACTTATTGTGTATTGAATCATTTGGAAGTTCTATTATGTTAAGAGTGATATTCTCAATTATCTGATGATTTCAGTTTAAAAGAGAGACAGAAACTGTTTTAATTTTTGGTCAGAAATGTGAAGCTCAACGTAAATAATTACCTTTAGTTAATTACTAACTGCCGCTTTTACTTCAGCTAATAAGTAAAATAGTTAAATTATATAGTTCCATTATACATGCAGAACATCTGAAGGCTATTTCATTTGTCTACTAAGAAGTACTAAATAAAAATAAACTGTTTGTTGTGGTAAATACCATTTGAGAGAGAGCACTTTAGCAAAATAACACCTGGAACTGATATGGATTTAACATTTGAAACACTGCCGCTACTATTTGCAGAACATCAAAAAATATGGAACCCCATATCCTGTGTCTTTTTTAAGCCGTCTGCTGTCGTCTTTAATACTATTCATTGTTGCAGTTGACAGAGAACCTAAACCCTGAAGCCTACCTGATAGTGTGCCTACTGTAGGTCTCCAAGAAGCGAAAGAACAAATGTATATATAGTAAAGAATGTCCGTAAATTCTAAAAGGAAAATAAAAATCAAGAAAACCTATCTCTTTACCTCTATACATGGTTTCTCTCATACCTGAAACAAACCCTGAAAGATTTATTGTTCACAAAGATACATGTAGTAAAACACCGACAGAACCAAGGGCTCAAAATTCCACTGTCATGTTCATAATAACACTCAAAAATATTCCAACTTCCATCCAGAAGTGTAAAGTGTGCTGAATTGCACTCAGTGAAACAGTGCTCTATGCCTCGAACAAAAAAGTAAAACCCACGTTGAAGATGTATGCAGATGACAGAAATGAGGTGACCAAAAATGGAACAAAAATTAAAGTGAAGAAATCAACTTTTTTTTTATCTTTATTCTGCACAAGACTGATTCCCATGGTGCCAAAACTAAAAGTAATTATAAAAAATCCAATGAACAAATAGAAATTGTGAAAAACTGTTCGCCCAGGAAAAATAGTCAATCGCATATGAACAAATTCTTGTAACGCCCATTTACTTGAAGTCATAGCAATAAAAATATACGCATCAGAGATGCATACTGTAGTGGCAGTTTTGGCAATCACATAACAACCAGCGGAATTAAATACGCTTCTGGCTCTGCAGACATTGTTGGAGAAGATCTCAAGGGGAAACATTTAGCCTGGAATTCGAGATTCATGGCGAGATTGGTGGCGAAAACTGCTGTCACTGTCTCAACGAGCAGTCGCCATCTTCCAGAAGTGCTCGACGTAGTTCAAGCGCTAAACGGAACTCATTGAGTGCATCTGGCAACAAAGGTTTTTTTTTTTTTTTTTTTACGTCTCTTAACAGCGAGGTCTTTAGAGACGGGAAAGGATGGGTGGCAAGGAATGTGAAGAAATTTGGCCATGGCCTTTTGAAGGAAGCATCCCGGCATTTGCCTGGAGTGATTTGGGAAACCATAGGAAAACCAAATCTGGATGCCCGGACGGGGATTCGAACCGCCGACCTCCCGAATGGGAGGCGAGAACCTGGCAACAAGAACAGAGCTGTCGTCTGACAATAACTCGGCAGTGATCTCCTTTAATAACTAGAACTTAATGAAAAACAGAAGAATGAATACTGGCACAATTGAATGACATTGCTTCACTCGCATAAATTATAAGAAACCTATCTAGAACCACGTCCAGCATAGAGACGGCTGAAAGGATAGGCCAGACCACAAAGTAACAGAAGAGGCGAATAAACTGGATTAAATAACAACTTTCTTTGATTCCGGAACTAGGAAGGATTTCCTCTGATTTTATTATAGCACCGAAGAACCAGTATCGCGTGTTGTGGAAACGCCACAGAGATCCAGCAGGCAAATAGATCTTCTGGATGGATGCCAATCGACTGAGAAAAGCTCTACAGGAACAACAACAGCAACAGCAACAAAAGAAAAAAAAGCGAATTGACAAGAGTGAACGACGTCTTTAATTCACAACTCAGAGATGCGTGGCACCTAGTCACGGTAATGAAGAGCAACAAACCACTAAATGGACCAGTAGGACTCTGCATCATGGCAATACAAGTTGAAGCAAATTATAAACACCACAGTGCCATCTTCAAGAAAATGAAGCGAGAGTGACTGAACGAACCGAAAGCCTTGCGATAGATATCTTGACAGAGCCGGATGAGTAGTTTCTTGAATTAAAGACACCAAGAGAAATTACCTACTGTCCCCTTTTCGATGTGGATCCTGGTAGATTTAGCCAATTGCGAAGTGTCCCTGTTTATTTTCTTGCATTAATACGCCCGTCGTAAACCAATGGCTTTACTAACGTAAATAGATTCCCCATTAAACGAAGGTATGGCGTGTTTTGGGTGGTTTAGTCCTATAACCATCTCTTACACTCGCAAGCCAACAGTTCGTTAAGTTTTATAATTATTACAGGGTCTAAAAACATACCCACGAGTTTATCGGAAGGTATTATTATTATTGTACCAGTAAAGAAAATACGCTCTTCTGATCACTCAAGTTCAAATTAATGCTTCTACTTAATACTCAATCAACCACGACATTACACATCTGCTTTTTACATTACTCTGATAAATTATTATTGGTTGTGCAGTCTAACAATAACATTTGACCTTCACCAGGCGAACACAACTGGCTGACTGCTCTCGACCAAAGATTCTCTACATACATCTTACGGACTAAAATAATCCTACCCCGATTGCTGAAACACACTACTATCTGTGGAAACCCGTAATACAACTGATTACAAACAGCTACACAATTTACAAATAAATTAATAACACAGTCATACTGAAAAATAATTAAACCACCATAAAAAACTGATACTGTTGGTAACAAATGTAACAAAGTCCAAACAGTCATCAGGATCTGGGAAAGTGATAAGCAGCAGATTTCCAGTAAATTACAAATTGGTATCTCAGAAAACTCTACTGAGGAAGGGACTTACTAACAAGAATTTTCAATGCCGCTTAATGAAATCATACTTTCAGGGTCAATGGAAAATGAGTAAAAACTTTGCGCTGCCAAAACCGGGAAGGCCCACGCGGACACTGCAAACCACAGATCTATCAGCCTTCAGATTTCGATGACAAGGGTATTGAAGAAACCGAAACTAACAAATACCACTTTGGATTCTGAGGGGACTATGAGGCTCTAACGTTTGCTTTTTACATAAAGCTAACGAGTAGGTATCTGAGCAACAGGAACTTGTTCATATACACAAGACGGTCAGAAGTATAGATGCAGAAGTCTCTCAATACTCTGTGTTAGCTCTGAACCTGTTTAACATATTTGGCAACGACAATTCATCTCACGCAGTTTTCAAACGATACCCCCATACTAAGGATGGCACTAATATAGAGCGAATACAGGCAGCATTAGTAGACATAAAGAAATGACGTAAACGAAATACAGCTCAAATATATGTTCAAAAATGTGCAGCAGTTTATTCCACAACTTAAAGAAACTTGATTAAACAGCGATTAGTATTTCTAAGCCAAGTTATCCTCTTGGCTCCGCGTGCTGAAGGTCGCCGGTTCGAGTCCAGCCGCGGGCACGGGTATTTAAGTATTGTGTCTGTGAATATCATGTCCGTCCTGTGGTGTGTCTAATTAGGTGGAAATAATTCATCAGGCTAGCTGTGTGGCCTAAGATGACAAAAGCCATTATAAAAAAATCCTCTTGGTAACCAATTATCGGTATCTGGGAGTTACACTTAGCAGAAGGTATATCCTCATCAAACGAATGAGAGGATAGTGTTATCACAAAAACTAGACACAATAATGTGAAGGGCAAACAAAAGCATGAATAAATAAGATTTTAGTAATCCTGTAGTTTTTATAAGGCTGTCAAACATAGGGAATAATGTACGAAACAATTAATTCACACCTACAAAGATTTCGGAATCGACTTCCAAGGTTAATTTTGAACGCTCCATGATTAGAGCCACCCATGGGCGCCGGCAGGATTACTTTAAGGGAGGTGCATCTGTATCTTTTTTATATAACGCCTATTACTTATTAAATAAGGATAATGAATTTATTGACAAGGTGTTGAACAAATTTGGACAACAACCTAGGCGCCTTGAGTTATTATTCAAACAGTGAATTTAATAATAAAATTTTTGTTTCTTAATATTTTTCTGTGTATTTTATTTCATAGCAGTGGGTACAAGTGTACACCCTTGTATCTACCTCCCGGCGCCCATTGAGCCACCAGTAGAGCTCCACAATGACAATGATATCCCTTCGTAGAAAAAGAGCTTAGAAGCCAAAAAACAAAATTATATAAAAAATTAAGCTGCCAGTGATACTCAGAACCAAGCTTACAAAATTGATGAAGAATAAAACCACGGTCGTGGCGTACATACCAAGTAGCATCGACAAAATCGGAAAACTATACGTAAAACATCAGGTAACACACGTCGAAAAAAATAAAAACTGATAAATTAATGGGAATACTTCAAGGCTTCAATTACTCAGGATCTAGCGTGGCGTGTGAGTGATAACGCTCTGGCATCGCTTTCGGGAAAACGCGAGTTCGAATACCCGTCCGACCATCCAGATTTGGGTTTTCCTTGGTTTCCCCAGATCAATCCAGGCGAATGACGGGATTATTCCCTCAAAATTTCATGGCCAAATTCCTTCCCGTTCCTTGCCCCCCCCAGTACTTTCCCGCCCCTAATGACCTCTACGTCGACAAGGCGTAAAGCCATAAAAAACACAAACAAACAATAAATACACAGGTCACAGTTTCATCCCATAAAGAGTGTGGAGCACGCAAACTGATTACGATGATGAAGTGCAAGAAAAGATTACTAAAACACTTAAGTGCTCTGTCAGGTAGATTAAGAACTCTGTCTTCGTACAACTAAGATCACGGTTTCGTATCAGGCTGAGAGAATGGGTGGTTTTAATTTGATACTGTGTTCGTCCTATGTTGTCCCAACGGTTCATTACATTAATAATAGTACGAAATATAAATACAATTTTTGAAAGAACATACTACTGACTGACAAAAAAAGTTAAGTATCCAGAATGGGTGGTGATAATGAGATGATATTGCATGAGCTGGCTAGCGATGTGACTTTATTTCAATGATAACGATATCAGATGAAATGGATATTAGTAGGGAATCGCGCCCCATCGAACATGGATTCGATACGGAAGGGAGCAATACGGCAAGTCAGCCCAGCACTAAAGATTTGGCAGATTGGTATTGGGAGTGAGTTGATGTCCGAGCTGGTCCCACACACGTTCCACTCTGGACAATCAAGAGACTGGGCTGGCCATTGGAGAACCTCCACAATACGCAGGCAGTCGTTGATAACAGGCATTGTGCTCTTGAAAGACTAGAACGAGGTTCTGTCTCAGGAGAAGTAAGACAGGCAAACGCAGGATGTCTCTGAGGTAGTGCTGTGCTGTCTGGGTCCCTCGAATCACTACCAGAGGGGCCTGAAGTCGCTCCACAAATCGTGATTAAAAGCAGTGTTGCCAACTCTAAAAAATATTTTATGTCAAATCTACATTTAGAAAATGCCAAAAATAAGGTAAGTTTTTGGAAAACGGTGAAAAAAATGCCAACAGAATTAAAGGCGACATTAACATGCCAGCCAGAAAAATTTCTACCTAAAAAAAAACTTTACCATTAACAGGTCTACCATGACCATCACTACCATTCAACACTTCCATCAAAATGAAATCGTACGAAAAAATAACTATACCAATAAACAATTCTACCAAATTTTACTTCTACCTAGAAATATTTATATCATTTAAGAACTTTAAAGCATGAAAACTCTACCATAAACATCTACCACGGGAAACTCTACCAAACGCGATATCTACCATGAATATGTCTACCACTTTTAATCTCTACCAATAACAAGCCTACCAATAACAAGCCTACCATTAACATGTCAACCTAATCGCGAATCTACGAAAATAAAAATTTACTACAGTAATTCTGTACCCAAACATCTTTACGCAAAAAAAACCCTACCTTAAGGTAACTTTACCATTTCCTAACACTACCGGAAAACAACTCTACCAGAATTTAACCTCGCCAGAAAAACCAAACTAGCCTATGTATCATGCAATGAAAAGAGCTGGTTAACGGGTGTAATACAAACATGTAAATTTTACCTGGAAGATTATCTAAAACAAAAATATATATTTTAGTTAAAAATAAGAACAAATAATACATGTAACAAGTGAATTATTTAAATTTCTTAAAAAAATTCTTGTTAAATCCCTTTAGGAGATAATTGGTTTACACTTGTAACATTTATAAAACAATCGACTTTTTTTTTTTTTTGCTGTCATCATTCTATCGACTGGTTTGATGAAATCCTCCATCCCTTCCTATTATGTGCTAACCTCTTCATTTCTACATATCCCTTACAACCCACGTCCTTAATTATCTGCTTCATATATTCTAATCTCTGTCTTCCTCTACAGTTCTTACCTTCGACTGTTCCCTCCACCAGCAAATCGACTAATCCAGCATGTCTCAAAATATGACCTACCTGCCTGTCTCTTCTTTCTGTAAGCTTCTTCCACAAACTACTTTCCTCACCCATCATTTCCAAACCTCGTTCATTTCTTACTTTATCTGTCCACTTAATTTTCAGCATTCTTCTGTAACACCACATTTCAAATGCTTCAATTTTCCTTCTTTCCGGTATTTCTAAAGTCCATGTTTCGCTAGCGTAAAGTGCTGTGCTCCACACATAGAGTTTTATAAAGTTTTTTCTAATTCCTAGATCAATATTTGAAACTAAAAGTTTTCTCTTTTTAATGAAGGCTCTTTTTGCTAGTGCTATTCTACTTTTAACATCATTCTTGCTTCGGCCATCGGTTGTAATTTTGCTTCCTAAGTAACAGAATTCACTTACTTCTCCAGTTGGATCCGATCCTATTTTTATATTTAATCTACTAGTATTGGTATCATTTCTGCTACATTTCATCACTTTAGTCTTGCTTTGATTTATATTCAGTCCTAAATCTTCCTTCAGTATTTTGTTCATGCCATTCAACAACTTCTCAATATCCTCAGCAATCTCTGCTAACAAGACAATGTCATCAGCAAATCGTAGCATACTGATTTTTTCTCCCTGAAAACTTATACCACATGGAAATTTTTCTGTGACTTTCTTCATTGCTTCTTCTACATACAAGTTGAATATTAACGGGGATAGACTACAACCTTGTCTCACACCCTTTTTAACTGATTCATGTCTCTCGTGATTTTCTACTTTTATTACAGCCTCTTGATTCTTATATAGTTTATAAAGTATTCTTCTATCTCGATACTTTAGACCTAACTTCTTTAAAATTTTGAACATCTTGTCCCACCTAACATTATCAAAAGCTTTTTCTAAATCAACATATGCCATAAAAGTATCTTTGTTTTTCTTGATCCGTCCTTCAAGTATTAATCTTAAAGACAGAATTGCTTCCCTTGTACCACGATTTTTTCTAAACCCAAACTGATCTTTACCTACTATGTCTTCTACTATCCTTTCCATTCTTCTGTATATTAGTCTGGTCAATAATTTTGAAGCTTGTGATGTTATACTAATGGTGCGATAATTCTCACATTTTTCGGCTTTTGCTTACTTCGGAAGTGTAAAAATGATATTTTTTAAATTAAAATCAGTTGGAATTTCTCCTGTTTCATAACTTTTTGATATCAGCTTGAATAATCTTTCGATTCCTTCTTCTCATAGGTTTTTAAGAAGTTCTGCAGGGATCTCATCAATTCCAACTGCCTTATTAGCTTTCAAGTCATTCAGAGCTCTATTAAATTCTGTCCTCAAAACAGGATCTCCTAAGTCATCAATGTCGACATCACCTTCCTTTTCCAATACACTATTGTTCAAGTTTCTCAATGTATTCTTTCCATCGGTTAGCTCTATCTTCTGAGCTTAAAAGAGGTTTCCCATCGGCAGCTTTAATGTTCATACCTCTTTTCTTCATTTCTCCAAAATTCTGTTTGATCTTTCTGTAGGCTACATCTACTTTACCTACGACCATTTCCTTTTCTACTTCTTCACACTTTGCTTGTAGCCATTTTTCTTTTGCTATTTTGCATTTCCTATTTATTTGATTTCTAAATTGCCTGTACTGCTCTCTTCCTGCTTCATCCTGAGCATTTTTGTACCTTCTTCTTGCATGGTTCTTAAACAGTCTGTTTGACGCTACTAGCTTATATCTTTCACAAAATTCTAGCAACCTGCTTACTCGCTCATTTCTTTCTCCTAAACCAAAACTTCGTACAGTAATCCCCTCTTTTCCTTCTCCCACTATTGCATTCCAGTCACCCATGATTATTAGATTTTCTTCCCCCTTCACATATTGGATTAATTCTTCAATTTCAGTGTATATTTTTTCTATTTCTTCGTCATCTTCCTGTGACGTCGGCATATACACTTGTACTAATGTTGTTGGGACGGGCTTGGTTTTTAACCTCATCAAAATAATCCTGTCACTAAACTGTTCATAATAACTCACCCGTTTCCCTACTTTCTTGTTCATTACAAATGCTACAGCAGTGACTCCATTGACAGCTTGTGTGCTAATTATCCTTTGCGTCCTTCCATTTAATCTCACTAATCAAAATAACATCTAACTTTAGTTGTTCCGTGTACCTTTTTAAGTTTTCTAGCCTACCTGCCCTATTCAGACTTCTAACATTCCACGCTCCGACTCGTAGAATGTTTCTATCCATTCTGATGACTCCTTCATGAGCAGTCCCCACCCGGAGATCCGATTGGGGGATTAATTTACCTGCGGAATATTATACCCTGGAAGAAGCCACAATCAACTTAAAATTAACAATAATTTATAACAATTCGTTGTGATAGATTATTCTGATAAGCAATAGAATAATACAAAAATTTTATCAATCCAAGAATATCTTCGACTTATCAGAAATAAAATGTTAAAAGGAATGCTATATTAGATTTTTTTTCGTGGTAAATCACTTGAAAATATGCTAAATTTAGCCACAAAAATGCTAAATTGGCAGCACTGATGGCATGAACTACGCTGATGTGTCTCTCCACAATATGACGGATTGGTCCTCTCCACTGGGTGCCGCCATACATAACAAGATGGTCATCCGTGATCAATCAGAATCATTGTTCATCGTTGAACGTGATGTGTCCTGCACCATTCTGTACTCTGGTTTTAGTGGCAGCCGATGAATTGGACCGTGTACCAGCAGTCCAGCCGATGTCAGTCGTATAGACATGGTGCGAGAAGACATGGGTTATTATAGTGACTCTGTATGTCTGGATGGCAGATATAGATGCTACTGGGTTGAGTATTCTTACGACGATCCTTCATCGGTTAGTCTGTCTTGAAGGACCGGAAATTAAACGATATGTATGGGTGTCCTCAGGTTCCAACTCTGGGGCACTATGACATCTGTATGTGTTCCTGCTCGAAAACTGCACGATATTTCCAACCACCCTCACGCAGTCAAAAATCCTGCCCCTCTCAAACTTAATGAGGTGCTTCTAATGCATTCTTTCTGTCTGGTCACCTTCTCTCACGATGTTTACTGTCGGATGTTGTAGCCAATGCTACCGCTCCACGTGTAATGTTACCAGTCATTTCCTCTAATGGCTTTTCTTGTTGGGCCAGATCTGTAACAATCTAATCACTTACCTATCGTTGTTTTGTTCGTGTGTCTCCTTACTTCCAAACCCGACCATTCCTTCTGGGTTCCCACCGAGCTTGGTGGGTGAGCGTATAACGCTCTGGCCATGCATTCGGGAGGACGCCTGTTCGAATCCCCGTCCGGGCACCCAGATTTGGGTTTTCCATCGTTTCCCCAAATCACTCCACGTGAATGCCGGGATGCTTCCTTCAAAGGGCCATAGCCGAATTCTTCCCATTCCTTGTCCCCAGTCCTTTCCCGCACTCTAATGACCTTGACGTCGACGAGGCGTAAAGCCACGAGGAAAAAAAATAAACTTCTGGGTTCCTAACATTTTGACAGTTACTATATATATAAAGACCAAACTTTAAGATTCCCAAGTGCCAAAACGCTACTGGAACAGAATGTAAAAGTACTTGTAAGGTGAGTACCTAAAGGGCATATATTTGCTTTGTATCGTATGTTCAAAACACTAGTAAATAGTTTTTGTACTCATTAATGCGTTTAATTTTAGAGAGTCCCGGGTTAGCATAAGTATGAATATATTCTTTGGTGCAGTTGGCACTAGTGTAAGAAATGTGTCGATGCCTAACCTTGCAGTCTTGGTTGTGATCTCCACCTAAGTTAAAATGGGACAGTGCATTGATTTTGGTGATATAACGTCTGCATGTTCTGGGCAAGTTTGGATCCGAAAGACATGGTTCGATGTGCGGAAGGCTCAGCGGCATTCATTGGCAAGAACAGGCCACTTGCCGCATCAATCTAGCTATGATTGGTTTTGAACTAGAGCCGTCTAAGCAAACACGTACAGTGGCGGCTCTGAGAATTCGTGAGACAATGAAAATGAAGGATTTTCTGGAGCAACGTTCAAGTGTTAAATATTGCGTTATACTTAAACAAAATTTTTCCGAAACGTAGACAGTGTACAGGAAGAAAGAGGATTCGTAGGTTTAAGCGTTTGAAGTTGAGCAGAGTGTCGACCGCCGAAGATTCAATATCGGGACCTCCATCGACGTCAACATACGATGAAGCAATCAATGCTGTTTGATCTGTGATTCGTGCAAACCGTCGTATGACTGTGTGGGAGGTTGAAAAAGAAGTCGAGATTAGCGTCGGGTCCTGGAACGCAATATCGACTGAAAAACTTGACATGAACCGCGTCGCTGCAAAACTTGTGTCTCGTCTCAAAGGCGGCCGTAAAGAGAACAGTGCCACCATCAGCCAAGAATCACTTGAAATTGCTAGCAGCAGCAAAAACTTCATAACAAACATCATAACAGGTGGCCATCATCATTATCGTTGGGGACCATCTCCAGTTTCCAGGGTGTGGTTTACGAGCTTTGGTTGTTGTAGACGATCGTCTTCCACTCTCTCCTATCCAGAAAGGTTTCTCTGCACGTGATGTATTCCAAATTCCAGCATCTTCTCTCTACGTCCTCCTTCAGTTGTTCTGTCCATCTTCTTCTTGGTCTTCCCACTGGTCTTTTGCCCACTATCGTTTTTTCCAAATAAGTTTTTGGTAGTCTTGTACTAGTCATTCTCTTGACATGCCCAAACCACCGAAGTCTTGATGACCCGAGTCTCTCTTCCATGGATTCCCTTAGCCATAACATGTGATGAATATTGGATTTATGGCTATTTTGTGGAAACAAAAGCACTATCTACGCAATGGATCAGTCCAACTTGTGCCACAGCTGAAGAAAGAATGCATGAGTCAGGCAAATGATAGAATTAATAGAATCATTCAGCTAATCGGAACATAGAATGTTAGATGCTGGTATAAAGGTAGGAAGGTTGTAGAAACAAAGGGGGAGATGATACGGCTTTAGCTATACACTATTTGGATTAGTGAAGGAATGCAGTGGTTTTCTTGGTAGTTACAATACAGTCTGTCAACGGATTTACTGCATGGATTATTCATTATGATGCATAAAAAGGTTATTATTGAAATAAATTTAATGACAGAATTATCTTGATGAGGAAACAAACTAAACATGCACCAAAACTTTAGCAAAAACATATCAGCGTCGTTCTTACATTCACCTGGAATGATTTTGAGAAATTATGAAAAGCCGAAATCCGAATGATGCGACCGTAAATAAACCCAGTACTCCCAAATGCCAACCCCTATTACATCGCTCGCCAGTAAGAAAGAGTCAAGGGTAAATTGAGCAAACATATACTGAAACCAATGAGCTTAATGAAAATGTGTAAGGTGAGGAAAATCTAATAAACATGGGAATCTTGATTGCGGTAGTAGGACTAAAAAAAAGATTCTGTTTATTATAAAGGAATGAGCCAGGAAACATAATGCTAGAACTTTGTAAATAATACAAGCTATTCAAATAATTATACGAAAATAATAATACCGAGAGTGGTGGGTGAGTGGTTAATGCTGTAGCCTCATATTCTGGAGGACGCCGGTTCGAATCCCCATCCGGGCATCCAGATTTGGGTTTTCCATGGTTTCCCCAAATAACTCCAAGCGAATGCCGGGATGCTTCTTTCAAAAGTCCATGGCCGAATTCATTCCTGTTCCTTGTCCCCAGTCCCATCCCGCCTCTAATGACTTCGACATCGACGAGGCGTAAAGCCATAAGTTAAAAAAAAAAAAATGAAAATTACACTAGGAGTTAAAGCTAGTGAAGGGTAGGACTGGAAGGAGGTGGAGATTAGCATACTTACTAGTTACCTATGTTGTTGGTCACTATTATAGTTCTTGATATCTCGTATACACTGATGAGCGAAAACATTATGACCAGCTGCTTGATAGCGTTTTGGTCGACCTTTGGAACGGAATACTGAAGCGGTTTGGTGTAGAAAGGATTCGACAAGTACTTGGTAGGTTTCCGGAGATATCTGGTGCTAGATGTCTACGCAAATATCACGCAATTCCCTTCAATTATGGGCTTATGGTTTGTGGACATGGAGTTGGCGCCCGATAGGGTCCCAGATGTGTTCTATAGGGTTGTGACCAGGCGAATCTGGTGGCCAAGACATCACCGTGAATTCACTAACATGCTCCTAGAACCAATGTATCACGATTCTGGCATTGTGATACGAGCAGTTTTCCAGATGGAAGATGCCATCGCTGTTGTTGAAGAAATGGACTTGAATGGACACGAAGAAATCTAGTTGATCACAGATGTCATGGTGACTTTGATCACTACCCCAAGTCCCAGGGAAGCCCAGGTGAATGTCCCTCATAGCATGATACTGCCCTCACTAGCCTGGGCGCCGTGCATGTATCGAGCAGTCGTTCGCCAGGAAGACGACGTATCCGGACACAATCATCGACCTGGTGTATCAAGAAACGTGATTCATCCGACCAGGCGACACGTTTCCATTAATCCAAGGTCCAATTTAGACGATCTCGTGCCCACTGCAATCGTAATTGACAATGTCGTTGGGTCATTGGGAACTCGTAGGGGCCGGCTGCTGCGTAACCTAATGTTCAACAATGTGCGATGAACGGTGTGCTCCGAAACACTTGTGCCTGCACCAACACTGTACTCTGCCGTCAGATCTGCTACAGATCTCCCCTTTTCCTGCTTTACCTGCCTCCGACCTCCACTTTCTGTGATGAGGTGTTGTCGCCTACTCGTGGTTTCACCATCCATCAATCACTTTCCGTAGATGCTCATTACAGTAGCACGTGAACAGCCGACCATCCTGGCTGTTTGCGAGATGCTCGTTCCCAGGTGCCTGGTCGTATCAATATGCCCTTTGTCAAAGTCACTTATGTCAGTATATTCCCCCATTTGTAACACGTATCGCCGCTAGAATGACTCCCCATGCGTCTCTGCTCCACTTACAAAGTTATCTTACCGCATGACTTACCAACACCGTCACCAGGCGGCATTCAGTCTCTCGGTGGGCAGTGATCAGAATGCACGATAGTCTGACAAGAGAAAACAGTACAAAATATCTCTGGGAGTCAATATGGAAAAAATCTACGTGCTACGTGGTGGGGGGGGGGGGGGGGGGGGGGGGGTTAGAAGCTAAAGCCACGTCAGACTCCGTGGGGAGGAGGAAGGGTTCACTGGAGGCCAAAATGGAGCTACGTGGTTTATGGACGCTCCGTTATCAGTTACATTTAAGTAACTTTTTGAGCTATGCTACAATACGTTATTAAATATTTACTTACAGCACGCTAAACAAATACTGAAGACCAGTTTTCTGTATTTATGTATACGTGACTACGAAAATTTCACAGTGTAAACGTATGTATTTATTGAGGCCATTTCTGAAAGAAAGAAAAAAGAAAAATCAACTAGTTTTTACGTTTTATGAAAAAGAAGCTATGTTCCTGACAACATGGATCATGGCTGTGTTACCTACTGGATTTTATCTGTACTTCTTTCAAATGGATGCATTTTCAATTGATATTTTTCCTTAAAATCGTCGTAATACCCGAAGCCTTGGGAGTACCACTGTTTGTTGTATACTTTTCATTCCCTTGGAAACAAATGCTGTAACAATATTTTTTATGTTTGAAATGCTCTCGGATAACTAGCCGAGTTAAGGAAGTATCACACGATATTTCGGAGGTCATATTTATTGTCACCATAAATTCTCAACGCCAAAAGAAACTTCGTTGTTATGAATATTTTTTATGTTTGAAATATCTTTAATTATTATTCAAGGGACGAAATATTTTAGTTACCTGTGCGTGTCGTTCTCAAGAACTAGGATTCACATTGCTAGAGTTGAATGACAGAACGGAAGTAAAGTTTCAAAAACCGTGCCTTAAGGCCAAATGCGAACACTATGATTCTAGTATAACGTTACCATATGATCAGCATTGAGCAGGACAGTCCCGCTTTTAGGCTGTATATCCCATTTTCCCCGGCAAAGTAAAACTGTGTCGCTTTCGCAAACAAAATGACAATTTTAAATATTGATCTATTAAGGTCTAAAACACGCATGGACCATTGCTGATCACGCAAGTATTTATCAGCAGCAGCCAAGATATGGAAATGTTCGACGAGTTTTCGCTTATTTCCAACTATGTGTCACATATGAAAAAATCGCTGGAACGCTGAAAATGTTGGGCGGAATTATTTCAACACTTCCATGTTAACACACTCAACTTTACCAACGTCCGTATAACTATTGAGTACTTTAACTGTCTGCCTGGAAGTGATGCTCCTGTCGAAACAGTTTTTTCTCCGACAATTAAAATATGGACAAGTAACAAAACACTGTTAGTGTTCCAGTATTGAAAGCTATTTTGACTACCAAGACTAACGTTAACAAATCATGTAATGAGCACCATTCATACTGGAAAACAAGACTCGATATTTTGAAACTGATTTCTTCCGCCGATAAATACAAAACAACTGGTTATTTAGACGTTAGATGTTAGACACTAAGGCAAAGTAACTTAGCTAACATGTATTACTTTCTACTTATTATAAGTGTTCTTCGTTTTTGAATAAAAATTAGTAAAATACGAAAAAAAATTTTCACAAAATTCCCCAGGTGTCCCGCCCGCTCTGACGAAACAGTTAAATGGTCACGTTATTCTAGTACTAAAGATCCAAACGAAAAAAAAAATCTGTCAAACACTGCAGTATTCTTAAACACTGTTCAAACACCCTGTTTTTTTAAATAAAGAAAAGTTTTACGATTTGTTACAATGTAATCCTCTTTTTAATAATAAAAAAAGGTAGTAGTTGACGTCATCGTTGTGTTGCTGCTGAATGTAAGCAGTAAACTGGAGTCCTCTGTTGTGACGCGAGGCAATTTGATGTCTGTCCTCAGTTTGCTGCAGTGCGCTGACGACGGTATGATACGCAGCGCTCGTGGTATTAAACTTGACTCGAGCAGTTTGTTGCTAATCAAACCGGCGTCCAGCCAATGAGAGCTGATAACACGGGGCAGTGCTTAACCTGGCCGCTGATATTGTATCCAGGCAGGCTTAAGGCCAGGGCAATAGCGCTCCCAATAAGGGGCTCTACGTGACATATCGGCCACGCCACTAAAGCCAACCGGGTACAGTCGCTCGCCGGCAAAAACCACACACCACCTACCAACACTGTAGAGAGGATTATTTATATGGGTTTGATGCTTGCGGTCATCAACACTGAAAACATTGGTTAAAAAAAACTAGAACTGACAAAATATCAAAAAACGTGTAAAAATATTTATCGTAATATGAGACGACATTCATTCACTACTGCTGAAGTACTTTTCTCACAGTTGAGAAGTAATACGTTTCAAGTGACAATCAGAAATGACAATTCAGAAGCTAAGCAGGGAACTTATTATCACTTAGGTTTCTTGATGAATAAATAATATTTTTTAATTCCAGGTAATAGTATGTCCCATAAGAGGATTTTACTAACAGCTTTTTCTATAATTTGGATTCCTGAATTGATAGCAGCAAATCTAGACAAACCATTTTACGTAGTGAATGTTGATCAGATTTTATAGGTTTTAACATCTTGAACAAGGTATGTAATCGGCGGAGTGTAAGCGTTTAGTGGAAAAATTATGAGCCTATTCTAACTAAATATCAGCTTCTCTTTCAGGTGGTGCACCCTGTTTGCACAGGTGACTGAACAATTCCCGGTGTTAGGAATCACTCCATGTTAGCCGACAGCATCCTGAAAGGAGAGCGGAGAAATAGGAAGTGGCCGAGGGCATCATGTTGCTCTTCGGAAAGGGAAATCCTGCCACAAGGAGACGAATCAGAAGCTATAACCGGAATCGGGAAGCGGTAGGCAACGAAGAAACACTGTGTTAAATACCCAAGGTGTATTCCAATCTCGTATGATCCTCTCAAGTAATGATGGCTTCTTCCTAGGTAAAATATTCCTTAGCTATAATAATTCCATAATTGGATCTATGCTCAGTGACTGATAATCAAGATTGTCAGAGCGTCCAATATTATAAATATGAATGGAGCAGGCCGTTTTCAGAAATTAAAGTGGAAAATAATATATTGTTGGAATAAGTGAGGTTAAATGAAAGGACGGACAATATAGAGTACAAACAATAGACGGCTGCGCGATTGAAAGTAATTCGCGTGACTAGCGCAGTGAGATAACACAACAAAAGGTGGTTAGCTTGACTAACTTAGTATATAATCACGGGGAAGTACAAATATCTGCTCACAGCCGTACTAGGTCCAGATGCTATTCTTCGTTAAACGAACGTTACTCATTATTGCCAACGAGTGTAGCTCCTTGAAATCCCGGAACTAACGTCTTTTGCTAGTTTGGATAGCGACGATGATTTGAATCAGTATTTTTCAGCACCAAAGCGTTTGGGTCCTGATATTAACTAACAACTTTCACCGGATGTATACTCGTACACTTTTAATAAACAAATGCTGGAGAACTTGCTTATTTTTTCAGAGCCATCAGTCAATGCCGCGCCTACGTCTATCACGCCGAGTCGCAACGTATGTGTGGTAATAGGACTGTTGTTTCGATGGTTCGATTGACAGTCTTTGCACCCGTCGTAATGTGTATGCCCATCTTGACGGTTCTGCAAAAATTCACCACAGTCGTTGGATATCTTTAGCGTAAAGTGGAATGCTCTTGCTTTGATGAGTAAAAAGTCGAAGGGTGCAATTTGAGGAGATGTTTGTGTGGCTGTAGCAACAGTTACAGTATTTGATATATACTGGAAACATCCATCATAAGTCTTGTTTACTTGTTCATAGTATATAACAACACTGATAATTTTTTCGCTGACAAACGCTGTTCATTTGTCATTTTCTTTAACTGAGAACCAATCTTAAGACCAGTAATGTTTTTGTCACTAAGGTCGGCAGATAAAAGTTTAGTAGCGTCTTCAATAAGATTCTCTTTCTTTCTTTTAATAGAGATTGCTTTTTTTATTCCCGAAACTCCCTTGTGTAGATGATGTTAGTGATGGTGAGAAATCTGGAACTAGGATGTGCTGCTTTTATAAATTAAAGAAAACACGAAGAAGCTATGTGTAGTTTCCTCCAAGCCGACTCAAAGAAAGAAAAATGTATGGAAAAATAAGCTGAGAGAGACATTCCTCACAATACGGTTAAAAAAATCTGCTTACCAAATCACTGTGTTCTGATGTTATTCCAACTCTCCCTATTTCAACTTCAGCTGCGAAAAGTAATAAATTGTACTACCAAAGGTTTATAAATTTCATCTGCTTTACTGTTTTCTTTGATTTATCTACTTTTCATAGTTCCCTACTGAATTCAGACCGTATGTAGGTAAATTTTTTGGTAATGTATTTCTGATTTTTTTTTTTATTGGTTCTTCATACGCCAAATTTGGGAGCGATTTATTTTTGTCCGCTGAACCTTGAGCAGACCACAAACACATATGCCTTTCGCATAGTGGCAGAATCTCTGTAAAAAACTTCTTTTCATCCCCCCCCCCCCTTCATATTTACGCCTATACGACGGCACGATCATTACCAAACTGATTAGTTCGGTCGCACGGACCGTCAAAAACATCAACACTCACGTTACGGCCAGCGCGATGGTGTCGCAAGTTTTGAGGACAGTTTCAACGGACCTGTGTAGTCTGCTTTACGACCAATCCATTCACGATCGGATTTGTTGCATGTGTCCGTGCTACCGTCGTAACGTGTATGGCCCATTTTACCCCCCAGCGACGAGTCAACTGCGACTAGCGCCTGTCAGATTGTACAGGTAAGCCGATTGATAACCATTTGAAGGAACAACGAAAACGGAAACCACTCAGACCTGCCTCAGGCAACTCAAGACGTCTCTATGCCGTAGCACCATCATCCATCAGCTCAAGAACGGCAGAACTAGCCGCCGACAACTGTAGGTTGTCAACAGTATCGTCACATGTCAAATGAGCACCGACAACCACCATCTCCGCCACAGCATAGTATCAGAGACTCACATGCTATGCTAGAGCTGGGAAACGAAGCGAGTACAACCGGCGGAGGAATCTGAGGATACAGACGGCCACTACCGGATAACTGCGGTTCAACCGGCGGATGTTGTGCGGTAGGGTGGGGGAAGCTTGCCGCAAGTTAACAAACCTGTGCTGCCTGTCGACCCGGGATGGGCTAGTTCGAGTTGATTGCATTCCAGCGTGTGATTTAGATAATTTAAATAAATTAGAGCATTTTTAAATGCTCCTCAGTAGCTAGCCGAGTTCGGTGCAAAATAGAGCTGTGTTAGACGACCATACTGATGTAGAAAATGATGCATGTCACATATACACGGATGGCTCCAAGACTAAAAAGGGCATATGGTGTGCATATGTAGACACACAAACTGCAAATGTATAAACTCCGGAAAGAAGCAATAGTATACACCGCAGAAATGACAGTTATCCTAAAGGCATTACAATACGTGCAAGATACACCGCAAAAGAATATTATCTTCTGGTCAGACTCAAGAAGCGTGATCAAAACACTCCGCAGTCTACATACTTGTAATGGGAGAAATATATTGGGGTATAAAATTATGGAACAGATACAGCACCTACGGAACGCCCAAAAACAACTACATTTGAACTGGATCAAAGCACACACAGGCATACCAGGAAATGAGTTGGCAGATACATCAGCCAAAACGGCAACAAAATAACGAATACACCAAGATCTAATCCCAGCGACAGACATAATATCTACGATTAGGACCACCATAAGACATAAGTGGAAAAACATATGGAGGAAATCTATAGAACATAAAGGCAAACACTGCAGCTATTAACACCCAACAATTCCAAACAAACAGTGGTACCAAAGACCGTACATAACAAGAAAACCTATGAGCATTATAGCTAGGTTAAAATTCAACCACGGTTGCTTTCCTAAACATCTGTACATATTACATCTAATATCATCTCCACCTTTTAGTTCAAATATTGATCTAGGAATTAGAAAGAACTTTTTAAAACTCTATGTGTGGAGCACTTTACGGTAGCGAAACATGGACTTTAGGAATACCGAAAAGAAAGAAAATCGAAGCATTTGAAATGTGGGGCTACAGAAGAATGCTGAAAATTAGGTGGACAGACAAAGTAAGAAATGAACGAGTTTTGGAAATGATGGGTGAGAAAAGAAGTTTATGGAAGAAGCTTACGGAAAGAAGAGACAGGCTGGTAGGTCATATTTTGAGACATGCTGGATTGGTTAATTTGTTAGTGGAGGGAACAGTCGAAGGTAAGAAGTGTAGAGAAAGACAGAGATTAGAATATATGAAGGAGATAATTGAGGACGAGGGTTGTAAGGGGTATGTAGAAATGAGTAGGTTGGCGCAGGATAGGAAGGGATGGAGGATTGCATCAAACCAGTCGAAAGACTGAAGGCAGCAAAAAAAAAAAAAAAAAAAAAAAAAAAAAAAAAAAAAAAAAAATTCTTTTCCTCTGTGCGGCTGTGACGAGACAAGCGAGGGAGATATAAACCACGCGCTATTCTCATGCAAAAGGCACTGGCAGCAGTCCACCAAACCGCTGGAAGACCTACAACAACTATGCATAAAACTCCCAACAAACACCTTGAACCTTTTAGCTACGGAAGACCAAAGAGTATACACGGCCATTGTAACCTTTATAGAAAACAACCAAATAAAAATATAAACCATTGGAAGTGTGATAAACAATGTACTGCTTACCCATATAGTAACATACTATTATTATTTTGAAATGTTTGCAATGTAGTGTATATGTTGTAAGTTTTACTGTCCATAAATTACTATTTTATAATAAAATCAAATGTGTACTTTGAATGTAATCTCTAGATATATAGTTATAAATTGTTTTGAAAGATGGTGATATATGAAAGTCATCAGCTTTAGTAGTTCATAAGTGTGACAAACAATGTTCTGCTGATCCAAATAGCAAAATATTTTTACTATTTTGAAATGCTTGCAACGCAGTGTATATGTCTTAATTTTATTGTGTATAATATACTATTTTATAATAACTTTAAATGTGTATTTTAAATGTGAAAACTTTATGTATAGTTATAACATGTTTTGAAAGATGGTGTTATATGAAATTCATAAACTTTAGTAGGTCAATGTAATAACAATGTAACTCTATGCTGGCTGTATGATCTTGTAACCAAATGCCAATTATAAATTAAAAAAAAAATATATATATATATTAGCCGAGTTAAGGAAGTGTTATCACAGGATGTTTCGGCGATCACAATCACTGTCGCTATCTTCTGGTGTAGTCTTCCTTAATTCGGTTAGTTACCCGAGAGCATTTTATAAATTCTCAAAGGCGAGAGAAACTTCGTTCTTATGTAAATTAGAGCATTGTTTAAGTGTGTCTATATTTCTGTTATTCTTTTACTAACTGTACTGCTTTGGTTTCTTGGCTTTCTTATCTGTAGAAATGACACTTAAGCGAGCATTTGATGCGTGGAAATTTTTTGAAACGGTACCAAATAATAGAAAATCGGGTTGATGTAAAATTTGCCGTTGAGTGCACTCAACTGTGGGAGAAACAGTTAAATTTGTTGGTCTACCTTAAACGGAAATATAAGGTTCATTTAAAGCAGTGGTCTCGAAACTTACTATGTCCATTGATCTCCTCACTATGAACCCCCAGGTGAAATAAAAAATTTAAGTTTGACGTTTTGAGTGTTAAAAAGTGATCTAAAAATAAAATATAAATAAAACATTTTAATATTTAAATTATTACTTATTGAAAATATATCTCGTTTTAAAAAACAAAAATATTCATTATTTTTTCAATGATGTGGATGAACCTGACGGGATGATAAGAAATTATTCATGTAACATTCGTAAGTCTCCGTGAGCACCAATTTCCCGTCATTTATAAATTATGTAACGAGGCTCAAGTCATAACTGAACTAACTAGGAAGACGGGGAAAAAATCAATAGCTTCTGTACAGTGACCCATAATGCAGGATATAAATTTGGTTTCTATTTTTGTAGCCGAAATTTGTGGTATCTTGCTTCAAATATTAGTTTCAGCTCCTCATTTGTGGACAATTCAATTTATTTCTCCTTTACTAGTATGGATTTATCTGGGTGCAAAAGTGCCCAAAACCCAATCGGATAAAACCAAGTGATGAATGTCTACAAATCAATCAGAATAAGATTTCATCAATTATACAAGAACGTTACAAAATACTTCTGCCTACTTATAAAAAATTGCTTTGGAGGAAGATATATTTTTTGTAAAACTTTTAATATTGAATAATAATTCCAAAATATCAAACCAAATCATTCGCATTAATCATACAATCTATGCGTCCTTTCTTCTTTTACAAAATTGAGATCATGTAAGAAACAAGCGCTCATTATACCGCAATGATGTTTACATGGAGCATTCGGAGATAACCGGAGGTCACCGATTGAAATGGCGCGAACAACTTCCTCCTGAGAATACTGCCCCCTTAGCAGCACTATGCGATGCAGTTACTACTTTCTATCATAGCAAGCGCTTTATCTAAGAAATAATTTGTTTAATAGGAATTTAAATTTCTAAGACTCACACCATTTTATCCAGCCATGCTTTAATACTTTTCAAAAACATAACAACTAATCTACCAATGTCGTTTCAGAAAATGGTTTCGAACACGCCACACAAGTGTTGCGGTTTCTCCAAATCAAAACTTAGGGTGAATATGAAAGTGTGTACCAGGACTCCAAGCTGCGACTACTTGCAGAACTGCTTGAAAATTTTAGCGACGTATGTAATGTTACATACAAACTGTAAACCACCAACTAATTCACAATGTAGGCCACGTTAAGAAGAATGCATGTCGAGCTAGACCTTGTGACATACTTAGAAATACTACTTCATTTCGAATGGGGAATCCTTGGTGCCATTTACCAGTGGGTCCGAAGTTACGTCAAGGCGAATTACCGGTAAACCATAGAATACAACCACGGAGTGCTTGAAAGTTTCATTTCTTTCGACTCAAACAATTTGTACGGTTTTTTTTTTACTTATTACTTTACGCCTCGTTGACGGCTAAGGTCATTAGAGGCGGGATGGGACTGGGGACAAGGAACGGGGAGGAATTCGGCCATGGCCTTTTTGAAGGAAGCATCCCAGCATTTACCTGGAGTGATTTGGGGAAACCATGGAAAATCCAAATCTGGATGCCCGGACGGGGATTCGAACCCGCGTCCACCCGAATGCGACGCCAGAACGTTAACCGTTCACCCACCACGTACGGCCGCACCATTTCAGAGTGTTTACAATATTGCGAATTTCGATGGTTGAGAGATACACAGATATACAGCATAGACTGCATGAGTATCGGATAACACGGTTACACTACTATAGTAAACAAATACATGGTCATTGTACGGAACTGCTGAAATTTCCAGACTAGAAAGTCAGCATAGTTTTTACCATTCCCATATTTATTACTACAATTGAGAACAAGGTTTGATATGAAAGAATGGTGTATTTCTCGGTGTATAAATTGTATAAAAAATTCTCTGGTCTTTCCACCAGAGTAGCGAGTCAATTTGATTCGACGTTTAGAAGCCGCTCTCCAACTTCGTCTTCCCGTGAGCAAGTGAGTGACTAGGCCATGTGACAAACAATTTTTCTGTGCGAGGTGGCTGTCTGGTTTCGAGCTGCAGAAAGGATGAGATTGGATTCGGTGCTGTTCGCCGGGTAGGTGACCACTCTCCAACAAAATTCACCGATGGGTCACTACAAGCAATTTGATTCTGTGCGAATCGGTGAGGGTGTGGGGTGGGGGGGGAGGGGTGGAGGGTTCCTCTCTACATTTTGAGTCACCAGTGGGTGACTAAATTCATTTGTTTCTACTTCGATTCACCGAGAAAGTGACGAACATTCGGACTCGATTCGCCCTGTGATTCACCAGACCAGTTACGGATGACCAAGATGGTGGCAAGACCCTGTTTCTAGCAGCGAGGGAGCAACGAGACTTTAGTTTTGGGACATGAATGCGTATTCGTGTCACGTTGAACATCGCTACTTCCATTAAGAGACGAGCAGACTGCAGTCACGGCTTGCGACAAGACATCACTGTGTTTACTGACGGGCGCTAGACTGCTTTGGGAGCGTTCATAAACTACGTAGCTCCATTGTGGCCTCCTGTGAACCCCTTTCCCACACCACGTAGCCTGACGTGACTTTAGCCTCTACCACTTACCCCCCCCCCCCCCTCCGAGTAACACGTAGCTCTTTTCCCTCTTGATTCCAGAAGACATTTTGTACTGCTTTCTCTTGTCAGACTATCATAAATTACAGATGGAGATCATTAAATTACGAAAATAAATATTCACATGCTGTTGTGTGTTCTGAACCTTATTTTAACTGTGACAAATAATATGAATGAAAAGCAACGTGACTTGGCTCGCCCCTCCTCCCCCATCCCCACCTAAAAAACCAGAATATATTTCTACCTAACTTGTCCTCCCTCCCTCTTAGACCGAGCCACGTAGTATATGGACGCTCCCTTTGCAAGAGAACTCAATGCGGCCCTGCCAATCACCACCAACTATGGAGTCAGCATAGGTAATACGGTACTTAGTGACGCAACGGGTGAGAAACTAACTTGTGTTCCACCGCAGGCGCTAAAGTACCCTGGAACTGCCGCAGAGAAAATAGTTATTAATGATCCAACCTTGTTAAAATATTCTCGGTCATCATCAAATAATCTAAATTCAACATAAATCTACTGAGAATTATTTTAAAAAAATCGGATTTAAATGTTGCTTTGCAAATCAATTACATGAACCCCCCCCCCTTCCCAACCACTTTAACATAACTCTCGGATAGCTGAAACCACACTAGGCTAGGTGGTGGCGAGGGCGCGTGCTGATCCGTACACTTCGGCTGTGTGGCGGCCTACAAAACCACGCGCCGTGGGAACACACCTTCAGGCAGTTCCTTCAGGTGTCGGGTGCTAGTATCCGAGACAAGCCTTCGATAGACCGCACGGCGTTGACCCTTAAATCTGGTGGACTACCTATATCAATGACTAGCCCGTACCCGCGACTTCGTACGCGTGGATTAAGAATTTTTTTTGCCAGAATTAAATATAGAAAGTTGCTAACGAACGATTGGTCCCACACAATATCGAGTAGGAATAAGATGGCAGGAAAGCTATCACTATGTCATTGTACCGTCGAACCTGTCTCTTGAAGAGAATCGATTTCCAATATATTTCTGTCACCATTCGATAAGGTCTCAAAATTTCGTGACTACAACTGTTAATCATACTGGAAAAAATATCCTGTGCCCTTCATACAGATTTCCTTATAAAATTGCATAACAACGATATAGCCATTTAGTCGTCAAAACGTAACAAAAAGACAGAGACTTACTTCCGTATTTATAATAATATTACTGTGGTTCACACTCACACACTGACTGCGAAGAACATTATAACGTAAAAAAGTGTACACCTACAACATTGCAAGACTAACTACGATTTTCCTCGCATTGCACCCCTAACTTTCTAATATCTACAGTTTGACATTCAATCCGAATAACCTACGGCCCAGGCCTGACTCTTACGATGAAAAACAATTTTTAAAAATCTTAGCCTACACGGTGATTTGAATCGGAGTCACGACGTTCATAAGCAAGCGCTTTATCCACTAAAGCTGCCAGTCCGCTATACATAAACGCGGCACGGAGGCGACCATATCCAACGTGTCTGTCTATCGCCGTATTTCGAAGTTATGAGACAACATGTGTTATTTCACAGATAATTTTTCAACCAAATGTAAACAGTATTTTTCTCCTTGTTTCAAAGGATAAGTGTGCAAAGTTTCATCGAGATCGAATGAAAAGCGTGGATTTGTATGAAGAGTTACTTACTGACTGCGAACAACACCTGAGGGATCATTATAACGTAAAAAAGTGTACACCTACAACATTGCAAGACCATCTACGATTTGCCTCGCATTGCACCCTTAAATTTCTAATATCTACAGTTTAACATTCAATCCGAATAACCTACTGCCCAGGCCTGACTCTTACGATGAAAAACAATTTTTAAAAATCTTAGCCTTCACGGAGATTTGAACCGGAGACCACGACTTTCGTAAGCAGGTGCTTTAACCACTAATCTGCCAGTCCACTATACATAAACACGGCACGGAGGCGACCATATCCAACGTGTCTGTCTATCGCCGTATTTCGAAGTTATGAGACAAAATGTGTTATTTATACAGATAATTTTTCAACCGAATGTAGAAAGTATTTTTCTCCTTGTTTCAAAGGATAAGTGTGTAAAGTTTCATCGAGATCGGATGAAAACTGTGGATTTGTATGAAGAACCAACAAAGAAACAAACATACATTCATCTTTATATATAAAGATATGGGCACCACGCGTTACCACTAGCATGAGACTGACAGTGATTCTTTAAACGTTGCTAGGGAATCCTTGCTCAATACAAAGTTCACTGCCAAGTCCTCATAATTTTCCATAGCTTCCAGCGTTCGGGTAAAAAATTCAAAACGGCTGCAATAATCATCTGGGGTCAGGTATTTTACTAATTGTAGGGTTTGAAATGCAAACGCCGACGCAAAATATTCCACACTGTTTTCTGCGGAATGTCCAGTTCACTGCTTGCACGAACGGTTGATTTTAGTAGACTGACGTAGCTCTGTCTCACGCGCTCCACGGATTCCTCTGAGACACGTGGTTGCCCCGCACAGACAACCAGTGTCATGAAACTGGCGAAGGCAAAGTAGAATGCTCTGGTGATTAGGTGCAACTTTTTTGCATTTTCGTACGAATGTATGCTGCAAATTCGTAACCAAAGAAGCTTTTCCGCCATCTTGTCCACTGCAGCCATCTAGCGTGCACGCCAGACACCAAGCGGGCTTTTAAACTTTGTGAGTTTATGTACCTTTTCATGTATCACTCGTCTTTGTAAGTCGTATACTTTTAAGTACACAGTATTTTGAAACCCGATAAATTACTTGGGCTAAATCTGTATTTTATTTGAATAACTCATTGGCTTTTGATATTACAAGAGATAAATAAATTACCTGAGCTGTGTTCATTATTTCAAGCTTTCTCGCATTTATTCATTCCCATTAGTTTTTAATATCTAAGAACTGTCTGGTCGAAGAACAAACCCACTATCATTATATTAACCATGAATAGTCAGATATGCCAATGATGCAACCACATCACCTTACATCGTTACTTTTCACTACAGTCAAAAAAATTATTTTTGACTAAAATCTTATCCTAAAAGAGATATATGGCTGAAGAGAGTGGAGTATTGGGCACGGAAGAGATGAAAGGACTGGAACAAGATGGTGACAGAGTGATGGCGGGAAGAAAGAAGGAAATGGAGAGACTTGTGCATGAAGCAGACCCAGCCAGAGGCTAGAAACTGTTGAGGATGATGATGATTTTATTCTAAAAATGTTGGTTTTTGTCACCAACATTTACATGCTGACATTAATTTCGATTGGTGACTCATGCTAGATTCTTGCCGTAGTGCTCTGTAATGGTCATCAAAGAAGGATGGATCAGAAATGACAAACGGAAGACGGACGCAGAAGCACACATGAAGCCATTGCTCAACTCAAAGGGTACCATAGGAACACTAAAACCCTCAAACTGCATTACATTATGATGGAATAGTTTTGGCTAAGGTATCTCGAAGACAAAATATCAGAGATATTATAGAAATTTTCACAGAGCTGTATTTTAAAGTACAAAGGTACAGTGACAGCAATAGCTAGTGTATTGTTGCCGGTCCATTTTGTGTTTAGAGTTGTTAAGCTGTGGTGAACATAGCAACTAAAACAGCAAATGTCAACAGACAGTAATAATTCTCTGTAATAATTTCTTCTATCAGCTGAGACTGTTCCCAAAGCCACCAGTATATGCGTGTTCATTATGGAGATAATGATGTGTCTTCCAAAGTAGTTGATTAGTAGAGTGTGATTGATATATTCATAGAACACTATGCGTGTTCAGTCAGAATAACTATCACACCAAAAGAGGAAATCTTGCAATTGGTTTCGAATCATTGGATTCTAATTTTTGTAGGACATTTAAAGAAATTAAGGGCATTGATAGGATGCTGGGTAAAGTTATAGCTAAACAAAGTAGTTGTACAGAAAAATAATTAGTCTGAGTTAAATTAGAAATGGAGTTTGTCTAAAATACACTTTTGCATGATTCGTCATAGTCACCCGAGCTGATCTCCAGCTGATGACTTTTTTTAAATTACTATTTCTTATTCCTTCATTTTTACACAGTTATCTAAGGTTTGTTTCCACATTTTTTATTACTTTTTTTGCTAAATCATTTTACAGTTCTACAGTTAACTTTTTTCATCTTTTAATTTTAAACTACAATTTAAAACTAACATCCTTCCATAAAACAATGTAATATCTGTAGCACTTAAAATGAATGCTTTCTACACATACCTTACAAGCATCAAATATCAAACACAATACTGCTTGTGATAATTGCAATATCAAGGAGACATATGGTGCAGATATAATTTATTCCACAGATTAGTTATATGCCAATAAAAAAGGATTAGAATTTACACTTTGATCATGAGAATTCAGTAATATGTGAAACTGTGAAGTGGTGCAACAGAGCCACTTGGCGTCGTGGCATGGAATCAAGAAGAACCGAATATGCTGCTGGGGAATACACTGCCATGCGGTTTGTAAGCACATCCACAAAGCATCGACAGTGGTTACAAGAAATCCTGACTGAACAAGTTGCTGACAGACCATATTCTAGTCAGGCCAGGGAAGCAGTAGTACCCGTCGTTCCTCGAAGTTGATTGATCGGAGGAACTCGTTCTCCACGAAATTCATCACACTGCCTCAAAACCGCAAATATATCTTGCAGAAAGATATTGTTCAGTTTCGTTTGTAGATTCTAAGCTGAATACGGCCTTCTTGCCTTTATTGTTGTACGCATTTACATAAGTATGTAACAGATTTGATGGAGCTCCATAATTCGACATGTATAATTGCGTCAAACACTTTATGGAGAATTGGATTGCATGGTACCGCTCATTGTTTATACATTTCAGTGTACCGGATTCTTGTGATTTGTCCTACATCACCAGGTGAAATAGTACAGTATTTGGGATTTCCATCACTGCCAGCAGATTTGCAGGTTTGGAAAATAGAATATAATACGGAATGATTTTTTTCCAACTCTTCTGTAATCACAGCATCGATTTGACCAGATATAATTTTTGAAACCATAGCAGCTGGTAGGCGTGTGGCAAATCACGTTTTTGCCACACGGCAGTATGCATTTGGGAGCGAGGTAGCACAAATACTTTTAGTTTAAAACCAATAATTTTTGACTCCTTAAATGAAATAATCGTTTTAAAATGTCATACAAACATTGTGGCGTTGAGCTGGAATGAAGATTTTTTTTTTTTTTAACATCATTGCATTTGGAATTAAATGTGAATGTAATAAATAAATAATTTGTACCATAATTTCTAGCATCAGTCATGGAATCTTGTGGTTTTTTTTCCTTCAGATATCTAGATCCACTTGTAAAAGAGGATGGCAGTATCATCAACTATCCTGTTTCATTACCATGCTCATTTTCCCGCACAACATCCTGCAAATGAATTACTAGCGTTTGGTTTCCAACATAAGGTATTGAGAATATTTTCCTTTGTACGTTCAGGGAACAAAGATACCGATTGATATGGAAAATACTTACCTCAAACGCTGAAAAGTTTTAAAATAAAAATTCTTGAAGAAGTAAGTGTGTAGAGAAATTGAACCAGATAAAAAAAAATAATAATAAAACTGAAATTTGTTATTATTGATTTTAGAATTAATTTAATGGTAGAGAAGACACTAAAAAGGATTTAGGTCTGAAGATCAAAAGTAGAGAGAATACTTCCAGAATTATAGGCTCGTGGTTATGATTTTTGGGCGACTTTCTGACATCGCTTGTCTACCATTTCACTAAGTGATTAACACAAAAAAAGACAATTATACAATTGCTGTAGGAAAGATCTAACGAATATGCTCCTAGAAACTTACTCCTCATCCATTACTCAATAAATCAGGCGATCTACGCCAAGCGAACGAACAGCGCAGCTACCATTTTGCCTGCAATGTAAGTTAATGTGCTTTTTAATACTTGTAGTTGTGATGCGAGACATGGAGTATATCTAAGCATTGATGTAGAGCAGTGGTTCCCAATCTATGGGTCGCGACCCACTGGTGGGTCGCAGCCTGTGGTTTGGTGGGTCGCGGAAAAATCGAGGTTGTTGCCACAAAAATATATCTTATTGCTTTTGAAAAACAAATACAGGAATAAACTATGTGCAGAAAGTGGCTTAAGGTTAAAATTAACCAGTGTTAACCCTGATATCGATGCCCCCATCATGAAACACCAGTGCCAGAAATCTCACTGATTGTAAAGTTGTGTTTTTATAATAATTAAACGTATTTTTCATTATCTTTGTAATAAAGGGGAGAGGGCCGGCACAAAGCATCACCTCATCGAGTTGACGGCTGAAATTCTAGGACTAGTTAAAACTCGATTTGAAAATTAAAAAGCCACTGATGTGCCAAGTCATATCTTGGTGGAAAACGCCTACAAAACGCATTTTAGTGGTTGACTGGTAAGTTTACCATTGTGTTTTACAACTCCCAGTCTTCCACATTTACATACATTTGGGTGCAGTAAAACACAATAATAAACCTACCAATCAACCACTAAAATCTGGTCTGCAGGTGGTTTCCACCAAAAAGCGACTTGGCAGATCAGTTTCATTTTAATATGCTGATCGAGTTACTTCTAATCGTGGAATTTCAGCAGTCAACTTGATGAGGTATTATCAATTCTTGTTTTTGTTGATAGTATATCCTTTGTACGAAAATTTGCCTTTTCGTAGGATAGGATAGCCGATAGTGTATTGAGGTCATACAACATTTCCCATTCTGATACTAGATAGACTCTTATTTTAGGTGGGTAGCGAAAAGATTTTTTACTTACAAGTGGGTCATGTGCCACTAAAGTTTGGGAATCGCTGATGTAGAGGATTACGGACAACCACCCAAAAAACATAACCAAAAACAGCGAAACATAAAATTAGCATTAATTTCTAAACGCGCATTGGAAAGAAAACGTTGGCAGACATTAATCCCTTTTAATGGAGTGAGGCGTCCTAAGATGGCTCTGAATGTATTGAATGAATCTCACATTAAACACTAAGGAAAATTGACACAGGAAAGAATTTTTACCGCGAAGCAGAACCGTCATCAGCGCATTGAAATAAGGGAGACTGTATAAAAAATAAACCAATATAAATTAATTAATTTAGTTGTGATTGAGCACACGCTACGGTGGCAATTTCCCTACACACCCATTTCCCCCCTTTCCTATACCCATCTAATTTTGCCCTCTACAAATTTCAGCTTAAATTGTTTCACCGCATTTGGTAAATTATTCATCATTTTTCTTGGTAACTTATTCCAATCCCTGATCCCATTGCCTACGAAAGAAAATCTTCCTACACCCTTGTGCCTGAAATCGAGTGGCAGCTTGTGGTAATGGTCATCTCTTCTCTTCCATTCATTACTATTAATTCTTAAACCAATACCTGCCCACGCCTCATCGCCAATATATGCCTTGTACACTCCCATGACTCTCTTCGCCCTACTCCTATCTTCCAATGAATCCCATTTCAGCTCTTTTATCATATTGGTTACTGATTGTGTTCTGCGGTAATTTCCAGAAAAAATATAGCAGCTCTTTTTTTGCACACTCTCCAACTCCTCTGTTTGATACTCAAAATGTGAGTACCATACTGCACTACCATATTCAAGCAATGGTCTAACCAAAGTTTAGTAACTCAATTCCCTTCCTTCTGTCGTACAATCCCTCATCACTTTCTCCAACAAGGATTTTGAAACCTATTCCTTCTACCTGTCCAGTGTGTGCTGCCCAGTTGAACTTGTTATCAAATGCTATGCCAAGGTATTTACATTTCAAGTCTTCAACAAGCAATTCTTTCCTCACCTTATAATCACAATCAACCTTTAGTTTTTTATCTGTATATGTAATAACCTATTTTTTTGCATTTATCTTCATCCCATGTTTACCAATCCAACTAGATATCCTGTCCAGATCACCCTGCCGCTGTTAACAGTCCTCTATTGTTTTGATCCTTTTATATAGCATTATGTCATTTGCAAACAATCTAATTTATGATAGTAAACCATCAACACAATCATTCATTAGAATAATCAACAGCAATGGTCCCAATACGCTACCCTGTTGCACTCCCAGTTTTACTTTTGATACTGCATTTCCTACCATAACTTTTTGCTTTCTACCTTTTAAATATTCTTCTAACCAGCAAATTACTTTCCCATCCTCTCCAATAGTTTTTTACCTTATTTACTACCATTTTATGGCTCACTCTGCCAAAGGCCATTTAAAGATCTAGTGTAACATTATCAATTTGGCCTCCTGTGTCAATTTCATCCGAAATATCTTGCATCTTAAGAAATATCTTCTGTATACAGGGTGTCCAGAAAAGGACTCCCTGATTTCAAAATTAAATATCTCGAAAACAAAGATCGATAGAGGAATGCAGTATACGGTATGTTTATTGTGACAGCTGTAAAAAGTGTATACAGCAGTGTGAAATAATAGTTACAAAAGCTGCTAACAGATGGCGCTGTACGCAGTACAGCTCATATCAGCATACATAAGTGAAATAATCGTATGAAAACAATCTTTGCAAACAATCACATCAACTCTTCCTTCGGTACGCTAACCTCCTTTCGCGTTTCAATGGTGGAACTGATCGCCCTGAGCTTCGGATCACTATTTAGGCATTACGTATGGCGATTACAGCGCCATCTGTTAGCAGCTTTTGTAACTATTATTTCAAACTGCTGTATACACTTCTTACCGCTGTCACGATAAACATACCGTTTACTGCATTCCTCTATCGATCTTTGTTTTCGAGATATTTAATTTTGAATTCAGGGAGTCCTTTTCTGGACACCCTGTATCTTGCATATCCTACATAGCTGATGCTACTGCATTTTAAGTAATAATGGATGAAAAGTAAATCACACAAACTATATCAGCATTCGGAAAAAATTTCAGACATATTCAGGAAAAGACGAATTAAATTCTACGGATATATTGTCATGATGAATAACAACAGACAAACCAAAAGAATTCTCAACCTGGCCATTTCAATGAAACTCAAAAACAATTGGCAAATTGAAATCGAAAAGGATCTTCAGGAAATTGGAATCACAGACGATATCATACAGGATAGATGCCGATTTAGTAGCATGGTCAATAACCACCAATTTACCAACAACCAGAATATTAGAAGAAGTAACACCTGGAACGGAGAACGTGGGAAAGAACTGGGCTAGAGGATGAAGAAATTTGGGAATATTAGTTCATTCGCGCTCCTCAGTTGGCCATAATGATGGAAGAAGAAGAAGAAAGTATCTAAATCTGAGTGACACTACAAAGAAACGGCTTCTTAAAAACAGTACTCTGATGTACTTAATATAATTTTGTACAGATATATGTTGTATAAATATGAGAGAGAAACTTAACCGTTTGTTGTAAGTTCCACCAAACGCTCTTTCCAACTTAAAAGCTGAGTCCACAAATGAATTTCCTCACACAAGTACAAGAGAATTCTGAGCGAACTATTCACAAAATTCCGTTGAAGATAAGAATAATTTAAACTCGTTGAGAAAGAGGTGGGATAAATAACAACGCAATAAAGAGGCAAACAGAAGGCTGAAAATTTGGCCGCGGGGGCTTAAATCAGCGCAGTAATTAAATTAGACGCTAGAGGAGGGGAAAAGGTGTAATCTGGGAAATGTAGGCGCACGCAGCGTACTTATTAATTGTTGGGCCGAGCGACACCTGGGTCCACTGTGGGTGATCAATAGGTTTAATTTGGAGTGCCGCCGCTTCTGCGTTCATCTGTCTTCATTGCACGCGCGGCCCAATAGCCTCTACTGCCGGCCAATGAATATTTGCCAGCGCTCTTTAAAACTCATTCCGTTATTAATTCGACGCTCGTAAATCCCAGCGGGCCGTAATGAGGAGCGTTATGCGCCTGTTAATTGCAAGAACGCGGATATGATGACCGTGAGTGGGTACTTCAAAAGCACTCCGCTTGTTGTTTCTCTTGGCGGCCCATCTCAAAAGATGACTATATCACATTAAACCTGATTATGTATTACCAATTTTTTCACTTTTGTGTTCTGCTTTATTAATTTACTTACTGATTCTTATAAATCAGAGTCGTTAAACAAACTCAAGCTCTGTTCTGAAAATTGATAAAATTTTAATTTACTAACCAGCAAGTGATTGAGTCTATTGCTCTGTAGTAGTTAGTTTTCTGCAAGCAGCTGTTTTCAATTTGATTTTGTCGTTATGTTTTCACTGTACGTAGTTAGCCATTATTCTAGTCTATCGCTGCTTATAACATTGGCCAAAGATATGTTGTCGCTGTATTCATTCAGCTCTCGAAGCTATTTGTTTGACAGACAGAAAGCAGATCTATGCAGAGTCAAATTAAACTGACCTAGTGCCAGGATTCCGTTCTCTGATCGCTTTAACAATTATTGATGTCATAGGTCAACGATTTACCTGTTTTTAACATATTAATTACTACAGTCCGTTCAGGGTTTTCTGTATCGACTAGCTACGACATACATTCAGCCCCCGTTCGCGTTAGCGCTCACACAGTTAGCGCAATCGTTCAGTTCGAAAAAATATATGATTTTTACTATCTACCAGGTAGCACCTACCTCATCCACTAAGATACGAAGCCCACCGATATAAGTACACTTTCAATCAAATATGGCAAAGTAACCGTAAAATATAACTTACGCTTATTTTGCTTACAGCTTTCAAACTATGTTATATGCGAGTATTATTAGTGTTTTGAATATGACCGATATTTTTAACGAGTTTCGAGTTACCTGGTAATAGCGGTTTTTGAGACAGACATGATACAAAAAAATAGTCTAACACTAAAATCTTTACGCCTGCTCAGTGTATTTTTCTAGTGAGAAAATTTTTTTTAAAAAAATAGTATTCCTCCACTTGACAAACTCTAAACAACCGTACCCAATTTTGCTGGGCTAGGGAAAATTATTTTCAGCCACGTTTGCTGGCTAGATACCCTTCTAGAAAATAATTTTACAAAATTTGAAATAGTGTTTTCGTCAAAGATGCACTTCACACGTGAAAATCTGCAAATAGACGCCGATGGCATAAGGACAGAAAGCTTAAAACAAAAATATTGCTCCTTTTCTCTTCTGGTAAGAAACCGTAAGAGAGAAATATTTCCTTTCACGTTGGATTTGGAGGGATCTACCTCGAAGATAACAGGACTGAAATACTTTCGTGTAAGTGGAAAACATTTTGTTTAAAAAAGTTTATGAGGTTTCCGGACAGTCACCATAGCTACACATGCCGCAAATAATGATTCCTTTCATTCGTCAGTCCAGAAGCTTTGTCAGTGATTAACAGATTTTACTTCCGGCAAAATCGCCAATCGAATGTAAAAATAAACCACCACATTTTGAATAGTCCAGAAAACCAGTGAATAACTTTGGTGCTGAGCTGGGAGTAATTCTTTTCTCAGTATTAACAAAGCGGTGGGTAGTTGTACATGAATTTCTAATCCTACATATAGATAAAAATTTTGATGATGGTGACTATATGCAACCTATCAACATCCTTTGTTATATAAGCAAGGTGTCTGTCCTAATACTAGGATCTCGTTCTGACTTCCACAACATATCGTAGTTATCTAATAATTTTTGCACTTAGGGGACATCCATAAATTACGTGAGGTGTTTTTCCGGATTTACGGGCCCCCCCTCCCCACTCTGGTGAGATTTCGTGAGATCTGGCCGGACACCCCCCCCCCCTCTATTGAGATCTGGTCCGTGAGAATCCCCCCCCCCTAGAAATCGCCCTCGAAACTTTTGGAGTTTTTTTCTAGGTCACAACCCCACTTTTAGCCAAAATACACCCTCTAAAATCGACATTCGCGCAATTTGTAGACCATTTTTTTTTAGCTCTACAGTCCAAAAAAAAAAAATTCCCAAAACCTCACGTGAGATTTCCGTAGACCCCCTCCCCTTGGTGAGATTTCGCCAGAAACACCCCCCCCCCCCATTTCACCTCACGTAATTAATGGATGCCCCCTTATGTTAAAGGAGAATGAAGAAACATTATTTTGAAGTTAGAATTACTGAAATATTCGGCCACTCTTCGTGAATGTATTTTTGGTACTACCTAAAACAAAACGCAATAACATGTATGAAATTGTTTACTACTTCCACTGGTGTATAAACATTAGGCCACATTATTTTTTTATTAACTGCGAATACCCATGATTGTGCATTAAGTGTTTCAGTGCTTCAAGATAGCTAAGAATTGTATGTAACGTTTGTAATTTTCGAATCATTCTGAAACTCATACGAGAGAAGACACCTACTCGACCTCTATCATTTAAATTACTTTTTATAATGTTAACTAAACATACAAACTGTTGAAAGAGATTAAAGTTTTGTTCAGAGAGAAATTTGCATCAAATACTGTTAAATTTAAAATTCCTTAGTTTGCTTATACGTAGCATCACCATCTATGATCAACGCCTAGAATTTTTCAGACTATCCGACTGTAACAGTTAGTTGCAGAAGAGAGCTATTTCTTGCCAAAAGCCCTATGTGTTAGTTTTAAAAATGATTTTCTGATTTTGTAATAGCATTTGGCTCCTTTACGGGTACGGGCAATATACGAACAGATTTTTTTTTTTTACAGTAGGCCCTATAAAAATTTCCTTCATAGTCCGCCTCGTTTTTCTGTTCAACGGAAGGACTGAAGGGACACAACGAGATGAAGAATGGACGAAATAATTGAGACAAAACAGGGAGATAAAATTGTTACAAGAAGATGGAAATTACTGAGGAATCCTCAAAATGAGATACGCCAAACAGGCGTACATTAAAATATTCGCTTGCATAAACAGACATTGACTCTACACGTCCTGAAAGCTATATTCCAGTACAGACACTTACATCTGACATTTACTCAACACACTTTTTTTCAAATCCTTCACAAACTTCCGATAGTCTCATATTTGCTTCGTTCCACGATTTTATACACTGCATCACTCATCTCCCTAAAACGAAACATTGTGGTATGATGAACAACTGTGTACTGTCTACCGTACATCAGGAATTATACCGATTTTGGAATTTGTTTTACTAGGCCCAAAATACAAATTTTAATTTAAAGCCGAACCCCTCCAAATGTTTGTTTTAAGAGAAAGGTTGTTCAGATTTCACTATAACGCAAAAAGTAATGCGTAATGGTGCATTTTACAAATTAGCCAAACATTTTAAGTTAAAGTCTCTATGCGTGTAAACATTTTCATATTCCCACAAGCACACACGTCTGCAAATTCACCTCCGATATTCTCAAAGAAAATAAAATTGGGAGCGGAATACGGTGGCACGGCGCCATTGCGAATCGAGCAATAGCAGCAGTCATAGATGATGCGATACAAGTAACAAATTGTCGTGTACGAATGAATAATATTATCAGCAGTATTATCACTGGAAACTGCAGCCGACTGCTTGCATACAGAACGGCGAAGCGACTATCAGCCCCCATAACAAGATAGCTGCCCGCCTCCACAGCCATTATATTGTGCTTTATAGCCCGGCGGGCCAGCGGCTGCTGTCGTTCCCCCGTTTCCATTAAACGAACGTTATGAAATGAATTGCCCGCAGTAAATCGTGTCCCCCCCCCCCCCTCACCTCGCCCCTCCCGGCGCGGCGTCTGCGCACTGCATGCCGGGAGCCCCTCTCTCTAGCCGCGATAAAGCTGCCCGGCCTTGCTCATCCTAAGAAACGCCAATTTACTCCGTCTCGCCATTATCTCAACGCTTATCACAGCGCAATAGTCACTCTGACACAACAATAAAGAGTGATAAGTTTGTGAGGTAACAACCATAGAAATGATGAAATATAAAATGATTTTGTACACTTCAGCATAAGCATTAAATAAATGCATAACTTAATTAGGTTGGGTAGACTGTAAGATGAATTGTAACGTGATGATTATCGCTGAGATTTGCTAAGAGAGTGTGTATTTGGTTGTTGTATTTCTTGAGTCCGAGGAATAGAGACTTTTTAATTAAATGAGTGAAAAATGGAGTTATGAATAATTAAATGCAGTGTTGGAAATAAATGTTTTAAAGTTTGAAAAGACGTGAAAAGAATTTTTTATTGTAAAACATTTTATTTATCAACAGCAAAGCAGCTTTCGATCACCATTTTGGTTTTAATCCAAAATGCTTAGCATGCCATTAAACTGAAATAAAAGGATTACGTTTGCAAAGTTGTCTTAACCGTGCACTGAACGTGAAATGGTGGAATTATTAATAGAGAAAGAGAAGAAAGTAGATACCTTGCAAGTTGATTTGCCAAACTTAATAGAATAAGTTCTTGGCCTGGCATCATTTACCCGTTAAAACTTTGCTATCATTTCTCATTTGTTGCTTTAGTGAAAACGGTGTAATTGTGATAATGCTTAGTTTTCTGGAGACCTGACGAAAGCTAGGGTTTTTTTGTGAGTTAAAGAAGATGGAACATCAAGTGGAGAAAAATGAACACTTTTGACATTTCTTCTTTTCCGGAGTGGAATAAAGACAGCAGAGTTGGCTCGAAATATTTATCTTGAAATATATATCTGAGTTGAAACTGGTTTGTCGTTTCAAATAGGACAAGTTTTGAGGCGAGCGACAGTGAACCTGAGATTTAATGACCGTGTGACATTTGCATTTTACGTGTACATCAAAAATGTTAAAAATTATGCAAGATACCGAAAATAACAGAATATTTATTTGTCAATCGAAAATTTTGGTATTTTATGTTGCTGATCCATTTGTGAGCTAAAAAAACTTGATAACAATTTTATTATTATCTTGTTTTTAAAATACTCTTACAGCATGAAAGTGAAGAGTCAGTAACTTTCAAATACATTACGGAAAATCGTCACTTTTAGTGACCTGGATTACATTTCAATAGTTAAAACCCAATCACTAAGTTATCATCATGGGTTTTGTTTAATGTCAACGAAAAATGTAAAGATGGAAGAATAATAGCTCCGAAATATGTAACTAATGAAGATATGCAACGCCGTTAAAAACTTCTATCTTAAATTAAGATATTGTTGAACATGCTTAAACTGTTATCATCGGGACAAGCGTTTTGTAGGAGTAACAATGTTTAAGCAGAAATCAAGAAAAATAAAATGCAATAATGTATGAATACAGCAAATGTGAAATGATGAAAATGTAAGTAATTCTATATTTATACCATAGTTTTGTTGTATAAATGGTAGCAAAACAGAAAATAATTTCATGTATACACTCTCAACGGATAGAACCGCTAAAGATGCTCTATAGAACAAAGTAAAACACGTCCGGAAATTAACAAAGTCAGTTTTACTGGCGTGATATTAATTGTTCATAAACTTGATTACCTCGCAATTGAGGAAACAGCCCATTACATCGTACTGTAAAATCAAACTATTTAAAAGGAATAATAGGGCCTGCATTTGATTTTTTTATGTACTGGTGTTGAAATGCAATTGTAAGTTGACAATAGTGAAATAAAAATCTGAAAGCATTTGGAACTCCATTCTGGGCATATATTCGTTGTGTAGAACATAATTTTCTATGTACTGAGGCTTATTAATTATGGAAGAGGCGGTGGATATACTTCATTTTAAATCAGATATTCTTGTATGCAGCCGAGTGTCGTTTCGAAGCATAACGTGATATTCCTTAACGTAAGGAAAATGGCATTTCATATCAAGAGAAGAGGAGGTGGTTTTGGAATTTATTAGTTTATCGGGAAAAATTAAATTTCTCTCGAATCAGTGGAAGTAAATTTTCTAACATCTATAAAGATTACTGATGTCAAAAAATATTGTTAGCCACAAAATATAATTAACTCAGAAAGGATCTACCAGCTTATGCTAATTTTTAAACTGGTCGTGGGAGAAAAGACGCTAAGAGTGGACTATGCTTCATGCAAAAAATAATAATAGCAAAATTACTGTGCAACGAACATCATTAAAAAGAAACTTTGTATGCATGTTGCATGATGAGAAAAATGTACTGGCATGATGCCATCATATAAAATGTATGACACCGGAATCAGTTTCCTTATTAGAAACATTCGATTACTTCTTGGGTCAGATTAATCATTTCTCCTTCATTCACTTAATTCTTGGCATGATTAATTTTTTCCATATCACGTAAGAAATTAGCCTGAAAGTAAATAAATCACACACAGGACGCAAAGCAGTCCTTAATTTTTGTAGATGCAGAAATACAGATACATAACGATTCTTATAAATATTAAATTAAACGTTTTCAAATTTATCTTTGCTGATGAGTAAAGAAATGATTAAAACAGCAATAATAAGTGGTGGCTCATCATTGCGCCAATAACACCAGTATACGGTTTTGTATTCACTGCAAACACTGTACGTATCACGCACCTTTTAAGGAATTTGACTGGTTGTATTCGTTTGTAAATGATATTTGCAAACATAAACCAGTCAAATCTCAGTAAATAATCAAGCCACGAATCGAACTAAACCATTTATTAATAAACTTATATAATGATGGTAAGTCAAACCATTCATTTTCTACGTAAAAATTGCCAAAAAGTACACATATCAGAAAAGTATTTCCACCGAAAAAAAATGTCTAAAAATTGTTTAGTTAGGAGTTCATTTGCAGTCAGTCTTATAGTTTTGTAGTTCTCCTGTTTTCTCCTTTTATTTTACTAAATTATTTAATAAAAAATATCAATTGAATCATGTTTTCAAAAAAATAAACATCGTCTCCGGTAATCAGATAAATTGAATGTGTTCAGTAAATACAATGCATACAGTTAAATTATAGTCACATGAGTACAGTCACAGAAAATAAATAATATTATAAAAACAAATAGCAATGGAATAAATCATATATCAAGTGTGAGTTGTCTCATATCGACATAATATTCACATGTTGTCTCATATGGTATATTGAATTATTGTGTGATATATGGATTGATTAACTAAGCACATAAACGATTAACGTCTGATTGTATACCTAACAAACTAAAGAAAGTATATTTAAAATAATTTAAAACATATGGAGTTTGATACAATGTAGCTATTCAAAAATGCTTAGGGGGATTTAAGACGGTGACTACTATGTCCTAGATTCCTCAGTTTAGGTGCTGATCTACGAGTTAAAATGATAGTATAACAGTAACTATACAAAATATTGGAATTACATTTTTTTTTGCTACTGGTTTGATGCAATCCTCCTTCTCTTCCAACGTCATCAGTTATCTGCTTCATATATTCTAATCCCTGTCCTTCTCTGAATTTTTTTCCTTCGACTGTTCCCTCCACTAACAAATTTACAAATCCCGCATGTCTCAAAATAAGACCCATCATGCTGACTCTTCCACAAACATCTTTCCTCATTCATCATTCCCAAAACACTCTCATTTAGTACTTTATCTGTCCACTTAATTTTCAGCATCCTCCTATACTACCACTTTTGAATTGTTTCAATTTTCCTTCTTTCTGGTGCTTTAAGGCTACCATAAGGCGCTGTGATACACACAAATAGTTTTAAAAAATCTTTCTGAATGATAGATCAATATTTGAAACTAAAATATTTCTTTTTGTCATGAAGGCTCCTTTTGCTATTGCTATTCCGTGAATTCTGTTATTTGGGAAGCAAAATTACCACCGATGGCCGAAGCAGGAATGATGTTAAAAACAGAATAGCACTAGCGAAAAGAGCCTTCATGAAAAAGAGAAATCTTTTAGTTTAAAATATTGATCTAGGAATTAGAAAGAACTTTTTAAAACTCTATGTGGGGAGCACAGCAATTTACGGTAGCGAATCATGGACTTAATGAATACCGGAAAGAAGGAAAATTGAAGCATTTGAAATGTGGTGTTACAGAAGAATGCTGAAAATTAAGTGGACAGACAAAGTAAGAAATGAACGAGGTTTGGAAATGATGGGTGAGGAAAGAAGTTTGTGGAAGAAGCTTACAGGAAGAAGAGACAGGCCGGTAGGTCAAATTTTGAGATATGCTGGATTTGTTAATTTGTTAGTGGAGGGAACGGTCGAAGGTAAGAACTGTATAGGAAGACAGAGATTAGAATAATATATAAGCAGATAATTGAGGACGTGGGTTGTAAGGGAAATGTAGAGATGACGAGGTTAGCACAAGATAGGAAGGGATGGAGGATTGCATCAAGCCAGACGAAAGACTGATGACAGCAAAAAAAAAAAAAATCTGCTTTTAACATCATTCTTACTTTGGCTATCAGTTGTAATTTTACTTCCTAAATAGCAGAATTCACTTCCTTCTCCTTTCTCCGATCTTTTTTTATATTTAATCTACTATTATTTCTATCATTTCTTCTAGATTTAATCACTTTTGTCTTGCTTTGGTTTATATTTAGTCGCAAATCTTCCTTCAATATTTTTCTGCTGCCATTTAGTAACTTCTTAACACATTATATTACCTCTATCTATAACTGAGCTGAATATGGCCCGAAATTATACTATAAGTGAAAATTAAGTTTGGTAGAATAAAGGTTAATTTCGTTGAACTTGCCAAATTTGTTTATTCAATTTATTCTTGCAAAGAATTGTTACTATAATTTTAATCGCAATATTTTATGATTTTTGCACATGTAATGAGAGATGTCTGTTACTATTCCGTACAGGAAGAATTAATGAAACGGATTTCTCAAAATAAACGTGTATCCTAGTAATTTACTTCTATTTACGGTGTAGGTTTCTAAATGAAGGTAGATTCAACTGCAACATTCGCAGCGTCGTATCTAACAGAAGGCCGGGCTAGGCTTGTTGCATTAGTTATGCACAGTGCAGCCACCTCGTAAGTAGCACCGTGAGATATGCACCCATTAAATGGACTACCTAAAATGCAGGAGGGAGCTTGCAACCGCTCCTTAATGTAATATCGTCCCAAGAATTAATGAACTGCTTAACCAACAGTTAATTCAATTTTATGTGCGCCTCTTGTAACCGTGCGGGAACATAAAGATATAACTAATTAGTACACCAAAATTCGAATCACATGTCTTTCCAAGTTGCATGCGTTGACCTATGTTAAAATCCTTTAAATTCTAAATCTCTTCTTTAAAGATAATATTTTATTTTTATAAACTGGTCAAATTCACATATTTATTAAATTCCGTCATGACATTTTACATTCAGTTTTAAACACTCAAAGGTTAAACATATGACTTAATGTCATACTATTAGCATTCCTAATAACGTCAAAGCTAATAGCTTTAACTCGCATTAGATTTTTTTTTTACAGTAAGCTTATTTCAGGGAAAAGAAGTTGAAACAAGATCGTTTTTCAAATACAAATTATTGGGAAAATGCACAGAATTTACGCTTGTTCACAAGTTTATTTGTGTTTTTACTAGTACCCCATGTAACAGATCAGAAGAAGCACGTTATAAAAAGTACCAAGTACTTTAGCACAAAGAAATCAGAAATTTATAAAATGATTCCTAATAAAGTCATACACGAAATTTCTCTTCAACATACCAGCAACAAATTATTTTAAAATGTTTACCATTCATTTTTCCTAGCATATAAACAGGGTTAGATGCTTCCAGATTCAGACCTTAAAATCCCTAATGTAAAAGAAAAAGGCAATGCGAAAAATTGTGGCCCTAATAAACGGTCCGTATTTGTATAACCTGTAAGAAATGTCATTCAATACTATTAAATTCTTTTCTTAGTTTTTAGACAATGCGAGGGCATTAATACAATGTTCTTTGCTTAACTGCTATTGTAACTAAAGCAGTTTCCAGTACGATTTTTTCAACTATAATATTTGTTATTCTAATCAAATCAACGGATGTTTATGTTTATATTGTCGGAGAATTGTAAGCTTTCCATTCTGATGTAATTACTAAACATGATGAAAATTAGTGCAAGATAACGGAAATAGAAATAATGTAAACATTTGTGACTGCGTAGTTATCTATTGCAAACACGGAAACATCCGAGAGCAAAAACAAATATCACAAGGACGATGCAGATAAACAGCATTTGAAAATTCAGTGTCCAACAACTTAAGCCGATACTAATATTCGTGATTATTGGAATCGATTCCGCGAACTTGTGTTATCTTAATAGCTGCAACATTGTTCCATGCGTTGCGAATCTGCAACCCGCATGCGTCACCATTCGCCATGGCTCCAACGATAACAGCGGCAATTCACTCACAACACGCGATAAACGTATGATTCCTACTTCCCATTTTGCTTTTCTCATTTCTGCTCTAGGTTGGCGCATGGATTAACGTTTTTGTATGCTTCAACAATTATTCGGTTTATTTTATTTATTTTTGCAGAAGAATGTTTATAAGATTAACTTACCATATCTTAAAAAAAAATGACCACAGAAAAACCTTGATATGAATTTACCTTGTGTGTTCTGGAATGAATTATTTAGTTTTCATTGTATTTAGGTACAAGAGTTTCATTCCCCTCCCCATCACTTTCTCAGAACTTAAATTCCTATATTAATGATATTTTATCACGAAAAAGTATTAACATCGGACATGAAGCACGAAATTTGAGAATGAAAATAGTTGAAAAAATGTGAATCTTATACCTCAGTTGAATAAGTGTAGGGTCTTAACTAAAAGATACTCGACTGATATTAACAACAAACAGTTTTAAAAGAACTGCAACATACTGAAAACTGCAGTCCTCGCAATGTGGTCGATGACAAACTAAATTATTTCTACATTTATCGCAAACTTAAAAGCAATGTACCAATGGGTTTTATAATTATAAAATCTAGAAGAAGTATTGTTATTATTTATTTCAATGAATCTTCGCCACAGTGGCAATTTCCTACACTCCTACTTATTAACACTGCACTGTTTTCAGTCTAGTCTTTAACACTTCCTAAACTATTAACAACACGCTTGAAGCCAATACTATTAATAATGCCATCGCTAAAACACTTCTCACGTGGGCACAGACTTGCGCATTCAGGAAACCCTCAATAATACAATCACTTTTTCATTGTTTACAATCAACAATCAATGCAGTAACAAAAAATAATTTTTATTTGGTTGATTCAAAAAAGGTTTACATAATGCACTTTCCTTATTTCTATTATTTATTTCCATCAATTAAAAACTAAAAAAAACATGGTGGTGATAAGATTAAAGAAAAAATAGCTGAAGTGTTATTGTAAAATGTGAATGACATATAACCCAATTCTGGACGCCAGCATAATCACGGCCCTCAATCAGCTTAAAGCCGATTAAAGAAGAACACTGCGTGAAAAGGGGAAAAATTGACTGATAACGAAAACGTTCAAGTGGCATATCATGTATTATTCTATTAACCTTACCCTCAAATTTGTCAGAGCTGTGAATGTACTTGTGTTCAAAATTCAATTTTCTATCGTCATTCGATCTAGCTCATAGGATGTGCCAATTTTTCAGTAAATCGTCATTTATTTTCGTTGCTCAACCAATAATCGTAACCCCACCAAGGTGGTTCACATTAACTATCTCAGAAGAAATTGCCTGATATTTACTACATCATAAATGAGTAACAAATCTACACTTTTCAATAATTTCAGTAACTCCATTTTTGACTTATTAAAGTACAATAGAAGTTGTGCAAAGTCCTAACGCCAAATAACGTTAAAACTTTTGGCTGGCTTGGGTTAGACGCTGTCAGATGCAGAACACCTTACCAACTTCGATAGACAAATCCAATTAATGGATTTTTTTTTTCTCAAAGTCGTTTTCTAGTACCCAGTAGTTTTTTCCATTGACATATTGGCTGGGACAATTAAATTGGCGGGATTGCCGGGATCTAAATCTTTGAAGGTTTGAACAGCGCCGGTCTATAGCTCCCATGGAAAAATGAATACGGTAATATTAAGCGGTGAGGTATTCGGCAATTTTTGCAGGAATTATTTTTCTCACTTCCAACATTCTTTGTCTGATTTCGTAGGAATGGGTAGAAAAATCTTCATTACATCGGAAAAAAGGATAATATTTAAGCATTTGAGGTCCATTTCCTTTAAAAATCTTTGTTCTAATTGTTTTCCATTCAACTAAAGAACATTATATTCAATATTTGTTCAGATCAAATATTACTGAGGTTTTCAACAATTAACAATTTCTGCAGTAATAAACACCAGGGAAATAGGTATAATTCTTATTATGAATTGAAATAACTGTCTTTTTTACTTTTTATGATGTGGATGATGCACCACAAAGTAATATTGTTTACTGAAATTAAACATTGTATGAACGAAACTTTTTTTTTACAGAGTTTTCATTTAAATGGCTATACTGTCGTTTGTTATACGAAGCGTTATTGCTACTAACAACTCGGAGAATGTTAAAGTAACAAGGGTTACAGATACGAAGGACGAGAAACTAAGGACACGATCACATATTTCCAGGAAACAGGAGCTGCTCTAATTAGATCCTATCCCCATTTAATTACACTGCAAATGGAGCTAGCACGACAGATACAAGCCCAAATCTTCCAGCATCACCATGAGTTCTTCTCTGAGGTAATACCGTTTCGCAAAATCTATGTTTTACTGATTTAGGGGATATGTGTACTCCTTGAAAACGAATTTTTCTTACAGGATTATTTCTATTAATAAACGAATTGTTATAATTATTATATCTGGCCGAGGTATTTTCTATTTATATATCGGGTTCAAATACAAGTTTGGCGTCCATCTCCGTTTGTGTTTCCGGATTCCTGCAGAGTTTTTATAGCATGTCTGTTAACTATTAGTCAGTTACGTCATGAAAAGGAAATTTGAAAATACTTAATGGACGTTAATAACTGAATGTTTTGTCAAAATAGATATAAAACTTTGTGATATGACTATGAATACATCCTTTACGACTAAAGCACTTTCATCATTACCTAGATCGAATTTTTACGCTGATCAATCAAAAATAATTACAAAAAAATAATCGTTCTAGGTTTCTTTAACACAATATTCACTGAAACTCTGAATTGCCTATGTTACCGAATAGTATTTAACCCAAACATTTCGGATTTTGTTATACTAGAAAATACTTTGTTTCCTATACACAAGTAAAAAATAACAGTGGAATATATGAATTTCACGTCAATCATATTTTGATACCCCGTTCGAACTACTCGTGATTTAAGGTGTTTGTGGATTTGAAGAAAGTTTTTGAAGATGTCTTTTTTTTAAACTTATGGCTTTACGCCTTGTCGACGTCGAGGTCATTAGAGGTGGGATGGGAGTGGGGACAAGGATCGGGAAAGAATTCGGACATGGCCTTTTGAAGGAAACATCCCGACATTCGACAGGACTGATTTGGGGAAACCATGGAAAACCCAAATCTGGATGCCCGGACGGGGATTCGAACCGGCGTCCTCCCGAATGGGAGGCCAGAAAGTTATCCGTTCTCCCACCACACTCGGTTTGATGATGTCGAATAGACGACATATACAAAATTCAAAAAAAGGAACATGTAAAAAGAAATGAAATATTTATGTACTAGAAGAATTACACAACTATACCAATAGTACACTATGAACGACACAGTGCACTAGCAATAACAGCCATCTTCAAGAGGCGAAATTATTTTAAGAGCCAGCAATAATTTTCTATAACTGAAAGTATATTTAACAGGGTCTTATTGAAGAGAAGGTTTAGCTTTAGGAATTACGACAGATGATGGATTTAGCATTCGAAATGCAATTTATTCAATGATGTAGAAAATTAAAAGGAATTGTAACTACTGTAGTAGTTTAGTGTGCATTGACATACACAAGGTAAGTCCCGCCAGAGAAAACGATAAAAAGTCCTATAAAATATCCGTTCGTTACAGTAATTGGAGCAGAGGGCCTATAGATCCTCACATACGATCTTTTATTTTTCTTCGAGCTTTACGCATCGTTCAAGTCAAGGTCATTAGAGGCTGGAAAATACTTGGGGCACGGAACGGGAAGGAATTTTGCCATGGAATTTGCCTGAAGTGATTCATGGAAAATATGGAAAACCCAAATTTGGATGGCAGAACGGGGATTGGAACCCGCCTCCTCCCGAATGCGCCGCCAGTGCATTACCACTCACTTACCACGCTCGGTCACCTGTTGTTAAAAAATAGGGGAAAAACTCAGAAAAATGGACGATGACGTTGTTTGTAACAATTTGTATAATCGCAAAATATGTGAAAAACGCTGTTGGAATCTGTAAGGGATGTGTAATTTATCAGCTGATTTGTAATTATTAAGTAAACAGATATTTCATCTGTTAGAATGATATGAAACTTATATAAAAGTGTACTACGTGCTTACCCTAGCATGAAAACAAACAGATTTTGTGTGACTATTCTCGTTAAAGCTTTACAATTCATTTTATGATCTTGATACTAGTACTGAGGTGGTGTTGTCAGCCCCATGTTTTTTTCGCGAGATGTAGGCACAGAACTATGACGACTGTACTTCAGCCACAAGTATTAAATTGATGAACAAAATTTTATATGTTCTTGCTAGTAGCTATGGTATATGATTATATTTAAACTTTCAATCCCTTACAGCCACACCTTAGCACTGTCGTGTAGTCAAGCACACTAACATTTTTTTCCAGGTTACTTCGTTTTGAAGCAGCCATTCATCTGTAATTTCCATTCAGTTCCGTATGTTTCTGTACTATCCCTAGTAATAATAATAGCAGAAATAACAATATGTTTGATGTCTGGACAGAGACTTGATAATGTCGATTTGCAGAGACATGCTAGTATGGTTACTGTCCTAACGCATTTCTCTCCACAAAACAATTTTTGTTCTATATTTTAAAAGAGCACTTAACTTTGTCCACGGCCTTATTCGACCACTAAATAAGTGATCAACACCAAAAATTAATTGAGAAACGGATTATTGCCGCACATCAGCAGTCTTGAAAAAACACTTAAAAACATTTTCATTGTATTACCATTTTAGTCCAAAAAAAATCTGATTTTACGTTGGACACAATGGTAATGTGTATGATTTCATTCATAATTGTGAAAAGATTATAAATTGTTTTAATTTATATTTTTTCACTCGTATCGAATATGCAGTAACTCAAAATTATATACCTGTAAGAGACATTTATAATCGTAAAAATCTCGCGCTATTGAAAAGAAAATCTTTTTTTACCCTCTAATACCAATAAACAATTAACATAGCTGTAATGCCAAAGGTAACAATTCTTTCTACAGATTGAACATTACTTAGTCAACAATCCGAATGTAGGTTTTGTTCTTTAAATGTCAATGTGTTGGACATAGGACGACTAAGTCCTTTCGTCTGGACCTACAGTTTATAGTGGAATCCGATGACACTGCACTCGAAATAAGCAAAGCAAGCATTGCAAAAGGTTTAATGGAGAGTAATAATTATACCGTAACAGGACATCGAATTTGGACCTTCAAATTCGAAGGCAGGCTGCCAAACAGCTTCTCTGAATATGGGAGATTAAACCATATATTTTCTCTGAGTTCAATCTTAATTTCATTCGACTGTAATATCAGACCACAGAGAAGTTTAAACAGACTCAGTCTTTTTTATGCAATTTAACTTTTTAAACATTTGAAATTTCTCGGAATGAGCTAAAACTGTCGATAGCTACATTCGTTTTCAAGAAATGCTCGGAGCTGTAATTGTGGCAGCTAGAATCCTTATCGCCTGAAACTTATACTACCACAGTAACAGTGTCGTTCGCGGCGTTGCCTACACATTTCACTATTGGACAAGTAGCACATGCTAGACTGCTGACAAAACTGCAGTACTCAGTTCTATTTAATTATAACAATTATCGTAATTCTTATAGTGCGATGTATTAGAAAGTATTATATTAATGTTAATAACGCTTGGTTTAATTATTGAAAAACATAAGATCACTTATTAATATAACTTCGTGCTTGAGGTTCTTTCACACTGTAAAAATACTGTCAGCCAGGTGAAACATAAAAAAGATATTGGAAGTCTTTAACTTCACCGTGTAGAGAATAATTTCTGAAAGGTTGTATTTAATGGCAACAGGCAAAAAAAAACATAATCGTAGTAAATCATTTAATGACACAGTAGTGCGCAATGTCACAACTATAGACGCGTAACTATGTGGTCATTGAAATAATCTTCTTTCAGCAGAGCAATGTAAAATTTATAGTTAATAGTTGAAGTGGCCAAACCGCATGATTTTTTTTCAAGGGTCATGTCTTATTGGGTCACACAACTGGCTACCTGAATGAACTCACCACTCATTTCTAACACAGTAAACGGTCATAAAGTATGAGCTATGAGATTTTACGAACCCAGCCTGAACTCACGCTTCATTAAGGTGCTTTGCAGCTTTAGTCTGGGCACCGTTTCCACCTTAGCAGAATACGAATAACTAGCATTAGTGGACTACTAAAACTATATATAAATTCCTGTTTTCCAAAACAAGAAGGCTTAAATCGTCTTTACTTACAGTTCCGTAGGCAATCCGTAAGGCCTTCAAAATGTATTATTCTTATACTAGTTCAGACGAATAACCAGTAATACGACGTTCCTACAGTGACATTGGTGTAGTGTACAGAATGATTTTATCAGACGGGATGGCTCTTCAGTCTACAAACTTACAATCACTGCCTTACTCTACCGAACCATATGAATGAATTAAGATTAAGGAAAATATTCTTATAATAGAATAAGTTTATTAATATGATTTACTGAAATAAATTCGGAACATTTGACTTAAATTAATGGTTTTGTAAGTAGAGGTAAACACTCTGAGGGCAGAGTTTAATTATGGAAAGCGACTTCGCAAGAAACAAAGCACAAATATGAAATTAAAGAGAGACACGCAGTGTTATAAGTGTTCATTTGATTTCCGCATTTCCTCCTTGTGTCTCATCAACCGCGTAGTTAAATTCATTACAATTACACTATGCAATTTATTCGATCAATCAAGCAAATAACTAAAATACAGCAATGTTTTTAAACTTAAGAATTTTTAAATTACTTATTTTTTATTTTATTTATGTTGTTAAAAACAAAAATAGTAAACTAAACACGTAGGATTTTTTTAAATATCAAAATCCAGTATATATATGACGACACATGAAAACTTTATTTAGGCTGTCTAGTTTCTCTTTGTCTTATTTATCTTATCCTGCCTTGTTTAGTGTCGTTCATTTTATTGTTGGAGAATGATTTGTGTGTAGTATCTCCTGAAAAAATATGATACCAAACACGTAATTTCCGTGACTATGTAATGTCTCCTGCTTCTAATATTATTTTAAAATCCTACATATTTTTCCACTCGACAGAAAAGTCATATACGCAGAAGTTTATTGGTGGTTATATATTGTTGGTATATGTACTCGTATATATTAGTGAAGTGAGTTGACAGGAATAGTCCAGAAAAAAAAAACCGACTAAAACAAAGGTGACAAGAAATACATGGAGTTTTAGAGAAACATACAGATCTCAGAGGAAACAGATAACCCAGGTACGCATCAGATAGTCTCCTTGATGGATGAACATTAAATTTTTAATTTTAAATGACATGCATAAATTTCAAATTACCCCCCTCATAACCTCGCCCTATATTATCAATGGTCACAACTTTTGCTGAATTTTTATTTCTTGAATGGTGAATAAACAAATAGTAAAACATTATCTAGGATTGAAAAATTCCGCATAATCACTTCATAGGCAATATTTAACGCTTATCTGAATTTACATCAATGCGCGCAGCAACAATCTGTAATGTATTTCACAGCAGCTTACTATCAATTTAAAAAACACAAAACAACCAGTTCAGTTTCGTACTAGATGCTCAGAAACTGAACTATCTGGCGAAAGATATATAAAAAATTCATGATGTCCACAAAAATAAACAACTAGTTATTAAAAGTGAAATGTGTGGGATCTCTCTCTGGTGAATTCATGAGCCCATGCGCCGCCACCACTATACAGGGTGACTCAGCAGGAATGGTAAATTCTGAAGGAGGTGTTAGTATGAAGAAGATTGAGTAAAAAAGTTCATATAAACATGTGTCCTATTTCCGTTCGTATTGGAGATACAGGTGCTGTAATGTTATACATAAAATAAACGTCAGAAAATGATCAAGCACACACAAATAACTCACTAACGTACTTTATTCAGACAAAAACACATCCATATTTCAAAAAATGTTTAAATTAAATGTTCGAAAATACCACCATCGGCTTCAATACACTTCGCAGCTCTCTTCGCAACAGTACGTGTAGCTCTTCTGAGTACGTCTTGGTGTACTTTTATGAGGGTAGCAGTGTTTGCAATGCGAACGAGTAATTCGTCTCTTGTGTTTACTTTTTCTTTGCACACTTCGGTTTTCAATCTAATGGACGACCTTCCAGCACCTGTATCTCCAAAACGAATGGAAATCGAACACATGTTTATATGAACTTTTTTACTCAATATTATTCATACTACCGTCTGCTTTAACATTTCTCCCGAATCACCCTGTTGCTTTCGAAATCTGTCAGTTAATATTGGCAGTCAGTACTCTTAAAAACTTGAAGTATGAGTAGCATTTACTCTGTCCAGTAGGAAGCGAATAACGACAGTAACTGAGGGTATCGTGGCCATCCGTGTTTGAGGTTTGTTGTATATGTGTAGAGGCGTATGGTGATAGCGTGTTGTGCATGAGAACCACCCAAATTATGTGGTGTTATTTGTCTAGCAAGATCTGCAAGGTCAGTCATATGTTAATGTTTTGGACCGTATTTCTCAAAGCAGGTATTGGTGATTTTGTTTTATGCTCACGTTTTGCTCCTTCTCTAGACGGGTCAATAATAATTTTTATAACATATTATTGGTTACAGTATTGTATTACATTAATTGGTTTGTAAATTTATATTTTTTCACCTTCCGGATAGTGCAAGGAACTTACTCTCGTATAAGTAACGCATATGATAAAGTGACACTTGCCGACCCCGGTAGCGCGGGGCTACCGAGCTGGCTTTTCGTTGTAGGGGTCACCGGTTCGAATCCGGCCCAGGGCATGGGTGGTTTTAATTAAGTGTTGTGTTCGTCCTGTCACTTGTGATAATCAATAATATGAGAAGATACTATGAACACAGTTGAAGAACGATAGAAACACAGTTGCTGGCTGAATGGCTACAAGGCCGAATGCCATTTAAAAAGTAAAAAAAAAAAAAAAAAGTGACACTTAGCTATCAATACTAAAAGTTAAGTACCAGTATTTAACACTATAACAGATATTATATAATATAAATCGCTGACGTATGTGAATACACATATGAGAGGAACAAAGAACTGATCCATCTGGGACAAGGAACGGGTAAATTCCTTCACCTATTCTGTCTTATTTTAGTTATGGGGTTTTGCAGCGGTCAAGAACCAGAAGGGGATTGACTACAAACTCGGAGAAGATATACGGCCATAGCCTTTGGATGTTCATCCCGGAACTTTTGATTGGTTTTGGGAAACCAAGTAAAAAACTGAAATCAAGATGGCCGGACAGGTACCGAACCTGCATAAACCTGCATAATAGTCCGGCGTCAACAATGTTCATATGATTTCCACAAACAAAACAGACACAAAAATAACAACAGAAACTCCACATGGAATCACAGCTAAAACCAGATCAAAAGTCTCATACGAGAAATAAGTATAGCACAATCAAGAAAAATATACTAAGATGCACAACACGAGGATATCAGACGAGCTGATAAACTGAAAGAACTGGGAAAGTGGATGCAGTCAAATGTGTATCATACATCCAACAAAGAAAACTTTAAAAAGATGGAATTAGCTTATAAGCTGGAAGAAAATGGATACATTAAAATAACAATATCATACTGTATACAACAGTTATTAAACTAGAGATACTATATCCTTCAGAATAACAGAGGCAAGAGAAAGAAGTGTAGTCATCAAAATTTTAGGGCCACAGAATAACATATTAGACTTGGACAAAGATGCAAAATGAAGATTTAAGCAACAAGACAGAAAATTACAAACACAGTAAGAAAAAGGATACTAAAATTCTAAGGACACAGTCACCGGATAAACAACCGAAGGTTGACTAAGAAAATTTTCCCAATCATTTCTACATTAAAAAAATGAGATTTGGAAAAAATTAACGTGACAGGAGGCATCTTTATAAGCAACGAAGACTTCGGAATATTGACTGGTGCTACAAAACTTTCCGCCCTTCAATCAAAACCCAGAAATTAAGCAGAAATGAAGGATAATTCCAATGGCGCTGAATAGCAGTACGTATACGTATTTGGTAACGGAGAAACTAAACCGAAGTGTGTTACTGACGAACTGTAGTCTTGATAACAACATGTAGAAAAGAGAATTACAAAATTAATTTTCTAATTAAGCTCGTAATACAAAATTTGATCGCTTCATTTCGCATCTGTTGATATTTCTTGCTTGTACGGGATTAAAGTCATATGTTAGATGGAGAGTAATTTCTGATTCGAGAATTCGACCGATAATCAATATTTAAACTCAATTGTACAGTGGCATCGCAATAAATAAACAGCAAATCCGACATACGATGGTGGCAGACGCGGTGTCTCATGACGAGGCATCGCTGTGGGCTGTCCGCTTAAAAGAAGGTGGTCGCCCGAGGCCAGGACAGATCAATACCGCACCAAGACGTCTTGCTCTCTCCTATTGGCTGCAGGGCGGAGTCTGCGCTCATCATCACCACTCATTATGTGCCTGACAATTAGCACGAGCAGATCCACAGCTTCTATCATATACTAAACAGACTGCGGCCTCACAGCCTGTTGTAAATACGAAGGACGCAACAAAATAAACAAAGGAATAAGATATTCTCAATAAATGTAACCTACAATCTGTGAAGAGAAAAAATGACTTATGTTCCAAATCTGTCTCTTAATTACAGACATAAGACGAGGAAATACTTGGGTACACAGCCGAAAACGTAGAACAGAGGTAGTACAAACAAGAAAAATCAAATATGAAAGAAGGAATATTATATAGGTAACAAGACAAGACAAGGGGTTTTAAAATAGAGAGAATGAAGATTTCTTTTTAAAAAAAAAAAAAAAAAAAAAAAAAAAAAGAAAGTGAAACTAATTAAAGAATATTGGTTATTTAAGACATCTCAGTCACTTAAACAGTAAAGGAGCCGATAATCGAAAGTCTTTATTTGAACTCTAAATTTCTACAAGCACACAACAAATCAACATTTACAAGCAAGTTCGTATAAGCGAGTGGCTTTTCACTCTAAGAGTATTAATTTTTAGTTACTACACTACAACGAAGCAAATTCATTTAGCACAAGTTTGAATTTACTCGGCAAGATCATTGCTCGTATATTTCCAAAACGGTCATGAAGAAAAAATTTGTTGTGTTCGCCGCACATAATGCCCTTTGCAACGTGGAATTTTTTTTATGATGTCGTATAGAGTAACGAAATTTTATCGATTAAAAGTTTTACAATAAAACAACTGAAATAAATTATATATATATATATATATATATGAGAAATAAAGAAATACATCTATGCTTTGGTACAATATCAACGAATGCTTTCAAGAGATTCTGAAAATTCAGTGTAATTATCTCGGTATCTTGTTACCTATAAGGGTTTCAAGAATATATGGGCAATCAAGAAATGCATTCAGCGTAATATTCGCGGGTAACTAGCCGTATGGTGCTGAGAAAATACAAAGTTTCGGCAGCTGAATCTACTGATTCATCATCCAGCTAGAAACCTGTGAATTTTACTTTGTAGCATTATGCCCGGAAAGTATCCGTTCACAGAAAATATATAATTCCTGACACGAAAATTACTCGGCTTCTAGAAACGTAACAGTCTCAGTTAGTACTCCTGTAGACTAGCTGGAAGCATGGGAATAAATTGGTCATCTTAATTCCAAGTAATATCATCATGTCATCCGCAAATAATTATAATCATGGTAGCGATGCAAAAAGCCAAACGTTGAAGGTTGTCATCAGGTGTCACAGCTTGAAGCAGTTCTAGGCGATAAGGCTTCATTGTTAGGCGCTTTCGTAACACTTTACAAACTGTGCGTTGAGGTGTGCCCAGTTACCAGCTATCCTGTGTATTCGATTTCCTAGAGTTGCGTTGGAAAGCTTCTCTGATCCGGCCAACGTTCGCTTCCGACTTGGAAGAACACCCACTGCTTTTTTTTTTTTTTTTTTACTTTACAAACACACCCGGTTTCCACAGACATTGTATACCATCTGCGAATGAAATTCTTGGAGGCTGGATCCTTCCAAAATCTTGTCCGAAAGTGACACTGGACAACGGTTATAGCCTTAATTTGATGAAATTTGAGGATGTAAAATGCTTTCTCCGTCATATTGCAAACAGTGACACCTGGTGGCGAAAAATATTACTACTGTCTGGCCGACGATACAGAATACTTTGAAAATCCGTATGTTCAATTCTTCACATGTAATATTTTCTCAAATCCCCTACAATCGTTTGTAATATTCCTGTATTTGTGCATTAACTGATTTGTTGATCTCTTTCAAAAATATTATTGAGAATATTTATGAACAGATTTGATACTTTCAGTGGTTATATATATATATATATATATATATATATATATATATATATATATATATATATATATATATATATATATAATATTGTAATATACAACAGGAAGCACCACCAAGTGAGGAAATTAATTAAGCTATTTCCTTGAACTTGCTGCGGTTTTCGAATTTTGGCACCAACGAACTACGAATGTTTAGCCATTTGTATAAACACTTATGGTCTTTCTTTAATGTTCCATCAACTGTTAAAAAGTAACTATTCAAAGCTGAAGCCTCAGGTGTAGGTTCATTTATAAGGTGATTATTAATAGTCCTCTGGATTTTGTTTTAGGAAATAATACAGAGGTATAGCATTTAAAAAGATAGCACCACAAATTCTTAAAATAATGCCAGCTGCTCGGGGCTCGCCTACTAATTTAAAGGTCAGGGGTTCAAATCCCCATGTAACCAGGAGTTTCTAAGGGCCATGCTTTGTTCGTCGCTCCGACGTTAATTTGTACTTCCAAGGGTAGAGTATCTCTGACACAATGGCTTAGTACGAATCCTTCACTTTATAGATTAAGTTAACTTTTTACACACCCCGTCATCAATTTTGATCTACAAAAATTTTGTGCTAACTTTTGTTCCTTTGAAGAAGAAAAGGAATGTGTAGATTTGGTCAAATGGTAACCTCTGAAAGGTAAGGTGCATAACACATTTGCATTCATAGGATTTTGGATTTCGTCAACCCAGTTGTATCATAAATTATTTTTCAAATTCTTCTGAACCTCGGATTTAAACGTGAGACTTTAATTTTGAACTTCTTTCAGATTTTCCAACCCTTCTCTTTTGGGGGTAAAATAGTGCTACGAGAAAAAAGTTCTGTTGAATACAGATCAGTTTGATTGTAGAGCAACCAGTTTCATTAATTTCTACTTGCCTGCAATCTTTGGTACGAGTCCTTGTATAGTATCTTCTCTTGATACAGAATATACCCGTCGCAATCATACCTTTTCGGAAAGTCTGACAATGCATGATCCAAATCTATCTGAGTAAGCGTCAAATTTATATGTACTGTCAGCTGGTGCTATGCTTGAAAACTTCAACAAAAGTAGTATTTTATTGATCGGCATTATTAATAAGTCTGTTAAATCAAGTTAAGTATGGTAACTGATACCACCCCTCCTCGTTAGTGATTATTTAATAATCCTTCCTATGTTATAAAAGTCGAAAACGTATCTCACGAGAAAACAATTAGATTTAGATCTCCTGGACATCGTTAGACATCAGAACTCAATATATTATAGTGCTACGCAAATAATCACAAAAATGCAACCAACATGTTTAATACATACTGCAGCTACAAACATAACTGATGCTAAAACGCTGTACAATTATGATCATATGTGGCCAAAGAAAAATACAGAACCGCTGAAGATTCTTCGCAAATGAAGCGAAACGCGTTCGGAAAATATAAACAACAATTTAAATTGCATTGTCGTTACAATTATTCATAAAATTGATCCTATCGCAATTGAGGACATGGCCCACAATATCCAGATGTTGCTGAACATATGTTGAAGGATATTTCCCCCATATGACCGCGGTACAGCTTTCACGTCATATTGGACTTTAGTTTCTGATATACTTGCATGCGGAAATCCCCTTGCGCGTTACATACAGAAGCAGTTGTATATAAGTCCGTGAATGGCAGCATGGTTCAGATGTATAGCCTTATGCTAATACCATCCTAGCTGTCGATGTTTCGACAAATCACTGTTTTTCAGTTCGTAATATGCTTCACCGGTAGGAAAAAGAAATTTGATCAGGATGTGAATACGTTAACGATTTTGTGGCAGATATAAGCTAGTTCAGAATCACATTTCCAGTTTTCTTCCCACACGAAACTTTCTTCCATCTGCACACTAGCAAGGAATTCACTGGGTGAGCGGTAAAGTCTACGACTGGCACTCAGGAGGAGGCTGCTTCAAATCCCCGTCAATCCATCCAGGATTCGATTTTCACCTGTGTCCTGAAATCACTCCAGTCAAGTGCAGTGACGGTTCCTTGCAAAAGACAGTGCCGAATTCCTTCCCGTTTCTTGCCTTCCATCATCTCCCGTCTCTAATGATATGGACGTCGATGAGTCGTAATGAACGAAAGAAACAAAAATTGACTACAACTATACGAACGCAACTTATCCAATCGTCAGTTGTACCTATTATATGTAATGTGTTTCGCTTAAAATAATATTTCAGGAAAGACAGGTATGAAAAAGATATTAAAGCATAAAAAAATACCTATATTTGTTTTCTTATGCTTTTATGCGTCGTCGACTTCGAGACCATTAAAGGGGGGCAATGACTGGTGGTAAGGAATGAGAAGGAATTCGGCATGGTCTTTTGAAGGAACCATCGTGGTATTCACCTGGAGTGGTTTTAGGAAACGATGGAAAACCATTAAGATCCAAAATCTGGATGACTGGACGGGAATTCGATCGAATGAGAAAATTTTTGATTTTATTTTTTACTTCTGGCTTTACGCCTCGTCGACGCCGAAGTCATTAAAGGTGGGAAAGGACTGGACACAAGGGACGGGAAGGAGTATGGCCATGTCCTTTTAAATGAACCATCCCGGCATTCGCCTGGAGTTATTTGGGGAAACCATGGAAAACCGAAATCTGTATGTCCGGACGGGGAGTCAAACCTGCGTCCTCCCAAATACGGAGCCAGAACGTTACCACTCACCCGCCACGCTCAGTGCGAATGAGAGGCCATAACGTTGCTTCTCTCCCACCTCGCTCAGTCCAATATTTTGAAAACAATTTAAAAACTATTTATTTATTGAAAAAGATTATAACAATTTTTTGAAAGAAAAAATGTCAGTAACCCGTATGGAACCTTAGTGCGCACAGTATTAATAGCAGGTAGTGTTGCCGACTAGACGATGCTCTCAGTACGTGCTTCGTCTGAGACAGTCGTTTCGGCATTGAATTCTATAGTGAAATGTTTATCGGTGTTATCAAGAACATTGTCGATGGCATCTTGATTTGGATTATGCGTATCAGTGATCTAAAATGTAAGGATTCTGGCTATATTCCAGTCAAACCACAAGACGGGCTAAAGGTTACGCTGGCTTAAACACCAACAAATTATGGCGGAAAGAATATGTCGACCGTGTAAAAGACGAACACTAAATATCACCCACAACACTGGATCCAGATAGACCTCCATAACGTATAGTGTGGAAATATCCAAGCTGAGAGTTTATGTGGGTGAGTGATTTGTGTGTGGATTATGTCTCTCTCTCTCTGTGTCTGTCTGTGTGTGTGTGTCTGTGTGTGTGTGTGTGTGTGTGTGTGTGTGTCTGTGTGTGTGTGTGAGAGAGAGAGAGAGAGATTTTCAGAAACCAATTAATCCGAATGCATGAGACGGCTTTAAACTAAAGTTTATCAGCTACGAAGGATTTGAAACTTGTGAGGCTTAAGTGTCCTTGAAAAAGCACTGATTTACTGCTCTGTAAGCAGAATAGAGTAAGGTTATTGAGAAACTGGTTAATGCGTATGGCTTTTCCTAATACCGAGAGACACATGCAGGATGTTCTGCTCGCCTTTATGACGGAGTTTCTATTCCCACGTGTTTCGCTTCGGTTGTGAAAAATTATTCGAAAGTGTTCCGTCTGTTTGCGAAATTTGTAATTTGTTTCCTATATGACAAGTGTATTTTTGTTTCTGAAATGCGAAGTTTCTGAGGCTGGTGTCTTGATGACTGCGGAAACCGCCTAAACTCGGATTCAGGATGGCCAGTACGTGGGGACCAGGACTTCGCTCTGTTCCCCTTGTCCCCCCCCCCCCAGTACAGTGTGTTTGCAGCCACACTGGTCAGTTTAATATTATATTCATTAAAGAATATTTATTTTGTTTCATGGAGAAACAAACAAGTTGTATACCGTAACTTAGCACTTACAAAAGATGTTTCTAAAATCGTATGTATAGAGCACATGATTTTATATGAATAATTCTAGAATTATTAAAAATGAATATAAATAATACTATTCAAGATCGTAAGTCCTTCAGAACAAACGTGAAGCACACCAGGATTATCAATAGAAGCTAATAACAGGCAAGCAAAGAAGGAAGGATACCGAAAACATATGCGGGAATACTAATCAAAGTCAAAGCCTAAGGAAGAAAATATAGTGATCTAAATGTAGGTAAAACGATAAGAAATTATAACACCTAGCTCGAGATCCTTTCCTGCCTAAATGTCAAACATATCTGGGTTTCTAATAAAATCCAAATGTAGAAACAGTTAAAACGTGGTCTGAAGAAAGCAAGGAATTTGGAAAACGAATATGGGCAACACTGAATTAAAGCCCAAGGAACTAAACTGTTGATTTAGCGTGTTCCATAGCTGCTGAAATGAAAAAAAAAACAATAATAATACTGAATGGCATAATATTCTCGACGGCTAAATTAATGGTTTTGGTTAATTCATTCCTGTATTGCGTCGAGCATGTGCTGTCCTGATTTTCAACTTGCCACTTATTTCCCGTGTTAATTGTGGGTGGTGGGATATTACATACATCCCATGAAACGTTTGAAGAAACAAATTCTTCTGACCTGGTCTCCGGCGTTCTACATACATTTTTAGTAAAAAGCAGGGTCACGAAATAAAAAAATAAAAAAAACTTTGAAATTACTAACAGAAAGCTTAATGAAATGTTTGAAATCCTACCATCACCCGTTTTAGTCAGAACATACACCAGACTTCGATTATATACCCGAGTTTGTGAGATTCTGAATTAGAACAGTTCACACCAACAATTTTATACCACTCACACCTGTCCAGCAGATGTATAGTCCAAACACGAAACAAGAAAACAAGTTAACCTTTATAAATCTCAAAATCCAAATTATCGCATAGACGTGCACATAGACGTGGTGTTTGTTTCAAAAGAGTTCTCGTAGGTGAAAAGAGGTAACTAAAAGAATTTAAAGTAATCAGCCATGTATTTTTCATTACTGACGAACGGACTTGCACCCGTTTAAAGGTGGCTTTCCACGGCCCGTGCATTTACCGGCCGCGCCAGTCGAGTTTTCAACAGCGGGCCGTGGGAAGGGAGCCGTCACTACTGGCAGGGATGGCGCGTTTCAATCCGTCGCCCAGTCGGTAAACATCAAACGCCCGGGTAGCTGAAACGACACTAGATAACGTGGTGGAGAGGTGGCGCGTGCTGATCCGTACAATTCAGCTGCTTGGCGTGGCATACAAAACCACGTGCCGTGGGAAGCCATCTTGACACAGTAGCTCCAGGAATACTTCTGGGAACCGGAGTCCTCTCCCGAAACATGTCCCGGATTCGCGGGCAATTCTTAACGAATTTCCAGGAGCAGGCATACCTCCAGAGTCTCCCCGAAACTCGCACGGTCTCCCGGGAATTTAATTATGAAATCAGTGAAGTGGTATTTTAACTGGAATAGCCGGTGCTAAATTTGTCAGTCCACTGGGTTTTTTGGGTAGTGTATGATCGAGCCTATACTATTATGTTAGAACTGGTTGAATTTACCAAATCGATAACACATCAGAGGTGCGTACTCCATCACCCGATGCGTAATAAAGCATACAGAGTGTGTCGAACCACGACCTGCATGTGTGGCTCAGTGCGCTGAGGTGCCGCACACTGAATCGGAGAGGCACAACGGGGCCTGGCACGAGCTCAGGCTGTCCTGTGCCTCATAAACTATACAGGATGTTACAAAAAGGTACGCCCAAACTTTCAGGAAACATTCCTCACACACAAACAAAGAAAATATGTTATGTGGACAAGTGTCCGGAAACGCTTACTTTCCATGTTAGAGCTAATATTGTGGACGGCTGTGATACAATACGCCATTCTCCAGGGCTGCATCAGCGCATCAGGGATTCCATGCGACGGAGGGTGGATGCATGTATCCTCGCTAACGGAGGACATTTTGAACATTTCCTGTACAAAGTGTTTGAAGTCACGCTGGTACGTTCTGATGCTGTGTGTTTCCATTCCATGTTTAATGTGATTTGAAGAGAAGTAATAAAATGAGCTCTAACATGGAAAGTAAGCGTTTCCGGACACATGTCCACATAACATATTTTCTTTGTTTGTGTGTGAGGAATGTTTCCTGAAAGTTTGGCCGTACCTTTTTGTAACACCCTGTATATTTCAAAAACAAAAAATACACTTTTCACACGCTGAACATAGTTACCTGTTCTTAGACAGACGGAAACACTTCACTTCCCCCATTAGTATTTAGTACGACCTGGCAGTAAGTATAAAATGGTTGGTGTCCGTAAGTGCATTAGGCTGTAGAACCAAAGACTCAAATTTGAGCATGCCAATGACGAATAAAACCCATCAGAGACAACCTACATGTTGGGAAAAGTTGTTGAAGAGTCTGTCGAACCAAACACAACAGATGTGGAGGGGCGTATTCCAAACGTCTAATAGGTAATACACACTGAAGAGCCAAAGAAACTGGTATAGGCATGCGTATGCAAACACAGAGATATGTAAACACTCAGACTACAGCGCTGCGGTCGGCAACGTCTATATAAGACAATAGGAGTCTGGCACAGGCGATAGATCGGTTACTGCTGCTACAATGACAGGTTATCATGATTTAAGTGAGTTTGAACGTGGTGTTATAGTCGACGCACGAGAGATGTGACACAGCAGTTTCGACGTAGCGATGAGGTGGGTATTTTCCCGTACGACCATTTTACGAGTGCACCATGAATATCGGGAATCCGGTAAAACATCAAATCTCTGACATCGCTGAGGCCGGAAAAAGATCCTGCAAGAACGGGACCAACGACGACTGAAGAGAATCGTTCAACGTGACAAGAGTGCAACCCTTCCGCAAATTGCTGCGGATTTAAGTGCTGGGCCATTAACAAGTGTCAGCGTGTGAAGCATTCAACGAAACGTCATCGATATGGGCTTTCGGAGCCCAAGGTCCACTCGTGTACCCTTGCTGAATGCCCGACACAAAGCTTTACGCCTCGCCTGGGCCCGTCAGCACCGACATTAGACTGTTGATGATTGGAAACAAGTGGCCTGGTCTGACGAGTCTCGTTTCCGATTGTATCGAGCGGATGGACGTGTACGGGTATGGAGACAACCATGTCAGCAGAGGAGTGTTCAAGCTGGTGGAGGCTCTGTAGTGGTGTGGGGCGTATGCAGTTGGAGTGACATGGGACCCCTGATAGGTCTAGATACGACTCTTACAGGTGACACGTACGTACGCATCCTGGCTGATCACCTGCATCCATTCATGTCCATTGTGCATTCCGATGGACTTGGGCAATCGCGGGACAGTGCGACACCCCACACGTCCAAAATTGCTAAGGAGTGGTTCCAGGAACACTCTTTTGAGTCTAAACACCACCGCTGGTCACCAAACTCCCCAAACATGAACATTATTGAGCATATCTGGGATGCCTTGCAACGTGCCGTTCAGAAGAGATCTCCACCCCCTCATACTCTTACGGATTTATGGACATACCTACAGGATGCATGTTATCAATTCCATCTAGCACTACTTCAGACATTAGTCTAATTCATGCCAAGCCGTGTTGTGGCACTTCTGCGTGCTCTTGGGGGCCCTACACGATATTAGGCATGTGTACCAGTTTCTTTGGTTCTTTAATATATATATATATATATATATATATATATAACCGTTTCCCATGATTCAAAATTCTTTCAAGTCAGAACGTCGATTGGATATACGCTGAAAGTTGGTCGCCATTTGCAATAATAATATTTACAACAATTATAAATAATAGCGATAAAAGATCACAACATTAATAGGAACAATTAACGATAGTAAACAAACCATTCGACTTACACTCTGGTCGCCAAAATGGGCGATAGCTGTGTCATCTACAGGTGTAACGTTAAAATATCTGACAGCTGTCACTTTGACAAGCGGCTATCGAATTTACTCCATTGGGCCACAATAACACACCTATTTAATTGCGTATTTTTTTTTTTTTTATTTTTTAAAAAAAGAACATTATTTTATATTAATTGAATAAATTAAACAAAGCTTCGGTGATATCTCATAACGTACAGAATTTTGGATCACTTTTATGGGAGACTTATTTCTTCTCATTTAGTAGGTCATCCACTTACGGCGTAGATCGGTATGGGAGCCGTAGGCCGAGTATTCTTCTTGGAAGCTGCATGTCTGGTTCTGCAGGCACACTTAATCCACTTTCCAATGAGTACCGAGGAAGAATTTAAAAATGGCAGAAACATGGCTCTGACCACGCCACTTAGGATGAAAACATGCCAGTGAAGTTCTTGGTAGAGATTTCATCCATGTGAAACATAAGCGTTGAAAGTAATGGGTAAGCGCATGTCGATGAGAGAACAAATTATTTTGTTTTTCACATCGCGGCCTAGCGTGATACTGGAGGTCTGCTTGGTTCTGACTAGTTGAGCTTTGTACGTGATCCAGTTTCTGTACTTGAGTATGGAGTTCGGCTTTCGTATTGTACAGAGTAGCTTCGTTTCACGCAAAGAATCACGAATTAATATTTCAGCGTTTACATGCCACGCTCTATGGGATACATGTCACAGAAATCACTAAACAGATTCAGTTTAGAAAATGAGTGGAAGAAAATAGCAGTTGAACTTGGATTTAAAGATAAATAAAGTAAAAACATAATAATTTATGAACTGGTTTCTTGTTCGTTTTTAATTAAATCAAAATATACTTAATCCAAATTATGTATTTTGGCTTAATTAGTCATATTAATTATTAATTTTACCTTATTCCAAATACTGACTTTCGCAATGAATGTCATTTCATTTTTCACAATTAGGGCCTACCCAATCTCATCTTATACCCCCCGGAATGGAACATCAGACGGACAATTCAGACCAACAAAAATAATTATTATTTTCAAGAATTGTAAACATTTAGTTCTTGTGTTAAAGGTTTCTCAAATAAAACGTCGAGTGAATTTGAAATGGAAATTCTAATTTTGGATTAGAAAATTCTAAATTTGACTTGGAAATGCTCTACTAATCATAACATTAATTTATTTATAATAATTATCATTACGTTACCGTCACTACAAGATTTTCCTTAGCATCTATTGGATTTAGGTGGTAATTGTTATAAACATTTGACTTCTTCAGTTTGTTCATAATTTTTCTGTAAATGAATTAAAACGTTTCAGGTGTCATACTTAGGCACGGTATGGAATCTGTCGGGGAGATTTATCAGCATCTGATATAACTGGTGATATTCACCCAGCGTTTGCCTCCCTTCATTTATTGGATGCGATCTGAACTCTTTGTTACTAGCTGTAGAAAGTAGCCACCATTTTGTGGCTGCTGATCGCCCATCATCATCACTATTGTCACTTCCACGAATGATTACAGGCTAAACAAAATAAATGGCACTGAAGACAAACACAAAATCTAAACAATGTAAAACGTGAGTTTGGAGAACTCCGATAAACGCTAGCAGCTATACCTCGACGTCGATGGCGACATCTACCTTCATCTTCACCGCAACCTGCTCGGCATTTTTTTCCTCTTAATCTCTCTAGTGCCTTAAGGCAAAGAAACTGAAAACGGCGCTTTCTGCGAAATAACGGTAGTCTCCATGTGAAAACTACAGAAATATCTCATTCTTACCAACATGACATTTTCACTTCTGGTGTGCATATTGATACACGCGTATATCTGTTTTCTTTAGGTCGGCAGGTAATTAAAAGTGAGAAAGGATAGGGGCACGTAACGGGAAAGAATTCGGCATTGCCTTTCGAAGGAACCATTTTTTTTAATCTGCTTAACGTCTCTCTAACAGCGAGGTCTTTAGAGACGGGAAAGGATGGGGTGCAAGGAATGGGAAGGAATTCGGCCATGGCCTTTTGAAGGAAGCATCCCGGCATTTGCCTGGAGTGATTTGGGAAACCATGGAAAACCCAAATTTGGATGCCCGGACGGGGATTCGAACCGCCGTCCTCCCGAATGCGTGAAGGAACCATGCCGGCCTGGTTTGATTTGGGGAAACCATGGAAAGACCAAATTTAGATTCCTGGACGGGGATTCGAACCCGTGTCCTCTCGAAGGTGAGCCCAAAACGTTACCACCACTCTCCCACCAAGCTCGGTTTTGAGGTCATTATTCTTCTAAAGAAATGCACATGGCGGGGTTTTTTTTGGGGGGGGGGAGACCCCGAAAGGTTGACCGGCAACCTAAGTAACAGAGTTTAAATTTGCCCTGTAAACTGCCTTTATCGTCTTGCTAACCTACCGGAGGACGGCGGTTCGATCCCCGTCCGGGCATCCAGATTTGGGTTTTTTCATGGTTTCCCAAATCACTCCAGGCAAATGCCGGGATGCTTCCTTCAAAAGGCCATGGCCGAATTCCTTCCCATTCCTTGGCCCCATCCTTGCCCCACATCCTTTCCCGTCTCTAAAGACCTCGCTGTTGAGAGACGTAAATACAATTAAAAAAAAAAAAAAAAGCTAACCTACCAAGTAGTATTATCGGATAAATGGTCCTTACAGTTTTATGTGTAATTTAAAACACGGAACGTCATAGCGCACTTCGATTGAGTAAATCTTTAGTATATCATATCAAGGCTAATATAACAATCGTAAAAATTCCAGCTGACTTCGGGATTCAAACGAATCAGGTCGACCTTCAGTCTGAGCCTTAAACCAGAACTCACTGGAAATCTCTACCACTCTTAAAATAGTCATTAACAGACGTTTGGAGAAGTATTTACACTCTCACACGTGCTGTTACTTTCCTTGTACTATTAGGTAGGGTCGCAATTAAGCATATAGGCTGTTGCCTAGGGGCCCGCACCACAAAGGGGGGCCCGCACCACAAAGATGGGGGCCCGCGCTACAAGTAGTAGAGCTAAAACAAAAACAACCTAAATGCGGCCATGCTATTAGGAATACTCACCGTCTTTCAAACACTTGTAATTTGAGACACTCAGAAAGAACTCGCATGTGGAGACACAATAGTTGTAAGTGTAAATACTTTTTCACAGAATTTTATTTATTAAAAAGTCTATTGAAATTTAAGATATATTTCAGGTATGCTAGAAAAATTTTTAAGCATAATTTTTTGCCCTCTCAACCAGAAACTACTTTATTCCATTACCTCAAAGAGTCTACTCCAGAGGCTATTCACAAAATGCAACCTTTCTGCCACAATAGGAATGCTCCTTTTGTGAGCTTGTGCATTTTCCCTTAAAGTCATCACTGAATTCATAACAATTATTTCTTAGGTCCTGTCATACATCGTGGAACAATATATAACTGTGCTGGAGTTATAGAAGAAGTACACAGAAGTCTAGAAACAATCTACCTTACAGTGTAATCAAAAAGCTCTATCTGCAGTTATGTGCTCGGAGAATTTCGTCGGAATTAGTAAATACTTGTTTACAAAAACAACTGAAACAAAACTAGAAAAGCGAGAGAAAATAACTGGTAACTGGTAACTGCAAAGAGTAACTTATAAAGCAATTTTGTAGCTTGAGTGCATTTCAAGATGCATTCAACTCAAAGATATGCGACTCATAATTTACAGTTAAAAAATTCGTGAATTTTCTTGAAATATTAGGTAGTCCGCTATTAAACGTCTACTTCCAGACTTCAAATAAATGCTTTACGAATGCAAGAGGGAACTCTGAAAAGTTCTAGGCCTCGGACCACAGATCATTCTTTACATAATTCTACAATATGATGATAAATAATTTAACAGGATGCGTAAAAAATTACGTTTGGTTTTACAGACTAATGATGGTCAAATATATATATATATATAAATGTGTACAGAAAAGTTAGTAATAAATTATGAAACCTGACACGGTCGTGCATACTGATTTTTGTAAAGCTATGTTCCTGATTTTAAATATTCTTACCGATCTTGGTGATTTACTCTCGGGCTGACATTCGGAAAGCTCGATTCCTGGAATAGCCATCCAGATTTATTTTTTACATAGTTCCATGAAATCAATAAAGGCGAATGCCGGGATAGTTCTTTGAAAATGCCATAGCCAAATACCTCCTCAAAATTCTCCCGGGCTTAATGACCTAAACGTCCACTTGCCGTAAAGCTCTAACTAAAAAATCATACTCTTTCAGGCAGATATAAAATGCTACCTGTATAGGGTTTCTTTGTTTGAGTTTGTTTCGTTTCAGTTGGCAGTAAGAAACGTTAAGTTGCAGGTGCTAAGCTTGTAACACACCCCATCAGCAATTTGTTCCCATCTTGCAGGGGTGAGAACATCACTACAAATCAAGACATAGGGGAGCCATCTGTTGACACCCGGACAAAGCTCAAGATGCGCGGAGATCGTAAGCTGAATAATTGAGTAGTATTGATTCCGAATGAAACATCCTTTGGGACAGCAAAACCCTTTCGTTCTATGCAATAATAAACAGATAAATTGAAGGGAGTGTGGGGTTGCTTCAGAGGATGCTTGCACTGAGTCGAAGGCCGAAGAGTAATCCATTCGAAAACTGTCACATCACTTTAAATAAACGCGAAAACCGAGGAAAATTTCCCTTGAGAATTTGTGACTCGAGTGCTGGAAACTCATAAATCGAAATCCAATCGGGGACAAAACAGTTTACGGGACAATTTTGTAAAGGCGGAGCCCAGATTAAAATGAAGACGCGGTGCTAGGGGGACATCATAAAGAATTAACGCATTGGCTATTCCCACGGACAAGAATCAAATTACCTTCTCTCAAAGGTAAGAGAATCCTGCAGTGTCAACTGCGTTAATCGAGAAGTTCATCATATATTTAAATTCATCCAATCATTAGCCAATTGCAAAAGGAAAAGAATTATTTGACTACTGAGAGTATGCGAAGAAAAAATATGTAAAACATTGCAAAAGTTTTTCCAGAAAAGATATAATATAAAGTTTATTAATAAATTATGCTCTTTCCTTCGAAGGTAAAATTATTTAAGATTAATATAATTTCAAGTATTTATACGATGCTACGTACTTAATTCGAAGAAAGAGAGCATCTTTACATTAAATATCTCACTTGTTTCTGCATAATCATGTTGTTAGAAAGGATGTACGGACTGACCAAATTTTTATCTGTTTTAAATATTTATCGCTAGCACGTTGAGGTCTATTTACGCTATTCTTGTTACAGTGATTTGATACGGCACTTTGATTTACCAGAGAGAATAGACGATTATTTGTGAGTTCGTTAGTCTGAAGTACATCCAGAATATTTAAACACACATTTTTTCACTACATCTAGCTTCCTTGTAATAATTAATGTAACTGAACACTGAACTGTTATGATATATGAACCCCAAATGCAATTTTCGAACACAGGTCCATCAATTTCAGGCCCCAGTAGCGTAGTGTCTAATTAGTATTGTCTCTGGTGTGTAAGGCGTTTATCACCTGTAACAACAGAGTGGCATTAAGTTTTATTTAAGGGGGCATCCACAAATTACGAGAGGTGTTTTACCGGATTTCTGGACCCCCCCCCCTCCCCCCTGGTGAGATTTCGTGAGATCTGGCCGGACCCCCCCCCCCCCCTCTGGTGAGATCTGGTCCGTGAGAACCCCCCCCCCCACCTAGAAATCGCCCTCGAAACTTTTGTAGACCTTTATTTTTTTTTTAGGTCACACCCTAACTTTTTTGACGAAATACCCTCCTAAAATCGACTTTGGCGCAAATTGTAGACCTTTTTTTTGGCTCTACTGTCCCCAAATTTTTCGCAAAATCTCACACGTGAGATTTCCGTAGACCCACCCCCTCCCCCCTGGTGAGATCTGGTGAGATTTCGCCGGACCCCCCCGCCCCCTATTTCACCTCACGTAATTTATGGATGTCCCCTTATAGTAATTTTTCTTTCACCATGCTTCGTTCACACTGTAGTATGTACCGACTCCGTAGGTAAAATGTTCAACTAACATGATGAAATAATGTGTTAAAAAATTGTGCTTGCCTGCATGTCTAAAAACAGAATTGTAAAAAAAGGAATCTAGCAAGTTTTCTTCTATCCTAGCTGGGTGCCATGTTTGTAAATATATCTTAACTTCCTTATTATCACTGGTAAGCCAAAGACTTACTGAAAACAACAGCCCTGTTTACAAAATTCACTCATATATAGTTACTAACATGGGATAGTATGCACTCAAAAATTGCTGTGAAAAATTATCATGCTAACAGGTTTTTAAGTAATTGACTGCTAATGAGATGTTGGTAATATAATTGATATTGTTAATAAGTGTGTGTACTGTTCCACATAAATAGTAACTAACATGATATAATATGTAGTTGTAGATTACAGTGAAACTTGTAATGGTAACTGGTTGGTAAGAAAATAACTGGTTATAAGATGCTGGTAACAAGTGAATACACTGTTCCGCATAATAAATGGTAATTAACTCGGGATTGTATTTGTAGATTACAGGGGATATTGATTACACTAATGGAATGTAGCTAACTTGTTATCAATGTATAATAATAATATCTATTATATATAGTAATATAATTGACATTATTATTAAGTGTTTGTACTGTTCCACATCCCCAAGATTATTCTCACATGGGATCAAAGTGAACATATCTATCTATGTAACCACTATATTTGATTATTTTCAATTAACTAAAAGTATCTGCATTAAGTCTGTATAGGCTCTTTGTACATACCATTACAATTTTCACATTCATTTTATTTGATCTTATATAACATTTACATACAATAAGTTGTATAATGAATGAGGACAAGTCAAAGGTAAAATCATATTCGAAGAATTCCATCACAACACAATATATACCAAGAACTGACCAGCCCCTGGTCAGTAACAATCGCTCACATTTTTTATTTTGATTTCTTCCTTATTGCTTTACGCCTCATCTGCGTAGAGGTCATTAGAGGCAGGATTGGACTGGAGACAAGAAATGGGAAAGAATTCACCCATGGCCTTTCGAAGGAAACATCCCAGAATTTGCTTGGAGTGATTTCGGGACAACCATGGAAAACCCAAATATGAATGCCCGGACTGGGATTTGAACCGGCGTCCTCGCGAATGCGAGGCTAGAGCATTAACTGCTCACCCACCAAACTTGATAATATCACTTACTTGCTTACACGATATATGACAGTGTGGGTTGAATATTGAATTCAGTCTAATTTTGTTGCATCAGAGAAATTTCCAAACAACAATTTTTCATATTCCATTATTAGTTTAAATTCTTTGAATACAATTTCACCATACATCAACTTTTCCGTTTTACAAAATTTAAATAAAAATTCTTTCCATGTTTCTGATAAGCATTTCCGTTGGCAATTTATTCCAGTCTACAAATCTCTTACCTATAACAGAAAATTTTCTTCCTTCCTTACACCTGAAATCAAGTGCCTGCCTGTGGTTGTGGTTATCACTTATCTTCCGGCTCCCTATCAAACCTACTCTGATTTCCAGTATACACCTTGTACACTCCAAGCAATTTATTCACCCATCTTTCTTCTACCAATGACTTCCAATCTTGCTCCTTTATCATATTGGTTACTGGTAATTTTTTCAAAATAAATGTAGCTGCCTTACTTTACACATTCTTCAACCTCCAAAATGTGAGTCCCATACTACACCAGCATACTCACACAATGATCTTACCAAGACTTTATTATGAAACTCCCTCATGTACTTCATACATCTGCTTGTCAGAATCTCCAATAAATAAAGGATTTTGAAATATCTTCCTACCATCTTCCCCGTGTCACCTAACCAATTGTGTTTAGTATCAAATAAAATGCCAACATATTTACAATATTTACAGTTATGGAAAATTCTTCCTGCATCCTTCATGAAAACTGACTTTTCTGTGCATTTATCTTCATTCCATGTTGTTGTGTCTATCTTGATTTCCTGTCTGAATGCCCCTGCAATTGTTATCAATAGCTTTCATTTTAATCCTATCACATAATAATACATCGTCTGCAGAAAACCTATCTTCTGCCTGAAAAACATCAACACAATCATTCACTAGAATAATGAACAACGCTGGCTCCTATACACTATCCAATGGCACTTCAGTTTCCACTTCCATCTCCTTTGATATTTAATTTCATATTGTTACCGGTACTCTTTGCTTTCTACTTTTTATGAAAATCTCTGAGTGAGTCATCTTTCTGTAAACCTCAATGCTTTTGAGAGATGCAGTGCTACACTATTAACTTAGCATATCTTGGATGAAACCCACTAACCAAGATTCGCACAAAAATCCACTATGGTTTTTCTTTCTGTTGAAACTTGACAAATGAACTAATTACACTGTTTACAAAATTTCACTCATATATAGTAACTAACATGGGATAGCATGCACTCAAAAACTGCTGTGAAAAATTATCATATTAACAGGTTTTTAAGTAATTGACTGCTTATGAGTTGTTGGTAATATAATTGATATTGCTAATAGGTGTGTGTACTGTTCCACATAACAACTAACATAATATAATATGTAGTCACAAATTACAGTGAAACCTTACATGGTAACTGGTTGGTAAGAAAATAACTGGTTATTAGATGCTGGTAACAAGTGTATACACTGTTCCACATAATAAGTATTAATTAACTCGGGATTGTATTTGTAGATTACAGGAGATATTGGTTATACTAATGGGTTGTTGCTAACTTGTTGTCAATATATAATAATATTATCAATTATATAGTAATATTGACATTACTAATAAGTGTATGTACTGTTCCACATCCCCGAGATTATTCTCACATGGGATCAAAGTGAACATATCTATCTATCTACAAACAACTGCTACAATTTTGAAAACCAGTTTCTTTCTTCACAGACATTTATGATGTGTTTACAGATAAGCCTCTCTATCAAATAACCTTTCCTTTATGCTGAACTAATAGCACTGTAATTTTAAGCCAATTTGTCTATCACACTGTATGTACTGTTATGATGTGCTTCCTTTGATTCCATGTCAGAATAGTCTCAAAATAATTATCATTTTTTTTTTTTTTGTTAAATATTTAGCTCTTGATTGGAATTCGCAGACAACACAGACAACATTCCTTGAAATTCTAGTTTTCAGAAAAATTTATGTTTATATAGACGTCTAATTTTCTTTGTGTTAATCAATTTTGCTGCATGTGGAGATCTTATTTTTTTGTAATTTTCCAATAACCTTTACTGTTTTGCTTTCAGTTAGTAACTCTACTGATGACTGAATTTATTTATTTTGAAATCATGTTACGCTGAATATTTTGTTCGATGCATCACTCTGTTAGAAATATTGTGGACAGTATTATTGATTTCATCACCTTTTATTTTAAAGTCAAATGTTTAAGTTAGACTCTATTTCTTAAATATTCAATTTTTGGTTGCCAAATTATAGTAATTTTATGATGTATAAATACTATGAGGATGTGGGTTGTAGGGGATATGTAGAGATGAAGAGGTTAGCAGAAGATAGGAAGGGATGGAGGATTGCATCAAACCAGTCAAAAGACTGATGACCAAAAAAAAAAAAAAAAAAAAAAAAATACTATGTAAATAATACTCCAGTGAAACAATAGTTACCTATTACAACTGAAGAAAAATTACAGTTCATAACTTCCATGACATATAAAATTAATGAAAAACCTGACACATTTTTGAAACAATGCAACAGCAATTAATTACATTATATAGTGCTTTACTGTGACTGTACAGTTGTTCCAAAGTTTTTATGTGTCTGCACTTATATGTATACAGTCAGAATTTTAATCATCCTGCATTAGTGTTTAACAACCATCTCAGTACCAACAGCTTCTACTGTCTTTACACTTATATATATGTATACACATCACTCTCCTCCTTTTTCTGTCGCAATTAATAACTATTCATCACTGTTAACTTGTTGACATTGAATGTTAACTGAGTGTGTTCTTTGTTTTCTTCTTCTATTGTTCCTATCAACGACTGGTCAATTAAAAAATATATTTATATGTTAGACAGTGAACAGAAAGTGTTGATTAGAAAATTTTAATAACAGAGAAAGACACCATTGTTGATATTAGATGATGGTATGATACAGATTCATAAAATTCTGTAGAACTTACAGCAAAGTTGTCAAGTTCAAACCCATCAGAGAAGAACACAATTGAGAATGAATTTGAGTCTGGATGTCATCTGTACTGATTCCTATCTCTATTATTAAATAAAGTAATTATTGAAGCCTAAAACAAGCCATAATCTTCAGTATTTGCATTTTAGTTAACAGTCACAGTATTTATCATTAACTCTGAAGTAAACGCAGAGTAATGAAAAGAATTCAGTTGCAATCATAATTAAACACAAAGACAGTATTTCATTGAAATGCAAAACTGGAAAACACACATGGCGTTCAAGTAATAAGCTATAATGATTTCGTTATACCTGATGCAATACTACACAAAACCTTTTTGTTTTGTATGGTAAGAGTAAAAATTGCACTGAGACTGCATTTTGGTGCTGAATACATACTAACAGCATGCTGTATACAATTCCATGTCATCTAGAACTTCAGACACATGTTTGACAACAAAAATTATTAAAAAGAAAATTATGATACTGACAGTCACCATACAATCAGATTTCAGACTGTGAGTCTGCAATGATTAAATACATAGTTTGGATATGAAAAATTATGAGTGTTATGGTTTTTTAAAAATATTTTCTGTCAACCTCGAATGGCTGTTACTCATTCCTCAGCATTTATTTATTTTTTATCAATCTTGTTTCATGGAACCCTGCTGAGAAAGGACTTCAGGGATGTGAAACATGTCATGGTTAATGCACATACATACAATATGAGTCATAATCATAGTAAAAACAATTATATGTTATAAAGACAAATAAAGAGAATAAAAATAAACATTAATTTTTACAACTGAATGTTGCAAAACTCATATTGAATACAATTAATTATTTTTTTCAAATTCTTGAATGGAGTAGAAGGAGTTGCCAAAAAGATAATCTATGTTTTTCTTTAAATATATCTTTATTATCTGCAAACTGTTTTATACTTGTGGGAAGTTTATTGAACAGATGTGTCCCAGAATAATTAACTCCTCTTTGTATTAATGACAGAGATGTTTGTGTTTTGTGCAAGTTATTTCTGTTTCTTGTACTGAAATTGTGTATGTGTGAATTAGAAGTAAACAGGTTAAAATGATCTATGACAAAGCACATGAGAGAATATATGTACTGAGAAGTCATTGTAAGAATAATGAGTTTTTAAAAAAGTTGTCTGCAAGAAGTTCTTGGTTTTACCCTACACAGCATACTTTTCTGTGTTATGAAAGCTTTTTTACTTTGTGAAGAGTTTCCTCAAAAAAAATATGCCATATGACATCACCGAATGAAAATATGAGGAGTACACCTGTTTCGTTAATTCTAGATCTGCTGTTAGAGAAAGTGTTCGTATTGCAAAGCTGGCACTACTTAACTTCTTCAGTAGTGAAGTGATTTGTTCGTACCAACAGAGTTTCCCATCTATTTTAATACCAAGGAATTTTATACTCTTTGTTTTAAGATTGTGTTATTTTTATGGCTTACTTGTAAACCTAGCTGTGCATAATTTTTTGTTTTAAACCTAATATAATGTGATTTTGTTCTTTCCATATTTAATTTTAATGAATTTGCCTTAAACCAATTTGCTACTTCACTAAGTACTTCATTTACATTAAATTCTAGATTGCCGTTTGGCGTTTTTCTCACAGTCCGGTTAGTGTCATCTGCAAATAAAACACTCTTAACTTTGTCAGATAAGTTTACAGGAAGATCATTGATGTACAGCAAAAAGAGGGGGAGGGGGGGTCCTAGGACATAGCCTTGTGGAATTCCATGTTTTATTTTCTCCCAGTCTGATGAAGCATCTATACTTATTTTAGAATCAAAATGGAAACTTTTTGCTTTCGACTTTTCATGTACGATTTAAACCATTTACCTGTGCTTCCATAAATACCATAGTATTCCATTTTCTTCAAAAGTAATTCATGATTGACCCAGTCAAATGCTTTTGCAAGATCACAAAATATACCTACAGGGCTCATTTTATTATTCATTTCCTCTAATGTGTTATTTAAAATGAATATATAGCCATTTCTGTGGATGATACTTTTTGGAACCCAAATTGTGAATTAGTAAGGATATTATATTGTCTAACATGTTTTATTACTCTACGATACATAACTTTTTCAAAATACATACAGCTTTCCCCTGAAATATCTTTTCAGTTCTGAAACCAACATGTTCCATTTTATAAATGTATTCATACCTACACCCAACTTCAATTTTGGGCATTTGTTTACTAAACCCTCTCATTTCCATCAAAACTGTTTCAGGAACACATATTACTTTCATAACTTAAAATCCCCTATAGTTATTACCAGGCTTTATTGATAAAATATCCAACATGTTCTGACCCCTTATATTCTGCTCTTCCACTAGTATAAAGCTTCCTTACTTCACTAAGGTATCAGCAAAGTTCTATTTCTTTGTGTTATTAATATTATTTCTTTCTGACTTCAAACATGGTAAATTTAAGTCACCACAAATAATGATCATCAATACTAATCTCTAAATTTGGAATCTGAATATACTTTCCCCCAATGACCGTATCTTGGTCAATAATTCTTTAGCTAGGTTAAGCTAACAAGATTTTTATTTTTTTCTTCCATTTAACCCAAGTACCCATAGTAACTCATGACTATTATGAATGAACACCAGCGAATTATAATAGTCTCTGCTAACAATTATGAATACCCCTCCACAAACTATGACAGTAACTTGTAGAGATAGGTCTTTATTTGTGCAAATGATGATTAAATTTGGTTTGCATAGAGTGTTGCTGTCATTTTGGTTCAGCTTAGTTCACTTGTTAGGTTTCAAATAATTTTAAAGTATTTTAATATTTTATTTTGTAATTCAGTAAAGGTGGGTTGTAAAAAGGTTCCAGAAAGTATTGTAATATTTCTAAAATAAGGTGCAGATGGCATGTTAATCAGGAAGCACATTCATTTGGTGGTGGATTAAACTAATTCTGTGTGAGAAGTTTAAATATTAATTATTAAAAAGGCAAACATATGATAAGCGATATTTCAAGCAAGTATATTTAAAGGAAAAATTGTGAATCATTTGTGTGATTTCATAAGTTTAAAGAAATAATTGTAGTAAAAGTCACTTGCAAGAACATGCAGCTGTAGCCTTTATTAACACGATGTTATGGCATTTTGGGTACATTGTTGCAGTTTGTCACAGAAGTTGGTTTCCATTATTTTGAGTCAAAGTTAGTTGAAAGGTGTCTAAAATCAATCAAAAGTATTTAAAAAATGTACAGAAAATGTACCATAGATTTTTATGAAAAATTTGTGGGTTGCACATTTGGTTTGGACTGTATTTTGGTGAGTTTGAGAGTGTAAAACAATTATCTGTATATTTTGGAGTGATTTTTATATTGTCAAGTAAATTTTAGAATATATGACTAGAACTTTCAGTCTTTTGGAAGAGGAAGTCCTTTGTATTATTTTAAAAATCTGGTCAAACTGAATTATTAAAATACCAGTGTTGTTTTAGGGAACTTTTATATATACTGTGATGAAATTAAATACAAGTGAACTCCTAACAGTAAGTTTTATCATTTCATAGTGTTGGACTCCTGTGTGGGCAACCAGTTTTAAAATAGAACCTAATCATTTTAGAAGTAATAGGAAGTAAAAGTAACTTTGAAATTGAATCGATTATTTGTAAAAGGCCATAAATCCAAATTTCAAAATTTTACAGGAAAGCATAAAAACTGAATAGCACAAATTCTGTAAATGAATTAAATTGTTTTGTTTGGGATTTATATTTTACTACTTAATGCTGATATTATTGTGAAAGGTCTATTAAAAAATATGGTACTTAGTGGTAGAAAAATTAATTTTTATGAATTGGAAATATGGCGTTTTCCAATTAATGAAGACATAAAACTTTATTACTGTTAAAAAATTACTTTAGTGTTCAGAATACATGTTAACATATATATATGTGACAAGAAGACTACACAACTCAAATTATATCCTGATTTCGCAGAAATTGAGTTCAAAGTCTAGAAATCTACTTCTATTGGAGAGCTTTCATCTTTTGTTGTCCACTGACAGAAGTTATTATAGAAATATATTTTCTCCTCCGGTATATACTGCAGCAGTTTTTTAATATCATTCATTTTGCTGATATTGATTAGGAGTTTACCATTATAGGTGCAAGGACTGATTTCAGGTAGCAGTGGAGTATTATGAGTAGGTTTGCCCAATAAGAACTAATATTTTACAAGTCCATCGATGTAATTTGTAACTATTGCAGTTCCAGGTTAAACAATATTCAAATTTACAATATGGAGAAATCTGGAAAGAAATTTTCTCAGTTCTGGGCATTTGTGCCTCTGAACTAACTGACACAGCATTCTTTTTGTAATGATTCTGCCACCGACATCTTCTGTATTTATTTTTTACATTTTAAATTTGTATTTAGCAGAACTTATTAAGCTGAGATATTCTTCAGGTGTATAGATTCGGTCGTATTTCCTAAAAATCATTTTTGCAACACCAAAGTCTCTATCGCCTGGTAAAAATAAGTGTCCTGGTACCAAAAAATAGTGATTAATCTTATAGAATTTATCACTTGCACAAACTGCCAACAGAAAATGGAGTACCGTGTGGTCATGGTTTTTGCCACCACAACCATCAGAAGGTCCTCATTGGGCCCTTTAGGTGCCCGATGTTCATGATAAGAATAAAATGCAGATTGCCCTGAGTTAAAGTTATGCATTCAAAATTCATACACCCAAATCTTCAGCAATTGAACACTACCTACAAAGGTAAATGAGACAATGGAAGCTTTTGCATTAGGTCAATGGCTATTGCAAGGTCTTCTTCATTGTTTTTGCACAGGTAATTTTCTTCCTTTTTTTTTTTAACTTGTAGTCTCAAGTCTTGTGGGCAATAAGTTCAACTGCTGCTACCCATTTGGCATTGCCACTGAAATGATGGATTTTAATCTTTTGATTTGACTACCCACACTGTGAGCAAACATGAATTTGGGGTTGACTGAAAGACAGATTGTAGTTTTTTAAAATATTTCCATTAGTAATTGTAATTAACTTTCACTTCAGGATGTAAATATACATTTCTGACACCTTACCTTCTTTTACATGAAATGTTAATCCCAAAATTGTCACTTATATTTAACATAACAGATACAACAACAGAAAGTACTGCAAAAGTAGTCAGAAAGACCATATGCCCAGTGATATGGCCTTCTTGAACTACACGAAGAAAAAGGTACCCAGTTTTAATGCATATAGGGGACTTGGAGAAATGGCTCCTTCACAGCAAATATGCAGCTCCACTAAGAGAACTTATTTCTTTTATAAAACCCATTTTGAAAAAAATATGGATTTATTGCCTTTTCCAAATAACCAATTCAATTATTCCCAATATAATAACATAACGAACAGCCCCAAAGAAAGGTGAGCTAATTGTTTCACAACACAACTAATTGTCAGTCTGTGTGGTACACTGGGCAAACCTCAGCGAAAAACTTAATGTTTAGCACTTATACTTTTAGCAAAGACTCTATCACAATAACTATGGTAATTAGATGACTAGGGAAATTGGCACCGGAGTGTCGGCTCCATCGCAATTAAATCAATAATAATAATAACTATTTATTCTTTGTGAATCTCTATTAAGTTTCCAAATTCTGTTACTTTGTTCATTAAATTCCTAAAGTTTACTAGTAGTGGTGTTGTAACTGGAGTTGGCCTTCACCTTCCTTATGTTGAATTTTTGTTTCATGAACTTTAACCATTCCTTTGGAATTTATCTTTTCTCCTACTCTGCATCTGTAATATCTGTAATCAGTTTGCTATTGCTAGCCCATTTCTATCCCCTCACCAGCAGCCTCTAATATAAAAAAGACATTTTCTTCCCTCCCCATAATACCTGGAAGTGGGCTCCCCTATAGCTTTAGTTAAAAAACCGAGCGTGGTGTTGTAACGGTTAGCGTTCTTGCCTCACATTCGGGAGGACAGCGGTTCGAATCCCCGTCCGGGCATCCAGATTTGGGTTTTCCATGGTTTCCCCAAATCACTCCAGGTGAATGCCGGGATGCTTCCTTCAAAAGGCCATGGCCGAATTCCTTCCCATTCCTTGCCCCCTATCCCTTCCCGTCTCTAAAGACCTAGTTGTTATAGGAGACGTTAAGCAGTTAAAAAAAAATAGCTTTAGTTAATAACTTCTTATTCAATTAAGGCTGAGACATTGCCTAATGAAACCTAACATAGCAATAGTCTCCACATAACATTTTCAGTGTCCTCTCCACATTTATCAACCACACAGCTGGGATACCTGTGACAATCAAGGTAACAATGACCTGCATCAGTTCCATAATGATATGCTGTGAATTTTTAACCACTTTCTGAGGTTTCTCTCCATCCTGAGCAAATCTCAACAAAACCGTTGCAGCCTAAATCCTCTATTATCTGCTACACATACTCTAATACATATTTTTCTTTGCAGTCTTGCTTTGGCTGTTCCCTTTTGTTACTGATCCTGCATGTCTAAAAATGTTCCATCTTCCATTGTTACTAAATTACTTGATGGATACTGTTCTGCTTCCACCATTTATGTAAACCTTGAACAGATTCACATTTTAGAAAAATTGTCACAAAACAAGAATTCCTGGTATGGGACTGACTCATCAGGAAAAATTTATCACACCAACTATGGTGGGTTAGTGGTAACATTTTTGATTGTCATTCAGGAGGACAAGTGTTTCAATCACTGTCCAACCATCCAGATTTGGGTTTTCCATGGTTTCTCCAATTCAGCTCCAGGTGGTTACTTCAAAAGGCCATGGTGATATTCCTTCCCATTCCTTGTACCCAGTCCTTTGTCACCTCTAATGACCTCAATGCCAATGAGGCATATAGTCATAAAAAAATTCATCAGAACTGATTAAAACACAGGATTGTTAGAGAACTTAAACAAGTTAATTCATGTTATTGAGGTTAAATGCAAAGGCATGTATTATGTCTAGTTAGAGTAATGTATTGAAGTTAGTACACAAGCAATCAAAGGGGTTAATTATGTGGGATTTAAAATGGGAAAGAGAAATAGAACATAATAACATATAATGAACTGTTAAATGATGGAATTTTCCTGATGAGGGTGGAAAATATTCCCGCATTAGCCAATTCAGTAAAAATTTACATACTAAATATTGGGAAAGATGATGATGAAATAGAGTTACTATTTGTAAGAATTGAAAGACTAATTCAATATGAAAAAGGTTGAGGAATTTTTATTAATCATGGGTAATTGGAATGCTGTGGTAGTAGAAAGAAAAGAAAAGAATTTTGGTCTAAGGGGAAATAGTAGTGAGGAACTGTCTGAAAATAGAATCTAATCAAAGCGAACATGCTATTTAAGAATCACACAATAAGAATATGTGTTTAAAAGCACAGTGAATACAGTTCATGGTTGAACATATTTTCAGACACCAGGATCTGGACTTGAAAGCATACAGGAAGCTGATACACACTCTGACCATAACATGATAGTTATGACACAAACTGAAAATATCTGAAGAAATCAAGAAAAAAAATCTTATGTGGAACTGAAATTTGAATCAATTATAAATGTAGGTCCAAGATAATTGTGGAAAATTCAGTTAAAGACGATGGAAATAACTTTAAGAGGGAGAAAATCAGAGTTGCTAAAATAGCTTGGATTTTTGAAATTCCAAAAGAAAGAAACCTGAAGGATTTGAAATCTGGATCTATATAGAATAATGTTGAAAATTAAGTGCATACATAGTTCACAACTTGTTCCTCCTCTAGATGAATGAGTCACATGACCAAAACAAGTGTAATCTGCTTTTAAAACATATAAAAAAATATTAATTCATTTGATTGCTGCTGCTCTTTAGTTACTAAACCTCAGTCTCTGAATGACAATTCTGCTATAAACAATGTCGAGATGTGATGTGACATTACATTTTACACTTGTAGAATATTTTATTATTTTGTAGCATCTAATGCCCCCAAAAAATCCCTGGATGTTGAAGTTTTCATGAGACAGCAACAAAATTATAACACTCCAATTCAGTTGGTTTCTATGTCACTATTTTTAAAGACCTACCTCTGCTGAGTATGGACTCAAAAAAAAAAAAAAAAAAAAAAAAAAGGAAAAATGTTTCGTGGTATGCTCTTACTTGAGGCAGTACAACTATTCTTAACACTCTAGCTTAAATGGTTTGTTGTAGACTGTTTGGTTCAAAGTGGAAGTGGTGGGTGAGTCAAAAATAATATCACTGGGGATATTGCACATGGAAAATAAATTAATCGTAAGGTAATAATTTTAAAAATATCAATAAAAATTATTCTAAAAATGGTATCCATCCTAAATAAATTAAACCAACAAGCAATGGGTTTACTGTGGGGAGGGGGAGGATGGTTGATGATAGAGATGTAGGTAAGCGTTATCTGAGACTGATACCAACAGGGCAATCTGGATATCCACAATGTGTTGCTATAACAGTTCCCACCTATAGAGTAAGGACTGGGATTTGATTTCAGGGAGCGTTTATATGGCTCTGATAGTTTTTGATGCCTCAGGAATTTCAAGAGCTGGCATGGGAACAACTGAGTGGTCCAGCAGCTTTTGAGAGTAAATTGTTTGTCTGTAACCATTCATTCTGATGAATAATTTGGTGGCTAGAAAGTGGTAGCATTCACTAGTGTTGGTGTTAAAACATGTTGTGGAGACTGGATACATATGACATGTTAGCGCAATTGGACCTATCTTGCTTTTAGAAGGAGCATTTGGAATACTGATAATTCACTTCCAGTCATTCTCAACATATGTTTCTTACAACTGGAAATAGGAAAACGTTTTACTAACTATAAAATGGAAACCATGCTAGAGGGATGTAAATTTTGGACGACGAGGCTTCAAAATAGAAATTCGCTAAAAAAGACAGTATTCTAAATAAATGACAACAGCAGTGGAACAGTTCAGAAACAGGGAGAGACAGAATGCAGTTCCATCACTAGGTTTAATACATCAACCCACCAGGCATGGACCATATGAAACCTAACTGCACAGAATTAAGAGGGCTATGTCCCTGTGAATCTCCAGGATCATCCGATCGTATAATGTTTGGATGTGCATTGAAACAGTAAAGCTCACTAAGATTACTACGTCAAGGTACCAGGGGCGGATCCAGGATTTTGTTTTGGGAGGTGCTTGAGTGGACTTTGGTTTGGGGAGGGGGCTTGGCTTCAGTGGATTTTGGTTGGGGGGGCTTGCCTTTAGTGGAGTTTGGCTTTGGGGGGGGGGGGCTTGAGTTGGGCAAAAGGTAGTATTTATAGTCTCCTCGGGCCTCAAATCCATAGAGCTAAAAAAAAAAAGTTCTCCAAAATTACAATGTCGGAGATGGACCTAAGATACAGGGCGGTCGCCGGGAAACGCAACCCACTGTTAGCGCTACAAGGAAGAAACTGCTCCCGGCGAGCGAGCGATCAGCTTCCGGCATTGTTCGACCGTCGGCCGCGGACTATTTCACAATAATTACGCTTCATAAACTTGTATGTGCTAAGCATTTAAATGTGTCGTAATTCATTAGCTTACCTTATAAAAGATGCTGGAAGTGTTGACCCTCTTGTGTAATGCACATTTCACATCTTCTGAACATATTTCGAGACACACGCTGGATTTCACCTTTGTCAATGGACATTATTACTTGATAGATTTTTTCCTCAAGTTCTTCCAATGTGTGAGGATTTCCTTCGTACACCTTACCCTTAAGTTTACCCCAAAGGTAGAAGTCACAAGGGTTTAAATCCGGTGATCTGGCGGGCCACAACCCATGGCTGATTACACGATCATAAAACACTTCGTCAAGTGCAGCAAGCGAATTTCTAGAGGTGTGAGCTGTCGCCCCATCCTGTTGAAAATAGCCGTACAATTTTTCTTCTTCAGTAAGTTTCTCGAAAAACGGTTTCACAATATTTTCGATATATCTTGCGGATGTAAGAGTTTCACGGAAGAAAATTGGACCTATGATTCTCGAAGCACTAATCGCACACCAAACACCCACTTTTAAGTCATGCAATGGCAGTTGGAGTAGAGTATTTGGTTTTTCTGAACTCCAGTGTCGACTGTTTTGAGCGTTAACATAACCACTCAGATGAAACCAGGCCTCATCAGAGAAAAACGTCAGTTGCGGATCAACAGTGCCATCGTGGACACCCTGCAGGTACCAGTTGCAAAATCTAATCCTAGGCCCCTGGTCTATTTCTGTAATTTTATGCACCACAATTGTTTTGTACGGCTTTAAGTGAACTAGCTTTGTTACTTTCCAAGCTGACGTCTTAGATATGCCTGCCTGCTGCCCTAACTGACTTAATGATTTTTTGGGTGACTGTTCTAGTCGAAAAGCGATATCGTCAATTTTCTCCTCTGTGAGAATACGGTTGACCGACAGTCTCTTTTTGTTAAAAAATGAACCCGTTTCTCTTACTTTTTTAACCAGACGCAGAATTGTTGATTTAGCTGGCAGTAAAGCGCCAGGATATTCGCGACGAAATTTACTGCGACACTTTTTAAACGACTTCTTCTTCACATATGTATCGTAGAGAAATATTCTTTGTTGCAAACTGTAACGTACCATAATTTTACTCACACTCAAACACGGTACAGATTAGTAAGAGTATGAAGCCCTAAACCAGCCAAACCGCAAAGAAACGTTTATTCACAACACTGATTAATAAGAGACTGAAGTCACAAACTAGCTACAATGCAAATTTACCGTTCTTAACCATGTAAGGGTCCCATTATACTGTGCCACTGCACTGTTGGGGCAGCGGAGGTGTTAAACAGTGCGGTGATTCACGGTATCGTGTGGCGGGAACCGCTGGCCCCGCTGACCGAGCAAGTTGCCGACGGCAACAGACTGGGAGGGTTGCGTTTCCCGGCGAACGCCCTTACTTTGGGAGGGGTGAGGGCTTGAGCCCCCTAGCCCCTCCCTGGATCCGCCCTGCAAGGTACTGAAGGAATACCACTGGGAAGACCTGGACAAAATGGCTAATGATACATCAGATTCAGTCAGGAAAACTATCAGTTAGGGCAGTGATTTCCAAACTTACTATGCCCATGGACCCCTTGTAACCTGGCCATGTACTCAACTTATTTGCATAATAGAAAAATTACAAATTTAACTTTGATATCTTTAATTATTAATAGTAATAAAATAAAGTAGTATTCACAGAAGTTGGAACTTTTGTTTTAGTCAACAAAAATACACTTTTTTCAATGAGGAGGGTGAATGTGATGGGATGAGGTTATTCATTTATCGCTCTATGTTTATGAGTAACATTCGTAACTGTTCATAAGCATTAATTTCCAGTTAGTTTATTTTTTTAAAAATGTTGAGTCTCATTTCTGTGCAAAATCCATGTTCCAATAAATAGGAAGACATCAAAGCAGCCAACAGTTTATGTATAGTGGCCCATAACACAGAATATGAAATAGGTAGCTGTACTTTTTTTAAACTGGAATCTATGATATTCTGGTTCAAACATTGGTTTTAGCTACTCATCATTGAATGATTTAATAATTGCTCCTGTATTATCACAGAATCATCTGAGTCTACTTCTAAAGGTGATAAACATCCATAATTTCCAAATCTTTGGGGCGCGGTTAGAATGAAGGGGCGCGGTTAGAATGAAGAGTTATTAACTGATTATAATAAGCAAATGTAAGGGTTTGGGAGATACTATACTAGTCTTTTCCAACCAAATGTCAACCTCTCCTTCACATGGTGCACACTGTTTGCACGGACGAGGCTCTGGCGACTGAAAGATTCCCGGTATAAGGAGTCACCCACTGCTTGCCAACGGCCTCTGAAAGGAGGGCGGAAGAGCGGGGAGCGGTTCAGGGCACCCTCTTGCCCTTGGGGTTGGAAACGGCCCCTAAAGGCGGATGAATCAGAAATGATCAACGGCATGGGGATGCAGAAGGCAACGGGAAACCACTGCATTAAAGACCCAAAGGGTATCCCGAGGACATGTAATCCTCTCAAATTACATATATCATGATGGCTTCTTCCTGGGTAAAATATTCCGGAGGTAAAATAGTCCCCCAATCGGATCTCCGGGTGGGGACTGCTCAGGGAGGAGTCACCAGAATGGATAGAAACATTCTACGAGTCGGAGCGTGGAATGTTAGAAGTCTGAATAGGGCAGGTAGGTTAGAAAACTTAAAAAGGGAGATGGAACAACTTCGTTAGATGTAGTTGGGATTAGTGAGATTAAATGGAAGGACGCACAGGATTTCTGGTCTGGGGAACACAGGATAATTAGCACACAAGCTGTCAATGGAGTCACTGGTGTAGGATTTGTAATGAACAAGAAAGTAGGGAAACGGGTGAGTTATTATGAACAGTTTAGTGACAGGATTATTTTGATGAGGTTAGAAACTAAGCCCGTCCCAACCACATTAGTACAAGTATATATGGCAACGTCACAGGAAGATGACGAAGAAATAGAAAAAATATACGCTAAAATTGAAGAATTAATCCAATATGTGAAAGAGGAGGAAAATCTAATAATCATGGGTGATTGGAATGCAATAGTGGGAGAAGGAAAAGAGGGGAATACTGTAGGAAGTTTTGGTCTAGGAGAAAGAAATGAGCGAGGAAGCAGGTTGCTAGAATTTTGTGAAAGATTTAAGCTAGTAGTAGCGAACACACTGTTTAAGAACCATGCAAGAAGAATATACACCTGGAAACGTCCTGGGGATACAGGCAGATATCAGCTAGATTATATCATGGTCAAACAGAGATTCAGGAATCAAGTTCTAGACTGTAAAGCGTACCCAGGAGCAGACATAGACTCGGACCATAATTTGATAGTAATGAAGTGCAGGCTGAAATTGAAGCGAATAATGAAGCAGTATAAGCAGAACAGACTGGAAGTGAATAAACTGAAACAATCTAGCACAAGAGAAAAATTTGCAGAAATGGTAGACTTAGGTCTAAAGGAGCTCAACCGAGGACGAATGGAATGCATTAAAGACCGAAATAATGAAAGCTGGCAAAGAAACATTAGGCTTTAGGGAAAAAGCTGCCCGAAAACCTTGGATCACAGAAGAAATTTTGCAGCTGATGGATCAGAGGAGAAGGTACAAACATGCTCAGGATGAAGCAGGAAGAGAGCAGTACAGGCAATATAGAAATCAAATAAATAGTAAATGCAAATTAGCAAAAGAAAAATGGCTACAAGAAAAGTGTGAAGAAATAGAAAAGGAAATGGTCGCAGGAAAAGTAGATGTTGTGTATAGAAAGATCAAACAAAATTTTGGAGAAATGAAGAAAAGAGGTATGAACATTAAAACTGCCGATGGGAAACCTCTTTTAAGCTCAGAAGATAGAGCTAACCGATGGAAGGAATACATTGAGAAACTGTATGATGGGGATGACTTGAACAATAGTGTATTGGAAAAGGAAGGCGATGTCGACATTGATGACTTAGGAGATCCTGTTTTGAAGACAGACTTTAATAAAGCTCTGAATGACTTGAAAGCAAATAAGGCAGTTGGAATTGATGAGATCCCTGCAGAAACTCTTAAATCTCTAGGAGAGGAAGGAATCGAAAGTTTATTCAAGCTGATATCAAAAAGTTATAAAACAGGAGAAATTCCAACTGATTTTAATAAAAATATCATCTTCACACTTCCAAAGAAAGCACAAGCCAACAAATGTGAGAATTATCGCACCATTAGTCTAACATCACATGCTTCAAAATTACTGACCAGAATAATATACAGAAGGATTGAAAGGGTAGTAGAAGAGATAGTAGGTGAAGATCAGTTTGGGTTTAGGAAAAATCGCGGTACAAGGGAAGCAATTCTGTCTTTAAGATTAATACTTGAAGGGCGGATCAAGAAAAACAAAGATACTTTTATGGCATTTGTAGATTTAGAGAAAGCTTTTGATAATGTTAAGTGGGACAAGATGTTCAAAATTTTAAAGAAGTCAGGTCTAAAGTATCGAGATAGAAGAATACTCTATAAACTATATAAGAATCAAGTGGCTGTAATAAAAGTAGAGAATCACGAGAGACATGCATCAGTTAAAAAGGGTGTGAGACAAGGTTGTAGTCTATCCCCATTAATATTCAACTTGTATGTAGAAGAAGCAATGAAGAAAGTCAAAGAAAAATTTCCATGTGGCATAAGTTTTCAGGGAGAAAAAATCAGTATGCTACGATTTGCGGATGACATTGTCTTATTAGCAGAGAGGGCTGAGGATATTGAGAAGTTATTGAATGGCATGAACAAAATACTGAAGGAAGATTTTGGACTGAATATAAATCAAAGTAAAACAAAAGTGTTGAAATGTAGCAGAAATGATACCAATACTAGCAGATTAAATATAAAAATAGGATCGGATGCAATAGGAGAAGTGAGTGAGTTCTGTTACTTGGGAAGCAAAATTACAACCGATGGCCGAAGCAGGAATGATGTTAAAAGCAGAATAGCACTAGCAAAAAGAGCCTTCATGAAAAAGAGAAACCTTTTAGTTTCAAATATTTATCTGGGAATTAGAAAGAACTTCTTAAAACTCTATGTGTGGAGCACAGCACTTTACGGTAGCGAAACATGGACTTTAGGAATACCGGAAAGAAAGAAACTTGAAGCATTTGAAATGTGGTGCTACAGAAGAATGCTGAAAATTAGGTGGACAGACAAAGTAAGAAATGAACGAGTTTTGGAAATGATGGGTGAGAAAAGAAGTTTATGGAAGAAGCTTACAGGAAGAAGAGACAGGCTCGTGGGTCATATTTTGAGACATGCTGGATTGGTTAATTTGTTAGTGGAGGGAACAGTCGAAGGTAAGAACTGTAGAGGTAGACAGAGATTAGAATATATGAAGCAGATAATTGAGGACGTGGGTTGTAAGGGGTATGTAGAAATGAAGTGGCTAGCACAGGATAGGAAGGGATGGAGGATTGCATCAAACCAGTCTAAAGACTGACGACAGCAAAAAAAAAAAAAAAAATAAAAAAAAAAATAAATAAAAAAAAAAAAAAAAAATAAATAAATAAAAAATAAGCAAACAAATCTTTATCTCGTTTTTGTAATTTTGAAAGATTTGGGATCTAAGACCACTCTCCAGTCCCATGTTTTGTATGTATAGAAAAATTTCTCCAACAAATGCAGATATTATACTTTTAGTTTTGATAAAAATTTAATTGATCACCTTCTAGCTTCAAATTGGTTTAATTAAATTTGACTAATAACATATTTGTTACTATGTAATTTTTAATTAATTAAGTTGAGTAACAAATCATTGTATTTACTTCCCAGAAATAGAGAAACTAAACGAAGTATGCATAAAATTCATCCAACCATCCAGTTTTAGATAACCAATGAAATTTTGTGTTAAGTAGTAAACAATTATAACCATAATATTCTATCAAATTTGATCAAATACATTTAAGGCATTCCTTTTGATTTTATTAACTGCTCCATTTACATAATATGAAGAGTCATCATTTGCTAAGATTTTTGGTGAATAAGTGTTGATATATGATACAATTTACAGATAACACATTTTGTAGACCTTTTTTTTTTTAAAAAAATATTTTTTGTTTTGTTTTTAATTAATCAAGTATTGTTTTACATTTCTTATCACTTTTATAACATTTGGGAATAAAAGTCCTAGGTAAATTTTTCTTTTCTTACATATCAGACAGCTAAACATTAAGCTTTGTTTCATGGCAAAGTGACTTGTCTATCTGAATACAGAATTCAGATATTTTAAGTAATAATAATAAAAAAAATCTATGGACAGAACCATTTCATCAGTTATTTTTTGTACTGTATTATTACTAAGTCCCAGATATATATACACTAAAAACACCTAAAAATATGCACTAAAATGACTTAAAATATGCACTAATATTTAAATAATATGCACTTATCAAACAATTTATTTTATTTCAAATCACTAATGTACATGTTTCATTCTTAGCAAAATGATTAATCACATTACGTTATGAAGAGTTTTTCAATGTTTTCAGGGGTCAAAGATTTCCTATTGTTGGACAAAATTAGTTTATAAGCTGAAAATAATCTTTCCATGTCCATGGATATGATTGGGCCATACCTGTACAATAATATTGACTGCTCAGAGCATTCATCTGCCAAAGATTGTGTGATTCCACTTAAATACATGTTAATTGGTTGAATCTTTTCCAGTCCTGGGTTTGAGTCCAACACCCTACTGAGTTTTAACTTTTTCTCCAATTTCACCTGGGACAGTATACAGGGATACTGACTGTATATCCAGAGTGGGAAAAATCACCAATACTAAAGAAATAGTTGAAGCAATCGAAACAATAACAGAGGGTGGCATAACTGGGAAGGTGAAGGTAAATTCTGAAATTATCACAAAGCCAGTGATAAGAGTGTTACTGGTGAACTGTAGAATTATAATGAACAAAATAATAAAATTTACAAACTTAGTAAAGATACATAGAGTCTTGGTTAAAAGAAGAAGTACTAGACAATGAGGTTTTCCCCAATGATTACTGGTTAGCAAAGACTACTAAAATTCACTGGTGTTCAGAGATTGTCACCATAAGTTACTTGGCGTAGACTTCTGAGGTAATACAAAAGAAAAAAAATCAGGATGATGGCTGTTTACCATAGCGGAAGAATAAATGATGAATATGAGGCTCTTTGGGAGAAACTAAATTCATATTCGGAGTTCAGAAGTGAGCGTAGTGTAATACTCACTGGTTGGGATTTAAATTTACCAGATATCAACTGGGTAGGAAATAAGATTAATAACACAGGGGAACAGAGATTTGCAAATACCTTAGTAAGAAAAGGAGGCTTTACACAATTGGTAGAGAAGAAAACAAGGGGTACCAACATGTTGCATATCTTCATAATACAGCATGATAAAAAACTTGTGGGCCTTTAAGTAACTCAAGGGATAATTGATCAGAATGCAGTTCTGAAGGATATAAGAGGATTCAGTAAACAAGTGGCCAGAACTGCAGAGGGAAATAGGTACAATTATAAAAAGCACAAATTTCAAAACTGAAAAGGTATTTCAAGGACAGTTTCATCAAATTGAAGGATGGCACAAGTTCAGATGAGTCAAAGTAGGAAAAAGGTGGAAAAAATATTTATTCCAAAACAGAAACTAAAAAGAAGTACAGAACCTTCATATTATAACAGGAGGAGATGAGATTAAAGAGGTTGGTGAGAAGAGAACAGAGTTAAGAGACAGCATGGCAGTAGGGAACACTTGCAACAACTAAACAAAGAATTAATAATGGCAAAGAAGGTGTCTATAGATGGGTTTATGAAGCATATTATTGATGCAGGGCGATCATTGACAGATGCACCTAGACAGGGCTGGCACTAGGATTCTCGGGCCCGGGGTAAGCTTTCTTAGCAGTCATGTAACCGGATGGGGCCCGTGGCAAATTTATTGGATAGGGCCTTCTCTCAGGCCAGATGGGAAGGCCCCTATAACCAGTCATCTGGCTCCCTGATCAGCCAATGGGCCCAGGGTACATTTGACCCACTTTCTGCCCTCCCCCCTTTTCCCCTAACGCTGGCCTTGCATCTAGAAATTTCTCTGGCAGCATTACGAAACTGAGGGGAAGAGAGACTACTGAGAAAATTATAGATAAGGATGGAGAAGAAAGCTCTGTGGATTTGAAAAAGGCAGAGATTTTAAGTAACTGGTTTATTGAGACAATTAAGGACTACGATTTAGGAATGGAAAAAGGAGGGAGGTGTAAATCAGATAACAAGTCAATACACACAATTAGAAATGAGCAAAAAATAAATAAATAAATGAATACCATCCTGAGGATCTCATGAAAGAATTAACAAAGCTAAGAAATCATAAATGGGTTTGTGTAGATAATATTACTATGGATGTCTTATAGCTTGCAGGATTGTACCTTATCTTGAAACGTTATTTAAGCTGAGTCTGGATACTTGCTGCTTATCAGGTGACTGTTAAAGTGGAAAAGTAGTACTGGTCCATAAGGGAGGGGTGGCAAATAGGTTTGAAATCCACAGGCCAATCAGTTTGATATCAGTGTTAGCCAAATTAATGGAGAGATTGATATGTAACCACATCAAACATGTCTGTGAGCAACATAAGTGGTTTTCAAGTCAGCAACATGGCTTTAGGCAAGGATATCCATGTGAATCCCACTTGGTAGGCTATATGCAAGTTATTTGTGATGAAATGGACAGGGGAGAAGTTACATTGATTGTCAAATGCTTTTGACAGAGTTCGCCATAAAATGCTGGTAAATACGTTAAAAACTATTGGAGCAGATGAAAAACTAATTTGCTGGGTTTGAAGAATTCCTAAATGGCGGAGATCAAAATGTTAGGGTAGGAAATGCAATATCAGAAGTAGGAGTTAACATGGGAGTCCTGTAGGGTAGTGTAATGGTACATTTGCTACTAGTTATTCTAATGAATGATTGTGTTGATGGCTTACTATCAGAAGTTAGATTGTTTGCAGATATAATGTTATGTAATAGGATCAAAACGTTAAAAGACTGTAAACAGCTGCAGGGTGATCTAGATATTATATCTAGCTGAGTAGGTCAACATGGGATGAAGATAAATGCAAAGAATGCAAACTGCTAAATTTTGATTATGATTATAAAGTAGGGAACCAATTGCTTATCAAAGACTTGAAATGTAGATACCTTGGCATAACAATTGATAACAAAATTAACTGGATGGGACACATTGGACAGATAGTAGGGAAAGGGTTCAAATTCCTTCACTTGTTGGAAAGAGTGATGAGGGTATGTACCAGAGATGTAAGGGAATGGGTTACAACACTTTGGTCAGGTCATTGCTTGAATATGACATTGTAGTAACCACATTTTGGGTATCAAATACAAGAGTTGGAGGGAGTGCAAATATGGGCTGCTAGATTTGTCATTCGAAATTATGACAAAGGAGATGGAATGGGAGTCTTTGGAAGAGAGAAGGGTGGGTGAAAAAAGTTATGTGAGTGTATAGGTGATGGGGCGTGGAAAGATATTAGTGGGCAAATTCAGAAAGGTCCATGGAAGGGAAGAGACGGCCATGACCACAAGATGGCACTCGGCTTTCGGAACAAGAGTGCGGGAAGATTTTCTTTAGTAGGTACCGTGGTCAGGTATTTGAATAAATTATCAAGGGAAATGAAGTTACCAAATATGCTAAAAGAATTAAAGCTGAAATTAGTAGAGGGCAAAGTAAATCAGTGGCGGCCGAAGTTATTTCCTCAGGTAGTGACAGCAACAAAATGTTTCTAGTGGCGGATCCAGGATTTTGGTTTGATTGGGGGGGGGGGTTAGAATTTGGTTTGGGGGGCTCATTACTCCAGAATGCCGACCTTATAAGAACAGCATAAAAAAAAGGTTCTCAAATTCCATGTCGTCGGGGGTGACCTTGGTGCTTTTGGTGGTGGGGGGCACCTAAGTCCCCTAGCCCTCTTCTTCCCTGGATCCGCCACTGAATATTTCCGTGGCTTACTGATCATCATTGAAGTGAAAGGTGAAAAACAGCTCAGAGTAAGAATCTCGCTATATAAAGATTTGTAACATGTGAAAGTCTCATTATCTGCAATTACTGCCAGATTAATTAAATGATTTTGAAATTAATCAATGATAAATGTTTTAAAATTGACCAAACGGTAAACATTTAGTGACTAACCAAAAACCGACAAGCTGATCTACAAGCAGTGTTGGATTACCCAAAAGGTAGGACTAGGCATGACTAGGCAGTAGCCTGGAGCCCCTGATTTTTGACGGCTCCCTGAAAGTTCACTTTTTTCACTAAATAAAAATAATAAAAAATAAAATCATCCAGAATAAAACAATCAAAATTATATGAAAAGCATGGAAATTAATTTTTTTTGTTTCATAGTAGTGTATGATAAATAAAAGTAATTTTCAAAATATGATAAATTGTAAAATTTGTTTGTTAATTGAATAAAAATATGATAAATTCTATTAGTCATCTACAAAACCTTTTCTTTGAACTTATAAAATACATATAATTAATTTCAAAAACAGAGGGAATCAAAATTTTTGAGAGCGCTTAGGACCCCATACTTTCTTATCCGGTACTGTCTTCGATGACCACGATGGCAGTGAAACACATTTCTCTTGAGAATCGTTTCCTGTTACGTACATTCATATACTCATGTAATTCTCCTTCAGAGAATCTAAGAAAAAAAAAACAATGTTGCCTGCTCGTATTGACAAAGCTTCTAGGGTAGCGTATCCAAACTTTTTTCAACCCGAGGATCAGTACAATAAATTTTCAAAAATAATGCTTTAGGCCACTAACTCACACAGGCCTATTTTTTTTTTCTCCTTTTTGTTTCAGCCGACTATGGACGACGATTGCGTAACTCCTCTTCTGAGTTTCCTTCTTCCGTCGCCAATCACCTCCGCAATTTTTCCTCTGTCTTTTTTAATGTCTTCCTTCCTGGGCCTAATTTTATTTTGTTGTTATTAAAATGTACCATTATAACATAATAAATCTAAAACCACGTTTTGAATCCTATGAAAACGCAGATTTAAAACTGGATGTGAACTATTAAAAATTAATTACATGTTAATCAGACCAAACCAGATAAATAATAATGTTACTACAGGATGGGCGCTACATTATACCACCGGCCTACATACCTAAACCAAAATAAAAGACGCTAGACCGTATGCCTTTTATTTTTATTTACTTCACCACTGGTGTTACCAATCTTATCAACTACTGCAGTTCCTCATACCCATTTAAAACCCTCAGTAAACCGTCATTTACTTAATCTCTAGATGCCACATGGAAGTGAATAGACTGTTGTAGAAACAATGCTGTTCTATCTCATCCTGGAAATGCCACATTTTTGCCGGGTCATTGAAATATTCAAGGCTTTTAAATGTTGGGCATACAGCCTTATACAGTACGAATATGGTACCAGAATTTATGATATTATGCCTGTGGAACTCCTGAACTATGTTCGGGAACCACCAGTAATCAGCGAACAGGCAGAAGCACTGTTCCAGCGGATATTTAGTTGAATGCTACAAAAATGGCAGCTGCTGCACTCTGCCGGCAGTATTACTAACTTTATCGAGCTGCAGCGTGTGACAGAACGAAGTTGTCTCCATTCCCCATTAACAAAGCGAACCCCCGACCTTGAATATTTCCACGAAAATGCTAGAGCGCATGCACGATCTGTGCAAACCAAGATTTGTCTCCACAACAGCAAAACAATTCACTGATGTGGCCAACAGATGGAGTTCATTACTTTCCCTAGCTGTAGATTAGAGAATGCCGTATTTATAAATATTTATTTTTCTTTCACTGCATTTATTTTTTAATTTATTTATTCCTGATTAGAGGTAGTGACATGTCACAGTGGCACTACGTCTAGAGCCGCCACTGAAGTAAATGGTAAAAGGAAAGAGGAAAAATGGATGAGTCACAAAAGCATGTGCTTCATCGCAATTAAATTACACTAAATTAAATACCTTAATTGAATCACCTCTGGTTGTTAGATTTCTTTCACTCTTATTGTGATGGATTATCTGTTTAGTTCCAGCAGGGGCGACCTTTTTTCTTTTTTAGCCCGAGGAGGCTATAAAGACTACCCCATGCCCGAATCAAGGCCCCCCCCCCAAAACCCAAATCCACTGCAGGCCAGCCCCCTAAACCAAAATTCATTCAAGCCAAGCCCCCCCCAGACCAAAGTCTGCTCAAGCCCCCCCCCCCCAAACCAAAATCCTGGATACGCCCCTGATCCAGCATATATTTTCTCCAATTTATCATTGTCTTCTTGTGTACTGTGTACACTTTCCCATTTGTAATTTTTACAGTATTAGTTTATGTTATCAACAAAATAATTTCGTCCCTAAAATTTTCATCATAAGTCATTGGTTTTCCTGTTGTCATGTTCACACAACAATATCCAAATTGATTCATGTGGCTGGTCTAGTTGTGATCCCATCTTTCTCCCTGCCATATGTCTTGCCTCTCACATCGTTAAGGTTTCTCACAAAAATATTGTGCAATTTGTTTGTTTTTGTGTTTTTTTATATGTTTATATCCACCTCCTGCCTTCATCTGTGGTAAGTGGTGAGTTATTTTTCCTTATCCTATCTTATTTTTAATTGCCCAATTAATATATTATGTGCTAATTAATCTATATTTACCCAACCAGAAGCATACATGCCCTTCCAGTTAGTCTCACAAATGCAAGCAACTTTTAATGGGGATAGTAATGAGAGGGTAAATGCTTTGAGAGAGCAAATTTAATGAAGGATAGAGGAAATAAACCCAACAGTTACCAAGGATGAAAAAAAGAGGGCAGCAATTAACACAAAAAAATAGGAACATGTATTACAACACTTCAGTAGTAAACTTGATACATGTGAATAGATGAGACACACGATGAGTAATGTGCACATACTGAGACTCACAATGCATTTGAGTAATCACATGTGTGCACATCTGCAATTCTTGCCATGCATCTCAGCTGCATACATGAACAAAATTTAGTAAAAAGATACTGTAATATATGTTTGCCTCTTCTAGTGTTCATCACTGTCATACTGTCTTTATCTTTGGTAAATGTTTGGCTTGCTCTCCATATCATTCCTTATTTCTCACATCTAAATGTTCTTGTTTGATTTTTAGCTCTCTAAATCTTCTACCTTATCCAAGAATGTAACATTCCTCATTCTGACTCATAGAATTTCCGCAGTCCCCAACTAGAGATCTGACTGAAAGACTATTTTATCTCCAGAATATATTACCATGGATGCAGCCATAATTTTTTAAAATTTTAGAGGAGTACACACCCTCAGGATATCCTTATTTGTCTTTAATGCATACTCACAGTATTGCTACGTGGAAAGGATGGCAGCTAGATTTCAATGTGGAAATTATTGTAGAATACTCTCAGTAACTGATGTAAAGAAGCTGGGTGATGAGGCATAATGGGTATTGGATGAAGAATTAGAAGTAGTATGTGAAAGGGAAAGGTCAAACAAACTGTTCTTTGATTTCAGGAATTAGAGTGTGTGAAAATTTCGTATTGTGGGTGACAGTGTCAAAGTCTGGAACAAATGACTGAGGTACATAAGAAACACAGTGCACTTCAAACACTGAAAGAATTTAAACTAAAAATTTCAGAAATGCAAGGTATGAAGAGAATTTTCCAGTGGACTATCCTAATTAAGTCATTTAAATTAAATACGTGGCCACTTCCACCCCAGAGTTCTATCAGGTGGTAACTACACAGCCGTGGGTGACTTCTTGAATCTGATATAAAGTACAAAGGTCATATGTTTTTTAACTTTTAAAAGATTTGAAAGTGAACCAAATGACAAACTTTAGATGTATGTAGATTCCAAGCATAATTAAATAGGCTTTTTTGGTGCACCAGACCTCTTTCAGTAACTGGAAACATAATTTTTCTTGTATAATCTTATGTTTCAATGTAAAGGGTGTTTTTTTAAAATGGGAGGAACTGAAATCTGCACATTATCAGTCTTTCATTATTGAATGTCAGAGGTGTTTGCTTATTCTATTTCACCTGTGAAATGTATAAATCTGTTTTTTTTTTTTTTTTTTTTATTGCAACAAATTTGTTCTAAAGTTACTTTACTTATTATCATATATATTATTTCTATAAGGTATTTTTTTGTCACAAGCCTGTATCTTCCTTCATACTTAACCGAAATCAATGAATGAGGTGTCATTTTAAAGCTTATGGTCTTCACTTTGGTCACCTCATATTTTAAGAAATGAAATTTTCGGAATTCGACCCTTAAAGGGTGAAAATGTCAATAATTCTAAAATGCTGTTTTCTGTTTTATGAGTAATTTATTTCCCTGGATACCTATCTGAAATCGTTTAATGAAGTATCATTTTAAAGATTAAGATCTCCGCTTTAGTGACGTCATATATTAAGACAGAAATTTTTCGGAATTCGACCCTTAAAGGGCAAAAGTATCAATATTTTTGCAATTCTTTTTTGTGTCACGAGCGATTTATCTACCTTAATATCTAACCGATATAGATAAATGAGGTATCATATTAAAGAATAAGGTCTCCGCCGTGGTAACATTATATATTAAGAAAGGAATTTTTTGTAGTTCGACCCTTAAACGCCAAAAATGTTAATTTTTCTAAAATGCGTTTTTTGTATCTCGAGCCATTTATCTCCCTGAATTTCTAACCAAAATCGATAAATGAAGTAGGATTATGAGGAGTAATGTCTCAGCTTTGTGAAATCATATTTTAAGAAAGAATGTTTTTGGAATTCAACCCTTAAAGGGAATAAGTATGAATTTTGCTATAACGAATTTTTGTGTCATGAGCGATTTATCTACCTTAATATCTAACCGATATAGATAAATGAGGTATTATATTCAAGAATAAGGTCTCCGCCATGGTAACATCATATTTTAAGAAAGGAAATTTTCGTAATTCGACCCTTAAAGGGCAAAAATGTCAATTTTTCTAAAATGCGTTTTTTTTTATCTCGAGCCACTTATCTCCGAGATATCTATCCAAAATCGATAAATCAAGTAAGATTATGAGGAATAATGTCTCAGCGTTGGTGACATCATATTTAAGAAAGAAGTTTTTGGAATTCAACCCTTAAAGGGAATAAGTATGAATTTTGCTATAACGAATTTTTGTGTCACGAGCGATTTATCTCCCTTAATATCTAACCGATATAGATAAATGAGGTATTATATTCAAGAATAAGGTCTCCGCCATGGTAACATCATATTTTAAGAAAGGAAATTTTCGTAATTCGACCCTTAAAGGGCAAAAATGTCAATATTTCTAAAATACGTTTTTTTGTGTTTCGAGCCAGTTATCTCCCTGGATTTCTAACCAAAATTGATAAATGAAGTAGGAGTATGAAGAGTAATGACTAAGCTTTGGTGACATCATATTCAACCTCACTATTCATCGCATTTTATTCGCGAAATTTTCGCACGGGTTGCCTAGTGTAAAATAAAAAGGAATGAACTGTTATGAAATATAATGCCACAGTAGACTTTACTATTATTGTCTTTTTGGTTATAGTTTAAAATAATTTATTATAATTGTCTTGTTGAATTCCCAGTGCTAAACCTTGCTATCAAATAAAAACGAGAAGTTGCTTACTAAACTGTGTTAATACATGGCTGTTTCTGCCCATTTGTCACCAGTCTAATCATTCACCATTGTATTATAAAATCTAAAAATGTTATAATGTGTGCATTAAAAATTAAATAGGATAGGGAAAAATACCTGTCACTTACCACAGATGAAGGCAGGAGGGCAAGAATATGTAAAAAAAACAACAAAAAAAACAACAACAAATTGCTCAATATTTTGGTGAGAAACCTTATTCATGTAAGAGGCAAGACATACGGCGGTGCGGGGGGAGGGGGGGAAGATGTGATCACAACCCGAGCCACCACAAGATGTGAATAAGGTTTCTCACCGAAATATTGTGCAATTTATTTATTTTGTGTTTTTTATGTGTTCTTCTCGCCCTCCTGCCTTCATCTATTGTAGGTGACATGTATTTTTCCCTATCATTTCTAATTTTTAGTGCCCAACGGCAGATTCTTTGTTTCTATTATTCCATGTAATGTGTAAATTGTTTAGTACTAGTGGTAATGGGCTGATCTTTTGAGTATCATTTTTTTTTTAAAATATGTAAAATGCTTTATGTATTTAATTCCATTATTTTAATAAATGGCTGTGTCAATAAAAAATATATCTATCGGTAGCTTATTTCTTTCTAAACCTTTATCTTACAGTGATGGTGGAATAATGTTTTCTTCAGTTTTTGATGGAGCAAGCACCAAAAGATACTCCAGTATGCAGGTTGCAGCAAATTGAGTCATACTGAGTGTACAGGTTGGGCCCCACAGGTTTGATGCTGTTCCATTTAGTTTTAAGGGAAAAAATTTCTTGAACCTCTGGTTATCCAAATTTTATAGTTTTCCAGTTGATCCACAGCATCGGTATAAAGTTATAGTGCATAATTCGTTGACTAATTTTTTTTAAAAAAGGTACAAGCCATCTTTGTGATTTCTATGCTAAGATTTTAAATCCAAAAATCTTCTTCTTACTAAAACAATTAATATTCAGTTCTTTATAGTTTGAAAATTAACAAAATTGTTTACTAAAACTGCAAAAATTAAAAAAAACAAAATAATAATTTAATGTAGGTGACACATCGTCATGTGATCATGTAATATGCTGGTATCTGCAGTGATAAATTAGATAAGAAAGAAATAAAATTCAAAGTGGCTCCTCTAATAAAATTAACTTTGGCTTGTCATTTTTATGAAGAAAAAAATGTAAGAAATCTGAAAAAATTCTAGACACTGCTGAAGGATCTCAAGGAATTTTGGATAATTAAAAGCTTAACATTAGCTCCCTGTGCCAGATGAGCCACGACTTGTTAGGTGATCTCTGATAAAGAAACAACAATCTAATGGATTTACATGTTTCTTTTATCCCATTTTTGTGCACCTAAGATAATTGGGGAAGTTTTTCTTTAAAGAAAATTCACCTCCTACAATGGGCAGTTTAGTTTCGGACTTATCACATTTTATGTGATTGTTTCTTTTAATACACTGACAAGTGCAAAACCAGATGGAGTTCTGATAAATGAATGATATTTGGCCTCAAGTATCCCCATTTTATGATTATTAAATGATTAAAAATTAAAAATGTATGAGAATTATATGGGGCTATTTATAATGCAAAATTGCTACGTTCTTTTAGCATATAAGAAGTGGTGAACTCGTCACTTTTTTGTCCACAAGTTCTTGTTGACTAAGCAGACCTGCTACAACCAAATGTCTAACTGTGAGAGAGGTTGGAAGATTGGCGTGTTTGAAATGGGTGCATCATATCATGAAATCTCCCGAAGGATTGGCTTTAGTGCAATGTCAGTGGATGAAAGAAGGCTGTAGTACCCTTACAGCAGGCACAGGTCCATACAGTAGGATAACACAATGTGAAGACCGCCAGATTGTGTGGGTGGCTGTGGCTGGCAGACATGTGACTGCAGGCCAGTTCCAAGCAGTGTTTACAGAGAGAGTCACTCTTGGACGATTACCCTTTATGTCCACAATCCAAATTGTACCTTCCAACAGGATAATTCTCATCCTCATACTGTGGCCATCACAACACAAGCCTAGCAAGGGGTTATGATCACAATTTGGACTGCACGGTCCCCAGATTTGTCCCCAATATAGCATGTCTGGGATGCCAGGAGTAGACACATTAAATCACAAGGTCACCCAACACAAATTGTGCAGCAGTTGACTGCACAATACATGGAGGCATAGACATACATACCCCAAGAAGACATCCAGACACTTATTGATTCAATGCCTGTGCGGATCCATGAATGTCTAGATGCTTAAGGTGGGCACATTTCTACTGACAACTGTATCGAACGGTAATAAACTTAGCCCAATTCATTTCAATTTGTTAACATTTCTCCTGGGTATGACCCTGCATATATCTTAAAGTTTCCTAAAATTACAGCATTCCTGCTGGGTGTTGCACTTTTAGTTTCTGAAAGTGTATCATATCTGAGCCTCTAGCATCATATTGTGGTTCTTATATCAGTTTTTCCCCATTTTATCAAAAATATATCAGAAAACTTAGAAAGCTTTCATGTTACATTTATTTACAGTATATTCTGTAATCTTGTTAATAGCTACTGAAATAAATCTTAATTCATGTTGTCTTATGACCTAGAGACAGAGTGTCATTTTGCTGTGCATTCTACCTCGATCATGGGTTGATATACACTTTAACGTGGAATCCAAAATGCTGATTATATTGGCATATCTCATATGATTAAGAAGAGTTCCTAACCATTCCTGGCATCAGCAAGATTTGAAGCCAATGCCACAAAGACTGAGCTACCAGTTCATTCATTTGCTGTAATAGGAACTGTCAGTTTTTTGTTGATGCCTGTTAATAGTTAAACTGGAAGACTGAATCTGTTACTGTAATAAAAACAATTCAGAGTATAAGAATACAAAGCTAGAGAAAATACACTCATCTCTTAATGAACTTAGAGGCAGCAGGGCTGTGTCGATTCAACTTTATCCATTGTAACAGTAACATTTGAATCCGACCACATTTTTTCCAATTTTAAGTGAGGCTTTCTTTAGTAAGGAAAAATAACACACAATTCAAAGAAAGTTTTGTAAAAATAATGTATTTGGCATAAAAACAGCTAGTTATAGGATGCAAACACTGATAAGTATAAAAGATAAATTATTATAGCTACACAATTAAAGTCTTTACATTTTTTGATCTTGTATTAGAAATGTATCATTTATATCATGAAATGTATCAAATGCCACTAGACAGAGCACATATGATGAAATATGAAAATGTTTAGAACTGTTGATTAAGCAATTTAAACATTAATGGTAACTTCACCAACAGTAATCACACAGTCAGTCATAAACCATTCACATGTACAAAGATATATGTAAGACATAACAACAGTAACAAACACAATGTGGTTAACAGTTCATGTACTAATTATACTTTTTGGGTACTAGACGGTATCAAAATAGGTGAATCATTTGATAGTCTTATACTTCTTACATTTGAAAGATCTGACTCATATTAGTTCACACTTCTCCACTGTTAAATGTTCAGTAATAGTAGATCTTGAAGTATGACACAATTAACCTTTCATATTTGAAAGGTAGTTATTACAAACACTGTTAATCATTTCCATGAACTTCAGAAGTAATACACTTCTCATTACAAGGTGCTGAGTTGCAAATTTCTTTTAATTAGTTGAAGAGCTGTCATGATTGATATTGCTTCGATTATATTTTGTATTTTATTGTGTTCTATACTGTATTGTATTGATTCTGTTCAATAGAACAGGGAAACTAAAAATGCTTCCTAAAGGTATATATATATATATATATATATATTGATTTCATTTATAAACTTTCATTAATACCTGACTATGAACATATATATTAAAAACAAAATAATTTTTTGTGTACAGTTGTTTTCATATTTTCTACTTGATTGAGAAGAAGTCTTTGGAAATGTATTTATGTATAATGTCCTAAGTAGGGAGCTTTTGCTGTTGAAAATTTCAGATACCCGTTCAGTTTTTCATATTGTCAGAATATAAAAGCAACATCACATTAACTGAAAATATGCAGCATCTTGCAAGTGTTAATGATCCATGATATCCAGTCAATGTTCAGTTAACACTGTCTGCTGCCCTGAAAAGTTTATCATTTTTGGAGAAGTGAGTAACTTGCAAAGTAATGCCAGTCAGCTACCACCTTCCTAAATGAGGGCATGCAGTTAAGTAACATTTTTCATAGACAAATCACTGTATAGTCTCCAGTAAGCATGACATGTGTAAAATTAATCTTTGACACAACCATGACTTGGGACAAGTTTGTACTCTTATTATGATTATTGTTTAGCATATTGTCACAACAGGGAAGGAACATCACATTAACTGAGAACACATAGCACTTTATACTCTAGTGCTAAGAGTTAATGATGTATGATATCCAGTCAACAGTCTCTGCTACTCGATGATAAATTCCAGGTTGTCCTCTTTGAGCACATGAGTAACCCGCTGAGACAATGCCTATCAGGTACCACCTTCCTGATTTTTCCAGCATTAAAGGTCCACCAGAATCTCCCTGTAGAAAGAATAAGAAAAACACCATGAATATAGAACTGTGCAATAAATTATTCTCATACAGGCTTGTTTGGAGCTAGAAACATGTAGTAGATGAATTACCATAAAACGGTGTGAGTCGGAACATCAGGGTGATTAGAAATGAAAACACGATTCTACAAAAAGAAAATTCTCAGAAATATTTTCGTGAATTTTTCCTTTCCAATATTTTGCCAGTTAGCTAACATTATAATGGATTGGGGAATTAAGTTTTATGCTGCTGGCTACACTGCCAACTTATCTACAAGAGTTGACACAATATCCAAGAAAATTATAATTTTTTTACTACCGGTACTCGAAAACTTCGTATGTAATTAAAACCTGTTAATACAGGAGGCCAAATAGTTATAGTTTTTCAAATGACATGTGATTGTACAGCAGCAGGCCATACTACTTTTCACTTCTCATTAAAAATCTTCACGTTTTTTGTATTTGTGTCATAGAATTATGGTTCACAGGGTGATTCGGAACATCAAATATTTGATGAACTGGAACCCTAAAGACTCAATACAGATGACAAAGAGAAGTAAAAAATATTGTAAAAGAATCATCATCAGGACTCTGTTTATTAAGTACAAGACTGTGATAAAAAGTTTAGGCTGTCCACTATTTCTGAGAATGAGTCAGGAGCTCCAGAGCCATCAGATTTTTGATACTTTTACTCAGAAAGACAATTGGCTAAAGTATAAGGAAAAAGGGGGAAATGCATACAGGTTCTATGTCATCATAGTTTTGTACCCAGAAGATGAGGGATTTGTGGGAGCTTTCTACATAAGTATACACAAAACTTGGAAGTTTTCTGAGACGGAAGAAGAGGCATTTTTTCTTCATGATATTTTCAGGAAACTACAGCTTGCTCAGAACATCAAGACATAAAATTGTTTTAAATATATGCTAAATGACATGATTTATTTGAACCCATAGAGAAGTTAGTGAAAATGTTGGAGAGTTATAACATTATTGTCAAAAATGTTTTGGGATTCAGATAACTACTTTGAGCCTTATTGTGTCATCTAATTTCCTACCTTATCATTACTAATTGTTCCAAAAGACTCCCTTTCATGAGTGAATGTAAAAGAAAACAACAAGGATTTGAACATGTGTTCAGATTCACAAATTCATAATTAAAAATAAAAATAAAAGCATTTAAACTTTGAAGTTCAAAAGTGTTATGATTTACTGTCTTTTATGGTACTAACTTAATTCATTGTCATGGGTAAGATAAAATAGTTGACTAACTAGTACTACAGGTGTGTCTAGATGGTATTTATTAATACATCTCCAAACAATAATGACTTAAACTTGTGTTTAATGTGCTCTGATATTCATGTTTTCTTGTAATGCTGCCCCAAATCTGTGGTAAGCAATTATTAATTTTCCCATTCACATTTTGATGGATTCCAAATTAGTATTTACCGTTTCCATTATTTCTAATCGCAATAATAATGGAACAGAAGTAATGCAACAAGGATAAATGAATTTGATCAAGGGCAGAAAAGGTATACCTACCACTTAACTTGAAGGCAGGGGAGGTAATGTTTTTCATCCCTCAGTAATGCGAGAGTGTAAATCAAATGTGTTATGTTGATACCTGTAAAATGTGTTCCAAGTGATTAAGTAAACAATTGTGCATTTTAATTTGTCATTTTTCTTGTGATTGCAGCCCTCCAGTCTTCCATATTAGTGAGTAAATGGTTAACTTTCTCATTAAAAAAAAATCTAAACTGTTTCATTTAGTGTGTTAAGCTAAATGACATGAAAGGGGCATATTCTTCCCCAAGAGAAGCAACAGAGGAAAAGGAGAAATTTGTATTAGTACTTGACGATTGATGCTATCAATCCATCCATCTTTTTGAAGTTAATCTGGTATGTTTTTAAGAACAACATACATAGTTTTGTTTTGTATTTCATGGTAAGTGTAACCACATTACATGGTGGGACAATTCCATGAAAAATATGAATAATCATAGATTTAGTGACATTTGTTAGATTTTATGCTTGCTGAAATTGATTTCTGATAACCACATACTGTGTTTGATTAAAGGAGTATTTATGTTTTTGTTTGTTTTACAGTAGAGAGATGATGTCTACGAATCTTTGGAGTTCTAGATACTATGCAATCAAGAATTCCTGTTTTAACGGCTGATCTCCAAGCTGACACGAGATATAAAACTTGTTGCATAAATGTTACACAACTGTTAATTGCAGTCAAGAAGTGAAAAATTTTACAATTAATCTTATCATGAAAATGCTCATGCTGCTTATTTAAGGGCAAGGTGAAACACACTCATCCTTACAGTTAAGAAGCATGTTATTTACTACCAGCAAGCCCTTAGTTTTATTACTTTGATGCACTTTGTCCAACATTTCTCCAATGATTGGATTACATTCTTGAACTTTGATTTTGGATGCTCTGAAAAATACATAGCTAAACTTGTCATCAAGCATTCATTGAGTCAAAATATTTTACAGCCATAAATATTGTTTGGAAATATGTGAAAGACAGAGTGGGCCAAATCTGGTGAATGGTGTGTATGTTGTAATCACAATTTTTTTTTTCAGGTGCATTGTCCTGGTGGAAAATATTTTTTTTCTTTTATATTCCAGGTCTCTTCTCACAAATTGTTTCATCCAGTTGGTCCAGAAGACTTTTGTAACATTTAACAGTTATTGTATTACCATTTTCAAGGTAATCAAGAAAAAATATCCCTTCTGCATCCCAGGAAACATTTGACATGATTTTTGGGAAGAAAAACTAGATTTTACCTTTTTTGGTGCAGAACCATTGGCTTCAATCCACACTTTTGATTGTGTTGAGTATCTAGGATGCATTGGTGGACCAACATCTTATCCATAGCAAAAAATCAGAGCAGAAAATTGGTAGGATCCTTTTAAAAATGGTCCAAACATTGTTTTCAGATATGACACCCACCTTTCACAACGCTTTCTCATATTCCATTCTTGATGTAAAATGTACCACACACTTTCTTCTGAAATGCCAATGGCCTGAGCTATGTTGTATACCTTTAATCACAGATCATCCCATACAACATTGCCAAGAGACAACTGACTCGGGTTGTGGAAGCCTACGATCACATCTATGTTGCACACCTTTTTGATGTTTCCAGCTTCAGTTTTGGTTATCCTTAACATGTATAATCTTCAACAGATCTACAGCCAAATTTAAATTCAGCTGACCATTTCTTCACTGTTGTAACTGAAGGAGCAGACTCCATATAGATAAACTGTCCAAAATGAAGAATTTCATCTTTTCAAGGTACTCCAGTTTATCTATTTTAAAGAGACACACACAATTTGTCTACTTTAAATAGCTATGTAAAGAAAACTATTTTACTGATCAAGTTGAATCCTTATTAATATAATGTTCTCAAGTGAACACAAGTTTTCCACATGATATTTTGTAAATGGAAAACTTAATCTGCAAAACATAATGTGGAGACACTGTGTTCACTTGGGTCTTTACCAGAGAATGTTAAACGAATACTCAGACTTCATTCTTATATCGAGTCTTAATGTTATATATTACTGTGGCACATCACAAAAATGCATTGATTGTAATGCTGTCTGTAAGCTAGCCCTAGAGCTCATCGACTTTGCTTCATAAATACAAGTGTTTGACACAATATTTGAAGAAGTTTAAATGAATATTTTCAGTTGTTAAAATAAAAGTTATCTGCACAGAACTTACAATCAGCTAAAGTCAACACATGTACAGTTATTAAAAAATAAAAACAACTCATTGGTGATATTAAATCTGTATAAAGAAGAAAACTATCAGTTGCAACCTAGATAGGTGGCATAGAGAGAAATATATGTAAAAACGTATATGCAAAAATAATTGTACTTTAATATCCTGTGGATTAAAGCATAAACATGCACCTCCCATTTTACACTGTACATATATGCATTGTGAGGAAAGAGCCAGAGAGGGAGAGTGTGCATGTGATTTAAACACTATTTGTGCAAGCTTGAGTCAAAAAGTTTATTTGCCTGTGCCATATCTTTGTCTAGGTTGATTACTGTAAACAAACGACTGTGCATTTGAATGTACCTAATGTTGCAAGCAATACAAAAGAATGTCAGTAACAAGTATAATGACTATTGATGCTTAATGTAACTTTGCTTGGTTTCTAAAAACCTTGTTTATGTGACTATATTAATACTTCACATTAATATGTGGGTTATGTAACTACAAACCTTGTGTGAAGTGTAATTCCCACAATTTAACAATGTGTTGAAAAAAGTTTATAAATTAAAAGTAACAGTAAAATACAGTAGTTAACGTACCTGACATGAATCTTTACCTCCTCCTCTGTAGCCTGCACACATCATTTCATCATATATCACAACATTTATGCCATTTGACTTGTGCCAGCGCTCACATAATCTGTTATCTATCACAGGGACATCCACAGCCTGAAGTGTCTTTGGTCTCAAACGTGAACCTGAAAATTTTTATTGCTTTATTTATTAATACTGCTAAATTCTACAGTCTCTTTAGTCAGATTATTTAAATAGATCTAGCAGCAGATAAACATTCTAAAACAAGTGGTTTGGTGGCTCACTGGTTAAAGTGTCTTACTGTGAATTGAAAGGTCCCTGGTTCTAATCCAGTGCTGTCATTTCTACCGATTTATCCATAGATCTACGGATTTTTATAAAACATTAGGATTGTCAGATATTGTTAAAATATCTACAGATTGTTGCTAGTTTTTACTATTTGTTGATTTTTCCTTATATGGGTGTTTTGTTAAACTTTTAGCGTATATTGTTAATGCATTACAGAATTTTCAATAATTGTTAATCGGTTGCTTGCAACTGCTCGTGTGAACTAACAAATAAAGCTCATATTTTGTTTGATTATAGATATTATAGACCTTAAAAGACCGTGATACAAAACATTGAGCACACTCTTATGCACGGTGACACGATCGTTCGCACGGTTTCCCAAGCAGTGCCTTCCGAGAAGGCCTAACCACTATCGGAGAATTATAGTGTATGCAGTGTTACCGAAGATATAGTAAATTTAATGTCAACAAAGAAAATAGGTAATGTACAGTTCCCCCCCCCCCCCCCCCCCAAAAAAAAAAGAATGGGCACAACAGCAGCAGAGGTGATGAAAGTGACGATGTGTAAAGCCTGTTCAGAGATATTTCTTACTTCAATGTAGAATATTATATTGTATTTCGAATTTTAAAGTCCTGGAAATAAAAATTATTCTTAATTTTGACTCTCTCTATAATAATTATTGTTTTAGCTTTCTAGTTAGCGAGTCTCCGGATTTTTGTTACCCAATCTACGGAAATTTTAGTGGTCATCTACGGATATTCAAAGCCAAGAGGCTGGCAGCACTGTTTTAATCCCTGTCGCAGAGGGCTTTTTCATAGACTCTTTACCCGACATTCACCTCTAGCACAGCTTACTGTGTGATGAGAAGTACACCAGAACACTTCCGTGGTTTAGATCCCACATTATACTATAGGTTCCCTATACCCAGTATCAGTACTGAGTTAGGTTAATTTGGCTATGACAGAAGCGGAATGCACAGCCAATAGAAACCCTATCCCCTAGATCTTGCGACCACACATAATTATTATTATACCATTATAAAAAGATTTAGAAGGTTATACATGCCTTACCTTATTACCAAGTTTCATGGAGTTTCTTTTAATTATAAATTATAATTGAAATACAAACAATAAAAAATATGAAATTATGTATTGTTGTGTTGATATCTGCAAAAGAAGTGATCACAATGCTCATTACAGTAGAGAAATATGAAACAATATAATATTTATAGATGAGAGTACAGAAATTTCTTCTGTCCATGGTTGCTGTACATGCTGCCAGTCGTAGGCATGAACTGAAAGTACGTGAAGATTGGGATAGAAGTCTGTAGGTACAAGATAAGTTTCAGCTAGAAGTATATATATAAAAATGCACTTCTTGGTTGTAAAACATAGGGAGGTCGGAAAGGAAGAGCACAAAATCAATAATTTGAAAACCATAATATTAATCATGAGTAATTTCAAATACAGCTCTCCACACTTTTCCTAAATCTGAGATACCACCCTGCTCCAATAGTAATTTGCTCCACTTCATGGCCTTAAACCTGTACACCAAATTTTGATTCAAACCTGAATTCCTCTGCTCTGTCCAAAAATGAAACCATCTATAGTTTATTCAGTAATAGTAAATTAAATAATACTAGAAACATTTCCTTCCATACCATTTATGTGAGATAAAGATGATATCATTATTCTGCATCACAGCCAATCTCATTAGTGAAAATATATTACATTCGCAACATTGTTACTGCCACAAATTCATAAATAATATTATCAGTCCATGGATCATACCAGCCCATCCTCTATGAAGAATTAAGGTAATGTAATAAACATATGTCTCAAATGTAATCTTGGTTGTCTGGGTTGAACCGCGTCAATTTGTTGAAACCTAACGTTTCGGCCATCATTTTGTGGCCTTCTTCAGAGTACTCTTCACAGTACTCTGAAGAAGGCCACAAAATGATGGCCGAAACGTTAGGTTTCAACAAATTGACGCGGTTCAACCCGGACAACCAAGATTACATTGACAACGACCGCGGAAGTCTGCGCACCCATATGTCTCAAATGTTTTCATTATCTACATGAAAAAAGTAGTAGTGTATATATAAGCCTCAAATGAACAATCTGTTCTTCCTTAACCAACCAAAACTCACAACAGATTTAATTCACAAACACCAGTCTTCTAGATATAGGAAGTCATGTTGAAGCCTTTCTCTGTAAGCAAAGATACAAATAATGGAACAGATTCATTTCCTGTCTCACCTATTCATTATCTCCCTATGTAAAACATCAACAGTCAGATTAGTTATGTGTCAGGTTTCTCATGGAAAAATCATAATAAATATTTAAAATTTTCTGTGACAGAGTATATTTTTCTACTAGTTATTATTTCTGTACTAAAAGGTATACCAATCATAATTAGCAGGAGAATGCTTTAAGCCTATAAAATTAAGGAAGTATATGAAAATACAATCCAAAATTAACTGAAGACAATGGCAGCAGGGAACAACAAACTCAAAAAGACAAACACAAGTAATGCAATGTTTCAGTGTTGTACTTTATTCTTGCAAGTAGATGAGACAATTACTGTGGTCAGATGTGATCACACCAATGCCCACTTACTGAATGTTATTCACTGAGCACGATGTAAAATATATGACAGGCAAGCCATTGTCACCAGTAAGTCTCAGAAATAAATAAACTCTAGAAACAATTTATACCAACAGAGTTTCAAGTAGGCTATTGAAAATTTTTTCAGATGATATGTCAAATACTTGCCCACCTTTGTAATAAATCCTTAATGCAATGTGTATTTTCAAATAGATTAAAATAAGCAGTTGTAAAACAATTATTTAAAAAAGAAGTGGCATGTATAAGATAACTACTGAGCTATTTCTTTATTTCCAGGATGCCCAAAGATTGTTCAAAAAGTCATGTATTATAGAGTAATAAAACATGTTACACAGTATAATATTCTTAACTGTTTAGATCCCAGAAAGCATATTCTACAGGTGACTATATGCATATTGATATAGGAATTACTAATTAAGATATGGAAATGAACCACCACTTACCTTAGATGATGGTAGTAGGGCGTGAAAACATAAAACAGAAAAATACACACACGAAATAGGAATGTCTAGGTTTTAGCCTTTTGTCAACTAGAGAGAATTGTGAAGGTTGGGTGTTGTGGGAGATGCTCACAGAGTGACTGTTAGTGAAGAACATGGTGGGGGTAAATTGAAACAAAGAAAATTGCTAAATATCAAAAATGATCTCTGGTGGGCAAAAAGATCAAAGTAATATAATAAAATCTTGTGAATGTAAATAAAAACAAATAAATAAAAAATTAAACCAAAGAATCTATTAAGGTTAACACCGCCTCTGCATAGCTGTGGTTCAATTTAAGTAGTGGGGATGGAGGCAAGGAGAGGAAGGGGGAAAAATAAAATATATACACACGTAAAAATGTACACCAGCGAAACTTTAACATTTTACAGGAAAGGTGACCTAGAAAGCATTCTGAAAGGTGAACGCAAAATTATAAGAAAGTTCCTTGGCCCCCAAAAAAACAGATGACTGATATAGACTCAATCTCAAAAAGCAACAGAAACACTGTCAAACCTCATGACAGATATCAGGACTCATTTATAGAATTATGACATACATAGAACAGCTAAACTATGTCGTGAGTCCAGCACAAATAAAAAAAAAAAAAAACTAGAAAAAGCCCACATAAACTCATCAGAAATCATAGACAGACAAACATACAGACAAAAAATTAACAAATGGGAAGTACCACCAGAGAATGAAGTGACTAAAAGACCAGGGATGAAGCAGACTGAAGAAAGGAAGAGAATCCACGGAGAAAAAATGAGAGCTGTATGGAAACTCAGAAAACTGAATCCTAATGGCTTTGTGTGATCCGACAGGGTTCAATTGCAAATAGTAATAATATTAATACATAAAAATAATGACTGGGTATTATTTTAAACTGAGACCAGGTGGTTGCCTTATGCCCAATTTGTACTGGTAGAATGTTTTCACCTTCTGAGTTCAGAGGAGTTGCTGCAGTTTGTGAGGACTCTGATAGCATTGACTGTGAAACCAGAGTTGAAATTATTCATGTTATGGGTGGCGTGGATAGCTACTGTATGTTTTGGATTCCATGTGAATACTGTCTGTTAGTGGCCACTAATTCTTATGGCTAGTGAATTGGTGGTCAAACCTACATGTGAAGCCAGGCAGTGGTTGCACATTAACTAGTATATTACATAGGAGGTTTCACAGGGTGGTGTGTCCTATGATTGGAAAGCTTTCTCCAGTGACAGGGTTGGTGAAAGTTATGTTGGAATGGTGTATATTGCACATCTTGCAGCAGTCTGTTGCATGAGAAAGAACCTTGGGGTTGTCTGATGGGACAAGACTATGAGTTGGCTGAGGTTAGGAGGTCTGCTGAAACAAGTTCTGGGAGGGGTAAGGGAGGATTTTGGGAAGAATGGATCTAATTTCTGGGCAGGAAGTCATAACCCTGCAGAAGGATTCTCATACAAAGCCTGGATAGTATTGGGTGATCAGGACCAGACCAAGGTTGGTTTTTGGGTGTTTAGCAGGTTGTAATGTGGCCCATGAAAGCCATTTGTGAACTAAAGCAGAGGGTAGTTGCGAGATATAAATGCTTGTGAAATGTTGTTTGAATACTACATGAGGGATTGTTGGTCACAGCATATATGACTTCCCCGAATGCAAGACTGTAGGAGAGGGAATGTTTGTTATGGTACGAATTAAAATTGTCAAAATGGAAATCAGAGCTGCATTTAGGCTCTGTGGGCCCCTAGACTATACAAGTGGTCCAGGCCCCGTTGTCGGCCGTAGCCCTGGCTGCCTCCGGCTATGGATTCTTAAGTTTCGAAATTCGGCCCAAAAACCAAAAAAATTATGGATGACCTACTTTTTTTTTAGCTCTACTATCCCCCTTTGTGGTGCGGGCCCCTAGGCTACACTCTACAGCCTATGTGTAGCCTATGCTTAAATGCAGCCCTGATGGAGATATTGTTGAAGGTTGGTGGGTTTGGTGTGGACTGAGAAATTGAGGTAGCCATTATTGTGGAGGGTTTAGCCTCCATTGTTAAGTAATTTAAGGAGGTAATCGAACGAAAATATGTTCATACACGTTTATCATTTGGGATTCTCTAAGTGAGTAGGGAAATGACTCTAAAACCCAAAGAGTATTTTGTTTTTGTAAAGATTCGAGTGCATACATCTCATATTCAGTATTAATTCAAATAGTTTTTCGACAAATTTCAAAAAAGAGAAAAAAGAATTTTTCTACAAAACCTTAATAAAATGGCGCTAAGGAATAGCTAATGTTTAATTTAAATCAGCTTCAAAGGTGCAAGCTCTAATACCCCATTGATAATGATTCCCCATTTCCATACTTCTCCTGTTTTCAAAATACAAAAAGAATATAGTTTTTCGGCACCAATAAATTCTGAATTTTGAAAAAGGGATAATTAGTTTTGGCTAAGCTAATAAGAACTTAAGCTGTATTATATGAGAGAACCCTCTGAGTTGTGGCTATAAATGACTGGAAAATAAGAATTTTGACACAACAGTGACTTTGAGAATCCTTCAACCTTTATTCGTTGGCGAAACTTGTGTACACGAAGCAGGCCTTGAATGTTGCTTTATAAGGATTCCACGAGACGCTGTAGGTCCCTCAAACTGGGTGTGATTACCACGTTAGGCTAAGCCACGTTGGAAATGAAATTTTGTCACATGGGAGCAAACACTCTGGGCGTATATTCACTATTGCTGTTAAAGTATCCTCAGGGATACTTACCAGCCTGTAGAGCTCCCCAGCCTGCAGCCCAGCCGTACTGCCCCAGGAAGTCCTCTCCTTTGTCGGGCAGGCAGATGGGCGCGATGTGAGGCATGTACGGCGCTGGTCGATCCAACTTTAGCACGGCCACGTCGAAGCGATCCGCTTGCGGGGTGAACTTGAAGTAGGGGTGAACTCGGATCTCCCGCACCCCGAACGTGTAAGCTGGAAGAGGCTCGACTGCAGAGTTGATCACGTAGTCACCCAGAGTCACCTGCACCTGGCGGGAACTCGCCCTGTCAATCAGAGAAACCTTTCAGATCAGTGTGAAAGAAATGATTTACTCCATATACTATCCACCGATCTCAAAGCCGAAGAAAGTGCTCCAACTATTTACTGATCTGATGTAGTACTTTATGCAATCCTATCTTGAGAAGATCTCTAAATTTCCACATTCCCGTCACAGCTTGTAACCTCAACTATCTTCTTTATATTGCATGATCTTTCTTTTCCTTTACAGGCGACCTCCCCCCCCCCAACCTCCCCATTAACACAATAATCAATCCTGCATGTTTCAAAATATTATCTGCTATCACGTCTCTTCTTTTGTTGGATTCTTCCCCAAAACAGTTTCTTCACCCACACTTTCATTCTGTCTATAACACCACATTTAAAAAGTTTCATTTCGCTTATTTCTGGTATTCCCCAAAGTCCAAGATTCACTCACTTTCAAGAACTGTTGCGTTTCGTACACACAGCTTTAGAAATTTTCTCCATAGTTTTTCTTCTAAAGAAAGGTAAGTTTTCGACGGTTATGTTATTTGAGACATGTGCGTGAACAACATACTGTTGGAAAGAACAAACTCTCGAGGTTTACATGGTTCCCGTTAGGTAGCAGCAGTGTGCGCCCACTTCAGCTCTAGTAAAAATGGCTTCGGGATAGTAGAAAGCGTTTTGTGTTCTACTTTTTGCGCAGTGCGGGTCAGTAACAACTGTTCAGCGTGACTTTCGTACTTGGTATGGTGTGGATCCTCCTACAGCACAGAACATTAGACGATGGCATGAACAATTCCGAGAAACAGGTTGTTTGTGTAAAGGCAAATCGCAGGGCCGTCCCCGAGACGTTGGACGCATCCACCATACAGTCACAAGGAGTCCGCAGAAATCCATTCGCCGTGCAGCTCGACAGCTCAACATGTCCCCGATGTCGGTCTGGCGTGTGTTGCGTCGACGTTTACACATGAAACCATACAAAATACAGCTACTGCAAGCTGTTCGTGAAAGTGACAAACAACAACATGTGGAGTTCTGTAATTTCGTTTTTGGCAAGATGATCACCGAACCTAACTGTATGTGATTTTTTCTTGTGGGTGTTTATAAAACTGTTTATGTGCCTCCGTGACCAACAACAATGAACATCGCATAACAGCATCTGTGGAAGCTGTCACTCAAGACGTGCTCGCTGCAGTGTGGGAACGCTCGACCCGCCAATGTGGCTCAGTGAGGTGGCTGGATCGTGGAGGTACAACGGGACCGGGCACGAGTCCAGGCCGTCCTGACTGCGGATTTTAGGCGGTTTCCGCAGCCATCAAGTCGAATGCCGGGACAGTGCCCAATCTCGGCCTCTTAAACTATACATTTCACAGACAAAACATGCACTTATCAAACACACAACATAGTTACACAATTCGCAGATAGACAAAAACACTTCACTTCCTCCATTAGTACGTAGTACGACCTGGCAGTAAGTATAAAATGCTTGGCGTCAGTAAGGACATGAGGCAAGCTCCAAATCTGACCATGCCAACAACGAGTAAAACTCCTCAACGGAAGCTGATCCATACCTAATGTTGCGAAAAGGTGGAAAAGAAGAAGAGTTGTTATATGGCGTTTCTGATCATAGTACCAATAAAAGATTAACTTTTCTTGTGAAATATCAGTATACGTGTGTCCATTACCGACATTGACCAAGATCAGGAAGCACTGGGTGTGCGATGATTGAAATAGATTTCACTGTCACCATAAGTAAATTCCAGTAATTTCCAGACTAATTATAAGAAAAAATTAAAATTTAAAATGTTAATTGAGTTTGCTGATTTCAGTGCAGAAAAGAAATTTGAAGCCTACAGTGCATTCCAAAGCAAAGCAATTTACGCTGAACAGTTTCACATTTGGGGTTGTCATTCAATAAATACATCGAAAAATCACTAAAATGATCTGGGGTGAAACTATATACATGTACCATATTACCTCTTTCTAGGACCACTGGAATTATAGTGGAATTTTGGTGACGCGGTGTCCTAGTCGATTAAAAAAATGTTGTACTTCACTAACTTCTAAAGTAAGGAGAGGTAGGTAGCAAAATTTAAGCCGCGTCTACAGTGTAAATCTGGGGCATATAAAGTTAGTAGGGTAAATAGCGATTCCACGTTTGTGGTAGATAAGGGGTAGATATACGGAAACATTCAAATTTTAGACTTTTCTTATAATCTGGGTGTAAACGTTTATATCTGTAGCAAATTTCACTTTTCTACATCTATGGGAAGTACCTTACAGGTTTTATGATCATCAGTCAGTGAGTGAGTGACAAAATCGTCGAAATTTGTATACGAATAACATCTATACTAAGAACAGGAACGAAAATTTGTTAAGATTGCTGATATAGAAGTTTGAGGATGTAACGTTACTAAGGAAGAAAAAATTGAGGTAAAAAAATGGTCAGAATAAATTCCAGAAAAGATTAGGCAGTGCCTCCGTTCACTCAGTTACCAGAGACATTGGATACCAGGCATGAAATGTTGTGCAAATACAAAACAAAGGTTCATTCCATCACCTTTGCCTGTTGTGTTATTAAAGAATGTAGTACTGAACAAGTAAAACGAATGGCGATTTTACGGGAAACAAAAAAATCGAAAATGGGATTGTGTACGCAAGGCATTAGGAGCGCGCTTCATTACACGTTTTCCACATGTTCCACGCGTTGTTTAAAAGCATGATAAAGAATATTTTTGGCTGAAAATTTTATTTTTAATCTTACGTCAGAATCTGACTTCTGACATCTGGCTGGAGATGGAGACAACACATGTCCACATGGTGTATGCGAATATGATAGTCTATGGAAGTCTATAGAAACTGGGATCGCGAGATAGGTACAAAAACACCTTTCAGATTGACTGATAGAGTAAATTTATAGAACGTACTAGACAGGTTTGGATCTACCTAGCACAAAAATTGTCTTATACCCCACCTCTGGCAAAGCCTGGGTAGATCTTGTGTTGATCGACATAAATGCTTTCGTAGCTAGAATTCCAGGTTTAGCAATACAGTATCATCAATTTCAGTTGAACTTCTACGCAGGTGTAACGCGTAGCAAATAAAATTCATTCATCAAGACGACTGCACTATTCCTACATGCCTTCCATCCATTAATACCTTACAAGCGATTATTTTATTGGATTACTATCCTCCAGCCTTAATCTACCACTTCTGTTTAGTATAAAAAAAATGACTTCTATCGGTATTGAATTATCCAATTAACTTAATATTACCACACTTCTATTTCTGTGGAAGGTAAGGCGAATTCACTCCAGTTAAATTTCCCAAGAAAGATAGAGTAACTCCATCCAGGGTCACCGAGTATAAGCGACGACCATCGCAATACATTACACATGAAAATATTTTTAAACTTTTTCGCTCTCTAATCTGAATTCATTAAGGCTGCCATTGAATTTTTTAAATTTTTTAAATCAGTTCTGGAACTGGAACTTTTTCACAGATAATAAACCAGATAACTGATTATATTTATTCTTCAAATGCTGTTTTACGATAAATAATCAGTCAATATCTTCGCAATTAGTGAACTGAATTGGCTCCTCAAGCAGCAAATTTACGAGTATTCCATTTAGTCTCTTGAAAATATTTTCCAAATAAAAGGCAGCATTCTTCTTTTGAAATGAAAGACAGAGTCATTCAAAACTACGATACGACGCAAGTATCATTTAATTTCTATGAGCAGCCTAACGGATTTTTTTTTTTTTTTTTTTTTTTTTTTTTTTTTTTTTTTTTTTTACCATTGCTATCTTATCTGCCAAAACATTCCATAGCTTTAGCAATTGAATGAAGAAGTAGGGCTGGTGCAAGATGCCGTCTGTGCACTACGTATCAATTGTTATTCCTTGCTTGAAGTAAGCTTCAAATCCACCGTAGTGAAGCCACCTTTGATGACGCGCTAACAAGAATGTTGTTTAACCATATATTTCCCACAATGTAATTTCACAGCATTAAACACTGATAATCCTTTCGTATCTTGGATAAGATTTAGGATGAATAGCGATTCTTCTTACTTTCATAATGGTACTGTATAGATGGCATCAATACAGCGTTTTTATTTTCAAAGCTACAAATAGATTAGTCGATGTATACGGATCCTGAAGAATTTTGCAAAACATTTGCAATTATAATCTAAGCTCTTCCAAGATGGTACAGAAGATGTCAATGATGAACCTCGCTCTGGACGCCCCAGCACGTCAACAACTTATGAAAACGTTGAAGAAGTGAAGAAAATGGTGTTGAACAATCATCGAATCACCATTAAAGAAGTTGCTGATGAAGTCGGCATCGCGGTTGTCTCGTGCCATGCAATTTTTTCGGATGTTTTTGGCATGAGGCGAGTGTGAGCGAAGTTTGTTCCGAAACTGCTGAATTTGACCAGAACAACCGTCGCATGAGCATCTCTCAGGCGCTGTTGAACGATGTCACAGATAATCCTGATTTCCTCAAAAGGGTCGTAACTGGTGACGAATTCTGGGTATATGGTTATGACGTCGAAACCAAGGCCCAATCGTCCCAATGGAAGAACCCAGAAGAGCCAAGAGCACGCCAAGTTCGATCCAGTGTCAAGGCTTTGCTCACTGTTTTATTCGATTACCGTGGCGTAGTGCATCCGGAGTTTTTACCACGAGGTCGTACGGTCAATAAGGATTATTATCTTGAAGTTATGCGCCGGATTTTTGGGAAAAGAATCCATAGCTTCTGCATCACTACAATTCACCTGCTCAGTCATCATTGCTTATGAGTGATTTTTTTCGCCAAAAACAACACCACAATCATGCCTCAGCCACCATATTCACCAGATTTAGCCCCCTGCGACTTTTTCCTGTTCTCAAAACTGAAGAGACCAATAAAAGGACGAAGATTTGGAACGATTGAGGAGATAAAGGCTGTATCGCTGAAAGAGCTCAAGGCTATACGAAAAAGTGCTTATCAGAAGCGAGAATTGAAAAAAACGTTGGCACAAGTTTATTATATCTGATGGGGATTACTTTGAAGGGTACAACATAAATATTGATGAATAAATAAATATTTTTAGATAAAAATAAAAAGTCACCTTACTTTTTTTAACAAACCTCGTACATCAAAATATGACTAGAAAAATTCTCACTTAGTCAACCAATTTTAGCCAATACGAAGCTAAGATAACTTGTGGGAGAGTGGGGGTCAGCTGGTTTTGAGGTAGGAAGAGCGGGCGGTTGGGTGGTAGTAGTAAAATATTCTATAGATCGATTGTGAAGTCGCTTATGCTGGTCTTAGAAATTTCTAGAAGAGTAATTGTCAACTTGAAGGAATTTCCCTGTGTTCATTTCCACAGTGAAAACTCATCATTAGAATCATTTTAAAGTGTATTCATTATATCGGGAAAAATTATTTTAAGAGATATTTCGGGTTGTTCACGTTTTGAAACACGCGATTAGAAAAGTAAAAATCTAAGATTTGAAGTAACTTTGAATTGAGTAATGCTACAGCTGAACTTTTATCACCGGCTATAGTCAGCAATGATCCGAGTATTTTGATAGAAAAAATTAACTAATTTTGTAAAGTTTAATTGGTGGTTTCAATTAAGGAAAAAAATCAAATTTTTAACTAAAAGGAATACAGATTTGAAATTTATATCAGCAGATAGCCTAAATTTAGACGATTACGAATATATAATGGTTTCGGTAAAAAGCTGAAGCATTTGTCTGGTAATTAAGTTTTAAAAGATAGATTGTCGTTGATTGTTGTTGAAGCGCGTAAAAATTCCGCCAACCACTGACGTAAGAGGCTTCAAGGTAAATATTATAGAAACCCTTTTGGAAGCTAAATTAAATTAAAATTAAGTTAAAACAGATAGAACATGATCATAGGAAGCCCTTGAATAAATTGCAAGTTAAACTATTTCGTACTTTGGGAGATATTAACTAAAGAAAAAAGTTACTGACGTCATAGGCCATGGCAAGCTTATAAAAGGCCATGCAGCCACCATGATTTGTCTCATTCTTTCGCCGGAAAGTGATCGCGTAACTTCACGCGAACCGCTCCGAGCGGTAGAGGTTGCGGCAAGTTCCAACATGCTATAACAATTGGGTACTCACTAAAGTTGGGGGACTTAGTGAGTTTGTCTTCTCGTATGAATGTGCTTAATCTGTAATCTTCAATGATACTGTTGTTCGATGCTTATTCCACGTTTATGGTACCAACAATGTACGAGTGAACTTTAACCAAGAATATAAGTAATGTGTTACTCTGAAACTGTGTCAAGTGATTTTATTTCAGTTACCCTTCGCATTTGGGGTTTAATACGAATGCGTGGCGGTCAACTTATTTAATATTATAGGCACCAGAAGGCTACATATTTAATTGTTCAAAGCTCAGGCAAAAGTGTGTTAACCCCCATTCACATTATTGTCTAACAACGCGATTCAGAAATTCGTAGTGCGAAAGATTCTAGTAAGCTGTAGTGTTCTCAGTTGTTGTATTTAGCACAGAATAAAAGAACACATCAAATGTACCGAGCGTGGTGGGTGAGCGGTAACGTTCTGGCCTCGCATTCGGGAGGACGTGGGTTCGAATTCCCGCCAAGCCATTCAGATTTCGGTTTCCCATGGTTTCCCCAGTCCTTTCACGCCTCTAATAACCTCGATGTTGACATCGACGTCAACGCGGCATTAGCCCACAAAAAAAAATAAAAAAATCCTTTCCCCCGTCGTTCAACAATAAATTCGAATCTGTACAAATATTGAATGCAAGACCTTACAGCTTGTACTCATACTGTCAGAAGAAGATGAAGTCAAATCGGTATAGCTGTAGAAGCAAAAGCTTGGTCGAAGGCTTGGGGGATATCTAATGCACAAGATACGTTGGATGTAGATGTTGAAGAAATAGAGAAAATATACGGTGAAACTGAAGAGTTGATCCAACAAGTGAAGGAAGAGGAAAATCTAATAATCGTGGGTTATTGGAATGCGGTAGTAGAAGAAGGAAACGAGTGGAATAATGTGCCAAGTTTCTTCTAGAAATGAAGCAGGTTTCTAGAATTTTGTGAAAGATGTAATCTCATCGTGGCAAACACACTATCATGCAAGAACCATATACATCTGGAAACGTCCAGGAGATACAGGTGGATATCGGGAGGTTTATATCATGGATATACTGAGATTCATAAACCAAGTTCTAGACAGTAAAGCATAACCAGGAGCTGAAATAGATTCTGACCACAATCTGATAGAAAGTGCAGATTGACAATCAAGAGATTAAAGAAGCAATACAAGCAGAACAGACTTGAAGTAAATACACTAAAAGAATGAGAGAAACATTTGCAGAGCTGGTAGATGTGGGTATAAGAAATAATTCTGAAATAAGTTCAACTGAGGACGAATAGCATGCACTGAAGAGAGAAATAATGAAAGCTGGTAAAGAAACAAGCCGCCTTAAAACCTTGGACCACGGAAGAAATTTTGGAGCTGATGGATCAGAGACGAAGGCACAAAAATACTCAAGTTGACGCAGAAAGAGAGCAGTACAGATATTTTAAAAATGAACAGGAAATGCAAGAAAGCAAAAGAAAAGCGCGAAGAAGTAGGAAAGGTAATGGTTGTATGTAAAGTAAATGTAGCATGTTGGAAGATCAAACAAAATTTTTGAGAACTGAAGATTTGTAAATATTAAAGCTGCTGATGGGAAACCACTTTCAAGCTCAAAAGACAGTACTAATCGATAGAAAGAATACATATAGAAACTGCATGATGGGGCTGATTCAAACAACAATGTGCTGGGAAAAGAAGATGACATCTTCATTAACGATTTAGGAGATCCTATTCCAAGGATAAAATTTGACAGAGCTCTGAAATCAAGTTAGGCAAATAAGAGTCCTCCAGAACTTCTAAAATACATAAGAGAATAAGGAATGTAAAGATTATTCATACTGATATAAAAAAATTACAAAACATGTGAGATTCCAACAGATTTTAATTAAAATAACATATTTACACTTCCGAAGAAAACACAAGCCGACAAATGCGATTATTATCACACCATAAGTCTAAAAACACATGCTTCAAAATTACTGAGTAGGATAATATACAGGAGAAAGGAAAGGGAAGTAGAAGAGAGAGTAGGTGAGGATCGGATTGGGTTTAGAAAAAATGCGGTTCAAGAGAAGCAATTCTGAAGGGTGGATCAAGAAAACAAATATACATCTACGGCATTTGTTGATTTATGAAAAGCTCTTGATAATGTTAGGTGGAACAAGATGTTCAAAATTTTAAAGAAATTAGGTCTAAAATATCGAGATAGAAAAATATTTCATAATCTATGTAAGTATGAAGTGGCTATAATAAAAAGAGAGAATCATGGGAGACAAGCATCAGTTAAAAATGGTTATTAGAGAAGGTTCCAGTTTACTGCTTAACATTTAACTCATATATACAGGAAGTAATAAAGTAAGTAAAATTTGAATATGGTATAAGCGCTAATGACATTGTCCTGTTAGCAGAACCGACTGAGGATCTTGAGAAGTTACTGAATAGCGTGAAAAAAATACTGACAAAGAATTTGAACTAAATATAAACTAAAGAATGACAATAGTGATGCAATGTAGCAGAAATAATAGTGTATTAAATATGAAAATAGGATAAGATATTATGAGAGAAGTTAGTGAATTCTATAACTTATGGAGAAAAATTGCACCTGATGGCCAAAGCAGGAAGAATGGAAATAGCAGAACAGAACTAGCAAAAATAGCATTATTGAAAAAAGATAATGCTTTTAATTTAAAATATTGACTCAGGACTGAGAAACTCTATTTGTGGAGCACAGCACTTATGGTAGTGAAGAATGGAAATACTAGATAGATGGAAAAAATGAAGCATCTGAAATGTGGTGATATACGAGGATTCTGAAAACAAAATGTACTGTACATAGGAAGTACGAAATTAACGTGTTTTGGAAATGACGGTTGAGGAAAAAATTTTGTGGAGGAGTCTTACAGAAAGAAGAGACAAGATGGTAGGTAACGTTTTAAGACATGCGGGATTGATTAATTTGATAGTGGGTGGACAATTCGAAGATAAGAACTGTAGAGAAAGACAGAGATTAGAATATATGAAACAGATAACTGAGGAAGAGGGTTGCAGGAGAAATTACGAGATGAAAAGGTTAGCGCAAGATTGTAAGAGACGGCGGACTGCATCAAATAAGTGGAGAGAATGGTGAGAAGAAAAGGTATCTCGCGGCAACGTTATTACTACTCCGACCTTTTAGCGCTGCTGGAAGGTCGATAGCTGTGTCTGTCTGAGGCCATTCATCCTGGTAGGCTAAGGCTAATATGGAAGGCAGGACACTGTACCACTTCAGTGTAGTGACCTTGTACGTGTCATGCCTCACAGTGGGTGCATTGGTTGGTGGAGATGGTGCTAGCGGAATTTCTACTGCAGGCTATATTTACGATGCGATCTGTAGCAGGGAAAGTTTTCTATATAGGAAAGAATTTCAATTAGGTACTAGCGGTTTTCTATTGTTTTGGGGGTTACTGAAGCCTATTTTGGAAGAAGCCTCATTTATAGATAAATATGAACGGAAAAATTCATACCCTTGTATCAGTATCCATTGTTACCTTATCTTATCACTTACCAAATCATGTGATAGATAACTATATACGTAATTCATACAATATGTGTAGAAAAGGTTTCTACAGCATTAGTAATATGTGTAGTCATTGAGATAGTTTTCACTTATTACTTGGCTTATAATAGAGTAAGAACCCGAGAAGCAGATGGTTGCTTGCATCGTAATGGAGTAATTGTGTTAGTATAAGTATGTTTTGTTAGTATATTAACAAAGGTCTATTGAAGCCAGGTATGAGCCAATGTAAGATTTTTACGTATTAATACCGGATTAAAGATCTGTGAATATTTTGCTTATTGGAAGCATCGTGGTTTTTTTCTGCAATTAAACGTATTCATTTAAAGTACAATTCTGTCGTGATTGCCAACAATGATCACCTTTGCGACAGCTTTAAATAACTCGAGTAAGTATTAGATATCATGTAATGTAAGCATAATTCGTGTGAAAATACAGTTTGGACCATAATTGTTTTTAAATCAACGAGATTAACAGCGGAAAGATACCTTCTTGACAATTTAATGAATCAGTTTATAGTTAGTCGCCACACATTAACGATCACAGAATCAGTAACTTAATAGATAACTCACACCGTTTTAAAGACTAAAGATGTATTTTGTGTTATTCTGCTCATGCAACGTTTATTTCTGAGGGAAATACGTAGAATAATTCCAGATATAAAATCGTGTGTGATTTTAAGTCTCATGTGGTGATTAATTTTAACTCGTGACGCATGGTGGCACCTCAGCAAATCATGACGTAAAAAGTCTTAATATTTTGGTACAATTTCCCCATAAAACAACTGCTTACACTGTCGAGTCATATTATAAAATGAACGTGAACCTCATTTAAGGTACTAGTTACAAAAAAGTCCCTTATTTCCCTCGATTCGAGATATTTAAGTGGTTAATTTTATCAACATTATCATTAGTAAACCTTGAGCATACCACTTGTCCACGAAGTAAAGTGATAACAAGTGACGAAGTTACGGCTTCATTTCGCAAAGATATGTCACAGTTTTCCGTCAAAAGTTACCTGCTTATCCTTCTAAGATTTTTTTTAGTCGGAAGCATTTTTCTCGTAGTGAGTATATGTATTGTAGACTGGCTTTTACACAACAAACGACTTCTCACTGGTAATATGGTGTTGGATTATACCAAAGTAGCTGCGTCATTCATATTGCTCTGAGAAAAATTCATTCTTCAATTTGAAATTTCCGACTTCGATTATGTTAGCCGGTAAAAACAACTCGAAACTATAATTGTAACTCAAAAACAAACTTTTTTTCGTTGAGATTTTATTACTGAAAATAATGTAATTTCCATGAAAAACAATTATTTATGTTTCTTATGTTTCTTGGCTTTTTTTTTGTTTCTTTTTGGGAAATGCTGTACATGATTTACAGTGAAAGTACTGACTTTGTCAGTCTATGCATCTAAGTCAATGATCAAATACGACATTGTGCAGGTTTTGAATGATAGACCCTACAGTATAGCTGGCTCGGTGTTTAAGTTCACCTAAGATGAAGTAACTGCGCAAATGTGATATTCGTTCCCTAGAAATAGTTCAGCAATCTTATTAGAAATGGTTTCACGCCACAACTGAAAATTGCGAGGTGTGTTCAGATTTAAATAATAACTTATTACTAATTGAAAAAAAATAAAACTAGAAAGTAATTTATGAGCTGATAAAATATTCTAGAGATTCCAGCCACTCAAAAATGACCAAAACCAGGAACGTTTCGAATGTCAAATTTTCCTTCCTCGTTCTCAACCAGCCGAAGGGCATCTTTGATGGCAGAGGGCGTTCGCATATGACATACTAACATAGCTCTTCCTTATGCCGGCATTGCCGTAATTTGCATAGTGTTATTTTTCAACAGGCTCTTTCATTTTCAATAAAATGAGATCATCTTATCCGCATTTGTTGATGTTTCTTTTATTTACTGTGTTACGTATGGTTTATTCCAGAAATGTTTCATCCATCAAAACATTACATTATTAAAAGCCGCTTCATGTCTTCGAAAATATGTGTAAGGTTAGCTCCAAAAATAAATGAACTATAACAAATTTTTTTTTTTTTTTTTTTTTTTTTACCCTACTAAATTGCTTCGATTAGAATGAAGCATTCATCAAATAAAAGGTGTTAAATACTGTAGATCATTCAGAAACACCATACAAGTAGGAATCTAAAACTAAAAAATGAAAAACTGATACAAACCCAATTTTTTGTTGTTGAAATTTTGGTAGGTTGATATTTAGCGAGAGGACAAAACATACACGCAGGTATTTGTATACTTCTAAAATAAGTCGATGTTGACGAATCAGTACATATTTTAGTACAAACTAAAAGGTATTAAAGAGGATGTTCATAGAAACCAAACTTGTATGAGGAAAATTAAAAAACAATGAAGATACAGTAAATTTCAAACTTACCAAACTTTTAAGAAAAAACTAAACAGGGACATAGTTAAGTCCACGAGTTTGAATCAAATATATCGAATTACTATGTACGAAGAATATTGCAATGAAAAGTGTGCACCAGATCCGATGCCATATTTTATTTACAAGGATCTTAATAAACACAACCGAGAAAAAACTGGTAGGCCTAGTATACCTAGAAGGAGCTTCAAACCACTAATCCCGAACACGTAATAACAGAGACTATAGTGGTAGCTGAACACTTTGAATGGACGCTTTAGACACTGAGGTGTCATTTTAACAATATGTTTTTGAAATGAAAGTTTCTGGGATCAAACAGGAATCCTTCGGCGATGCATCGAATCTTCATGGCTGGGCTGAGTTCACATAACAGGACACAAAACAGGTATAGGTAACCTCACCGGGATTCCACGCTGCGTCCAGTCGAAAATGACAGCAGTTCTACTTCACCGCGCTAAATCCTTTATGTCGCAACTTCATAATCCTATCAAGTAAATGGGGCGTTCAGTTGTTCGTGACCATGTCTGGCTGGGATTCGAACCCAGTACAAAGCCCAGATAAATAAAAAAATGTTTATCGCAAAGGCAATGCTGTTTTTAGGCTACACATGGTAATGAACACTGAAAAATAGGTTCCTTTGCACCTGTGCACATGTCCTAACCACAACGATATCGATTAAATGTCTAAGGGTAGGTTAACAGAGCAGGGTGGGATGTATTTACAAGAATGTACGAAAAAATAGTAATAATGACTAATAGTCTAGTATTTCTGAAATACAAGGTGCTAATATATCAAATTTTGAAACCCAGTTATAATCAGTTTCTTCGTTTCCGTACACCTCGGAATTTTAGGATTTAGTCAAAGCCGTGTACATTTCATTCGTAAAATAGATATTTTTTATTAGGTATATAAATGGAGGTTAAACAATTTTGATCATTCAAGCTTTACAAATCTCTCCCAAGTAAGGCATCGGGTAGGAGTGACATTAATTAAATATTTCTTATGCTTGTAGAAGACAAAAAGAGATGAAAATCTAATGTACTATGTTTGATCACATGTAGCTATAGTTTCACAGCCAAAGGTTGAAAACCTTACATGTGAGGAGCAAATGAGTTACGCCAAACGGATATGATGGCCTAGTATTACCCTCATCCTGCCTACTGTTTCTATGATTATATAGATGACGATGATGTAATCGTTTCATGTGTGGAGTTGTGTTGACCAGGTGAAAAAGATTTGCTGTCTGCACTATCATATACACTGAACTCCATTCACATTGAGAGGTGGTTTCCGATTTCGGGAAGGTTTAGGAACACGATTTGGTGATTAGAAACTGGTCACCCGCCGTCGAAATATTACGCGATTTGCCATTTCCGGTTTCTTTTTTTCATAGACGCGCGTGCAGGTCGACAGCTCAATATCTAGAAGGTGCACACATTCTGTTCAGCTACATGCACTACCTGCGAATCAGACCCAGCGCTGTTCGATTCAGAGCTTCCTGGCATCGCCGGCAGATGGCAGAGTTAGCCACTCCGAGTACCAATGCAAACGAAACTCCTAGCTTGCTAACAAGAAATGTGCGTACCTTAATTCAAACTTACTCAATTAGGATCGAGCCACACCCTTCAATTATGGCCCTGAAAAACAGCAAAGAAGGAAGGAAAAATACGGATAGCCTGCCGTAATTTATTGGTGTGATGCGGCAATCCAACGGAGATCCGATATTTTTCCCTTATTGCGTCGAGGTCATTAAGAGACGGGATGGGATTGGAGACTGGACGGAAAGAAATTCGGCCATTGCCTTTGGAGGTAAGTATCTCGGCATTCGCCTGGAGTGATTTGGGGAAACCATGGAAAACTCATATCGGGATGCCCGGACGGGGATTCGAACACACGTTCTCCCGATTGCGAGGCCGCCACGCTCTGTATATGAAGATCTGAGTTCCACTCTGGCGTTACATAATTTTAATTAGATGTTATCTTTCTATTCAGGTGGAAACAAAATGCGACTGGATTAAAGAACGTGTTCATAACAAGGCAAAATAGTTCTTAGTGGAAGATCTAAAACTCCGCTTTAATTCGAATCCTTCCTACTCTGAAGTAGTTTCATCATTCCCAAATATTCACTGAAAAAAAAAAAAAATTGTTCAAATACGTGTTTCGCACATTCCAGTCGTTGCTGATCTGTTTTTTTACAACCCGTATAAACGAAATAAACAGCCCCATAAGATTTATAAAACGATCACTATCTTCTCTCTTCTTTTTGTAAGATTATTTCGTAAACACCTTTTGTTCACCCCTCAATTACAAAAGCAAATTTTGTTTTTAATTGTATTTTTAAGATGGGTGTTTGAATTTAAGAGACGATTTGTTATTAATTCAAGAAGGATCATATAGGGAGCACTGACCAGTTTCTTGTTTGTGACGTTGGGAGTGTGGCCACATTTAAGGGATTAACTCCATTTATAGACACTAGTATGTGAGGTCTTATCACCAAACTGCCTTCCGATTCTTCCACCTACTTCTCATTATTGCATTTCACTTCGTAAAGAAATTTAATAGTAAGCAGTTGTGAACAAATTTCTAATTCACTCATATCTTCAAACAATTAACACTGCAAGCTAGTAGATATTGACTGAAATAGGTTAGCACTGGTTCACACGTATCAGGCAATGCTACCAGATTAAGAATTTAATTCTTTTTCCAGGCAATGAACTGAAAAAATTAAATGAATAACTTTTTTAAAAATGATTATTTACTTTGTATATTTTCTTGCTTCCGCCATCGTTTATTACTACTTTATTACTTAATAACAAAATTTTCATACTGATTTTACAAATTCTGTTCCATTTTGGTCATTTGGCCTACCGCATACACTTGGAGACTATTCAGTTTCATAGAAGTTGTAACGCTTAAGTGCCATGTAAATGTTTTATGGCTGTTAGCGTATATGTTGATAAATACATTAATAAGTCTGTTCAGATCAATTTACTAAACAAACAGTTGCATTCAGTTTCTGAGCAGCTTTATATATGCTGCAGGTTCGATATTGACCACAGTCGCCACGGGCAAATTACCCGAAATAAAGTCATTCAACGGAGCTACTAGCATGCAAATAAAACATCACTCCGGAATACAGTTCACACTTATTTATTACGCAAATGTTCTCAAACTACTACAAACCGTAGAAACCACCAAATGAATAATGCTAATCGGACTTCGTAAAACTGAAGATTGTCAGGTTCGTTTAAGCAATGAACGAGACAATAATTATCGCCACAACTAACACACATGCAACGGCAACACACTTTAGTGCTCACAGTTACTACTTATCTCCACTTTGCACTGAAATCATCACTGCCATTAAGTCTGTAGTCACACTTAATAAAGTTTCTGTAGCTGACTTACAGTTTACTAGTTCATCGAACAACCAGTTATTAGTCCGCGCTCTTACACTACAATCCATCTCGCGCCATCTTCCCTTCCACTACTGATACTCCGCTCACCGGTAAGGATCGATATATCGATCTATCGATTGTTCCGTTACAAAGTCTAATGCCACATTTTTCCCGTTTCTCTTATACCTTCACAACATGTTGTTGATTGCAGAACATAACGCGTTCGAAAAACTTAAAAATATGGCATTTGAATACAATGTCATATAACCAACTTCATTATCATGAGTCTCTCAATATGTATATGGGTAAATTTTCGCAGTTCATTCATACTGCACAGGACGGACATAACCCTCAGTTTCAATTTTCCAAGTCCGACACCGGATTCCTTTCGGGGACCCTGGAATCTTTGTTGGATTATTATAGCCATTGCATAACATACTTCAGCTGAAACATGAAATACTGAAATCGTGTTGCATTCATAAAGAACATATAGATTTGTGTCTACTTAAAAGTTATGCTTATGAAGGGAAAATTGATTTTAAATAAATCCTGCAACAGCTGAAGATGAACGGTAACTGATATGAGAGACATTATTCCGCTTCAGGTATAATTAAAAATTAAAAAAAAAGTTTTTATCATCAACATATTCGGCAGAAGTGTACAAAGAATGATTTTCAGCAAACTATAGGAAACAGGGCTGAAATTTGACAGATGTGGCTATTTTAATGAAATACAGATCACTGCACATTTCCTAAGATTATACAATATAGAACCAAGACGTGGTGATGGAAAACAGATCAGCTTAAAACTGCATTCGGTTGTTATTTCTACGGAAAAATAAAAAAAAGCAGCGATGAAAAAACTTTTTGATATGAAGACAAATGAATCCTCTAGCTCCAAAGGAAATAATGGACAGTTTGCCAAAAACAGTGAAGGAGTTTAAAGTTGTAATTCGTAAAGGACAGTGGTAGGTAGGCGGTGAAACATCTGACATGGGAAAGTGGGTATGCGCGTGTGTTGCATCGTTTTTGTTTTAACTTATGGCTTTACGCCTCGTCGACGTCGAGGTCATTAGAGGCAGGATGGGATTGGGAGCAAGGAACGGGAAGGAATTCGGCCATGGTCTTTTGATGGAAGCATCCCGGCATTCGCCTGGAGTGATTTGGGGAAACCATGGAAAACCCAAATCTGGATGCCCGGACGGGGATACGAAACCGCAATCTCCAAAATTTGAGGCCAGAGCGTTACCACTCACCCATCACGCTCGGTCACAGAGGATTCAATATTGTCTCTGCAGAGGGAAACGATACGACTGAACCCGTTTTTAATCGAGTGTACTTTCATGTTGCATATTTTCTGAGAGACTGAAGCAAAATCAGCTCAAAAAAAAAAAAATAATAAAAAAATAAAAAAAATAAAAAAAAAAAAATAAAAAAATAAAAAAAATGTAGTTCTGAATGGGTATGCCTACAATAATGTTTAGAAAGCGTTAAAACCCAAAGAAATTTTGGTTGTATGTACGAAAAGTCAATTGTACCAATAGCAATATTCCAGCACTAATTCGTGAAGGTTCCGAGGTTAATGAAAGCCGCGATAAAGCTAACGTACTAATTACTGTATTCAAAAATTCATTTACTGATGAAAATAAGGATAGTATTCCCATTTTCTCACGCCGTGTCGAGTTGGTGATGGAATCATTACGAATAGGTACTTCAAGTATCATAAAGCAATTAGAGCTTCTAAAGTGGGGAAAAGCACCTTGCCCGGATGGAATTCCAGTAAGAGTATTTTCAGAGTATGCGGCGGAAATCGGACCATTTCTGTCTGATATATTCAGTAAATCATTAGAAGAGCGAAAAGTACCTTCAGACTGGAAAATCGCGTAAGTAACTCAGATTTTCAAGAAAGGTGATCGAAGTGATCCTGAAAACTATCATCCCATATCTATAACATCTGTTTGTAGTAGAGTTATGGAGCATATTATATGCTCGACCATTATGAAATTTCTAGACGATAATAATTTGCTTACAACAAATCAACACGGATTTCGGAAGAAAAGATCATGTGAAACACAGCTGGCCCTATTTACACACGACGTAATGAAAGTTATTGATGCAGGTTCGCAAGTAGATGCAATTTTTTTAGATTTTCAGAAAGCCTTTGACTCTGTGCCACACAACCACCTTTTAGCGAAGCTTCGAGCGTACGGTATATCGGATCAGCTTTGTGAATGGATAAAGGATTTTCTAACTGGTCGGTCGCAGTATGTCGTCGTTGAAGGAGAAAGTTCTTCTAATCTAGATGTTACATTGGGGGTATCTCAAGGAAGTGTAATAGGACCACTTCTTTTCTTAATTTTATAAACGATCTAGGAGACAAAGTGAAAAGCCTTTTTAGATTGTTTGCTGATGATGCGGTTATTTATAGGGAAGTAAGGATTTTGGCCGATTGCTTAGAAATTCAGCGTGATCTAGATATTATTTTGGCATGGTGGGCTGAGTGGCAACTTACGCTAAATTGTAAAAAGTGCAAGACAATGAGCATAACAAACAAAAAGAATCCAATTGTTCAGAAATACGAGTTAAACAATTCAGTTATTGATATGGTTGATTCTATGAAATATTTGGGAGTAACAGTACAAAGGAACATGAAATAGGACTTACACATTAATTCGTTAGTAGGTAGAGCTAATTCTAGACTGCGATTCATAGGTCGAATCTTGAAAAATTGTAATGAACAAACAAAGGAGATAGCGTACAAATCTCTTGTGCGTCCACATTTGGACTACTGTTGTGCCATGTGGGATCCGTTTCGTAAGGGGTTGATCGAAAGTATTGAGAAAGTACAGAGAAGAGCCGCTCGATTCGTGACCGCTTGCTACAGTCCTTATGAAAGCGTCACAGAACTGATTAGTAGACTAGGCTGGGAGTCTCTGGTAGATAGACGACGCACGTTTCGTTTAAACTTATTGGTAAACATGTGTACTCCTACTTTCACTTACGAGCGTAGTGAAATACTTCGTCCACCAACCTATTTGGGTCGGAATGACAGGAAAGATAAAATTAGAGAAATTAAGGTGCCGCACTGATTCTTATATGAATTCTTTTTTCCCTCGTACCATTAGGGATTGGAATGCACAGCAAAGAGATTAGCTTTGGTGCTGAGCACCCTCTGCCACCCATAATTTTGTGAATTGCAGAGTATATATGTAGATGTAGATATGTAGATGAAATGGCATTTTTTGGATGAAATTGGTGAGTGGTAACAAGCGCCTGTGCAGTGATGCCCTGGATACCCAGTGCTTACGTGAGAAACGACACGCATGTTCTGGTTATTTGCCACAAACACATGTCAGAACTCTACCGCAGGTCTGCAATGCCTGTAACATACACAGATGTCATTTATAAGCAGTGAATTTTCTGACTTTATTAAAACTGAATAATAGCAGACAGTCAAAACATTTATACTGTAGGCCAACATCAAATAGCTCGTTGCTAGAAGTTTTCAATTCAAGCTAGAGACGAACGGTATATTTTTGAGTTGTTGAATGTTACTGAAATTCTTTGGGGTTTGCTAATTACGGAGAATACGCCATAATACTTCACTTTAAGTTAATTACCGCAGTATTAGTTAGACTGTAAGACTGCTGAAAATCGTTCAACTCGTGGAAGCAATTTCGAAGGGTCTTATAGCTTCAGATATTCTAATGCGTTTGAAATGGCCAGAATTTGGCACAAAGACTGGTTCACAGTACGCTGTTTACTTCAATAATTGACGAATTAATCTTCTTGTTCTTCCTTGCAAGTATCACGCCGTTGCAGGGTCAGCTATTTTCAGTATTTGGCTGGCTTATCGCTGGGACTGAGAGTTGTGTTGCCATCTATCTGCGAAACGTTTAACTATTTTCTGTGTGTTTTAAGTGTATATTTGTTTATGTATAGTTAGTTGATGAGGCGGGGACCATCCAGGCGTTTGCCTCGGTGATTGAGGAAGACCAATCAGGTTGGGCGGTAAGCAGGGACCAGGACTCCAACCTGCGGCGCCGAGCCACACTGGCGGGTAATGCTTTAATTAATGACACTTTCGAATATTTTTTAAGTTCGTGTTAACGTCAAGTAATGAATATATTTTCTAAAACTCCAATAACAATCTTCCGGTATGGTCAAAAAAGTTGTTAGTCATTATTAACGCAAAACACTCCATGCTTCGTTATTTTCAGTTGAAAACCCATAGGTACCAACCTCCTAGCAAATTATCTAACAACACTGTAGGATGTATTAGCGCTTCATTGTGGAATTTCAACATTTCAGAGATCACAAGAAGTGCATTTGCTAGAGTGGATAGCGTTAATTCGCAGAAAAGATTTTTTTACCACTTCGTGTTGTGTAAAAGTCTCTGCTGTTTTAAATTTTGTATTTAGTGAAAGAAATTATATTTCTTACCTTTTTACTTATGGCTTTACGGCTCGTCAACGTCTAGGTCATTAGAGGTTGGAACGCGAAGCAATTCGGCAATGGCCTCTTGAAGGAATAATCCCTGAATTTGCCTGGAGTGATTTGGGGAAACCATGGAAAAACCAAATCTGGATGCTCGGACGGGGATTCGATCCGGCGTCCTCCCAAATGCGAGGCAAGAACTTTAACTGCTCACTCACTGCGCTAGGTTTATCAATTAGCTGAGAAGCATGATTCAAATAAGTTTAACTTCTTCCTTCCAGGCTTACGAGTTTAATGCCAATTACTGACAAAAGAGCAATTTTTTTTCTTGAAGATTTTGAGTTTTCCTGATGAAGATTGTTTCACTAATACTATCTATGCCTCAACCAAAAAAGGCATATTTACATAATTTTGTAAAGTCACTTGAAGTAATATTGAGCTAAAGCAATTTTGTTGTTCAGTATCTGTCTTTGTCAAGACCTATTACAAATGATTTAAGATTGAGTGTAACTTGCAACATTATTATTTCCACATAAACAATTCAATGACAAAAAATCTTACCATACAGCCACTAAAATTATCATTTTTTAATCTCCAATTATTGAATATTTATCACGTTAGCTGGGAAGTTGTGACATTAACAAGTAGAGAAGCTGTAAATTACGTATGTAAAGTTACCGAAATTCAAAGAGCACTCAGTATATTTTGTCGTGGTTATGCCAAGACATTTATGAGTGTACATTTTGAATTAAAGTTGAACCTACGAATTAGAAAATGTTACCTAAATGTTCACATTTTCAGTACATAAGAATATAATGACTGTAATATAATTTCTTAAACTTTATTTAACCCTTCATTGATTCTTTAATGAATTAAAAAATTAATGAATTAAATGCGCAATTGCGATTGCTAAGGAAGATCTTCTATGCGAATGCCTGACAAGTTTACGAGAGAGGTCTGAAAAAACTCTTGGAGTTGATCGTGGATGTCGATGCCCCTTATTTTACGTTTGAATGACAAAATTGATTGAGAAAAACCTGTAGTTGTTGGTAGACAGCATTGATTATTAAACTGGTAGCTTTGCAGATAACATGCCATAGTTGCTCGGCTTTCTCAAATAATTCTTGTATTCCAAAGGATGGCCGATACAGCCAATACCTTTAAAACAGCAACTCACATTCTGCATCAAATTCTACGGAAGTTTTCATTTTAACTGCAACCATATAAAATTGAGTCAGTGCTGATACATAACATTTGAAATTACTAAGAATCTTCCAGTTAACGTCGGCGTTGCTTTAAATTTAGGGTGATCTCTTTTACAACAAATACTTTTGGATTTTAATGCATCACTTTTTTATAAAGTTAAATCTAAAGAGAATTATATCTAAAAACATGCTAAGAAAGTTGTTTCAAGTAAAATCTAAGGCCCCTCTAAATTAAGTCATGGGGTGTGTATATAAACTTCATCGTCGTTGTTTCCGGGATAACATTTGTGTCGATATTAAAGTGAAAGTCCTTCTGTAAATGCCATTTCTGGTTGTTTCCATACACTGATATTCTGAATTCTAAAGGTCAGATTAAAACGTATAAGATCTGATTATTTAGTAATGTACCAGAAACTCTGGAAGAATTTAAAATTTGCAAAGGGCGAAAGTAGGCGGGTACAGAAAGGGATAAAATGGGTGTGTAGAGTTACTGCAACCAGCAAATGCACTCCATCGTAATTAAAATTAAATGATCAGCCTCTGAGACCACGGGTGAAGAAAGTGGTTTTAAAAGTACTTGACCTCGACTATAGCCATTATTTCATTTTTGTGGTAATAATAAATAAACTCACAGAATGTCGTTTGAAGTATATTTGTTTGCTGAGAGTGCGGATTACAAACTGTTTCTTAGTCTGCCGATCCCATCCATATTTTTCAGATTACCTCCGTTTACCACATTCCAGCTTAAAAATATGAAATTTCTTATGATTTAAAGGAATGGAAATCAGAGTTTTATGAATGAATCCTAAAGTTGAAGAGGACGTCCACTCGCCTGCCATAGGAGAGGAAATAATGCAGTAGGTTTTTTTTTTTTTTTTTTTTTTTTTTTTTTTTTTTTTTTTTGCATACAGCCGTCTCAACAGTGATTATGTTTGATCTGGTGCTATCTGTTTCTTCCATTATGCATTTTCCAATCAGTTATACACACCACAGGAAGAACATGAGATTCACAGGCACAACACTTTAACTCCCATGCCCGCGGCCGGAGTCGAACCGTTGACCTTCGGCATGCGGAGCTAGCACTCTAGCCGATACGCTACCGAGGCCGGTATAAAATAAAATTCAGCACATGAAACAGATCAGTTGTTTCTAAAGTTCGGGACATAAAGATAGATGTTTGTAATGACTACGTCAGGAATAATGAGGAGAATAAACTTGAAACATGGGTAGTAGTTTACCTTGCGACACAGTGCCCGGCAGTGACGACGTAGTACCGGTTCACCAACGACCCTCCGCACCTACTGGATCCTATTCGGATGTACGCCTGTTGACCAAAAAAAAAAAAAAAAAAAAAAAAGCGTTAGTTACAATGTTCTACAATACAATAATTTAATGCAAATACTCAGTTCAATTAGAAAATTGATTTGCGTATGTGTTGTTGTAACCCAAGTGCCATCGATTTCCTCAGTGTTTACTTCGTCCAGTGATGCATAACACGGTAACAAGGAATTATGTCATGGAGAAACTAGGTCTTTCTTCTTATGAAAGCCATGCCTATGTTGAGTGTCGACGGTTAACATGGGGGATGTTTACCCTCTCTGGCAGTGTCTCGGAAGGTGAACTGTGGTGGATTCCCGTTGCCTTGCCCAGTGTGATAGTGTTCCTAAGTGTTGGTAACTGTAATAGTGTGCGTGATAGAGTTTGTGTGGTGTATGGGAGATCAAAGAAGTGAGAGGGTGAAATTCGGTGCTGACACATTCAGGCCTACTCTTCCGAAAGACACTTGGGGCCGCCAACCTCCCTATTCGAAGCACGAATCACCGTCAACAGTGTCGTATTTCCTCACTTCATACGCACTGCGGAGAGGTTTAGGATTTAACTCAGGAGTTTGGAGCACAATCTGGTGATTAAGAATAGTGCACCACCCCCTCTCCAACCCTGGAGGCCAAGTCCTGATGATAAATAATTCTTCCACCACCAGGACTCAAACCAACTAACCACGTGTCAACGCTGGGAACCATTACGGTGCCGTGCCGCAACCAAATGAGTCAACGAGTTAAACGACATTAAAACTATTATTTTATACTGTGAACTCAGATATGAAATATTCTGCCAAATCAAAAAAAAAAAGGTCTAAAAGCCATTGTCATAATTAATCAAAGTTTAAATTGGCTTCAACGTATTACTGTTTTGGCTAGGTAATAATATTTCTGGAAAAAATTCTTTAACGAAACCGTTACATTTTAAGTGCCATCAGAAGTGAATTATAAATTTAAAATATGTATAATAAATTGCAAGGAAAGGGAAAATGACACATCACTCACCAAAGTTGAAGGCAGCGACGGGAGAAGAACATATATCACGAACACACAAATATACACAATATTTCGGTCTTAAACCTTCTTCATGTTAAAGAGAATGAGTCATGTGGTTCAGGAGGTGTGCACACGCCGAAGTATGCTACATGACTGAGTGGATTATCAATATGGCGGTGGGACTAAGATGTTATATATAAATATGTATATCGCAGAAACGTGATTAAAGTAGTAACATATCAAAAGGGCACGGAATGTAGAGAAGAAAACAAAAAATAAAGCTATATAAATTTTGGAAAAAATTATATAAAATATATACAAAAATTTTGAAAAATAAATAAATAAATAAAAAATTATAGATACATAAATTTTGAAAAAATTAGTTAGTTGGAAATAATGCTAATACTGATAATAATGAGTGATGCGTCAAGGAAAGGAATTTTATCGGTGGTTGAGGCCGGGTGGGTGTCTGGTATCTAAGATATTTTGGAATGCATGTTCCCATCTTCGAAGTTCTGAGGCGGTGGCGGTTTCGGGGAAACCTCTGATTGCTCTCACTGTGAAACATTCATTTAAGTTGTTGCAATTGTGGTAGTTAGCATGTTCAGGTTTTGGCAGATATAAATTGGGGGTGTGTACTGTCTGTCTGTGGCCATTCATTCTGGTCGAAATATATATAATAAATATATATAAATTTAACTATGCCGTTGTGCACAAAAAAGTTTCTAAATATACAAGTTAAAAATCAATTTTACGACTGTCTAAAAAGAATTTATTTTTCATGAAGGGAAGATTTGTTTACAGATTTACGTACGATTTCACGATATTTTAAAACCATTTTCCTTCATTTATGCGACAGCTATTTAGTAACCAAACTTAAATTCTCGTTTAACGATGGAATAAGAATGAATGTTGGAAGCTGGTTAATGCCGAAGTTGCAGTTTAACAGAACAGGACATATTAAGACCAGGTGTCAGTATTAAAAACAAATAAAACCCTTTCCAATGAATGGAAAGTAACGCCAGCAAAATCTTTTATACAAATATTGAACAAATGGAGGATGGGCAGGATGTAGGATGTCAGGATAGCATGAACACATATTAATAAACAGATAACAACGATTGCAATGACGTCACAGACAAAAAGTTCATTACAATAGAATGTATTTTTTGAAGGCATCAATTTTATTCTCTTCCTTTCAGATCATTTAATTATTTCAATTATGTGGTCACTTAAAACTAAACTGAGGTAATATGACGAGTAATTAGCGTACATGGCAACCATAGGTATGAAAAAGCTCTTGAATTGTAATAACAGAAAAAGTATTTTTGCCCTTTGATAAAATTAAACATGTAACAGCTACAACCCCAGGCTACAGAAGCTTTTTAAATTTAACATACCAGGAAACAGTTTTCCTCTAAATAGCAACGTTCAGTCTGGCAAATATGTTCAAAGGTAATAGTTTGTTAAATTTAAAATTACTGACAGATAAATATTAGGAAGAATTCAATGTGATTAGCAATAAACTGCGTGAGCTGTTATGTTGAAAATCATACATATCGTTACTCTCAAGTACTGTTGTGCTAATAATTATAATACATTTCCAGCATAGAAAAATTTAAAACATGTAAGAGAGGTGTACTTTGTCTCTGTTTCCTGCCTCTGTCAATGTTATGTTAACAAATATTATACTCAACCAAGGCCTTCATAAATTAACGCAAATTTTTCTCAACTCTCAACTTATCCATTCCTGACATTTTTACTTGGAACAAATTTAAATAAACCTGTCGAAAAACGTTACCGTTTCTTAAGATACTTTGATGATTAAGATACAGAATCATCCGTAAGAGTTCTCAAAATTGAACCTAAATAGTGAAAGATTTTGCTTTCATCTACTTTGTGCAAATTAGCAAGTAATGAGATTATTTTCAGATATATAATCCTATTTTACAAACTATTACGTAAACTACTTTTAGATTGGACAGTTGATATGAGAAATTATCGATTTGGGAATGGATTTCTATTTTCTGGTGGTAAAAAATAGCGGAGAAACGTGAACTTGCTTTAAATTTACGATTAACAGCATATTAAACTGGAATCATTGCACATTTGTCGTTTTTTTTTTTTTTTTTTTTTTTTTTTTTTTTTTTTTTTTTTTTTTTTTAAGATTTGAGTATAAATTGTTTAAATTTTAGAGGAAAACGTAAAGGTAAAATCTCATACATGATATAGGTATTTAGTTCGATGTTTCTTCCGTTGCAGATCCACCGATTGCTATCTTGAAATGAATGAAAACGTACCAAGCAGTGTTTTAAAGAGGAATCTCCAGACCGATAAAAATTCTGTGAATCGCTATACTGATAACTGAGTCATCAGCAGACTTCTTTCTCCATTGGCCAATCACGCATGCGAGGGGAAAATTGGTGGTGAAAGTAAAGTGTCGGGGTAGAGAGAAACTGGGATGGTGTCAACGGAGAGGAGAAAGCAGTGACGCCACTTCTCTCTCAGCGAAAGTTGCTGCAAGTTTATACTATGTGAACGCGGCAAGCTGCGATCAGACAAAAACAAACACCAGGCACGGAAATAGAATACGAAATTGCGATATTTTCCGTAACAGCTCATGATAAAGTAATTATTGTTATGTCATTACCACGATTTTTTTAAATCATAGACATTTTCTCTAATACCAGTTCAAGTGACATAACACTCAATTTTGCACAGAGAAAGTGTGCAATCAAATGATATACTGACAAATTTACTGAATAATGTTTGCGTCAATCATTCTTTACAATTTCCGCAAAGCTGAATCATCATCTGAAAAAAATTTGTATTCAGTTCGTGGCTTTCGATAACCAGCAGCGATGCTTCCTTCAGTTTCAGGTTTTAATCAATGCTGTATTTTTGTAATGCAATCTTTAGTGCTCGAAAATATCACCTTCTAAACTCCAACCCACCGCCTGAAATCAGTGTTCCGTAGTGCATAATGGCCCAGAGTATCATTTTCTCTTTATGATTGGTCATATTATCTGTATGCAGAGGTTCAGGGAAGTGGTAGAAAATAGAAAAAAAATGTGTTTTCATGACTCTAAATAATCAGAATCTCGTAAATTCTACTTTAACACATATTTCCGGCAAATGACGCCTAAAGGCTATAACATCAGAAAGACATCGCCATCATTATCTGCGTGTCACGAAATACAAGTTCAGAAGTTTGAATGAAGTAGACATGCCTCAGAATTATAAGAGGGAGAAGGGGGAAAAATCACATAAGCGAAAGAACGCACAGTATTTCTGCTGCGTTGGTGACAATATAATGAATTCATACAAACATAAAGTCTGAATTACAGGGCAGGATTTATTGTGAATTAGCCGAGTCTTAACCTCATATTATAATTATTAAAACTAGACTTGAAATTAAGAGAATATGAAAACATTTTTTTATGAGCAGAGTTAAAGAACACTATTTCATAAAACAGGAACTTGAAGAATGTGTAAATTCCGGGGTAAGGTGAAACGGAGAACTTAATTAAGCTGAAGAAATAGGAACACATCAGCGACAGAAATAACTAAGCAGTAAAAGAAAGACTAGATAAGGAGATGAATTGGATGTGAGATGAAATATCACAATTGTCATTGTTGGAGTAGGAAACGGCTCAAGAAAAGTATAGTAAAAGGCTGGAACTATTTCAAGAAGTTGACAGGAAATTACCGTAAGCAGAAAAAATGCAGCTTATGGATCGAATCAACACAGTACTGTGTGATTTAATGGAGTTTAAATATTAAATATCCCATTGGGAAAACAAGGACATCTTGGAAGTAAGGTGAAATATCACAATTGTCATTGCTGGAGTAGGAAACGCTGCATTGCGCTGGAAGAAGATAAAAGTTTTTATAATGATGAAACAGCAGGTCAGAATTTCACAGGACTGTCGGAATGGGTGAGAAACCTCCAGATTTTCAAAAATCTCTAAATAACGTCCTTAAAATCTATATAACAGCTTTATGGGACGGAAGAGATATCAAAAAGTTTACAGAAAAGCACTGTTATCACACTTACATAGAATAAAAAGCTGATGAATTAAAAAAAAAAACTATTTGAAATCTTGTGCCTTAGATCTATTAAGCAGAATAAATTATAGAAAAATGGAAGGAATACGCAAGAGAGAATAGGTATAAAGAGGAGAATGGGGTAAAAGGAGGTACGCAAGTAAAAAATCCGAATGTTCGGTTAATTATGGAAGGAAGTTCTGATAAAAGCAAAAAACTATTATGATGGTTGAGCATTTGAAAGGCGATTTTCATAATGATTAATTTCTTTCTTGAAATGAAAAGAAACTACAGGTTCAAAAAGCTGAAGGCAGAAGCATCAGGTAGATATAGTAAAGAATGAGGAGAGTAATGGCTGCAGACTATCAGAACTGATATTCAGTTTGTGTGCAAAGGAACTGTAAAACATACAGGGTGTTTCAAAAATGACCAGTATATTTGAAAGATCAATAAAAACTAAACGGGCAGCGATAGAAATACACAGTTTGTTGCAATATGCTTGGGACAACAGTAAATTTTCAGGCAGACAAACTTTCGAAATTAGTTACAATTTTCAACAACAAATGGCGCTGCAGTTTGGAAAAATCTAAAGTACGATATTTTCCACCATTTTTTCAAAGCAAACTTGCAATCTGTGAACAGCACACGCTTACAGCAGAAAGACGACTTACAGAATGGCTAACTCACAGACTGCGTTTACTTCTATATCTTTCAAATCGCCTGCAATGCCACATGTTGTTAAAAACTGTAACTAATTTCGAAAGTTTGTCTGCCTCAAAATTTACTGTTGTCCCAAGCATATGGCAACAAACGGTGTATTTCTATCGCTGCCCATTTAGTTTTTATTGATTTTTGAAATATACCGGTCATTTTCGAAACACCCGGTAGTATGGAAGTATATTGCTGAGGGTGAAAGATACAGTACGCATAGATCGGGTGTTTATGTCAAAGATACAGAACTGGCTTTGCACCCAGAAATATTTTTTTTCTTATGGCTTTACGCCTCGTCGACGTTGAGTTCATTAGAGGAAAGGTTACAGTCATGGTGGTATATAAATGAATGTATTTTTGCTGCAGCACGTGAAATACGAAGACACAATTCCTAATCACTACATTGTAAACCAATTGCTTTCATGTGAAATTTCTCTGTAGTGCATAAGGTTGACTGAATTTGAGTACATCACTGTGAGGGTCGACCGTACCGTTGCATTGCAGCTCCAGTAATTAGTAGCTTATGAGTGCTAGGAACGGATTTACTCTTCCCAAATGCCACAGTCATCTATAAACTAACGGAAGTACTAGACACTTTGAGAGATGTAATGCGTCTTGTGAGGGAATTCAACATTCAGTTATACAGTAAACATATGAACAAAAGATTACTTTAAGATAAAAAAGCTAAGCTTAGTACGTAACCGAGAGGTTAGTTGGACCCTCCAGAAGGAGGTATATTAAGTCTGGTATCAGAGATAGGAAGGCCAGTTCCTATGCTCTTGGCCTAATCTAACCTGTTAATCGTACGGGTGAATGGGACCTACAGTTTAACGTGGAATTCAAATCAACGAAGCGTTCTAGTGTACTTCATATTACACAGAAACCTGTGCCAGAGATGAAGGTCGGTTAAGGGCCTATGAAATTCTATTGAACTGTCCACTGCTTTGCGAAGTGGTAGTCTTCAATGATAGATTTGAGTGCTTATATTCCCCCTCCGATCCTAAGAACGTTCTACCACAACTATTCCGTCCTTGTATTCCAAGTACTCTGAATGCAAACATTAATTTACTGCTGCAATGGACTTGCGGATACAAGCTCTGCAGTTAGTTGTTTCCTGCAATTCTGTGGAGTGAGTCTTTCCTTGCCTTAGCTTTGACTCTGTGCCACAATATCTGGTGTTGGACCAATAGTCTAATTCTATTTAACCGGCACAGGACATTTTTAATTTTATAATAGTACCTGTATTACGAGTGACAAATTGCCACTTGTTTCAAAGTAGTTTTATCGTGTAGATACAGTGTCTCCAAACACGCCAGCCTACTCCTTACCATTAGACGGGTGATGGTCATGACTCAAGAAACATAAAATTTCAAAATGTAAATAATATTTTGCCCTTCAAAATTTCATGGGAAGTTTTAAGTCAATTTCTCCGCCCTCATCATCAACCAACTGAAGAAATAATCAATGTCATTAGTGAACTTTTTTTTTTAACTGCTTTACGTCTCTTTTTAACATCGAGGTCTTTTAGAGACGGGAAAGGATGGGGGGCAAGGAAGGGGGCAAGGAATGGGAAGGAATTCGGCCATGGCCTTTGAAGGAAGCATCCCGGCATTTGCCTGGAGTGATTTGGGGAAACCTTGGAAAACCCAAATCTGGATGCCCGGACGGGGATTCGAACCGCCGTCCTCCCGAATGCGAGGCGAGAACGCTAACGTTACACCGCCCCTCTCGGTATTAGTGAACTAGGTCAGTGATGTCATTTCGATTGTTGAATCTTCACGCCTTCCTCCTTTCAACATTTTAAGTGCCGGATTCTACGTTACCCTAAGCTCGTAGCCTTTATCACTGTTCACCAGATGATTTGATGTTCTTACTTCAAAGTCAGCCAAGACGATACTGCCCCAAAAATCTTTGGCCCTGCATAAAATCCTCATTTCTCCAAAATTAAACGAATTCGCTTCCTGGGAGTGTCCTCCGCTGTTTCTGACTTATCTTTCTGCCCCAGACAAACTTTTCTTGTGTATTCTACACAACACGGAGCAGTAAACTACTGGATCGGTCAGAAATAAGCCTACCCTCATTTACTCGATATGTTATAAATTCCTGGTGTACGTATTCAAGATCGTACTTCATGCTACCGACCATTTTTTTAATCTTGGTGCAGACTTATAAATGCTACTTACTCCACATTTACTTAATACTCTCCTTATTTTTGTGGTCACAACACCAACATACGGGGGAGGTTGCAGTAATCTAATCACGCTCTGTTTGTGATTTCACGAAGGCTCCTCTGAGGTATCAAGGTCTACTATCCTTGACGCATACCATACCTGCTGTATGAGAATGGTTGTTCAAAATTGTGTTGTGTTGCATGGGGAGGTGTCAGGATTTCATGTTCAGACGCAGGTGAGTGTGGGTGTATGCCCACCTACACTGGTATGTGAACAGCTGTCAGTACCCTGTGCAACGCAACAGTCTTTATTACCCTTGTTTATAGAGCACGTACGGTATGCAACAACAGCGCTGTATAATTGCACTACGGTAATATAGAGGCTAGCACGCTAGTGTCGCATTGTAAGGGTTGCGGGATGGAAGCCGGACATAGGTATTGTGTTGGCTATACAATACAGAAAAAAACCTGATTAACGCTTTTATGTGCTGGCTCTGTGGCAGAAATAGCCTTACTAACTTACAAGTACATTTGCGCCAAACGGTTACAGAGAGGGATATGCTAGAAAAAATTATAAAATATAAAAATACAAGTATAATTATCACAGACGTAAACGTTTATGACTTTGCACTCTATTTTAAAGTCGTCGATATTTACTTGTGCTAGTTCATTCTGTTCGTAATTTTAGAGAAGGATAACCATGGAAAATATCTGCTCCTAGACCGTCCTGTAGATTTAAGCAAAACCGAAGTGTGTTTTTTTATCTGTGTTGATAAGTAATGTTTACAATTACCCTCCTAAATTCACTTCACGTTTCGGCCAACAGTTGTAGTTCTTAGTCTGGGATGTGGAGGGATTTTAGAATTTTCAGTTTTCACAGAGGAATGAGTGGGAGGACGCCGGTTCGAATCCCTGTCGCATCCAGATTTGGATTTTCCATGGTTTCCCCAAATCACTCCAGGCAAATTCTGGGATGCTTCCTTCAAAAGGCGAAGGCAGAATTCCTTGTCCCTAATCCTTTCCAGACTTAAAAAAAATGATGAGTTTGCTCTTAGAAATTTCTGTTATTTTTGAGCCATACTTTCCTTATAATCGGCTGAACGAAAACAAGGCACGCCAGCTACAATGTAACCATGTGGCATGGTACTGTTACTTGTTTTTGAAGTTGATGAGAATCTTATAGATCTTTTCGATAAATTAGGGTAAACAATGCTTTTTCGTTGGCCTAATGGGTTTAGCCTGGAAAGGATTATTTAAATATCTTTTCAAGAACGTTTTCGTCGAAATGATAAAAATAAGAAATCTTTTAGCAGAGAAACAATTTTTCGTGTTGTTTTTTTAATCGATTTCTTCGGCAGAGCATTTGCGTGCTACGATTTTGAGCATTGTTAATTTTTAAATAGCCAAGCGTTCTTAATGCTACTCAAAATTGCTCAGAGCGATTCTGAAAGTACATTATAACAGAGAATTCATCAGGAATTCATTTCATAATTTAATTTGCACCACCACGTATTTTGAGAACAATGAGCAACAGTTACAACTCAATTATATCTTCTGAGAGTTCTGCTGCACAAAGCGCTGGTAAATGTTATCCACGAACTTTAAAGCAACTTACCGAATGTTTTCCATCTGAAAGTTAAAAGTATTAGGTTGGCGTCAAGGATTCTCATTTATTAATCGTCCGTGGTATGCTTACAAGATTAGGAAATATTACCAGTTAATTGCGGACCTTTTGTTCTGGCGGAAATAAGTCTGCCTGAATTAAACAGAATAATGTTGTGCCAACAGTACAGTAGTTTACTAAAAACATCTGGCGTATGTTCCCTTCTATTATCTCTTCCCAAACAAATGAAAGACAATTAGAAAAAAATAAAAGATAGCTAAAACGAATATTCAATCTTTATATATAAAGATGAATGTATGTATGTTTGTTTGTTTGTTAGTTTGTTTGTTCTTCATACAAATCCACAGTTTTCATCCGATCTCGATGAAACTTTGCACACTTATCCTTTGAAACAAGGAGAAAAATACTGTCTACATTTGGTTGAAAAATTATGTGTATAAATAACACATATTGTCTCATAACTTCGAAATACGGCGATAGACAGACACGTTGGATGTGGACGTCAACGTACCGTGTATCCGTGTACTGGACTGCAAGCTCAGTGGTTAAAGCGCTTGCTTACGAACGTCGTGGTCTCCGGTTCAAATCTCCATGCACGCTAAGATTTTTAAAAATTGTTTTTCATCGTAAGAGTCAGGCCCGAGCCGTAGGTTATTCGGATTGAATGTTAAACTGTAGATATTAGAAAGTTAGGGGTGCAATGCGAGGCAAATCGTAGGTAGTTTTGCAATGTTGTAGGTGTACGCTTTTTTACGTTATAATGATCCCTCAGGTGTTGTTCGCAGTCAGTGTGTGAGTGTGAACCACAGTAATATTATTATAAATACGGAAGTAAATCTGTCTTTTTGTTACGTTTTGACGACTAAATGGCTATATCGTTGTGATGCAATTTTATAAGGAAATCTGTATGAAGGGCACAGGATATTTTTTCCAGTATGATTAACAGTTGTAGTCACGAAATTTTGAGACCTTATCGAATGATGACAGAAATATGTTGGAAATTGATTCTCTTCAAGAGACAGGTTCGACGGTACAATGATATAGTGATAGCTTTCCTGTCATATTATTCCGACTCGATATTGTTTGGGACCAATCCTTCGTTACCAACAACTTTCTATATTTAATTCTGGCAAAAAAAATCTTAATCCACGCGTACGAATTCGTGGGTACGGGCTAGTAAGTTATATGTGTAGTTACGAATGTTCTTTAAAGATGTTTTGTTTTGAAACTATTGAATACACGAAGAATTTATTCGACGAACTGCTAACATGGTATGACCGTGAAGTACTTTAATGAGTTAAAATATGAAAACTATAGCAACAAACACAGTCTATACTAATATTATAAATGCGAACGTAACTCTGTCTCTCTCTATGTGTTAGTTACGTTTTCAGGGATAAACGGAAAATCCTATCGTGATGAAATTTGACAAGGAGATGCTATTTGCCTTTTGGAAGGACATAGGATACTGTTTTCTATATAGATAATACATATTCTCGTGGAATTATGAAAAACTAACTGAACTGTGAAAGACAGACGCATAGTATGTATACGTCTCTCTAAGGGTTTCGCGCCGGTAAGGTGCTTCTAAGCTTTCCCATGTGGTCACCAGTTCAAATACCGCTGGGAGCAAAATTTTGAGCTAAGCCTGAGAGCTCCGTCGTTAGGGTCCCATGTTAAAATGTAGGTCCCATAAATTCAATGGTGGAATGCTTGGAAAAACGTAGGCGGTCGAACGGTGCCGTAACCTATAATTTACTTACGCTATACTGGTCCCTCAGGCTTTGTTTCTGTGCAGGCAGTTTAAGTGAAATCTACACTAATAATATTATAAATGCCAAAATAAGTCTCTGTTTTTTGTTACATTTTGATGACTAAGTGGCTATACCGATATTGATGGGATTTGAGAAGGAAATATTTTGTATCTTTAGAAATGACTCATGATACATTTTTTTCCGGTATGAGTAATACTTTTAGTCATGAAGTTTTGATAACTTATCTATTGGTTACTATCAGACGGATGCGTGTGTGAGTCTATAATGCCAAATCGGTAGCTGAGGCTGTGCTTCTCTCGCAGTCAGTTAGTGATGATTTGTTAATAAATTTCATCTACAGACAAAACTAATTGTTTAGTACAGATGTTGATTTGCGCTGCACTGTACTATTACCTTCTGGCATCAGTTTATTTTGTCTTATTTTTTTATATGCCTCGGAGGGGTAAACAAGATCTAAGGTGTAGAGCACGAGCACGAGCAGCTAAAGTTATTAGAACCCAAGAATCTGATGCTATGGTGAAGAAAGAAGAGAAGACAAAGCTGAAATTGAAGCTGCCCTCGGTTAACCACCCCTCCCCCCCTCACTTCCCTGCACCGTCGATTTTTTTTCTGTTTTTAAACATGTTCGTAACTGATTCTCTTCATGAGACATGTTCGATGGTAGACTGGTATAGTGATGGCTTTCCATTCATATTATGTCGACTTGGGACAAATCTTACGTAACTTACAGCTTTCTATATCAAATTATAGCAATGAAATTATAAGTGCACACATTCGAAGTCGCGGGCAACAGCTAGTTCTTTATACTGATTGTAATAGAACAGGCATAATGCCTTTAGTGTAATTTTATTTAATTTCACAGAAATTAAAGGTATCGATCAGTCGGTAATATAAGCTCTCTGAAGTAGAGGCATTGTAGGATTATCGCTGACGAGGCATGGCGTGGGAATTGTAGTGAAATGTTGATTAGCTTTAGACGTGATTTCTTAAGTGTTAATCTTTATTAGAGGTTTTGTAATTATTAACAATTTTCCTACCTTTCAAAATAAATGAACCTGCAATCTTGGAAGGTCAAATGTCTGGTAGTTAATTTCTTTGTCGATATTTAAGAATACATGATACAGAAAATAATAATTTAAAATAGCTACATGATGATAACTGATTTTTTGTCGTTCATGTATAGGCTGCTCACAGGAGGGCAATGTATGAGGCAGTATAGCCATTAAAGCGGTTAAATTAATAAGAAAATAATTGTCAAATCATTTCTCTTAGACTTACAAACTTTTACTAAGAGTACAAATCTCGTACACTATTGTTTGTGAAAATCGCAGCCCCAAGAAGGATAAATGTGATTATAATGAAACTCATTCCACAGATTAGAGTTATGACAATTACACTAAGGATTGGAGTTACAGAACTGTAGGGCTTACGTGCATTTTAGCCATGAGAATTCCTTAAAGACGCCACGTGCTTCAATCAGGGCCTCTACACGTCGTGGCAAGGAATCAAAGAGAGCCTGGATATGCTGCTGGTGAACACACTACCATGCGGTGTGTAGGCGCGTCCACAAAGCATCGACAGTAGCTGCAGGAAGACCAGAACTAACAAGTTGCGATCGATCATATTCCAGACATGTAAGGCGAATGAGTAGGCCAGGAAACCAGTGGTTCCCGTCGTTCTTCGAAGAAATCCTGCACATTCCTCGCCATATGCAGCCGAATCCTTCTGGGGGTTGCGATTTTCACAAAAGGTAGTGTGTTTTAAACAAAGATGTATTTGGAGGAAAAATGTATGAAGATAATTAAAAAATTCAGCCATTTTCACTCAGATTGTGACATATGCCGCTGTTTTATGTAGATATGTGCATAGTACCCGAGAGTGAATAAGTTAACAGCGTACAGTAAATACAGCTGTAATCCGAAATGTCTGAGACTGTTATTAACATTAATGACTTTTAAATCAGTTCCCATTAAGTGTCCGTTGAACTATAATACCCATGGAATGTTATTGAACGTGTGTTAGAAAACAAGATGCTAATATGAGAGATCTGAGGTAGTTTCTTCTAGTATAGCCCACGTATTATCTGTCTCTCGATTCTACTTGGTAGTTCACTAAAATTCGTCACTAATATCCGGCTCTAATGACACGAGTATCTTCAAATTGCATATTCACTAGTAACCTTGGAATACTGACCTGCCAGGGGAAACTGCCGAAGCCGGCCTCGTTGCCGCCAACAATTCTCCGTTGAGCACCAAGCGCTGGTCCCAGCTTCCCAGGGGACAGCCCGCATCCTGCACAAAAATTCAAGAATCATTGGGTACCTGTAATAACTAGTAGCCACCGAATACAGCTGGTATAAATAAATTTGAAGATTTCCTTATAATAGTCCAGTCTGTTAGAAACAGTTTATTTTTCACTGTATCGCATTATCCTTTAACTTTTACAGTATTCTGCAGACTTACCAAACGGCCGAGGTATCTGAAGTGCTTAGTGCTCGACCAGGGTTAGCTGATTCGAATTCTGGTGATGGTAAGGGATTTTTCATCTGGAATCTACCAGGCACAGTGTTGCTGGCTTTCCACGACCCGTGGTTTTGTAGGCCGCACCATGCAGTCTAATTGTAAGGATCAGCACGCTCCACAGGCTAGCCCTCGACACCTCGCAACCACGTTGCCTAGTGTCGTTTCAGCTACCCGTGCGTTTGATGTTTACCGACTGGGCGACGGATAGAGACGCGCCATCCTTTCCAGTAAAGGCGCCTCCCTTCCCACGGCCCACTGTTGATAGCTGTAATGGCGCTGCCGGCAAATGTACAGGCCGTGGGAAGCTACCTTAAGAGAGGAGATCGTGTATAATTCCCAGTCACCAAGGCCTGTATTGAACCACCAAAATACTGCACTGGAAATACGTCACTCGGTGAAGAGCATTACGTGTAATATTAATGGAAGCAAAACGCCGAAGCAATTAAAGATATTCTCTCTTGTACTTCCGCAGCGACAAATTCAAACAAATGAAATAAGTTTATCATTTGTTATTCTATACTACAGCAGCAGACACAGAGGAAGTCTGTGCAACGTGATTTTGGGTAAGCAAGTCGCCGATATTTAGAAGGCGGCGATGATACATTCTTCTAGTCATATTGTGTGCTATGTGGAGCTGAAACAGTTTGCTGTCTCCACAACTGTGTTGCCACATTGTGCAGATTTAGGGTTTTAGATTCTGACAGAGTGATCGTTTTTACTGACAAAGGGTGTAGATTCCCAACGCTTAACATTATTGGACAACATTGACGTCACAGAGTATATACTATCCATAGTACCACATACAGGAAGTGAAAGACAAATTCTGTTCACAGAATTTTAACTCAGACGCACAATGAGAGTGCTTGATAATCTCGATACTGCAACGAAGGCAGAAACAGAGATGATGTTATAATGCGAAATATAATGTTTACATCTCATTTTATTGAAGAGCTCTTAGAGGAAGTACGTTAGTGTTTACAAATATTGGCTCTAGTCCCGATTTCCACAACTTTAGACAACACATTTGCATCATAGACTACATTGTGGAGACGGTCTGCAATTTTACCAAGCCAAGTCCTGATGATGAAAGCCATCACGGTGCCGCAACCAACTGAGACAACGAGGCGGACGTTAATATAAATGAATCCTTTTTCGTGTATATACGTAGTCCATACACGCACATTTTTAAGTGATGACAGGTAATATTACTAATTTTGTTGGTATCAAAATTACTCTTTGAACCTGATATCAACACCAAAGTAAAACAATTGCTTCAAGGTGTTTTCAAAGTAAAGAGTGTGAATATTAATGTAAAGTCTAGCACATTGCATGCACGGAGTGCCCGAGAAGTTATCACCTTCGAACACAGAAGGTAATATTAACGGCAAATTACGAAGAAAATTTCAAGAGAATTTGGCTGATAATTATTTCGTACAGTAAGGTATGAATTCCTTACGAGCTTCTGTAAATTCACTTATGGCATGGAACAGCGTGTACAATAACCCAAGTTCGAGGCCAAGAAACTTACAAACCAACCTTGTACGCTTGGATAGGAGCGATAAAAGTAGCAAAAAAAAAAGAAAAACCATAAACAAAAGACTTCATCGTACAATGAAATTATAGATACGTTTCTCCGTTAAAATATTGAAGTGTTCACATTATGGGGAAACTCTAGAGTTGGTTGGAATACAATGAGTGACCAAAATTTAAGTTGTGGATTTTTGGGCGATACCAAAAGTTTCCCCACAACCGAACCCCTCCTCCCCCCCACCCCAAAAAAACTTCCTCTTATACAGACTCCATAAGTATGTAAACAAAACAACGCTATTGATTTACAATAGAAAGACAAAATTTAGACTACTTGAAATTTGCTGCCGGAATCTTTTTTCTGTTTCCTCTCTTTCTTAAGGTTATGTGTTTTTGTTGGTAGCATATCAACAATATCTATGAATAAAGATTTATGAAGCAAACATCGTTGGATTAACGTCAGGTTAATCAGTCCTAATTCATTTATTAAACAAGTTCGTTAAAGAAATTCTCTGATCAGAATTTGTAACATGTTTCTGATGTGATGGATGCTCTGGTACAGCATGTAAAAAAGTTTCTCCATGGGAATGAATACATTACCTCATGGATTCTGTCAAAAGTAGTGAAAGACAAGGCTTTCGATCCTACAGGTGGGTTCAATAATGGATTTAATATTAAGATAACGCGTATTCAAAAATTCAAATCAGCCAGGAATAGCTACTTTTTGTATTTTTTTTATTCCACTTGATGCGTTGGAAACTGAATTAATTAATTACGAATTTACGCCTAACGTCAAGATGCAACGGGATTAAAATGAAATTTTAAGGCAAAACAATTTTTTCACAACGGCTTACGAGCTACAGTAGAAAATTGTTCGCCATCCGATTTTGATAATTTTCTGAGATGTTATGGTTGGTACAATTTTTTTTATTTGCGGAGAACATATTTAAAAAGTGAAATAAAACCACCAACATGAGGGTTGAATTTGAAAATTTCGTTAGTTCATATACGTCAGTTGCAACGAAACAAATTTTTAAAAAATTGAAAATTCCCACATAAAAAAAGTTAATCCGTATCTATAGATTCAGTCAAAATTAAATTTCTCTAAACAATCGAAATTCAGAAATAAACCCCTCGAATAGACGGATCTAAGTTATATTAGAGACGTGTTTTTGTCTCTCCGATTTCAAAGATTTTGCGATAAGCTATATTGATTTAAATAATTTTTTATCATATGAAAAGCGTTTTTGGGGGCTGAAACAGAATCCCAAAGTTAGACGTATCAGTGGATAATTTCGTTACTTCCTACAGAAAATGATATTAAATTTTGTGAAACATATTTTAGAATATTTCTCAATACGGAGAGCAAAAAAACAAAGAATTTGTGCATCGCAATTACTCTGTATACCCAGATTGAAGCAATCTTCCCATCTTTTTCGTGATACCTACCTAAAAATTATAAAATGCGCCAGAAAAATAGTAAAAATCGATGTTATCATCGGTGCAAACGATAACGTTGTAAATATTGCGCTTCTTGGAAGTGTTTCCGATTTATTTGTTTTACTTGTTATATGGCCTTTATTTTCACCACTCCGATTTCAATAGCTTTGGTACTTCAGAGAAAAATATAGCAGTATTACCACGAAAGGATCAGAAATTGTGAGTTTTGAGAGCCCAGATCGTGATTCGCCTTACCAGACTTTGAACCAAATGCTTAGAACACGTCATCTTCAATTTATTGGGGGACTGGGTCTCAAAATATGTCGATAATTCTGAAACTTATGGTCGAAATATTTCTACTGGCCGGAAATAACGATATTTGTGTTAAATATGTCCGGGATTACAACCTAAGTCCCTGTAAAAATGTTATAAGCGCTAATGTATTTTGCAAAAGTATGACATATCAAATATTAATGTACCAAATCTTAGGCAAAATCAGTATTCAAATAATTCATAATAATGGTATATTTACGATAAATAGCAATCAAAATCTTGTTAGTAGGACCGTTTTTAAAGATACCAAACTATCAGAGTACTTGGGTCCAGTATAATTGGTACCTGAGAGAAATAATTAATGGGTGACGGCATACAGATACGGCTGCGTCGTGGTATGTGTGCTGTCACTTGACAGCTAGGATTAAATGGTTTCATAACACTTAAGTAACACTACTATTACAAATTTAGTAACATTACGTATTTAAATATTTCATTAAATTTTTACTTCTACAGATGAAATAAGCAGTGTCTCTGTCTCCAGGATGTAGTTAAAATGTTCAACGTGCATAGAAAAGAAATAAACACGAATCTTAATATCACGAATTATCAGTATCAAATATGGGCTGTTAAATATACCTTATTGTTTTATAGAACATCTAACGTGTAAAATTAAGTGTCTCACATAGTATTATTAATGTTTAAAAAATTAACTAAAACAATCTTATAAGTGATATCTGTTAGTCATGTTTCGATGATATAACAGTATTCCCGTTTAACGTGTTGCAAGATCGTAATGAGTAGGGTTCGGATAGAGAAATATGCAGGCAAATATGACCTTAAAAGTGAATAAATATGACCTAAAAATAACAAAATATGACCAAACATTTAAATTTACTATACATCAAAACATGCTCAATTATACATGATTCATTTTATCTTGTAATGTCGCTTTCATGTAGACAGCATAATTTGCATTTGTACACTCGCTGCACCATCGGGAAATTAAATTTTAAATCGTTTTGTTGAAGACACTTTAATTTCAGATAATTTCCAGAATAGAACTCTTTCATCTGTACTAAAATACACCTCTCTAAATTCCCTTACGTAACTTCGCACTTTCAGAAAATTTTACTTTCGGCATGGCGGTAGATCTACTCACTAATCCTCTGCAGATTTAACGATGACTGAGGATATTTCACTGAGACATTGATTGACGCGGATCGATACAGACATACTTCTGCTTCATTGTCGAGATTAAAAGGCGGGCAGAACATTACATTTAGAGAGTAACAATAATGTATAACTTTAATTCTTGAATGGTGAATTCTGACCACAATAAAAATTAGTTCCCCTCCCCCCCCCCCCCCACCGACCTGTATAGCAGAAGTACAGTTCTGTGAATAATTATCTTAATCTCTTCTCATCTGTATCAAGTGAATTCCCAGTACTATTAAAAACTACCAGATTTTTCCTCAAAATATGACCATATGACCATTAATATTATCGAAATATGACCAAACCTAGGAAAATGGTATGAATATGCATATATATGCTATATAAAATACATTTAAATACAATCAGAAACGTTGAATCAGTGTTTAACTCAGCATTTCAGCTCAAAAAGAAGACAAGAAAAAAATATGACTTGTCCTAAAGATCCGAACCCTAGTAATGAGAATTCTGCATTAAATTCTTTAAAATTAAAAGAGAGATAATTTATACTACACTTTCAAATATATTACCACGTTCACCTTTATTTTTTTTTGTTCTAACGACAAGTACTGTATGAAAGTATTTTAGCTTCTTTCTTCTCGCACAAATGGAACACATGGATGTAATATTTTTGTCACAGCGTTTCATCTGAAACTACGATTTATATTTTTCAGAAATTATAGTTTTGCCTTTATATTGACTTACAAATCCATGCACAGTATTAAACAAAGCCTCTTACACATTACAGAGTGTGGTGGATGAGAGGTAACGCTCTGGCCTCGCATTCGGGAAGACACTGGTTCGAATCCGCGTCCGCGCATCCAGATATGAATTTTCCATGTTTTCCCCAAATCACTCCAGGCGAATGCCGGGATGCTTCCTTTTTTTAAATTGTTTATCGTCTCATAACAGCGAGGTCTTTAGAGAAGGGAAAGGATGGGGGGGGGGGCAAGGAATGGGAAGGAATTCGGCCATGGCGTTTTGAAGGAAGCATCCCGGCATTCACCTGGAGTGATTTGGGGAAACCATGGAAAACCCAAATCTGGATGCCCGGACGGGGATTCGAACCGCCGTCCTCCAGAATGCGAAGCCAGAACGCTAACCGTTACACCACCACGCTCGGTACCTACACTTTAACGTGGAATCTGAACAACGGAAGCATTCTGGCGTACTTCACATTACACAGCAAGCGATGCTTGATGTGAATTTCGGTTTAATGGTCTATGAAAATACCCCACGAGACAGAGACTCGAGCCGAGGTCCATTCGTTCGCCAGTCAGGCATCTAAACTACTGAGCCACCAGACCACAACAGATATACTATTAATATGAATGCAAACTCATAAGATTTTACCCATTCAAAAATGCCCAACGCGCCGAAAGAAGTTTTCACTTCAAAAACTAAAAATCTATGATATAATCAAATAGAACTCCTAAAAATTCCTACCCATATCAGGATTTGAACCTGTGACCCGGAAAGAGAACTTTCGGAAGTAAGGGCCATAACCACTCAGCTATCAAACCGGCTTGTTTTGAAATATATGTGTGCTACCTACTATCAAAGTCGGATAAAAACTGTGAGTTTGTATGAACAACGCTGACAGAAATTAAGGTGAGGAAGGAAATGGGGAGAGGGTTTAGGTTTCTCCAAATCAAACTTCAACAGTGATTTTCTATTTGTTTTAAAGCATACGTATGCAAAAAATCCATCAAAATCGGAAAAAATTGTGTGTATGTATAAAGATTTTCCGAAAAGCGTCCTGCGCGCATATTATACGCACAGCAGGTGGGCGTGATGTGACGTGCGCAACAGGTGGCTTCTGGTGAACTCATAGATTTACCCCCGTCTAAACATCACGTAACGCACCTATAGAAGTTTCAATTTAGAGCATACAATCTGCGTCCACACTTTACAAGATAACCAAAAGTTCTGTGGGCTGGCTCGCAGGGCAGCCTATCGAGAGGAACGTAACGCGCGGTGCGTCAGTCGATTCCAGCAGAGTACGTACAGCGGGTAGCAGATACACTCATATCCATAAGTTAAGGGATCTTCGAGATCCATGAAAATTTTTTGGGTCACGATGATAATGTATGGACTAAACTGTGGCTTCACAACACACAGACACGTGATAAACCAGGAAACTCAGCCTGTCGTGCGCCCAGATGCGTATGGGAAACTCCCGAAGAGCAGTTCGGTTGCCCAGACACAGGGTTTCGGTTTGCCATCCATGCACTCCTGTCGTAACTATCCTAACCTAACCCGGTAGTCCCGCTGGGTAAAGGAGACCTGCAGTTCTGTGTGGAATCCGAACCACGGAGCATACTGCACACGAACAAATCAAAGCTTTGCCAGCGATGAATGTCAGTTTCAAGGCTCCTACCATTCGCCAGTAACGTGACTTAATCAACTGAGGCACCAGAACGCTAGAGTTACGAAGATCATCATTGAGTGTGTGAAAACAATTGGTGAAATTTGCACACGAATAACTTTACGTGGAAGAACAGGAACGAAACAAAATTGAATGTATTAGTTAAGATTGCTGATGCCTCCGTATAATAGAAATTTACTATGAGGCGGCATGCATAGTGACAAAATCACCATTATATATATATATCGCCAAGATCTCATAACTTTTTGTGCTAAGCAACCTGTAATTTTACAAGAATTGTGCTATGGGGTTTTTTTTTTTTTTTTTTTTTTTTTTTTTTTTTTTTTTTTTTTTGAGATTGGTGAGTTCTATGTGTAACTGCAGCTTGAGGCATGTAGCGTTACACAGGCCGAAGATGCGAATGGCTTCGAGAGCACCAATATATATATTGTTCTTTTTTTTTATTGCTTATGGTTTTACGCCTCGTCGACGTCGAGGCCATTAGAGGCGGGAAAGGAGTAGGGAAAGGAACGAGAAGAAATTCGTCCATGGCCTTTTGAAGGAAGCATCCCGGCATTCGCCTGGAGTGATTTGGGGGAATCATAAAAAGACCCAAATCTGGATGCCCGGACGGGGATTCGAACATGCGTTCTCCCGAATGTGAGACCAGAACGTTACAGCTCATCCACCACAGACGGTATATCTACTGTATATGGCTTTAGTAAACCATAATTTTTAATTTACATGTAAGTGCAAATTTTTCTAGTTGTTAAGAAAGGAACAAGAACAGACGAAGATAACTGATCTATATAAAAGATATCATTTTTGAGCTCATCTCACAAAAGAAGAAGTCGAAACTAATTACGAGAGTACTTTTATCTTCAGAAGATAAATATTTTACTGTTGATTGGTAACACTAAAATGAAAATTATTTCGAGCATATGGTGGTTTGCACATGCTGTGCCCAACATATCTTAACACAGAAACATCCATAAATTTTTTAAGGGCGCATATTCACATGAGTGTGGAAGGTTTTTAAGAAACTCCACGTGAGTCTCATTTTTCATTCACGCAGTTGTATGTAGACTGTATGCATCTACGTAATTGCTGATTAGAAACTAAAGCAAATATTAGCGAAATTTTACGTAGTTAGCTCGGAAAGCCAACTTTCAGAATTAAAACGGGGTAGGGTAATTCAAAACCACAAATTATATCTTGTTGTTTAAGTTACGTTACTTGGTCGGTTTTATACAACGAAGTCTTGGCGGATTCTGGTTCCACGGCTTCCTCGCAAAGATGCCCCACAACAGCAATTAATCTGGAACCAAATGAATAATTTGTGTGACGTTCAGTACAAGCGTGCTTCCTGACACGTCACCTAATTACGAAGTGCTAATTGGATCAAGGGAATCATTAATTTTATAAGCATCGTTAAGAACAACGATATCCTCATATCGCAATAATCTCGGATTGCCAGGATAGTTAATTACAGGTAAGGTTTCTCTCCTATACTATCATTCCTTACGACATAGTGACAGGTAACTTCAATGCCGGATAAGCCACGTAGCAAGAGTTAGCAAATGCTACGGGCCCAACGCATTTTGGGGGGGGGGGGGAGCGCTCGCTCCTATACGTAAAAATATCCAAGTCTCAATAAGTTATACCATCCATCATCCAACAGAGAGACGTACAACTTGACAAAAAACAGTAGAAAGGGAAGTAATGATTAATGCTTTTCTGCAGTTATCTGATCAAGACCTTAAGACGGGATACGCTTTTTCTAAATCATTACATAAAATCGACCAAACAATGCGTTACACATTTATAGATATAGAGGCAAAAGCCAAAGCCCTAACTTGCTGTGAAGAAGATCGGCAATTGACTTCAAGTAAACGCAAGCGAAATACAAAGTAGCATCATTTCAGCGGCTCTGCGACACTCTATCAAGCAACTAGACAACATTTTAAAATTCAGGTGTTTATTGACATAACTTATAATAAGCTGAGCGAATTAAAGTCTTTACCAGCAGAAGAATACTGAAAAGATCGCCAGTTATCGTCAGTGCTTACCCAGGCAACGGACCGAGCGTGGTGGGTGAGCGGTTAAAGCTCTGGCCTCGCATTCGGGAAGACACCGGTTCGAATCCCCGTCCGGGAATCCAGATTTGGGTTTTCCATGGTTTCCCCAAATCACTCCAGGTGAATGCCGGGATGCATCCTTCAAAAAAGGCCATGGCCGAATTCCTTCCCGTTCCTTGTACCCAGTCCCATCCCGCCTCTAATGAACTCGACGTCGACGAGGCGTAAAGCCATAAGTAAAAAAAAGTCGGCAACGAAATAGTACATTTCACAGAGCTGCTGAAAACAGATGTGGCTGCTGCCTTAGAACTTCAGCATTATACGTTTTTAATGGAAAATTAATTAGAATCGTGTTTCCAAAATGTAGAAATAGTGTTACGTATTTACTTGAGTTTGATGGTCACCAGTTGTTGTAATGAAATTTCTTTTTCGTTACTAAAGCGCATTAAAAAGGATCTAAGGCACAGAATGGGACAAGAACGTCTACATGAACTGGCTGTAATGAATATAGAAAATGATTTACTGAAATATTGACTTCCCTAGTATTATATCTAAATTTGCCCACATTAAATAACGCAAGGTAGTTTTGTAAACATGCTGTTTTTTTATATCCTAAACTTTTATACCTAAAGCAAACCAACGGCCTATTGTTCGCATTTGCTACATGCCCCGCGCTGTCTTAATTCGACTCTAGGTAACTTGCAGTTGAGTGTTCAATTTTTTCGATCGAATTTGCTTAGTGGTAGGTTGAATTAATTAAGGGCAAAGGAGTAAAATTTAACCGTATAAGCATTTTACTACGTTATCTGTAATTCTGTTTATGAAAAGTGTTTTTTTTTTTTGAGGTGGAAATGAAGGATTATTCCAGAATTGCCACAGATGGACGTAAAAAATCACCAAAAACCATTGATCAGTTGACTAAAAGGTGGACAGCAGCGAAATAAGAACGTTTGCTTTCCCAGCAGAACGCAGTGGACCTCTTATATTCTCAGCCTGTTATTTACCAATTTTGTGCTTACGTACTATGGTATATAAGCGAGTGTAAACTATAGGTTCAATTTTTAAAAGGTACGAATATTTCAATGACAAGGGAAAAATCTGTCATTTCCAGCATGAAGATAGAAAAGGTTAGTTCCAGTAATAGTCTATTCATTTGCAGTTGGCATCGAAAAGAACGCCGATCGTCTAAGGATTAAGTTTTTTTAACTGCTTTACGTCTCTCAACAGCGAGTTCTTTAGAGACAGGAAAGGATGGGGGCAAGGAATGGGAAGGAATTCGGCCATGGCCTTTTTAAGGAAGCATCCCGGCATTTGCCTGGAGTGATTTGGGAAACCATGGAAAACCCAAATCTGGATGCCCGGACGGGGATTCGAACCACCGTCCTCCCAAATGCAAGGCCAGAACGCTATCCGTTACACCACCACGCTCGGTTTAAGTAAATGACCGTTCTCTCAGTCATGTGGTGGGGGTGATAGACAGCGATACGTGGTAGGTATGGTAAAATAAGAGTGGTGAAGCAAAAAATAAATATGTAAGGTATAGTGTCTTTTATTTTATTTTGTGCATGAAGGTTTGTGACATAGTGAAGTGTCCCGTCTATAGTAACATTACTATTCATTTGATTTCGTAATATTAAGAGTCTGGTCAATAAGCGATTAATTTTTAATAGTTCACTTCCAGTTTCATTACTGTGATGTGATGTAACATCCAGCCGACAGTAACATGTATATTCACTTGATTATTAAATATTAAGAGTCTGATCAACATGAGATTAACTTTTAATAGTTCACTTCCAGTTTCATAAATGTGTTTCCGTAGATTCAAAAGATGCTTTTATATTTAACTCTTTGTATGGAGCACAGCACTTTATGGTAGCGAAACATGGACTTTAGGAATACCGGAAATAAAGAAAATTGAAGCATTTGAAATGTGGTGCTACAGAAGAATGCTCAAAATTAGGTGGACACACAAAATAAGAAATGAACGAGTTTTGGAAATGATGGGTGAGAAAAGAAGTTTGTGGAAGAAGCTTACAGAAAGAAGAGACAGGCTGGTAGGTCATATTTTGAGACATGGTGGATTGGTTAATTTGTTAGTGGAGGGAACAGTCGAAGGTAAAAACTGTAGAGGAAGACAGAGATTAGAATATATGAAACAGATAATTGAGGACGTGGGCTGTAATGGGTATGTAGAAATGAAAAGGTTAGCACAGGATAGGAAAGGATGGAGGATTGCATCAAACCAGTCGAAAGACTGACGACAGCAAAAAAAAAAAAAAAGCGGTGAAGTAAAATATTTCTCATAAGTTAATAATACGCAAATAGGTAATAAATAGAGGACGAAATGAGCGTGTTTTGGACATGATGGGTGAGGAAAGAAGTTTATGCAAGAGTCTAACAGAAAGAAGAGACAGGATGGTGGGTCAAATTTTGAGACATGCGGGATTGGTTAATTTATTGGAACAGTGAAAGGAAAGAATTGTAGATTGTAACCTTTCATCATTTCTGTTACGAAGCTGCTGTCTCTGTACTCACTTGCTTGGACTTTTCATCATTTTCGCATATTATCTCCCGTTTATTTCTTGGTGCCTTTGCTAATACGAGTCGGACTTCTTGTTTCCAAAGACTGCTTCCTCTAGAGCCATATACACTCAAGAAATCTTAACGGGGCAATCTGGGCAGAACTTCAATAAAATTTAATTATTAGAATCAAGTTCCACATTTATTAAATCTTTAATTCATAGCACAACACTTCACCAACGAAAACTTCACGAGTCTACTACTATTTTCCTCTGAATACGATTTACTATAAGAGTAGTTCATTAACTTTCAACATCTTCTTTACAACAACACACATATTAATATTATCACTGCACAAGGTGAGGAGAGGGAGTATTACTTATCTCACTGGCTGATGGCAGGTTGGTGGTCACGGCGCGGCTTCGCTAACACTTTGAGATGAGGCCGCAGTGAGATGGCGCTGCACACTGAGGCTGATTACACGTGCGTTGTAGCTTTTATAACTCACGTCTAACGGGATTCCTATGGCGAACCAATGATAGGTTTTCTCTTTAGTCCGAGTCTGGACAGAGCTACCACCCTCGACAAACAAACCTGAGGAGGCTCAGCGTAACACCTCTGGCTTAAGGACCCTGCTACACAAAAACCAGAGAGTTTAACCCACCTCTTCCGTAACAAGAACCAGTTTTCATTTTCTAAAGCTCCGTTCCCACGGCGCGTGGTAGGGAACGCCATTCATCTTTGCAATATATGCTAGCAGGGTCGGCGCGCCTCGACCCACCGCCAGGCGGTAAAAGATGAAAGGCGCGTAATGCCCAACACGCGCGGTGGGAAGCGCCTTAAAGTTGGTTAGCCGTAGCTGCGTCAAGGTACCTACATGTCTGGCGATTGACGTCACAGCGAACGGCCCGGCAAAACTCGTAACGGCTGCCGAATAAGCATCTCTTCAAACAAAGTCTTTTCTAACACTTCACCTTATTATATTACCTTACTCCTCTCTCTCCACATAGGCCTACCAAAATATTGCTATTAATTGTTTCTTAATATCAAAGCTTACAGTTCTCTAGTAAGATCTATTTTAAGTTATCACCTTATTAAGTATTATTCATTTCAGTCGCACCGACCTCATCAGCATTCCCGTGACGTTGCAAGAGGAAGACAGAGATTAGAAAATACAAAGCAGGAATTGTTCCGGACGATATCGAATACAAAGACATATTTAAATCCAAAATTTACAAGTGACAAGTTGACCGGGAGGAAAGATTAAAGAAAAGACCTGGAACAACATGGTCAGATCAGAGAAAAGAAGGCCACAGCAAGCGTATGAAGGAAATATGGGCACAAAGGAAAGCGAACAAATGCTTTTGAGAACTTTGCGAGCCGGCCTCGGTAGCGTAGGGGCTAGAAGGCATGGGTGTTTAGTGTTGTGTCTGTGATTGTCTTGTCCGTGGTGTAGTGTCCTTGTGTTAATACTTGATAGCAACAAATTACATTGAGCTGGCTGTATGGCCCAGTAGCCGAATGCCATTAAAAAAAAAAACTTTGCGTAGTCCTATTGGGCTTATCCGCAAATAATAATAAAGCAGATAACTGAGGACGTGGGTTGTAAGGGGTATGTTGAAATGAACAGGTTAGTGCAAGGTAGGAAGGGATAGAGGATTGCATCAAACAATTAGAGATAATGATGACAAAAGAAAAAAAAATATGGCCATGTTAGAGGTCTGCACCATTATTTTGGACAATTTACTAAAGTTCGGGTTGAAAAAGGTTGAGAAACGCTGGCCATTGTAAGTGAGGAAATTACTGTACAAACTGTAATCTTGATAGCCAGAGTCGACATTTGAATTCCGTCGTCATACCGTCCTAAGTATGGAGGAGCTTCAACACGGGTATCCATACTACTGTACCACTGCAGGGATATAATGTAAAGATGACTTACTGGGATCGTTGCGAACCGGCCCGTAGTCAGGCAGAGGCTCTTGTGCGAACGAGTGTTCGCTCTTCTTGGCTGTGTGGCCGGGGCCTCCGCTGCGACGGCAACACGCGTACAGCAAGCCACCGCAGCTGCCTTCGAGAACTCCCGCAGACATCCAGCACACCAAGAAGAACTCGCAGCTCCCTCGCGAGCACATCGACTGGTCCCCCAGCAGCGGGTACCGCGGCTTGCGGTAGTCTACAAACCAGCGCACTGCTCGTTACAAACTCGCTCGCTTTGTTTCCTCTCCAGAAGGTCGCTTCGCAACTACTTCCAACGTTAGACGGGGACGGCGAGCAAGCGAACACAAAACACGCTGGCCTATTCTAAACTTAGGATAGAAAAAATATAGCAGGCAGCATTGTTTCGTTTCAAGAACCCTATCACTCTTGATTTAATAATTTTACTAAATCTAATACGTTGTACTGCCAGCTACAGAGCAGTAAAGATCTTGCTGCAGTATATTGTAAGGCCATTGCTGTGCTGGTATCAAATTTGAGTAAAGCATTACAACTTAGGAGTGATGGAAGTAAAGCTGACACGTTAGTAATCTGAAAGACTGAGCGTTTATTAGAATCGAGTACAGAAAATTATTGTTGTCATCATCTAACGCCTGAAGTATTGCGATATCTCTCTTCGGAGGAGGAAACTTTGTAAACGTGAAGCCTTAATATTACACTCGAAAAAGTTTCTTTGTCGTTCCAATCTTAAAATAGAAATAGTAAGAATGTTGTTGAAAAGGTAACTCTGTCAACGTTTCCAAAAATCTGTCATCGATTATTTTAACAACGTTTGGCTAAGTTAAGTCAAGTATGATTAAAAGACGAAGCCAAGATGAACGATTTTGAGTGTAATATTGTGGCGTTATTTGTTACAACACAGATATAGTACATTCGTGATTGTGTGTGTATGTTGTGCAGTACTAACCAGTATACCACAAGTATTTTGTAATCAACTACGAGTATCTTGTTTAGCTGCCTTACTGTAGATACCTTAAGAGTTATGCGTAATCACATAAAAGACACAATTAGTACAGCAAAGAAAATAAAATATATTATATGAGATTGTGGAACTGTGCTGTATAGTGCAAACATAAATTTATAACAGACTTTTTTGGAAACAAATTAACTCAATTTTGAGTAGGCTTTATAATGTGTATTTGAAAAGTACAGACGCATAAAATATTTATTTAAACACTTTAAGCAATAGTTTTATGATTTCGTGGTATGCCATAAACAGATTTTAAAATGCGATGACGGCTTTGAAATTGTTTGATAACTATATTGGATAGGTGCTACAGATATTGTGCATAATTACATAACGTATCAGATATCAGTGTGTTATATGCAGATTGGTGAAGTTATACTACAACCAATGAATCTTACAGATTATTAAATGTTAGCGACCGAGTTAATACTGAAAAGTCTCTAATCTTTCACTAGCAAGTATTAAAGCCAAATTCTTCATATCTACGTTAACAGATCATTTTATGATAATGTTAAATCTACAATACTTTCAATATAAGTTTGTTCCCAACTACTATCCTTGACAATACAAACTATAAGTTTTTTGATAATGTATTTTCAGATAAGGTAAGATATTGTCTTTTAGATGACAGTAAAGACCCTGTAATGAGAGAGATATTTAGAGAACCAACAACAGGCGTTATAGGATAACAGCAGTTATTTTCTGCACAAGATGAAATAATTACATTAGTTTAAAAAGCCTCGCTCCACGAAGCAATGATGTCGTATACTTTTCATTAAGCTTCATATGTTTTACTGTTAACAATTAGCTACAGAAATAGGAACATGAATAGCCACTGAATCTGTATCAGTATAATGCAGCTATGTTCTGTTGGTGCTTCCTCTTGCAATAAGCTGTAGGTTGGAGGTTTCCAGTTGCAAGCAGCGAGGAGAGATGTAAATAAAGTTTAGCTTCACCACATTAAAGAATCTTTTAAAATGTATGCAAACATAATTATGTGAATTTTTTAAAATTATACAGTAACTTTTTTTCTTTTGCCGGCCTCAGTAGCGTAGGGGCTGGAGTGCTAGTTCCTCATGCCGAAGGTCGCCGGTTTGAGTCCGGCAGGTGGCATGGCTGTTTAAGTGTTGTGTCTGAATGTTATGTCCGTCCTGTGGTTTACATGTAAAAAAAAAAAAAATAATAATAATAAAAAAACCTTTTACTATTAAAAGAGATTACGTGTATAAATTTAGAAAGCCATTGGTGTGATTATTGAAATAGTGCCCCCAAACTATTCTTCAACATTTTGTTTGTTGACATAGGATTTTGATTTTTTTTTTGTTATAAGGGCATTGCGCCTCGTCGATGTTGAGGTTATTAGAGGCGCGAGAAGAATTTCAGCCATAGCCTTTTGAAGGAACTATCCCGGCATTCATCAGGAGTGATTTGCGGTAACCACGGAAAACCGAAATTTGGATGGCCGGATGGAAATTTTAGCCCGCCTTCTCCAGAATGGGAAAAGGGATTAATGGAGGCATTACAGATGGTCCAAAGAAGAGCCGCCCTATTCGTGACATGTATATATAGTTGCCGGGAAAGCGTAAGTGCGATGTTGAAGGAGTTAGGCTGGGAAGACCTAGAGCACCGAAGGCGTTGCTCTCGACAGAATCTAATTGAAAAATTCTTGACTAACGTATTTCGGAATGACACGAAACAAATATTGCTATCAGCAACATTCATATATAGGAATGACCGCAAAAATAAGAAAAGATAAATCAGGGCCAGAACCGATTCATTCCTGTACTCATTTTACCCACGAGCGAATAGGGAGTGGAATAGAAAGTATTTACCGGGCGAGTAAACATAAAATCTGACAAGAGTAGCTTTCGATAAAGCGCTCCGGCCATCCTGATCTGGGTTTTCCATAGTTTCCCCAGATCGCTCCAGGCGAATGCTGGGATGGTTCCTCACAATAGCCCATGGGCGCCTCCTGCCATATCCCGTATATCCCTTCCAAACTATTACCCTTTCGGATAGGTGCAATGCACCCTCCGCCAAATAATTTTAGTGAATCGCGGAGTAATAGTAATAGTAGTAATAGTAATGCCAAGTTATAGCCAGGGCTACAGCTCACTCATCGGCATCGGTTATATGCAGGACTATATAAAACGGTATTTATAAGTCACGATGCTTTCTAGGTTCTCGAAGCCAATTAAGTAACTGCAAAGCAACACCACACCAATAGCGATAAATCATGTTAATAACTTGAAGCTGGGTGTATACCCGAGGTGACTCGTTATTTTTTGTATTTAAGGTTTAATATCGTGAAATACTTATAATAATGACTGGTGTGCCTTAGTGAAGAGAATACCCATTATCCAGAGAAATCTTTTAGAACCAAATATTGACATTGAGCTCATATTTTTTTGGCACTGTGTGTTAGTAGTAAAGAGTGGGAACTCTAGAAAGAAGAAAACTAGAAGTGTCTGAAATATTCGAAACAGAGCCAGCAGCTTCTTTAAAGAAGAAATTGTGGGAAATCAGGTGTTAGTCAAAATCATGCCGGTGATTATGCTATAGCATTTCTGATTTTTTTAAGTACAACAAACTCCCAGAGTATTAAAGTCGGTGTCCCGATTATGCTTCTCCGATACTTCTACAAAATTGTTTGGGTTTCATTGGCACATCACTTGACAATAAACGATATTAGTTGAGTCAAACTGGACATGTGATGAAAAGAATTTTCAAGGTCCTGCATTTATTGGTGCAGTTGATAAGGGGAAGTGAAAAAAAAAATGGGTTACAAAACTTTTGTCAGACCGTTGTTGGTGTATGGTAACATAGTATGATACTCACATTATGGATATAAACTACTGGAACTGGACTGTGTGGAAAGGAGGTACATAAATATGTTCCTGAAAAATACCGTAAAAAAACACAGGCAGTAAATGTTATGATGAAATAGAATGGTTGGAAGAAGACATTGGAGACAGTTGACTGGCGACGAAAACTCTGTGAGACATATACAGGTTGTAACAAAAAAATGTACGGCAGAACTTGCAGGACACATTCCTCACACGTAGACGAAGAAATTATATTATATGAACATGGGTCCGGAAACGCTTCGTTTCCATGTAACACCGCATTTTACCCAACGCATGAAGAACAAAACGCTCGAAGCACGGGGAACATGCATCGTTGGTTACGTCTGGTTACGTTGGCATGACTGTTGAAGCAAGTCATCAACAAAGATTTTCCGTCAATGTTTGGGCCGGCATTGTGGTTGACTATTTGGTGGGGCCTCACGTTCTTCCACCTAGGCTCAATGGACACAGTTACTATAATTTCGTAGAGAATGTTCTACCTGTTCTGTTAGAAGATGTGCCTCTCGCTGTGCGACGAAACATGTACTTCATGCATGATGGAGCGCCTGCTCATTTTAGTGTTAATGTCCGTCGACTTCTAAATAACAGATTTCGTGACAGATGGATTGGTAGAGGTGGACCAATTGCCTGGCATCCACGCTCTCCGGACCTAAACCCACTGGACTTTTATTTATGGGGGCATTTGAAAGCTCTTGTGTATCGAACCCCTGTACAAGATGTTCACAGTCTGCGTGCCAGGATTATGGACGGCTGCGAAACCATGCGCAGTACTCCATGGATACATCAGCGCATTTGAGAATCACTACGACGGCGGGTTGATGCATGCATCATTGCGCACGGAGGGCATATTGAACATCTCCTGTGAGAAAGAACTGCATGTATTAAGCTGGTACGTTCCACTCTTGTGTGTCTCTCACTATTCATGCCACGAAGAAAACGCGGTGTTACATGGAAACGAAGCGTTTCCGGACCCATGTTCATATAAGATAATTTCTTCGTCTACGTGTGAGGAATGTGTCCTGCAAGTTCTGCCGTACATTTTTGTTACACCCTGTATTTGTGATGTGGTTTTGATGGTTATTCATAAAATAATTAGGTATGGAAGGAAAAGATGACCATGATCATAACTGGCTCGTAATTTCAGGCATTAGACAGTTGGAATATTTTGTTTCACAGTTAAGGGAGAAACCCACCACGTTGACTCAAGTCGTTATGACATGGTAATGATGTCCCTGCCTGACTCGCTTTAACTCGTTTGAGCACCGAAGGTGGAAGAAACTTTCACTATCGGGGCAGCGTAGCACGGTTCATAATCCAAACTATGTACTAAAGTGCAGTGTTAAATCTCACGCCTCTCCGCAGTGACTAAGGAGAAGGCATTTGATATTGATGATCATGGTTCGTACGTGAGATGGGTTGTAAAACTCGATGGACAGACAGACACTTTGACTTCGAGAAGGCAGTCAGAGGCTGCAATAAATTACCGAAGGATATGACAAATAATTTAGTTAAAACATAGAGAGAATTTGAATAGCAAATAAAAAAAATGTGTAGTTAGGTGTTTAGGGATGTGTTACATCGTAATGAAGTCAACAAATTCCGACTGGCTGCCACGCTGACTGATAATATATTCCACATTTCTAACAATTTTCTGTTCAAAAGAGTGAATTTTCCCGAGAGCTTTTGCTTTGCCGCGAAGATCAACAAATCGTAGAGACAGACACTCAACATCGTATCTGTTGTCCCGAAAGCCAATGCTCTTCTCGTGGACAGATATTTTGTTTTCCACTCCCATTGGAATCCAGAAAATCTTCTTGTTTCTGTTCACGGTAGAATAGCTGCAAACATTGCTTTGCTCATTTTACTTTCCATTCCGATTGCCAAAAATGTAAGGTTTGTACTGTATTTTGTACATATTTCTGAGGAGAATCAGTCTACACCTTTTTTGCTTGTGGCTTTACGCCTCGTCAACGCCGAGGTCATTAGAGGCGGGAAAGCAAAGGATTGGGGTGGGGGTGGTTGGGGGGTGGCAAGGAACGGGATGGAAGCATCCCGGCATTCGCATGGAGTGATTTGGGAAAATCATAGAAAACCCAAATCTGGATGCCCGGAAGGGGATTTGAACCAGCGTCCTCCGGAATGCGAGGCGAGAGCGTTAGCCACTCACCACCACGCTCTATGGTCTACACCAAAACCATTTTTTAAGAGTCCAATCATATTAATCCATAGTCACGAACAACAGCCGGTGACATCAGAACTTCAGTGCTTTTTCCTGATAATCATAGACGATTAATTTCAAAAAGAAGAATTAGAGTTGGTCCAGTTTATTTTTACTTTACTCACTATTGTTGAGTATACAGTAGTTATGGAGAGCAATTGAGGAAAACCAAGATTAAAATTTATTTAGCAGATAACTTGAATTTCTATTTCCGAAGTAATTGATATCGTTACCACACACCTGTTCTTGTTCATAATAAAATAGATGAATATCAGTCTTAATGTTTACTCAGCGCTAAATTTACATTAGTGTCTGGAATTAGACCAATACGTTTGACGTTAAGGCAGTCTTCAGTTATAAATTTGTAAAGTTTTGTTAATATAAAGCAAAAGTTTTCAAATTTATAATTTTAGAATTAACTTTGCTTTCCATACCTTTTACCACGTTAAATGATTATCTGAGACCAGATTTGGACAACTATGAGCGGAAAATGTGTGACCTGGAATAAGGGGGGATGTGTGTTAATATCCCTGTCCGTCTATCCTAATTTGGGTTTTCTATGATTCTCATAAATCAATCCAGGCGAATCCCAGGATGGTTCCTGCAAGAGGCTATTGCCACATTCTTCCCTATTCCTTAGTCCGCCTTAAATTCCCCCCACCCCACCTCCACCTCCCATGTACTACTATCAACTCTGAAATTTTAACTGCTCTACTTATTGAAAGACTTGAGGCCATCGAGAAACTTGGATTCTGAATCGTGTTTTTAATTAATTGATAGTTTCGCATGATGCGTCTGAGAAATGCTACAGAATTTTCTCAATATCCAAGAAATAAATATGAAACTAATTTTAATAGCAGTAATCAGCGTTTACTAGTAAATCTGGAAAAAATGGACAAAGGATAAACTTGCGAAAGACTGTAATTTGCTACAAAAATAAATTTCATCTTTTTAGATACACATATCAACCGTAAATATTTTGTTCTTAGCAACGAATCAGACTAATAAGAGATAAGTTGCTTTGTTCAATACAAAATAAAAACTGCCCTTAGTATTTTGAAATATTTCTGGAAGATTAGGTCAAAGTTTAAAGTGCCAAGTGCGATTCTGTGAATAACAGATTTTCTTAAAAACACTAAGCTAGACATATTCCTTCAAAGGGAGGATTTCTACTGCCTCGCTTATATCACAAAAAATATAGTGACAACAAGCGTCATTGTCGCAAGTTAAAAATATTAATTACATTACTGAGAACCATTTTTTAATCCTTGTAACTGAAACTGGTAAGAATTTATAACTGTTCCCAAAAATATAAAAGATGCTCTGGTAAATATAAATGCGGCAACTTCGAAAAATTAGAAATTAAGGATATTCCTCTCATCTAACCAGCTAGATTTGTATCAAGTGGTCCAAATTAGATTCCTGACATAGTCCAACAAAGTCACTGAATTGAAGAAGAACTTTAGATGATTAAACATGTCCTCTGCTTCGGTACTGTCTAATGAAGGTCATAAATATGAAATAATATTGCTTGTTTGGTTTTCGTCTTCATTATTTCTCAAGATGAAAGTATAACAACATAAAATTATTGTCCAGTATTTATTCCATCTCATCAATGTATGCTGATTATTGAATACTACGCGTTACATACCTGTCGGGTACCCTAGTAACAGTTGCGGTCTTTTTGCCTACTGCTAGTTTATTTCTTGTATACTGATAGGTTGCTTCGAGTAACTGTAACGGGAAACCCCCGTGAGATAACTTTTGACCTTGCTGAAGACCTCTTCACGTTTTATAAATATAATTTGCATTTCAAAATTAGATTTACAGCCCCTTTTCTGTTATCTACAAATACAGGAGAACCCTTTGCTTTTCCGACATAATAGCTAATGTTATATTTTGCAATCATTTACTGCAGTGTATTTTTTGTTGTTTTAATTTAATAAACTGTTATCATTGTTTTTGCAGCATTGGTTGCGGTCTGCATTTTATAAATCGGTTGAATGAAACCGTTTTCTCATTCTCTTGGAATTTGTAGCTGTCTCTAACATAAATTAACAAAGTGTTAGAACTTGTGGTTGTAGAGAATTTCTGCGTATATCATGTAAATCTGTCGAATCTAGTAACTTTCCCTTATTGAAAACATTTTAGAGCTTCTTCTAATTCTTCAAAGTCGATGCAGATCACGTCTTATAATAAGTTTTTGAGATGTGTTCTAACGTGTCTACAATTTCCTTGGTATTCCACAAATCAGTATAATATCTGAACCATTCATTTTGTGTAATGTTGGAAGCATATTTTTCACGTTCATTCATGAATTTTATAAATTAATAAGCAAGATATTGGAGACAATGTATAGGTTGCACCGGAAAAAATTGCTCCCATATATTTCTATGCTATCTCTAATAGCAATATTTCTCTAGGTTTTTTTAAAAATTTTTGACAGTCCGAAGCCTCGTTTCTTCTCTTCAGTAGCTCTATATTTCCTTTTATTGTTTCACCTGGTTTTTTTGTTTTTTTTGCTTCACTTTCAATATCCTTTTCAACGCTTCTTTTCCTGCTTCATGTACTTTTGTCTCATAACTGCCTCTAGCTCCTATTCCTTTCTTTCTCTTTACATTTTTATTTAAACGGATTGATATGTTTATGTGGCACAATTACAAGTTTAATTTGATTTCTTGTTGCCTAAGTATTATGATGGTCCGACATGTCGTTGGCATCAGAAATACACGCCGATGTTGTAGAAAACTAAAAAATACGTAATTTCACTGAAATTTTGTTACAATCACCCTGAACGCAGAATGATGAGTTCTCTGTGACATTCTGTAAGTATTCATGTAATTGCACCATAGAATAATCGGCATCGCTCTCTGTACTCTGAATTCTTAGGAGAGAATTGTAATTGACTCATAAGTCGTTTTATGTTTCCTGCTATGAGCATTATGCTTGCTTCCCATTATAAACTACAACCATATGATTCATAGGTGTACTGTTTTTACAGCACTTTAATCTTCCGTGATCAATTGGATGAACTTTGAGACATTACTCGTCGCGGCAGCTACTTCGCGATGACAGCTCACCAGATGAAGGCAGCGGAGGTGACTGCCGAAACGTCGTGTTTAAAAGATCTTATCCGGCAGAAGACCCGTGAAGAATTCCTGATTACTCACAAAATGTTTTCTGATATACCTTGTTTCAGAGCTAAGCTACTATATTCATATCGTTGCTGTACACAAAATAACAAAATAAAATTTGGCAAAAATGTTCAAAAAATCGTGTTGGTTGTTTCTAGTTGGAAATTTAGAGATTCCTTGCTCGAATGCCAGCAGTTCTGGTTTTGTGTATCTGAAACAGGTTAGGTAATTAGGATTCCATGACTCCTCTGTCATTGCTACGATCAACAGTTCAGTTATGACCGGGAAAGAATCTGAAGAAATGTCATCGGGCCGTTAATATTATATTTTCCGCAGTTATCAATAACCGTTAGAAGATGTTCCACCCAGATGGAGCAATATGTGCGACCCCCGATGACGTAGTTATAACTGAAACGTTCTTAACTGATAATTTCCAGGGAGAAGAATCACCGTCACAAGTACTATGTCTGCTTTTCTGCCTTTTAGAGTTTAAAACCTTTATTCTAACATCATACACCTAGTGATTTTTCTCTGAGATGTCATTGTCAGTAAAAAAGTAGGAGTTTACCTCATACAAAATAAAATTGGGGGGGGGGGGTAGAGCACGTGGGAATTTTTCTTTTGCCGGGAGAGAGCATGGTACGATTTTTTTTTTTTAAATCCCTAGTCTAGTCGAAACAACTGCATCTCTTGAAATGTTTCCAGCTCTTCATATTAGTTCATCTCACATTATTTATTATTTTCTGTTTCTAAAACATCAGTTTTCATCGAAAAGGTACCTTTCTGGACATGTCTGTGTCACTTATAATTTATCGTCTCAGATGCATTGTGTCTTTTGCAATATCGATAAAGGAGAGAATACTTGAAATACAGGTTAAATTTAAATTTTTGACTTTAATACGTCTTCCAGGTTCGGTACTATGTGGCATCCCATAATTGCGTGAAAACTGTACACTCTGATACTCAAACAAAAGGGTTAAAGGGCGTTCGCAGAGAAAGCTCGAAAGGAACAAGTATATTACGGCATCTCTCCCGCCACTAGTACGACGTGGGAATGGGAAAATGTCCAACTACATTTTTCGAAATGGTACTCGGCTACTGAAGCCACACAGCCAGCTCAATGTGATTCTGATTCATTCAATGCATTAGTTTCTCCATAGTACATAATGTAATCACAAGCACACGACATTCACAGACACAACACTAAACACCCATGACCCCGGCTGGACTTGAGCCGGCGACCATCAGCGCGTGGAGCTAGCACCCTAGCCCCTACGCTGCCGAGGCCGGCTAGTACTATACATACTAAGAAATAGGAAGTAGAACCAGAGGAACACAGGTACAATTGAAGCACCCCCCCTGAATTGCGAAAAAGTATCAGCTTTACCGATTGAGGAAGAAAACCGAGACAAGGAAGTAGGCATAAGCGTCGAAGAGGAGGTAAAAATGTCGAGAGCGGTCACGTGACTTGAGACTAATTAATATTATTACATATGAAATTCACTACGGCGGAAAATTTAAGACCATTTCAAGATCGGCAGAAAGTAAATTTCCAAATCTATTATGTACTATACATATTGCCGATTATGATTTGTGTACCTGCCTTTTTTTGCTTCTGTAAACCTCCTCTGAAACTCGTGTTGTAGCAATTAAGTTCTGATCTTCTCTTAGGTACTTAAACAAAATGTTAAGTTCTAAACAGTGTTTGTTGGTTCACTGATAATTTGGCTAAAGAGAGACATATCTACCTGTTTGCATTTCGGAATACTACCTAGGCTCATATTTGAAGTGAAAACTTCTATAGACATGCTATTGGGGGGGAGGAGAGGGGGTAAATCTATGAATTAGCGTCACCGACATGCTATGACGTGCTGCACGTATGATAAACGCGTTGGACGCTTTTTGGGACCCAAAGTTTTTATCAGATTTTGATGGAACTTTGTATACGTGTACTTTTAAACAAATAAAAAAAATACTGTTTAAGTTTGATTTACAAAAACCTGAACCCTCTACTTCTTTCTCCTCTCACCCTAATTTCTGTCAACGCTGTTCATATGAACCCACAGTTTTTATCTGATTTTGATAGTACTTAGTACACGTATATTTCAAAATAAGGCGGTCTGGTAGCTCAGCGGTTAAGGCGGTTACTTTCCAAAGTTTCTCTATCCGGTCGCGGGTTTAAATCCCGTCATAAGCAGGAATTTTGAGCAGTTGTATTTGATTATATGAGCTACGTTGGGACGTTCTGTGTTTCTGATTCCAAGCTAAACTGTAGGCCCCTGAGGAAAGAAATTGTCATTCCTGCCTCTGATACAATCGCTCAGTACATTCGATTAAACTTCGGGTTTTGGGCTAAGTTAGAATTGTAGTTTTTGAAGAGAAAACTTCCTTAGGCCCATTGGGCGATTTTTGGATGGGTAAAATCTTATGAGTTCGCGTCACTGACATGCTAAGGATAACAGTATATTTGCAGTGGTCTGGTAGCTCAGTGGTTAAGGTGTGTAATTGGGGAATAATAGGTACATGGTTCGAATCCCTGTCTCGGCGGGAATTTTCATGGACACTTAACCCGACTTTCTCCTCTGACACAACTTGCTGTATAATGTGAAGAACGCTAGAACGCTTCCTTGGTTGGGATTCGACGTTGATCTTTGAGACATTGTATGTTGCAGCATCGCCGAGACATCTTAGACAACTACATAAGAACCCAAGTCAAGGTAAATTCATGATCAGTTCTTAGATGGCGGGTGACTTCTGAGACCAATAGACCTACAGTTATCGGTGGGTTCTTAACAATTACTTGGCCTGATAATAATCATTCATCCAACTGCTGACCTAAGTCGAGGTTACTTAATCCAGGCAGTGTAATGCACTGAGTGTCAACTGCTTTGATACCGTGTCCCATAGCGTAAAGCACACATCTTTGATAGAAAGATAACACAAAGCTATACTGCATGCAATGGCGTAACTATGCCAGTTGGAGCCCGTGGCCATAGGGGACTCCTCCGACTGGGGGTGGGTCCGTGGCATTTTTGCCCGTCCTGCCACCTTATTGTTATGCATGGTTGTTTCGAGATGTACGGTGGTTGTGTTGTGACAGGAGCATTGTGAACTTACCCCTGGGATCGTCCGGAGCCGTGGGCGGCAGGTTGTTGTAGTAGGCAGGAATCGTTCCTGGTGCGTCTGGGTCCCTGAAGACCAGTCGGGGATTTCTCTCACGCTGGGGACTCGACCTGTAAACATTGCCTCATGCTCAGTCTGTCAGTCGGAGTTAACATGTAGAACATCTAAAATAAGTTAAGCTGTCAACTTAGATACTACTTTCAAACAATTCCAAAGTGAAACCTCTATTCGCTACGGATATTTGAAAAATCATCACGGAAATTTGCGGCTGTTTGCTCAGAATGGTTCTGATAATCTCATTAAGCGATTAATCTTGTATACTTCTATTATACACATTATGTGTCATGTGGATGCCTATCGTGATATTTTAAGTGATATATCCATATTGATATTCCAAGCTATTATTTAATTTTTTAATTCGGTATAATTAAAACTATTTCAATAATTGATTCAGTTGTGTAGTTAAATGAATTGTTATTTGATATTTATCAACGTAATAAAACTTTCTTGTTTCGGGTATTACGAACGGTCGACGTCGAGATTATTAGATCCGAATGAGAATGGGGGTAAAGGGTGGGAATTAATCCTGGCATGGCCTTTTGAAGGAGCCATCTCGGCAATAACCTAGAGCAATTTCGGGAAACTATGTAAAACCGAAATCTGGATTGTCGGAAGGGGATTAAAACCCGTCGATATGCCAGTCCTCTCACGAAACAGCCTCGGTAACTTTTTTTCTTTTATGTAACCCTTGTTTCATGTTGATTAGGGCCGCGGAATGTTATTTCTTTTCAGCGTCTTATTCTTTGCAGCTTACACCTTCCTCTTAATCATGGGCAGTCACTAAAATTTGTTTTACTAGATCACTTATTTCCTGAATATTTAACAAGTCATTTACGACTACATTAATAAGTTTATAATATCAGAAATTCGAATCAAGATGCGTCAATGCAATAGGAAAAGAAAACTATTGTGCAGTTCTAGAGAAGTTGAAGTGAACATAAAGATATAGCATAAATTACCTATAGTGCAAATTACAGTTACAAATTCTGCTCACTCCGGGAGTGTTGTATAAATGCTAGCAAATATAATCAAAGAAAAATATAGAACCACTGAAGATGCTTCAGAGAATGAAGTGAAACGCGTCCGGGAGAAATAAATAAGAAATAAACAAATTAAATTGCATTGGCGTGAATTAGTTATTCATACAAATTGGTTATATCACTATTGAGGAAATGGTCACACAGCATTCAGTCGATAATATGTACGATGGTGGATCACTTTTTGAGGCATCCTGGACTGGTTAATTTTATTGAAGTTGAAGGGAAGAACTGTAGAGAAAATCAATTACGACAGTTTCTGTATAAAGCGATTGAAAGTGAGAGTTGTAGGGAAGATGTGGAAATGAAGGTAATAGCATATCATAGAAGGAAGTCTAAAGGCTAATGGGTGAAGAAATAAACATAAATTAATGAATTCCCAGCGTTTTCAAATACGGACCACAGAAAATCCAGAAACACTGGCTGACTAGTTTTTACACTCACGAAAACGGTTTCACTTCACGTTGACGTATAGGCAGCACACGTTAAATATCGACTTATACGACTCGAAGGTGCTGAAGTTTCCACTTTGTAATGCGCATTCAGGAAGTTAGGATTCAGAATAGGCCGCCTGATAGCCAGCACAGCCGGAAAAGCAATGGTTTCTTTCATGAGAGTATATCCTATGAAGCCTCGTCTTACCCCGATTATTGGTGACAGAATCATTTCAGAATTGTAAAAATGTTAATGGTTTTCACTACTGAAGATTCATTCTTCGTTCCCTGAATGGGGCGCTGAGACTAAGTAGCTCAGAGCTCTTATTCAAAGAACGAAGAAAGAAAATTTCAGAATTCAGCATCATCGTCATTTTATAACTGTTCGCAAATCGTAACAGAATTAAAATGAAATTTTCTCGCAGAACTAGCCGAGTGAGAACGTTTTTGAGACAATGAGTGAAACAGACACTGAAGAAATGATGATCAAAAATGATCAACAGTAGTAAACAGTAGAGGAGTTGGAATAATTTACAGCAATCCAAAATAAAGAGATATTATTAATGAAGAAAATGTGGAAAGAGTTAAGCCAAATTATTTAAAAAAAAAGTTAAACCATTTTTTTTAAAAAATTTTTTATTTTTTTTTAGCGGAACCACTAAGTAATTGCACTTTGATTCGGATCTTCTAATGGAAAGAGTAGGCCTACTTAGGATCAAAAGAGAGATTAAAAATTTATTAGAGCCCTATGAAGAACTAGTTAAAGAAATAGAGAAAAACAAGAAACAAATCACCCTGAAGCAGTTTTTTTATGTCTCTTTATTAGCTGAAATGTTTGTTAATAATTTTCATTAATTTGTTGGTGATTGGGTTATGTTTTACTTAAATAAAACTTTTATGTGACTTTTACTGTTATTTATCAAGTAAAATACTTGGAAATATAATTCAGAGCTTTTGCACGCCGAAACCACTGTTTTCTATTCTATATAAATTTTTCTGTTTAATATGAATTCCTAGTCTTACTTTCCACGGTTTCATAATGCGAAAAAAATTGCGGAAAACGTGATATTAAAGTTTCATTTACAGGTTAAGCCTATTTTTCTTAGATTTGATTCATATACTCCAGACGAAACTGATCATTGACACAGATTGGAAATAAGATGAACCAAATTCCGAAACGAGCGTTTAATGTTATTACTTTTGGGACTTGTTGAACAGTTAAGGAATTCAAATAGATGTTTTGGAATAGCTTATTTTGTGGAACTACTGTTCTCCCCCGATTTTTTCCCCGATTGATATCGTGGAATGAAGATAAAACAATATTAAATTAAAACTGATTGCGACACTAAAGCAGGATAATTATACTTTCTACTTAACAGTCGCATATATATCTTAACAAAGTGTTCTGCTCCCAAAAATGTTTATGTAAACAGGATCTTATTCAGAATGTTGATCAATACTTCTTAGAGTACCGAAGCCGGCGGAAGGTAATTTAAACACGAATGTTTGCTTTGACATCAACTCTTTAGGATGTTTTCTGATTTACGTGTTGGACTATTTATTTATTTTATGTGTTTAAAATTCTTTTTAAGCAGTAAATATTTTTTTCGTCTTCCAACTCATTTTTGTGTGGTGTAAATATGAAACTGCATATTTCGGATTTCTTAAAGGAGACTCACTTCCTTCCTACATTCGTGTCTCCCATGTTGTTTTAGAAATAATATTTTGCTTGCAAGCTTCCGAACCGGAGATTACTTTCTCGATATCAGTTTTCCCAGAACTTGATACTTTTTACCGAGTGAAAGATGTTAGTGGTGGCCTTGTATTAAACATTACAAAAACAAAAGCTATTAAATTTGTCTTTAATTGAGGGAAGGAAATATATTGAACCCTCAAAATTATAATGACGTTTCACAATTTCAATAATACTATCACGATAACCTTGCAATACAGAAACAAATGATGGACCAGCAACTGCATACGAACAGTATTTTTTTAATTAACAATTCTTTTAAGGGAAGTTCCATCAATTTTTAAGACGAGTGCTTTTCTGTTCTTCTGAGCTTAGGGTAACGTGTTCCATCAATAATATATATTCGACACCGATGTACAGATGAAATATGTGGCTACTGCATTTTATACGAACAGTAAAGCGCCAGCTGAACCAAAAATAATAATAGTAATAAATCTACCAATATTATAAGAATAACCAAGGAATATCTCAAAGTATGTAGAACAAAACTGTAGAACAACATTTTTATTATGATGTTTCAGCTAGGAATATCGTTAAAAAACCTTTAGATAAACATATAGCGTATTTAGAAAAATGTTTCTTCATTTGTAATCATTTATCGGAAAATTAATATTCTTATAAGATAAATTCTAGATTTGTTGCGAAACTTGTGGATGTTTGTTAAAATTACGTACGAATTTTTTGAAAAAGAATTATTTAATGAGAAATTTTCGTGTAACTGCGAAAGAAATATAAATTTCACGCTAAGTATCTCTATCAATTTTTTTTTTAATATATATATATATATATAAAGATGAGTGTTGCTATCGTTTACAATGTCGTAGGGAAGAAATGGTTGGTTAGCTCTATATTAATTCGGTTAAGTTACTAATAGCAAAGAGAATGAATCACAATGGAAATCCACAACACAACTTCTCAACCGTTATCTCTAAGATGTAAACTCTGAACAAAAACTTATTTCGTTCCAGTTTCATTTCAGCTGATAGATTTCTGTATTTATCTACATTTTACCATGTAGATATCGCAACCAGTGATTTATCATTTGCGATGCAGGTTTCGTCAACACTGTGCTGTGGAGTGAAGAGATCGACACAGGTTGTAGTCAATTTTTAGCTGACAGGGATATATAGGAAGAGGAGGCTTCGTGTGTGGAGCGTTGTCAAATCGCGTTAAAGCTCGTGGATGGGCAGAAATTGCAGGCCGACAGCGCCATATCATAAAACCAATACGCAGCCAGTCAAAAGAATTCGTTCTAGTGTCCCACAAGCTTCTGGGTCACCGCTTGCTTACCTCAGAAACACGAAAATACAGGCCAGCAAAACAGAGTAGTATAGTTGGTCGTTTTTCTGTAGAAGACTAACAAAACACGATTAATACATTTAACTAATATTGGGAATTGGAAGTTTACTATTATGTACCAAGATAATGATGTATCTATTTCATTAGGTGTGCGGTAGATCTGAATATCCTTAATACGAGTCCTGATTTCGAGACAACCATGTCATATATTTCAACCTGCATTCAGAATTCCTCATATATAAGTTGTATTAAATTTATAGGAATGATAAAGAAATGTTGACATCTTAACATGATGTTTTGTGTTGCACTACCCTGAGATCGTGTGCTGTATTCCATTAGACAGAAGTATTCGAGTAATGTTTGTATCAAAACGTTTGGTTTATGTTGATAAACGCTTTTTATTTTGTAACTTGTATGTGTAAAGTTAATTAACACCAGCATAAAGCAGCAATGATATACACGTCTGTTAGATCCTTAAATATCTTCTTAAAATTTTGATCAATAATCCTCTATGTTCCAAACTGAAAACCGTAAAGTCAGAATACATAGCATCCCAGTGTCCTATGGAGAGTAATAATCTTATTTCGGGTTATTGGTCAATCTCGTTTCTTATTCCGTTAAAGAATATTCAATATACGATAATTTACTATAATATGAAAAAGTGAACACACAAATAAATGAAGTAACGAAACTGTGCACAAATGTTCTGAGTAATTGAGACCGTACTCTCATACCGTACCTTCAGTATAACAGTTGACACATACAGTTGAACTGAATAGAAAATATTCTAACTAAAGTAATAGTTAACGCATGAAAGTTTCTTTATTTGCCACATAATCTGAAAATTTTTATCATTTTTTTGCATTTAATTGAACTGCACTTAATCCCCGTCTCTAAAGACCTCGCTGTTAAGAGACGTTAAGCATTTTTTTTTTAAATGCACTTAATCACTAACAATAACGCTTTAGTATGTAGTGGTCAAAGCTTCTTCTAACACATCAGTGGATTTAGGTTAAATGGCTATTTCAAATTACACTAGACAGTTACAGAACGCCAAAAATTGATAATAACCTCAAACAGAATCAAAATGATAGAGAGAGTTCTTGAAATTAATGCTTGCAAGTTGTTTCACAGTGTCGCTAAAGTAAAGTCCCTTACGTTCACCTGCTACTGCCCGAGTATTGTTTCACAGTGTCTCTAAAGTCCCTTACGTTCACCTGCTACTGCCCGAGTATTGTTTTACAGTGTCTCTAAAGTCAAGTTCCTTACGTTCACCTGCTAATACTTGAGTATTGTTTCACAGTGTCTCTAAAGTCCCTTACGTTCACCTGCTACTGCCCGAGTATTGTTTTACAGTGTCTCTAAAGTCAAGTTCCTTACGTTCACCTGCTAATACTTGAGTATTGTTTTACAGTGTCTCTAAAGTCAAGTTCCTTATGTTCACCTGCTACTGCCCGAGTATTGTTTCACAGTGTCTCTAAAGTCAAGTCCCTTACGTTCACCTGCTAATACTTGAGTATTGTTTTACAGTGTCTCTAAAGTCAAGTTCCTTACGTTCACCTGCTAATACTTGAGTATTGTTTTACAGTGTCTCTAAAGTCAAGTCCCTTACGTTCACCTGCTACTGCCCGAGTATTGTTTCACAGTGTCTCTAAAGTCAAGTCCCTTACGTTCACCTGCTACTGCCCGAGTATTGTTTTACAGTGTCTCTAAAGTCAAGTCCCTTAAGTTCACCTGATAATACCCGAGTATTGTTTTACAGTGTCTCTAAAGTCAAGTTCCTTATGTTCACCTGCTACTGCCCGAGTATTGTTTCACAGTGTCTCTAAAGTCAAGTTCCTTACGTTCACCTGCTAATACTTGAGTATTGTTTACATGCTGGTAGGATAAAAACTTATTTACAAACATGAACTTACTTTAAGTTTGCGTTACTGAACGGTAGAAGTAACCAGTTCAAGAACTGAAGCAGCAGGTGCGGGAATCTTGAGACTGTTTTACCTGGGCTCTACAATACAGTATTGTTGCTTTGTTCCGTCGAATAACAGTGAAAGTGAAACGCACATCCGCTTTCTATAAGTGCAGTAGACAAAGGCAAATCTGAAGCACTGTATCATATCAGTCGCAGCATTCAATATTCAGTAACTTCGCACAATTCACAGGAAATGAGAAATAAGCAGAATGTAGAATGCAGTGATTATCATTCACAGTTGTTACGTATGATATGTGCTGCTCTGCTTCTGCAGAAATAGTATCTACAAGTCCACGACTATTCTTCTGGTATTCAACTAATGGATTTGAAATTAAGTGGACAACATCTATCAGTTCACGAAAATCTTATAGCATGTATTCATTCATGCGCACACCCACATCGAGAGAGAGGGTGACATGCGGAATGTATGATAGACGACTTTGTCTATAACAGAACGTGAATACCAACAAAACTTTAAAATTTCAATTTTTTCCGTCAATAAGTCGCCTGTTAAAAAAGCGTTATTAAAATTTTAGTTACTAACTTAATTTAATTAAAGCGTGAAATAAGTATTACTAGCGGATATTTTATATAAGTTACAAATTATGATTTAAAATCATCTATTATAATGTTTCCAACAACGACGTCACTTTTGGGGGAAATGAAGATTACTTTCAAGGAGATTCGGATTTTCAGATCTGCTATTTGACTACCAGAGACAAGCCAATCTTATAACAAACTTAGAATGCTTTCACTATACCATTCACAAACTTTTTAGATTCCTGTCCGTAACAGGTTTTTTGTTTAATATTTGATAGGGCTTTACTAGTCATCGACGTCGGAGTTATTATAGCCAGGTAATGACTAAGGTAAAGAAACGGGGAGGAATTCGGCCATGGCTTTTTTAAGGAACCATCCCCAAAATTCGCGTTGAATGACTCCGGGAGACTATGACTAATGGAGATACGGGTGACCGGAAATTTGATCGAAGCCGATAATAGCAGAATAGCGCAACACCTCACGCGGCCCGCCAAAAGTCCGAACTGCTGCAGCGATTCAAATGGGATTTATGGCAATATCCGCCATACAGTATAGACTTAGTGCTATGCGTTATCATGTGTTTGGTAGGCTGAAAAAGAATCTCGAGGGACGACGATTCCGAAACGATGAGGAGCTGAAAGCAACTGTATCCAGGTGGTTACATAGTGCTGGAGGTAATTTCTACCCATCCGGAATCGAAAAGTTGGTTGACGGTTCCGAGTATTGTTTACAGTCTCTTGGGAACTATGTGGAAAAGTGAACTTAAATTATATGTGGTCATAGCCGTATTGTCTATGTGTAGGTGGTTTCATAAATGGCCATAACTTGGAAGTGTAACTTAATTTTTGATCGCCCTCGTATTATTGTGTTCATCTCTAGCAATCTCAATCAAATAGAAGAGGATAAGGTGTTAAAAAAACCAACAGATGTAGAAAAAAAATGGGAACAGTATTATAGCAATTTGTGGAAAGCCATCCGAAGGAGCAAATAAACATGGAATTAATAAGGTACGGCCCACCAGATTTCCTTGAAAGAATCTTAAGATTATTTAATCAACGCTGTAAAACGGATAGTATACCTAAATGATAGAAGGAATTATGATACGAATCTTTAAAAAAGATTTAAACTTTTTGTTGATTATTTTCCCACCGTCACTTTTAATCGGCTCCCCGAAGTATTTATCAATCATGGGTAGATATTGACATAATAATTCTAAATTTAACCTCTAGAAGTAATATCAGTTTCACCTTTTCCAGAATGATAGGATATTTTACTCGTTTTTCGTACTTACCGCTCTTGTTTCCTAGATTTCATTCATTGTTTTACAATTATTTGTTTATATTATCTTGAGCAGCAGATAATATAAAAGCTAGTGATTCTTCCTGGGAAGGGAAGTTCGGAACAAGCAGCATCAATCCATGGCGCTGTACTTAGGCACGTTTCAACAACCGTCTTGAAGAATTCCGTGCTGGTCAACCCCATCCATTGCACGAACATAAGTAAACATTACCCAACTATTTTGTGTCGTTAGAAGCCGGTTGGAAGAATAATAGATCTTTAGAAAGTAAGTCAAAAAGCAGGTTAATTTGTTTTCGTATTCCTCACAAAAAAATGCACTCTGAAACTCATTCTGTAGTTCAGCTAATTACAAAGTACACAGAGCATGCTGCATTATGAGTGATACATTTGTGACCATATCCAACATTCAGCTCTACATCCATGAAAGGAAATGATTTAACATGAGCCCTAAAAGTATGAAAACAATTGGTTCCCTGATCTATATGACACTAACGAAAATGTATTACGTGATCGCAAAGTCGTATATCCTCTTCAGAGCAAGGGCTGTATGTGCTTCACCCTGCTGTGTATAAAATTCTTAAATACTTTAACTAATGTTTGATGTAAGATTGCATCGAAACAATTCTTATACGAGTGGAGGCGTTGTATATAGATGAAATTTTCTAGGAAAACTAGCCGAGTGAGGACGTTTGTATAGCATGACGTTTCGGTGGTCATAATTCTGTGCCGCCATTTTCAAGTGACTGACACAAGGCAGCAGAGAAAAAAAAAGTTAAACTTTTCTTTAAAAATTTGGCTTAACACTTACCGCTTTCACTTCAACCTCGAAGACCATCACTTTATTCTGGGTTGTTGTATATTATTCTAGCTGTTCTAGAGTTAACTACTATCGATCATGATTAATAATAGTAATAATCGTTCTTGCGTATCTGTTTCACTTATTGTCTCAAAACCTTCTATGACTGGTGCAACTTGAATTATTACATCATGCAAATTCGGATTCCTCCCATCTTTTACAACTTCTGGCTGTAATTTATGTTAACAAACATTTATCGTAAAATTTCTCATTATCCGACTCATTAATGTTGACGAAACAAATCTTGATGTGAAAATGTTTTCCAGCTCTGTGTGACGGTCGGTACCGACTCTCCTTCTTTTTCAATATAAGTTTAAAAGTTTTTGGTACAAAATACCTCTCAACACCTGCAATCACTCCTCGATACATTAACTGTAGAATTGAGGTAATCTTTTGAGGCAAAAATATGAGTTCAGTAAGCGGGTGATATAGCTTCGAGAACTAGGAATGACTGGAGCATTGTCAATGGTGAATTTTCCTTTAACCTAGTAAACCTCCGCTTCTGGAGCGAAATAGTTCTTATGCCAGTCACTAAAAGTCCCTGCTATTGCTCCGCCTCCAAAATCCTGGTAAATGGTTTTTTAATTTACCCATTCAGTGATTTATGAGCAGCTACAATTTCCCTTAACAAAAAACTACAAGGTAATCCTGTCTTTGGAAACTTTAATCCTGGATTCAGTATTTTCCATTTTTATAGGTAATTTCTCAAAGGTGTTCTCTTACAAAAAAGGGAGTTCACAGCGTTAAATATCCATTTCAGCAGATACCATTTTTCATCTATGTGTTTCAAGTGCGTATTACAACAATTAACTGCTCTATGATCAGCTTGACATTAGGAAGACAAAAAAGCAATTGGGGCGTTACTACTTTTATATGAATGCTTAAAACGTTTATAAAGATTCTTTGTCTTTCCCTGGAGATGCAGAGAATTCACTGAATATTTTTTTCGAATCTGTTCTTTCATTAAGCACACAAAGGTTTTTTAGTACCATAGCTTAGTGCACAATTTCACGACGATAGAGCATATTAAATAGTATTGAGATCTATGTTTTCTTCAATTTTTTTGTTTTTTGTTACGAGAACACTATTCGGTTGTTTCTTAATGATAATGAATCATCGCGATCCTTTCGATTCTTACCAGTTTATCTGAAGCCTATCTTTTTCCCTATGTCCTTAGCACTACTTTTTTATTTTAAAGATAGATTTAAGAGAAGACATTGTAAATAATAACACATCGTAGACGCCAATTTTCCGAGTGAGCAATCATTTGACCGCAGATAATCAAAAATATGATGGAAATATCTGTAGGTAAACAGGGGATTACTGTATAGCCTGTTTGCAAACTTGTCCACATGTCAAGTAAACAGTCGTTACGTGTTACTGTAATTGGATTTAGACAGCTGTAAGGTACGTAAAACGTGTCCCAAAAACACGTAGTCGGAATAATATGACGGGGAAACCTTCACCACACCTTAATACCATTGAACCTGTCTCACTAAGACAAACAATCTGTAACGCGTTTAAAAATAATAGCAAATTAAGGGTAGGGGATCTACATACCACAGTCCCTCCAGCAGATTTTTATTTGTGGTTTAAAATTGTGTGACTTTGTGGGGACATCTTATGTCAATACCGTTTTGTGCACAACGTTTTTCGTTGTGCTGTTCTTTGCTAAGATATATAACCTTCGAGGGATGGAAGCCCGTGGACTAGCTACATATAACTGTCCATGGAAATAACACGTCTTTTCTATGTGACCCCTGTTACATTCAGTATTTGGCCCTGAGCTAATTTCAGTGGGAACTGTAGTTTGTTAAACTGGAATGGTAGGTCTGTCGGAATAATTGGGATTCCAGGAATCAACACATCAGCACCTTTTGGAATTCCAATCAATATCACATCTTTTATTGCGTTACGCCCCAATTGTGTTATTTGTAGCCGTTTGCCGTTGCACAGTCGCGGTGTCTATATATAAAATTTATGAACAGATACAAAGCCTGGGAAACCAATATACCATTACACAGACTTACACTCGCTATTCGTTTAGACGATACCGTTCGGTTAGTTTTCAAACTTTCATGACAAAAAAGTATGCTATGCCCTTCCCAGTGATACACAATATTTCTTTGTCGAATTTCATCAAGATAGGTTAAGCTGTTTAGTGGGGAAAACGTGACAAACAGAAACAGAGACAGAGTTACTTTCGTACTAGCGTACACGTGTGTAGATATGAAAGCAGTCTCTTATTTCTGTTCATATACCAGAGGTATTTCGTTAAATTTCCTCCTATAAATGCAAACTGTATTGCACTTTGGTGATAGCTGAGTAGTAAATGAGTAGAAAGCAGAGTTTATCGCTGCACAAGCTCAACTACATATAAAGTTTTCATGTGCCTGACATTAGGAAGTAAACTTCTGCCCTTATTGTCGGTATTTCCTCATACCTACAGTCACCAAGTTCCAGAAAAATCGCCATGAAGTGGGCAAATACTTCTGTCGTTTGGAAATGTTAGCTTGCGGTCACTACTCGACGAAGACCCATTTAATATTTGAGACCCAGAGTAATCATGAAGAGTTACGGAAAATCTGTGGATAATTTCCCAGCAGTACATCCTTAAACATTACTTACTGGATGTTGAAGTAGAAATGCGACTATGTCTAGTCCATGCACGAATTAGCATAAGAAACAAGGATTGTATAATGATGATAATATCTTTCAGCATTATACCTCTTTCAGAAAGACAAAATTATTATTTTGAGGAATATCATCTAGGAATGGTGTTTATTTTTCATAAAACAAAAAACGCCCATTTGTCAAAGAAACAACACTACCTTTAAGGCAATGTAATTTTCAGGAATGGTGCTAGTTTTCCACAAAAAACGGCCATTTGTCAAAGAAATAAATATTTCCTGTTTCTTTCCTTCTTACCTAACATAACCCGGTAATCCTAAGGGTAAAGAGGACCTACAATTTAACGTGGAATCCGAACCACGGGAGCGTTCCTGGGCCAGAGGTGAAAGTCGGGTTAAGGGACTATGAAAATCGTCACAGATACAGGGTTTCGAACCGCGGACATTTTGGTTTCCAGTCAGACCCCTTAAGCAATGAGCTACCGTACCATATATATATATATATTGAAGAAAAAGGAATGCAGTTCGGATGGTTAACATGGCCTAACTCCCCTACATTTTTTTTAAAAAATTCTTTGATTGGCTAAGAGATGTTCGATGGCAAGGTCAGTGTCGTATGGGAGCGTCCATAAACGACGTCGCTGGGTCTATAACAAAAAAAAAAAAAAAAAAAAGGGGGGGGGGCTGGAAGGCTACGCAGCACTATGTGGAAAAAGGGGGGGGGGTTTCCGAGCCAGGTCATGTAGCTTTCTATTCATATCATTTTTCACAATTAAAATGAGGTACAGAATACTCAACAGCATGTGAATATTTATTTTCTTCATTTAATTATCTCCGTACGTAATTTACAATAGTCTGACAAGAGAAAACAGTACAAAATGTCTTCTGGAATCAAAAGGGAAAAAAAGCTAAGTCCTACGTGGGGGAGAAGGGGGGGGGGTAGAGGCAAAAGCCACGTCGAGCTACGTAGGGGGAGGAGGGAATCACAGGAGGCCCTAGGTGTTAAATGTTGATGATGTCAGTCAATTTCAAGTAGAAAGAGTAAAAATAAATTTTGATGAACGAAAGATACATAGAACTGTCAGAGCATGGATGTTGAAAAGCACATTAGAACGAAATTCTGTTTAAGAAATGCAGGATTGAAATCTATAGTTCTTACTTATCAGAGTTTACACGCATATACAACTCCCCAATTGAAAGGAACTAGAACTTCAAATGAGACAATTTTCACTGTACATACATTAATTCCGTGGCTGGGATTGAGTTTTTCATATTCCTCAACTGAAAAGTCTGCCATATATTTATTCTTTGAGTGATTGACTAAGAACAGGTCACCCGAGACACAAAAACCAGAGAAACACAGATGTCGCTCCCGTAAACGCTATTCAAACACATGGAATGGGACTGGAAGAAGAACAGCTTGGTATTGTTTTTCAGCATCTCGTCACAGAAATGAAGGTGGTGTGTTTGGCACCAATTACCAGTTGCCTTATCCTGGAGGAGTTCCGCTACCAAACTCACTTGACACCTGGTAGTCTGAGGCCTTGTCTTCTGAATAGTGCGCATTTTAAAACCCTTCCCTACGTTCATAGCGACTATCGGTTAAGCCACCTCCACCATTGTGCTGAAGAATATTACGAAGATCTGCCTCTTTCATCATGAATCTCATAATCTTGGATAGGTCAACATTTACTTCAGATCAGGATATAACTCATGAAGTAGTATTGTGAAAATTATTAACTGAAGTCAGGAGAGATTAGATATGTCGTCACAGTGGTATCTCATATACTTTGTCTCAAGAAAGGCCGTGTTCATAATTTTCAGAGTTTAACTTCTGTAGATTCATAAAACACTTGCATAAAAGACACACAGAAAATTTCACGCTGTGACAGTGTTGTGCAGAGTCTTGGATTCAAAAGATATAAAGATGGTACTGTTATCCTCTTTGAAGCTCTTAAACAATATCTTATACGATATACAGCAAATGCTCATCATCTCCTCGCTCTGATAAAAATCTTCAGTATTCCGGACTATCATACGCTTAGTATCCAAGAAATATAACTGTGTGTGTTCTCATTTTATTTTCCATCCTAACGTTGTCTGTGGAAAAGTTTATTTGATATTGCTAACTTCTATTGTATGTAGGTCTCTAGATGGTGTCAATTTTACTATTAAATATCAGTTGTACTGTTTCTGCTTTTAATATTTTCTAAAATTTTTATTTCAAATGGTATAAACCGAATTTCCAATTTTAAATGTGATTTGTTGTAAAAAAAAGAAAGACTATAGCCCAAGTATCAAATAAGTAAATTAAAAATAGTTTGGCGTTTGTCCAATAAGGTACACAAAATCGTGATAACTCTGCAGAAAATGCTTGAAGAAAGAATATCAATATAATGAGAAGTAATACATAAATTATTAGAGATTTTTAAAAAAGGATATACTGTTTTCCACAGCAGGGAAACAAGTATAGATCTACAGTCCTGTACTCTTATATTTTAGTAATGCTTTTAACACTAGTTCAGTTGAAAATAACATACATCGCAGTCTCAAAATAAACAGGCATTAGCAATTGAGGATATGTTACTGTAGAGGGACAGGCTTCTACGCAGTACCTTCAATTACGAAGGCCTAGAAAACAGTTTATCATGTACATTATTTGATGTTTTGATGATAATTGTTATGTACATTCATCAGTGGCTAATGACACGCCAATTCAATTGAATTTTATTTTGTTTTTTCTGTGTCGTATGCGTTTAACTATAATTCCAGAGAATCATCAGCGACATCTGTGTGGTATTTGTATATTTTGTTAGTTACATTCCATTTAAAAAAAAATATAAAGTGCAGTTGAGATTAATTTTACTTACGTACCCTCATAGTCAGGGTTTGCTTCTCCCTGTAGCTAATTTTTTTTGCAGCTATCATTGTAAAATCTTCCCAAGATACACAACACTACATGGTACTGACCAGACTACACATCATCACTATTAAATTTACTATTATTATCGAGTTCATAACATGTGAGTGTTAACACCATGTCATGTTTTTAACAAATTAATAGAGTGTGTGTTTGTTTATGTTTCGGATTTCATTGTGTTTAGAGTTCTACAGTTTTTTATATTCTACTTTGTGTTGTCTTTGATGGTAGGCGAGAATATGAAATGGTTGTTTTTTGTGAATATTTGTTTTGTTTTTAATAAGTTTGTATAATTTATTATTTGTTTTCCTTCAACTAGTGCTTTTTTGATGTGATAACTTTCTTGAAATGTCAATGCCTGTGGTTTGCTATTGTTTATGGCGAGTATTTACATGTCTGTAGGTTGGTGACTGTGTTCTAGACGGTGTTCTGCAAATGTGGAGTAGTTAGTATATTTTAATGCTCTGAAGTATTCTTTGTATCTTGTTTCGAATTGTCTGCATGTCTGACTAATGTATTGTGCTTAACAGTTTTGACAAGTGAGTCTGGATATGCCGGAATTGCAGTATTTGTTTTTGTTTGTGATTTTTTAAAATGTTTTTATCTATGGAGTTATTGATTCTGAACGCGATGTTGAGTCTTTGTTTCTTGAGAATGTTTGCTATTTTGTGTGTATTTTGTTGTTATAATTCATAACATGCCATTTTTCCTTTTTTACTTGTGTGGGTGGTTTGTTTTCTGATGCTGAGTTCATGTTGGTGTTTGTATTTGCTTGTCGCGTTGCTGGGAACAGGTTTTGTGTTGTCTTTAGTATTTGTTTTTCGATGTTGTTATTTATTTGGCGTATTCTGTTTTCTTCATATCCATTTCTGGTGACTATTTGTATGATAGATAGTGTTGAATTATGTTGTGTAATTTGCTTTGTTTAGAGGTGTCCTATTTAGTCGATTGAGCATGTGTCTTTTTGCTGCTTCCTTATGTATTTGGGGATGGTTTGATGTTGAGTTTATGATCATGTCTGTTGTGGTGAGTTTTCTGTATATTTGGAATTAATGCTGTGTTTTGTGAGCGGTTATGGTGAGGTCGAAGAAGTTTAGTTTCCTGCATGTTTCTATTTCTAGTGTGAATTACATGTTGCCGTATGTGGAATTGATATCTGTGTGTAGTTCGTTAATTCTAGTTTCTGGTTCATTAACTTGAAATTGAGGAAATTGCCCACAAGATGCAGTTGTTATGTACACTATTTGATGTTTAATGATAAACAAATTTCCGGAGTCTTAAGAACTTTACGTTTGCTTCAAAACAGGAAAGACACTTGTCTTTGGTGAAATATTTTGGTTGGTAGATTTCGGACAGCATCAAAATTTATGGCAAAGTCCAATTAGTGTACAGTACTTGTCAAACTGTTTGCTAACGCGAACGAACGGACACGTGTAGATCCGTAGATATCAGCTTATTTGTTTCTCTTGGTGCCAGCGGCGCGTCATAATTCACATTGAATAAAAAGGAAGCCGTACAAAAAAGTGTAAGGAACTTAGTAGAGGTGGTCCTGTGAGTCGTGACACAACTAGCTTCGTTTGTGTGCGGCCACCTGTTGATGCGTTGTCAGAGCAGAGCCATTATTTACGACATAAATGAGGGCCACTCGTTGCTCCATTGAAAATCTGGTTAGGTTTCATACCGGATAAAATCCGTACCTACACCGAATGCAAGTATCATTCGGGCGTCCAGCTTTTATTGCTCAAACTGACCGAACGAATTTTGTTCAATTCATTGATATATGACGCAACTTTGTTAACATCTCTGGCTTTTTAAATTGATTCTGACAGTTTAATAATTTAACCATACACTGCTAACAAAAAAATGATTGGTCGAAAATTTAATTAGTTAAGGTTCTTGTTTATCGTATTGTATTGCTATACAATTTGTTAATCAAACTATTTAGAATACCGTGGGGCTGATGACTAGCTTTATTAATGATTGTTGATTGTTGATACTAAACCCAGTCCGGCTTGCCAGAATGCACGTTAGCCGTTGATCACATCACAGACGGAATAATTTCCATTAACTTATAATATAACATCTCAAAAAACGAGGTTTTGTATTGCTACAGGTCTGAACTCTACGTGAGAATATTGTATTTCCCTTTGCAATAAATCAAAAAGAAATAAATCAGACTTTTGGAATTCCTGTTTTTATTCAGATCTGAATTCCACATCTAATTAATAGTAACTAATTTGGTAAATCAAACCGCATGTTGAACTCACTAAACTGGATAGCGATAACAGCAGTTACGTTTACCCGTTGAAAACAACCACAAGCCTTATTCAAATTTAAATGACTAATTATTCCAAAAGTAACGTAAGAACTTATTAATGTACTGTTTCTTCTTAATACAGAAACCCTTCTTTTCGATGCACTGGGGTCATCTTTCCAGTATATTATGCGTTGAATGAGCGAATAGCTCTAAACCTGGAATGGTTTTCTTCACTAGAGATTATAGTTTTGAGAAATTTATAGATGACTGTTGTAGTTGTAACTGGATGAAGTAATTTCTTTTCTGTGTGAAAATTGACTATGTTCTTTTAACAGTACGTACAACTTCTCAACACAACAAGATTTTTATCATTATTATTAATCGCCAACTTATACTAATATTGAAGGCATCATTTCCAAGCTGGTTATAGATTATTTTTACTCTGTCACATTCACTATATCACCATCTATAGCTGTGGCCAGTGAAATTAGCGGGTGAGTGCAATCGCGCTGTTGCCGCACTTCTGAACATTCTCGCGTAGCGCTCTCTCTTTAACAACAGGAAATTGCAACGCTTAGCGTCCTGTGTTGCCCAGTACGAGCGTCAACGCACAAACTATTACTACAAGCTAATAGATGAATTTAACTGTTAAGTGCACAGTTTGGCAACGGCGCATTCGAAGCCTCTCGCCGATAAGGATGACCACAAGTATAGTAGTGGCCGTGACTTCATACACCTGGATTAGAATAGTTCTCGGTCATTTTTTTCCGCCTTGTAAGTTACACTGTTAACTACTAAAATTTGCCATGAATCTTGTGATGAATCAACAACGGGGATAAATGTAAATAAAATGGGTTTAGAGAGTCGAGCAAATTAATCTATATGTAATATGATATTTTCTTTTATAGGAGAGGGTGTAAGAGATTGAAATAAATTGCTAAGAGAAGTGATGAATAATTTAACGAAAACACTTAAAGAATTTAAAATAAAAATTCGTTGAGGGCAAAAGTGGGCGGAGGAGGAAGGAGAGTATGCTACATCGCAATTTTATCAATAATAATTATTATTATTATATAAGTCATGATTTTTCAACATTAATTTATTAATTCTAAAGATAATCGATGTACAGTTTCAGAATCGAAGATAAATATCAATAAAATATGTAAGTATACTAAAAGTCACAATGGTACATTGACTGTAATTCATATTTACGTACAACAATGCCCGCGCTTGTACCGGAACTTCTCGCAGAGTAAATTGGGTTTCTTTATAATCAATCGTGATAAACATTTCGAAAGTGATAAGTTTTACGCCAGACAATATTAAATGGATAGCTTCTATTACGGAACAATTAAATTAGCGGGAGATTAAATTCTCATCTTGTTGATGTCACATCGAAATATAAACTTAAGCTATCTGTATATACAGTTTTGTTTAAATAGTTAGTTTTACTTAACCCATGAACGCACATACAACATTTCCAAAATTTACGATTTTGTCCTCTGCATCATGGATGAAATACGGCACTAGTCTGGGTAAAAAGTATCCTGTATGTTAAGTGACAATATAAGCTATCACATTATATAGTTTCGCTGAAATCTATTCACTAGTATTTGCGCGAGGCGTACACAAAGGAAAAGTTTCCAAAATTTATGGTTTTGGCCCTGCATCATCAAGAATTATGTTAAAGTATAGATTAAAAATTTTCCGTATGCCAACTAATTACATAAGCTGCCACTGTCTGCAGTTTTATTAAAATCTATGTGTGGACAGACAGTAGTGTATATTGCAACTATTCTTCTGCTCTTTTTGGAATAAATTTTAGGTATAGATGGTTCGGATTCCACGTTAAGCTGTAGGTCCAAGACGAAAGGAACTGGCCGTCCTACCTCTGACACAATGACTTGGTCCGTCTCCTTCGGGAGGATCCAACCAACCTTCGGGTTATGGACTAAGTTAAGATTACAACTGATCAACAATTTTATTACATAGCAGATAACTGTTTTGTTACCAGAGCAGGTTGAGAATATTGAGAAATTACTGAAAGGGAAGAACAAAATACTGAAGGAAAAGTTTTTACTAAATATAAATCAAAGCAAGACAAAAGTTACTAAACGTAGCGAAAATTATACCGACAATAGTAGAGTAATCATAAAAATGAGATCGGATAACATATGAGAACTAAGTGAATTTTGCTACTTGGGAAGTAAAATTACAACTGATGGCCGAAGCAGGAATGATGTTAAAAGCAGAATAACAATAGCAAAAATAGCCTTCATGAAAATTAGGGATCTTTTAGTTTCAAATATTGATCTAGGACTTAGAAAGAACTTTTTAAAGTTCTATGTGGGGAGCACAGCTCTTTATGGCAGAGAAGCATGGATTTTAGGTATACAAGAAAGAAGGAAAATTGAAGCATTTTAAATGTGCAGAAAATTAAGTGGACTGTAAAGTACGAAATGAACGAGTTTTGAAAATGATAGGCGAAGAAAGAAATTTGTGGAAGAAGATTGCAGAAAGAAGAGACATGGTGGTAGGTCATATTTTGTGCCATGAAGGATTGGTTAATTTGTTATTAGAGGGAAAGAAGCAGATTACTGAAGGCGAGGGTTGTAAGGAGATCAAGAGGTTAGCGCAAGGTAGTAAGGGATGGAGGATTGCATCAAATCAGTCGAGAGACTGATGACAGTAAAAAAAAAAAGAGGAAAAAAATATATAATTGCAGCCTAGACTAGATGCTCCAATTAGTGTTTCATATGGTTAAGTTACAAAAGTTCATAAAAAATTTAATTCATTATCTGAACACTTCAACGTTCAATAAGTCCATTTAAAACTTTGAAATTAAAAAAAAAAAAAAAAAAAAAAAAATCGGAAAGTAAAAGTTCCATACTCAAGATACAATACACAACACTATTAGTAGGTGCAATAATAGCCAGTACTGCACCCCAAGAGACGTCAGGAGACGCTATTAAACAGTATGAAAGGAGGAATACTCTGGAACATTACATCACGGAATTTTACCATTAATTGAACTTTACCACTTAATGCTCTCATCTCGTCAAACATAGTGTACCCAAGTGCACGAAATAGTCCAACTAGCGAAACGTAATGTAACTACATGGCGAGCTGTGACAGAAATTCACGAATTGTAAATGAGCTGCAACTGAGTGCGGCCTTGGTTATGTGAGCTCCATCGAATGGGTGATGAGAACAGCCGGACAACGAGCCAGAGAGCCGGCACAAGCACCTTCTACGAAAATCATATGTTTCCATGTTAATCTCCTCTCAAAAGAGCCTAAATCCTTTTGTTTAGGAAATTGTTGTTTGTCGTTGGTGCTAACCTTTGTCACACAATACTTTCCAAGTATAAAGCGGAAGCTTGGCAGTGAACTTACATAAATTAAATAATTATTCCTTAATAAATATTCTGTCTAAATTAATTTTCATTACCACCGATTAATAATTGGGTCCAATCCCCGTCCGGCCATCCAGATTTTGGGTTTCCATGGTTTCCCGAAATCGCTCCAGACAAATGCAACAAAATCTTCTCGGGTGTCCAGCCGGATGGTGTTGTAAAACCACATCGCGCTGCGCAAGCACATCCGGGCGACAGGGGAGCGGGCGTAGTAGTGAGCCCAAGATTTTGCGCGCCATCGCTGAAGATATAAAGGAAGTTCAATGGGTGGGCAGGTCATACAAAATAAATATCTAAGAATTATTACCAGCGTCCCACGGTACATGCCGAACACACAAATTCACTACAACTTGGGCATACAAAGGCTCACAGACTACATTAAGGTAAATGGACAAAATTCTTTCAGCAAGCACATTATTCGCCCCATCAAATAATCCAAGACTTAGGACAAAATGAATATCAACAACAATATAACCAACCACTTGCAACACTTACGAGAAATTACAGGATCTAACAATAACACCATACTAAAAGAATTAACACCATGACTTCCATAAAAAAAACCCAGCCAAAAACCCCCTATTCCGTCATAACTTAGAGAGCTTCAATGCTCTGTCACTTTAAAAACTATATGGGAGCATGCCCAACCATATTTCTGTCTGTCTAAGCCAGTTGAGGCAGTGACAGTCAGCTTGCGACAACTAGAAGTTACCTGATGAAGACAGCAGAGCTAGCTGTCGAAATACCGTGTTTTTACAACACCATCCGGTTGGACACCCGAGAAGATTTTGTTACATCGATACGCCGGGAAAGTCTCGACTCACACTCCAGACAAATGGTTCCTTCAGAAGGCCATGGCCGAATTCCTTCTCCTCCTTGCCCCCATCCTCTTCGGCAACTATAACATTAACGATCCGTAAAACTCGGAAAAAATAATATCGTTTTACGGTGTATGAGTTCTTTTTAGTGTGTTTTTTGTTATGTGTAATAGATGCAAGAAGGAAGAACGTGAAAACCACTGCGAATCTGTTTAGACCTATTCCTCCGTAGCAAATTCTGAAGTAAGAATATAACATTCGTATCCGACGGATGAATCACCGTCGACATTACCTAAGCCCCTCACTTCATACGCACTGCGAAGTGGATTCGTATTTAACAGAGGTCTACAGAGAATTTCAGTTGGTGGTAGTCTGGCTTTTGTGCACACTATGCTATGCTATAAAGCCAGCATTCACTAAACAAATGTCGTAGATGTAGGTTCGTTGTAATATAACACGTGCTCTAGACGTCTGGAACAACACATAATTAAATATTCTCTTATAGTATATCAGGACTTTGATTACTTCCCACATTTTGTTTGAACGCGAACTGATGCTCCAAATCACATTTCTCATTTAAGTTAATTAAAGTTCGGTGTTAATTAAACATTTTCTCGGCTAATATTACGGAATGAGGCAAACTTCAAAAAGCAACCATTGTTCTGACAGATAAAAGGTTTGTCGGAGACTGATCTGTATTTGCTGTCCTGGATATTCATTTAGCGACTCGAGTTTTCTCAATTTCTGTCCGCAAGCTTCTTGCGGATTCCCCACGTAAGATTATAACACGATATTAACTGTTTGCTACTGCTTCCAAGCTTTTCAGAATCTGAAAAGCTGCATCTGTGTTATTGCCTTCTGCTAGACGAGAATTTAAGAATATACAAAACGCAGATTCTCAATATGAAATTTTCCACAAAGTTGTCGTTGTAACAATAATTTCTCGAATTCTGTTAACGTATTATTATGTAAGTCGTAATGTCGTATGTGCTTCCGCTGAAATTTTTAGTTTGACCTAGATACAGCAGAAGAGAATTTTCGCACATATTTGCAGCATACTCTGAGGTATTGCGTTGCAATGGAGCACTTACTACGGTGCTAATTTCTCTAGTCATCAAATTACCGCTTTCTTATTATTTTTACTTTCTTATCTTATACAGTATACTTTAAGAGTTAAACTTCTTCACCCATCTAATTTTACAATTTACGAATTTTAATTTTAAATTCCTTCAGCGTTTTTGGTAAATTATTCATCACTTCGTAATTTATTCCAGTCCCCGACACCTTAATCAAAAAACAAAATTTTGCCACTCGCTTGTGCCCATTGTCACCATTTCTTTCCATGCACTATTCCTAATTCTTGGACCTATATCCCTCCAATCCTTGTTTACTCCCCGAACTGTCTTCACCCTGCTCCTATCTTCTAATGACTCACAAACCAGCTTCTTTGTCATATCAGTTCATGGCTAAATAATGATCTTCTGTATCTTATCTACAGATATCATTTGTTCCAAATATCAATTGAAATGATATATTTTCTTATAAATAAAATAATGACTTGTACTTACATGTGATTTAAGTACCAAACTTCTCCGTATTGCATATGAAATTGAAGTATATGACACTGTTGACAGTGAATCGTTCGCCCTTATACTAGGCGGCACCCATTGAATCATTCAGAAATGAAACCTTGAATAAATCAAAATAGGTTTACGGACTCACTTCACCGATCCACACAATACTGCGACTACTTGACATATCATTTTCTGTGAAGATCATTTACAGTGTAATTTTGATGTTAAATGTACAGTAGAACTCCAACTATCCGAACTCGGACTATCCGAATAGCTGATTATCCGAATCGCTTTTTTAATCAAGATGGAAACGTTCTGCGAATAAGCTTCCCCTATTTTGCAAAAATAAACCCAAACTTTCGATGCTGCAGCATTGTTTACAGAGTGATACGGTGAAATTTTCATCCCTGAAGTGAAAAAGCACCGAAACTCTCTTGTAAAAGAAGGAACTAAAGTGCTTTTGGTTGTTGATAATGTACCAACTCATACCACCGAAGAAGTTTTGGAAAGAGGGAATGGCCCGTTTAAAACAACCTTATTACCGCCAAACCTCACAAGCTTGTTGCAACCAACGGACAAGTCTGTTATTGAAGTCATGAAATGCCATTACAGAAGGAAACTTTAGGGAAACTTCTGGTGGAGGGCGAAGACGAAGAAAGTGTGTTGGCTAACCACAAAAAAATAAATTTGAAAGATTGCGCTATCATGGTGGCGGAAGCTTTGAGCTTGGTTAAGGCAGTCACATTAAGACGAGCGTGGAACAAGTTGAAAGACATATCAACTGAAGAAGAGAAGGAAAAGAAGAAAAAGAAGCTCTAGAAATAGAAATGGAAGAGATAGGAGAAGATGTGGATGACGTGTCACTTGAAGAATTCAGAAACATTTTTTTGAAAATTCCTGGATGTTCAGAAGTTAGTGCTGAAGATATAGATTTGTCAGACCGTGGGTATGAAATTCTAAATGATGATGAACTTATTGAAAGTGTGAGAGAAGAAAGTGTCGATGAATAAGTTGACCTTATTATCGAAGTTGAAGCAGACACGGGACCATCAGCGTTGATGTGATTGGAGCGTCAGTCCGAGTGTGACCACATGCAACTTCTCACTGTCAAGCGTTTGCGCGACTAGGCTGCCCGAAAACGGATGAGTACAGTCAAATAGCTCACTTTGACCGAGATGTTCAGCAAGCAATGACTTATTTACAGTACAGTACGTACATACTGTACTAATGTATAGCACTTGTAAGTACGCTTAACTTGTAAAAGTGTTGCCTTTTCATTTGATTAATTAGAAGCTGTTTTTCTCCCATTTTCAACATACATCCAATAATTAATTAAAATACACCCTTCTTCGGAAAAAATCCAATTATCTGAATTTCTCACTATCCGAATGGGGTCCGGTCCCAAATGATTCGGATTATTGGAGTTCTACTGTAGTACTAAAACAAGGTAGCGCCATGTATACACTAAAAAAGAACCATGAAGTTGCTTCTAACGAGGAAAGAGATCTTTAGTGAGGAAATCAGCATCCGAGAACAAAAAAGTAAGATGTGTGGTATACGATACATTCATCCTAATACCAATAGTCACGTGATTTAAAGCGATTATCGTTAAGGTAAGGGTTTTTATGTTGAGTCTTCGCTTCTGAAAACGTTTTATTTGTTTTCTGTATGCATTTTCTTTCGATACTAATCACTGTTGGTAGCATCGCATATTCTTTTTTTTTTCGAAAATCCACCGAAATACTAATTTGTGTTTATTCGAGGGCTTCACAAATTTTTGGATAAGCGTATTACAAACATTTGAAGCGTAACTGAAGAAGACTTAAAAAATGAAGCTGGACATTGCTTAAACACTGAAAAACATTATTTTTAACTGAAAATTACTTGCACTTTAAAAGTATTACTGCCTAAATAGAAGCATTTATGTCAGAAAGGTAACAAGCAATTGTATCGTCAGGCAAAAATTCCAACAAAGGGGGTTCAAAGTGCTCTGGAAGTGCAAGGTCAGCATGAAATTTCTAAGAATGATGTTGCGGATACAATAAATTCCATTATTCACTGCCGTGTGCTTGTATTTTTTGCCATCCGGTATATTTTAAAATTAAAAGAGGAAAAATGATAATTCAGAAATGTAAATGAAATAAGCCCATCCACTTCAAGAATAGAAAAGGTTTATGACCATGGAAGGATATCTTTTCATAAAAGTTTCTTTTTATGGTAGCGAATTTATGTTTTAAAGGTTCGCATGACGATTATAAACACAAATAATATTTTTTTAATGTGTTGATGAATTTTAGAAAAAGATTTTGTAATACAACAAACAGTAAACAGAAACGACAGAAAATGCACTCTTAAATAATATAGTCCAAACTTATCTTCGAACCTAGGACCTTCTGAAATCTAATAGCACTCTTTAATCATGCAGTTACCAGTTTACTTTGACTTAGTTCTTCTATACACATTAATAATAAACACTTAAACTATCACAGTTGTTTTCCTATAAGATGAAGCGAAACACGGCCAGTAAATAAACAGACAATAAATTCAATTTTATTCATAATTTTTATTCGCAATTAAGAAAAATTGTCCACAACATCCAGTGATTTAATTGTTATGCCTATCCTTATACCTACATTAAAGCTTGGATTTTTTACGTCAGTATACCCTAAAACATCTAATTCATTTTTTGTTTTGTTTTGGTCATTCTTATGAAGGTTTTCTGTTAATCATCAAATTTCAATATAAATATAAATGATTTTAAAATTTAAACTATTACATTTTTAAGCTTCGTAGAATAAAAGCCAGGAGTTATTTCTGTTGTAAGCCCAACAAATATAGAGTCTATTTTCGGTATTTTTTAGCCAGCAACAACCAATTGAAAACTTGGATAATATGGAACACTCCATTCCCAGCCGCAGCTTTTACAGCAACGTGACATCACCAAGGCGGCCACCAATCGTAGAGCATTTGGTGTAACGTGGCTAAGGTAAGAAATATACGAATTTAAAATTATTTCATTATAAAAAATAATCGATGTTCTCTATAAAAAAATAACTTCCTTAAGCAGCAATCTATGCGCATAGCGACATTTTGTAATCTATTTTCAATACAGTCAAATAGCCTATACCAACAACACTCTAATATGTTGACGCACATCATCAGAGTCATCCAGTACTCAAAATGAAAGTTACAAACAGTGACATAACTGGAAAATCCCCTGGTTAAATTTTCCCGGAAAGTCCGGAGCATTACACCCTCTTTGAGTTTTTGTTTATTAACGACCTGAGGAGTATGGAATTGCCCTGATGCGAAGATTGAGACGCTATATTCGTAGTCCTTCATAGTTTCTTTTCCTTTTCTTTGAGATTTTACAGATTAATTGATTAAAGTAATTAATGCCGAGTAAGCGTTACCGCCAACGCACCAAGCTCGGTTTGACATTTGACAGGACGTGGGATTTAATCCCCGTCCGGCCATTCAGACTCCGGTTTCGTGTGGTTTTCCTAAATCACTCCCGGAAAATACCGTGATGCTTCCTTAAAAAAGCCATGGCCGAGTTCCTTTCTCGTTCCTTAGGGGGCATCCATAAATTACGTGAAGTTTTTCTCCGGATTCCCCCCCCTTTTCTGGTGAGATTTGGTCTGTGAGACACCCCCTCCCCTACAAATCGCCCTCGCGACTTTTTGAGACCTTTTTCTATATTTAGGTCACATCCTTCCAAAGCCGGTTACGCCCCCAGGTTTCCGAAAAACCCCCTAAAATCGACTTTCGCGTGCTTTGAAGACTTTTTTTTTTTTTTTTTTTTTTTAAAAAAAAAGCTCCAGAGTCCATTCCATTGACCTCCCATTTCACCTCAAGTAATTTATGGACGCTCCCTTATCCCTGTTCACTGCCCGATCTAATGGCCTTATTTCGAAGAGACGTAAAGCCCCGAAAAATATATATATATAAATATATGTATTAACCAACGTATCCACCCCGCTCAACGCCCTAGCCAACAAACGAGTAATAAATCTTCAACTTTCATTAAAGTTTTACAGTTTAATTGATTCTCTTGGAAAAAAATTGTTTCATTTTGAAGACTTATAGTAAAAAGTTGAATTTTATTGTGAAAACAAATGACCCAAGGATGACAGCATTGCGTTGATTTCCAAGAAATTAGAGAGAATGTTTATTCCCCATGGTTGTCATGGAAAATATACCACAATTTTCCCAACTACGAATCGACAATACGATGCCCAAGATCTTAACGTGTTTCGTTAACTATATAAAAAAAAAGTATCAGATCCGTGGGGAACCAAACTCCGACTCACGTGTGGAAAGGTGGAACCACGTGGCTTCTCAGAGATTTAAAGCATTAAAATTGTATTTAAAGTTAGCAAACAGTTTGAAATTATTAATTTTCTAGGAGTCACGTTGGAATAAAATGTTTCGGATTTAACGTGAGGCGTCCCTGACCTCTCATAAAATATTTTCCATATTCTTCGACCTTCAAATCCTCAGGAATATTCCCTTGCAAAATTAGATTCCTTTTTATCTTACTCACCTGCTATTTAAGAGCCTTAACATGACAAATTACTTGGAATCCCCTGAATTATTTATGACATATAACTTTTATCATATTTCTGTTGTATGTAAAACAGATAAGAAAAAAGACACAAGAAAACAGGTGATATAATGCGGTGCATGAATTATAGGCCTAAGGGTTCAACTATGTGGATAGTTTTCTTTACGATTACCGGAGACATGAAAACAGGCTATCAAACTGAATCGCAAGTGGCAAAACTTAAATTTGAGAAGTAACTATTGATTAAGATACTTGAGGAAAATCGGATTCCTGTAATCAGAGTTATCCTGTTGAAGAGAATATATTTTTAGATACCAATAGTTTTGAAACTTACTCTTTAGGGAATTTTGGCAATTATTTACCACAGCTTTCAACGTGTGCAGCTTTCATTTTGGTGGAAGTAATAGGAAAAAGAATGTTCCGCAAAAATACAGATGAACTGACGATTTCTCTTTTCTTTTAAATTTCATGTGACCGATTAAACGACAGAGCCGATTACACTGTTTTAATTCGTATTATGCATCACTCACAATCAAAGCGGAGACAAACTAACACTACTCAAGGCCGTGTGTAGACTCAGAATGCGAATCTATCCCACCATTATCTACGCTAACTGGGCTGGCAGCCCCCAAGCATGCTGATAAACACCACCACTTCTTGTCTAATCTTGTTGCTCAGTCTTAAGCACGTTGACCTAATCTCCTTTGGTATGACCTAGCATCCTCTGTTGTCCATATTTAAACATCCCTTGCTTCTGCAGCAGACCATTCAAGATGCAATTAATTTACAGAACAGTGTTGACGTAATAACATCATTTACGATAAATTAACAACTATTATACAAAGCGGCCTGGTGGCTCAGTGGTTAAGGCATCTGACTGAAGTTCGAAAGGCCCCTTGTTCGAATCCCTGTTTCGGCGGGGATTTTCATCAGCCCTTAACCCGTCCTTCACCTCTGGCACAGTTTACTATGTAATATGAAGTACGTCAGAACACTTCCGTGTTCGGATTCCAGGTTAAACTGTAACAACCCTAATCGTACCACTGATGTGTACACATCCATTGCAAATTCAAGCCGCACAAAGGCTTGATGTGGTCCTACTTGGCCTAAACGCCCATACATACATACATAATAATATTTTTTTCATGTTATAAGTGACGGACGGTCATTTTTATTTTAAGTGTGGTAATTTTTTCCGACTTATGATCCTGTGTACGAATAACTTGAATTGCGGTATAATTGTAATATTTTGACTGAGAATTTTAAAATTCTTGATGTTTTGGGTGATTTTCTCTTGTAAAAATTTACACGTAAACATACGCGTCAAAGTATTACGTCACTCCAAGCGGTGATTGCATCTTGTGCTGGTAAGCTCAGAGTCCAATATATTCGATAGTGTCTGGGCTAGCCCAGGGTCCAAATATTAAAGCCGAATGAGAATGTCCATGGCATTGAAGGGAATGAGCATGAATGCCCGTGGCAGAATTCCAGCAAGTATACCACTCGAATATACAATCGGTTTCGTAAACAGAAAGCTGATTTAAACTGACGATGCGAATAACGAAGAAGGGACAGCAAAAATCATTAAAAGTTGTATTTGGAAGAATCATGAAACTGCAACGTTGATGCAATAGTAGATGAAACTTAGAAATGAACTCTCCTCTTCTATCCAAATTCTGTTAGTTACAGAAGTTATAATCCTTACAAAATGATTTCCATTTCCATTTCAGAAATAAATGAAAAGTAAAAAAAAAAGAAGGAAAAAAAAAACAATTCCATGTGTTTAAATACTGCCTGCGTAAGTCGTCCGTCACACGACATTATTGTAAAATGAAATTTGCGTAAAATAAAGCCTAATTTAAACCGCCATTGTGGCTGAGCTCATTAAGATGCGATTACACTAGATCGGCCAGGTTCAAGGGAAGCAGGTTCGAATCCTGGTCCCGCGTGTACCTGCCTTCCTGATCGTGGTTTTTGACGGCTCCCACTGTCAGTGTAGACGAATTCTAGAACGGTCTCCAATCTTCTCCTCATAACTACACATTTCACAAACAAATACACTGATCAGCTAAAACATTATGAACACCTGCCTATTAGTGTGTTGGTCCATCTTTGGAACGCAACACAGCATCGATTCGAAAAGTTCTTGTTAGGTTTCCGTAGTTGTCTGGCACCAGATGCCTACTCACAGGTCACGTAATTCCCTAAAATTACCCGCCGGTGGTTTGTGGGCGCGGCACCTTGAAACGAGCATCTCGGAAACGGCGAGGCTGGTCGGCTGTTCGCGTGCTGCTGTAGTGAGCATCTAGCATAGTGGTTGAAGGACGGTGATACCACGACTGGGCGACTATGTGGTGGACGTCCATGCCTCATCACAGAACGGGAGGTGGCAATCTGTGGCAGATCTGACAGCAGAGTACAGGCAAAAGTATTTCACAGCACACTTTGCTGTCAGATATTCCACAGAGTGGGCAAGCCTCCGACCTCCACGTTCTGTGATGAGGCGTGGACGTCCATCACCTAGTCGCCCAGTCGTGGTTTCACCGTCCTTCAACCACTATGCATAGATGCTCACTACAATAGCACGTGAACAGTCGACCAGTCTCACCGTTTCCGAGATGCTCGTTCCCAGCCGCCGCGCCCACAAACCACCGGCCAGTTATTTAAGGGAATCGCTTGACCTGTACGTAGACCTCTTGTGCCAGACAACTCCGGAATCCTAACAAGGACTTTTAGAATGCATGCCACGCCGAATCGCTGCTGTATTGCGCTCCAAAGTTGGACCAACACACTAATAAGCAGGTGGTCAATAATGTTTTGACTGATCAGTGTACACAGAACCTGAGGTACCTGTTTTGCAAACATATGGAGACACAAATATTTTTCCCGTTGGGTTAAGTGCACCAGATCTAACAAGACTGATTCTAGCCATGATTGGGCTTCCAGCCTCCCCGTTTTCATGAGTCACCTTAAGTTAGCCAGGTGGTGTTTACGTGGTCCTAACAAAAAACAAAGCTATGGAGATTGGCAAGAAGCTTTACTCACTACATCTGATCTTAACTTCATGTCGTCAGCAAAGAAACGTCTTAGAGATAGAGAACCACGAATCGGTCAAAAGGAGTCTCAGACAAGTTTGCAGTCTATCCGCATTAATATTCAACTTGTATTTAGAGGAAGCAATAAAAGCAGTAAAATAAAAAAATGAACATTCTATAATAGTTCCAGCTGAAGCGAACAGAATGCTGAGATATGCTGATGACATTGTCCTGTTAGCAGAATAGCGTGTGGAAACTGAGAAGCTACTGTGTGGCATGAACGAAATACTGAAAAAAATGTAAACCAACTCAAAGTAAAAGTCATGAAAAGTATAAGAAATGATAGCGGTAACAATACATTAAATATAAAATTAGGAACATATTTAATAGGAGAATTAAACAAATTGTACTACTTATGAAATAAAGTTATCACTGATAGTCGAAGAGCCTTGTTGAAAAAAATAAATAAATAAAAAATAAAAAACACAAAAAATAACAAATTAATTCAAATGTTGATCTACGACTCAGAAAAACATTTTCAAAACGGTATGTATGGAGCACAGCATGGATTTCAGGAATACCATAAAGATGGAAAACTAAGCATTTGAAACTTGGAGTTATAGAATAATGCTGAAAATTAAGTGGACAGATACAGTAAGGAAGGAACATGTTTGGGAGATGGTGGTGAGGAATGACGTAAATGGAAGAGTCTCACAGGAAGAACAGGATGGTGGGTCACATTTTAAGACCCCATGGGATTAATGGAGGGAGCAGTTGAAGGAAAAAACTGAAGCGGAAGTAAATGGTTAGAATATACAGTATGATTCAGATAACAGTATTTAAGTTGTGGCGGGTATGCTGAGATGAAGAGGTTAGCTCAAGGCAACATTAGTGAAGTATGGTGGAGCCGGCCGTAAATGTAATTCAGAGGTAGATTTTTACACCGGTCAGTTCTATAGTAATGGGGTGATTTAGAGATGAATCGGAATGTTTACTGTTCAACGGCCGGCCGCCTGTGGTGCAAGCAATGATTCATGGGAACTGGCTGTTCAAATTCGCTTTCATTGAATTTTAACGCCGAATATTGTCAATTCGTTAGTCGTATCGGAAACTGTGTTCACGCTGGATGCTGAAGCTCACCGAGGATTACAAAACCAAACCCAAAACCTCTTTACAAATCTGGCCTTGCATACGGGAGGACGCGGGTTCGAATCCCCGTCCTGGCATCCAGATTTGGGTTTTCCATGGTTTACCCAAATCACTCCAGGTGAATTCCGGGATGTTTCCATCAACCATCAAAAGGCCATGGGCGAATTCCTTCACGTTCCTTGTCCCCAATCTCATCCCGCCTCTAATGACCTCGACGGCAACAAGGCTTAAAGCCAAAACAAAAAAAAAAAAAAAACTCATTACAAATCCTGGCTGCAAACAAATTTGTTATCTGCATGTAGTCCGGATTGCGGATTCTAAATTATTTCTGTCGCTGCCAACGTTTCAGCGGCAACGATAACGTTCAAATAGTTCTTAGTTCAGCAGTGGTTGGCATTGGACCCGGTCGAATTGTATAATTCTATTATGAGTGGGTGGAAGAACTAGAGCATCATCTTGATAGACGCCATAATTATGTTGGACATCACATAGAAAAGTAATTGAAATGTGGAGAGTACAATTTAAAATAAATTAGATTGTAAATATTTTTTTAAAAAAACTTACTTTTATAAATACTCCTTGTATATTAGGATTTTGTATTTTTGAAATTTGTTTTTGTCTGAGGGTATAAGACCATGTTGGAAGTTTATTTGACAGTTTTTAGACTGGGTGAAAGCTAGTTCTATTTGAGAATGGTAGGAAGAGAGAGTATCAAGAGGAAAGACCCGTCTTTAAAGACCTCGCTGTTAAGACACGTTAAGCAGTTAAAAAAAAAAAAAAGAAGGAAAGAAGCGAACAATTCTAACAAAGTGTTATTGAAAAAAAGGAGTTTATTTTGCAGTTTTGTTTTTAAAAACTATACAACATACAAATACCTGTCACATATCACTGGATAGAAGGAGGTTCTGTGTTTGTAACTCCCGCATATTAGTTCCACCCGCTGCCGTCAACGGCGCTGTTGTCTGTTGACGTGGAAATGGCAACGCCACAGGAGAAGTTGTTTTGTGTGCTACAGTATGCATAAATTGAATCCTATTGTTTATGTGCAGCGTGCCTTCCATTGTAAGCTCATAAACAGCTTTATGATTGGCATAAGAAATTCGTAGAAGCTGGGTACATATGCAGAAGGAAAAGCTCTGGTCAAATGAAGATGTTTTCAAGAAATGGACAATTTTGATGTTTACTCATGTCAGATGTATCCCACGAAAACAATTCTTGTAAAAATAGGCAAAGTCTCGTGTTCGTGCAGTGACAAAAAGTTATGAGATCTTCTTCTGAGCCAAGTATACACTTTAGAGTGTGTATTCATTTCACTTTATGAAAGAGAATGGTTTTTTTTCGGTATCATAGATCGTTTATTTAGGATAAAACATCTGATGACTTGGCCATATGCATGTCATAATTTGAACTTAAATTGAGGGAATAACATATATACTTGCCAAATTCGAAAAATAGCGAGGGAACTCTTGGCTTTTACGTTTTTATAAGTTTGTGTACGTTAACTAAAACATGGCGTGCATAATGGCATCATACGATCAAAAACAATTTTTAAAAATCTTTACCTACTTTGGGATTTGATCCGGCGGCACACACATTAGTAAGCAAGCGCGTTAACCAATTGGCCACCAGCCCACAATTGTGTATGGAACTACAGAGTCTTCCACATCCTAAACGTCGGTCTATGTTCGTTTCGGTAATTTTTCAAAATTATGTGACAATATGACGGGAAATTGTTCAACCAAATGTAAACAGTGTTTTTCTCCATGTTTCAAAGGATAAGTGTGCAAAGTTTCATCGAGATCGGATGAAAACTGTGAATTTGTATGAAGAATAAACAAACAAACATTCATCTTTTTGTATATAGATAAATACGGGAAAAAATTCCAATATCAGATTTTTCTTATGATTTTGGGGTGAAACCATATATGTGTACCAAATTTCTTGTTTCTAGGATTATTGAAAGTACAGTGGAATTTTGATATCAGGGTGATGTGCCGAAATAAAATTTTGAATTTCAATAACTTCAAAAGTAAGAAAAGGAAAGAAGTATAATCAAACAATTTAGTTAAACATATTAACCTCACTCTACAGGGAAAATTAGAGCTTTATAAAGTAATTAGGGTAGATAGCGATTTTACGTTAGGGGTAAGGGGGTTGGAATATGAAAATTTACAAGTTTCAGACTTTTCTTATAATTTGTGGGTAAAATTTTATCTGTGTACCAAATTTCAGCTTTCTACGGCTACGGGAAGTGCCTTAGAATTTTGATGATCATCAGTCAGTCAGTCAGTGTGAGTGAGTGACAAAATCTCTGAAGTTTGCATCCGAATAACTTACGAACTAAGAACAGTAATAAAATGAAATTAAGAACGTTTGCTAAGGTCGCTGATATATATGCATAACAGAAATTTGAGACATGTAGCATAAATATGACCGAAGAAATTGAGGTTCAAAAATAGCCCGAATCGCTTCGAGAAAAGGGTAGGCAGTGCTGCCGTTGACTCGACTTGGCGGGTGCACTGCCGTGCACCCAAATACATTGAAACTTTAAACCTTCCTCTATGCAGTGACGTGTGACAAGTATTCGTATCTTTTATAGTCTGTGAGAAATAAAAATGCAAAATTTGCTTCTACTATTTGAATGATTTGTTTGTTTGGGAAAAACATAAAGCGTAAAGGAAGCGGAGACTGGTCTAGATATTATTTATTGGATAAGCGGTAACGCTCTGCCCTCGCATACTGGAGGACGCGGGTTCGAATACCCGTCCGGGTATACAGATTTGAGTTTTCCAAAACCACTGCAGGAAAATTCCGGGATGATTCCTTCAAGAGGCTCCTTCCCGTTCCTTGTCGCCAGTCCTTTCCCGCCTGTAATGGCCTCCAGGTAGTCAACAAGCAAAAAAAAAAAAAAAAAGGAAGAGAGAATTATTTATGCCATGCATGGAAAAGTTGCCCTCTGAGAAACGACGTGTAGTAGAATTGTCGTTTCAAGAAGGGTCATTTTTACGTGAATGATACTCTCTGTTCACGAAGATCATCGGGATTCGATAAAATTCGTTAGTAGCTTTTAACGCCACCTCAATCAACCATAGGATTATAAAATGCAATGTAATGTCATATTGTTCGCCATTTGAGTCCCATGTGCAAGATTTGGAAGCTCTACGAACTTCTGGTGCACCAAAACATTGAGGTGCTGTGAATGATTAGCTAAAAACTACGTAATGCTCAGCATAAAACACCTTCTCAAGACCTCAGACGTAAAGAAGCGTCCATAAACTACGTAACTCCATTTTGACCTCCTGTGTACCCCCTCCCCACCCCCCGCGCGAGGCACGTAGCTTTTTCCCCTTTTGAATCCAGAAGACATTTTGAACTGTTTTCCTAAGCTACGTAGTTTATGGACGTTCCCTAAGCTATTGTCGCGATGTGTGCTCAGTGAAACAGACGTACCTGATGGGCATCCAAGGCACATGCTCCTGGACGTAGGGTGGCCTGGGAGCGTAGCGGGCAGCCGGAGGCGGGAAGCGAACATAGCGTCGCGGTCGACGGACCATAGTTACGTTGGATGTAGGCGCCGCCGCAGAGGAGACAACAGCAACCAGCAACACGGCAGCGACGGGCCTGTGGGAATTCAGAACCATTAGAAACCATTACGGTCTTCTCCGTCTTTTGCACCTATTTTCCTCCGCTAAAGCATTCTGTATCAATTACACAACAGTGTTTGTTAAAGCTGCAACACCATGAAATTTAGCATCATCTATAGTAACAAGATACGAAATGCAAATGATGCTAATTCCAGAGAGACTGTGCAGCTTAATGAATTACGCTATCTGGGTGCACGACAGTGCACCCGCCAAGTCGAGTCAACGCCGGCGCTGCCTATCCTTTTCTCGACGCGATTGGGGCTATTTTAAAATGTTTTTATGTGCTCGCTTTGGGCTTCGTCTGTCCGGGTGGAATTTATTAATTGATTTTAAACTAACTTCTGGATGAGCTAGAGACTTGAAATTTTGGCCATAGCTTAGAACTGGATGACAATGCATGAAAATGTGAAAAAAATTGGAAAAGTTGTGCGGAAAATTTGATAATTCGGGAAAAAACTGAAAGTACTCTTTTCTATGGACTGATTTGCTATTTTTTTTTAAAAAAAAAAAATGTCGTAATAGTTAGAATAAGGATTTTAGTTGATGAAAAATTGGAAAAGTTACCCGAAAAATTGGAAAATTCGGAGAAAACTGAAATTATTTTTTTCTTTGTATCAATTTGGATAATTTTTTAAAAAATATTCTTAATAGTCCAAATAAGGTTTTTAAACAAAATAAATATTGGAAAAGTTGTCTGGAAAAAGTAACTGGCTTTTGGCTTTGTCCGGGTGAAGCTAGAGACTTGAAATTTAGACCATAGCTCAGAACTGGCTGACAATGCTTGAAAATATGAAAAGTTGTCTGGAAAATTTGAAAATTCGGGAAAAACGGGAAGTACTCTTTTCTATGGACCGATGTGACTATTTTGTTTTTAAATGTTCGTGATAATCGGAATAAGGTTTTTAGTTAATGAAAAATTGGAAAAGTTGCACCGGAAAATTTCGAGGAAACTGATAGTTTTTTTCCGTGTACCGATTTGGCTAAGTTTTTAAATGTTCGTAATGGTGAGAATAAGGTTTTTAATTGATGAAAAATTGGAAAAGTTGCCCTTGGAAAATTCGGAAAAATCTGAAATTCTTTTTTTTTTTCTGTGTCCAATTTGGCTATTTTTTAAAATGTTCTTAATAATCTGAATAAGGTTTTTAAAGAAAGAAAAATTGCATAAGTTGCCTGGAAAATTGGGGAAAAACTAACTCGCTTCGAGCTTTGCCTGTCCGTCAAGGAACAGTCGTCGCGTTGACGCAGCGTAATCCAAAGAGTATAGAGAGCAGTCAACTGTTTTATTTTGATTTCCCTATCTATGCAGTGTTAAAATTAAAGAAACCCACTGAATAAACGGTGCAGTTGTAGGATCAGTCGTTACAATATTATTTAGTATTCAGTTAATATTTTTCTCCTAGTCTCAAACAGATTCGAAACTCTAGACAGCCTTCCTGATAGAAAAGTCTCGTATCCCGGCCCGACACGGTCACATGTCCGGAAGAAGAGATAGAGGTGGACAACCGATAGACGGCGCTAACAACAGGTCAACTAGCGCCACCGCCTAGTAGGGTTTCCGCCGCGGCCAATCAGAAGCGATCATCATGGTATAAATAAAGCCGCGCGGTCCCACTTAGGACAGTGCTGTGTTCACTTCTACTCAGTTTGGCTTCCGTCTCTCTGTGCATCGCCTATTAGACTCTGACCAGCGCGCATCTCGGTTTACGTTCGGTTACTCCTTTTTACTCTGTGCATCGCGTGTTGGACTCGGCTCAGTGCACTTCTCGGTCTACGTTCGGTTTTTTCCAGTGACTCTGCTTCGTTTTTCGCTTGATCATCTCCGGGCGACCTCCTGTCCGCCGTGTTGACATTTCGGTTGCCGTGTGGGCACAGCAAAAAGTTTCTGTTATGGTAAAGGAGACAGCCACTCAACGCAAGCGACGCAAAGAAAATCAGAAGCAAAAGCGACTTGCAACGCTTCAACAGAAATTGGAGGCAGATCGGTCTGCAAGATTAGCCAAACGTCGGAAGCGAGCAACAGAAGTTCCTGAACATCAGCGTAATGTCTAACGCACTAATGATAAGGAACGTAAGGCTCATGCAAGATCCACCGAGAACTCGTTCACACACTCTTCTCGACTTCCTAGTGACGCACAGCGACATGCCACAGCAAGAACAAATGAAACGGTTAATCAGCATAGCTCTCGACCTGGAATTTAGTCGATTTAGATTCTCGGAATCAAAAACTAGAGAGACAAGTCGGGAACGTGAAGCAAGATTACGATGTCGACGTGAGGCTTATGCTCAACTGTTAGCTGATGACTCATACTTTCAATCAATTATAAACACTTTTTGCAAGTGTTGTGATATCTGCCAAAAAAACTGCTACCCTAATCAGGTACTAAATTATGGTTTGACTTTGCCACCGGAACTTGTCGCTAAAAATGATTTACTTGTTTGTCATCGATGCAATATGCATTTGAAAAGCTCAAAGAGTCATTCTCCATCTAAGGCGTATTGTAATAATTTGCTTCCATGTGATATTTCTGGTGAAATTGCAGCATTAATTGAACCAGAACAACGTTTACTTCAGCGCATCATTCCGTATGTCAAAGTGATCAAATTTCCAGGTAGATTTGGTCAATACGGTTTCAAAGGACATGCAACATTATTTGCTCTCGATATTTTTGAAGTCAGTGAAAAGCTGCCTGAAATTCTTCCTCGATCGAGAACAGATGTGGGAATGGTTGTAGTAACTGAAACTCTGAATAACTTAAATTTATCAAGAAATTAAAACATATCACCGGAGCGCTTGATTGGTTAATTACAAATAACTCACTCTACAAGGACATACAAGTAAATCGATTTGCTCGATTAAATACGCAGGATATCATTCACGTTATTCCAGCTCAGCCGGAACAACCCGACGAATCTGATGACCAAGCTACTGATGCTCCAACTGGCAGTGCCTATATGGAAATTAATGATTTATCGCGAATCGTACGTGCTGACTGGAATCAAAATAATGAAATCTTCCGATCTGGACATGCTGGACATCAATGCTTTGCCATGGTTGTTGCAAATTTAATTCTTGCTGCCATTCTTCCACCGAGCCAATGGGATACAAATGTTTTAAATCGAAACCTGATCGTAGGCGATAGATTTTACGAACGGATTGACAGGGAAACTAAAAATCAACCAGGTGCTTTTCCAATTGATAGTCGCGGCTATTTAGAGATCAGAAATCTTGATGTTGTAAGGACATCATATCCTTATGTTCGATAATATCTTTGCTGTTGAATATAATGATTTAGATGGTGCCTTCAATGACAGTTCGTGCGACAGGAAAAACGATGGAGTTAATTTCCTAAATCTTCGTGCTTCGATAGACTTACAGTTCGTCGAACATAATGTCGGTATTTTGATAGTTGCCGGTAGTGCATATGGTCTCATGCGCTAAGATGACAAGTTTTATTTCAGCGATTCTCATTCATGCGGACCGAAGGGGGAAAAACATTGAAGCTCAAAATGGAAAAGCATGTATTATCGAATGCGACACTCTTGACCAGTTTCTTCGTATTATCTGCCGAACTACACATTCCAATGCAGGTACACAATTTTCAATTAATGCAATCAATGTTGTCGTAAAAGAAAGAGTTGTACCAATGCAACAATATTGAGAACCACATCCATTAATACATGTCAATGGAGTTTCTACTGAACAAAATGATCTAGAACCAGAGCTAGTAAATGTATCGCAATTCTTTCCTGTGCAAACATCTGTAATGGCAACAATTGATCACGAGCAGCCAGATGTTAATAACGAATTTAAAGAAAGTAGAAACATTAACGAAATTTTTCGCAAAACTAAGGACAATATTTTAAATGTAAATCGGGAGTTAAAAGCAGAGGATTTTTCATGGTTCTATCTCTTCCCCTATGGTAAAAATGGCTTGAACGAAAAGCGCTCGGTCAAAATTACTCCACTGGATTATTTTCAGCAGCGAATTCTAGGCTCGGATACTCGTTTTCAAAGAACAGATTATTTGTTTTATGCTCTATCGATGTTTGAATATCATAGAGTGCAGTCGACAATCAATTCATGTGGCAGAGCTGTATGTGAACAACACGGTATTGTTGAACATCTTCATTTATATTTAAAGAATCTCAAAGGATCTGCACGATATTGGCGAAAAGCTCACAATGCATTAATTGCATTCATTCGTTGTCTTCGTCCTCCAACTTGGTTTCTTACTTTTAGCTGTAATGATTTGAATTGGACTGACATGCGCAATGCTTTATTGATTGCAGATGGCAGACTCGATGAAGATCCTAGCCAAATATACGTCGATGAAGTGTCACGTTTGATTGAATCGTATCCTATTGTGTTGAGCCAACATTTTTCACGTCGGGTTGATGCTATCATAAAACAGATTAAACGTAATGACAATCTTCTTGGTGGATAAATCATTGATTTCTGGTATCGAATTGAGATTCAGAACCGTGGAAGTCCACATATTCATCTTGTTGCATGGATTGAAAACGCTCAATCTTTTGAAACTCAAGGACTTGCATACATCGACCAAGTGATCTCATGCCACTATCCAAACGAAGAAGATCAAGATTCAAGAACACTCGTCAAACTGAACCAAATTCATCGCCATTCGCATACACGTTATAAGAACAACTCTGATACATGTCGATTTGCTTTTCCTCGTGACCCATGTCGACAAACTCGTATTGCACCACAGAGTTCAAACGAATTTATTCGAAATGGAGGAAGATTTTGCACTTTAAAACGAACAACAAATGAAAACTGGGTAAATAATTATAATCAACAGATTCTTAAGTTTTGGAGTGCTAATATGGATATACAACCATGCGGATCAAACGAATCTATAGCCCATTACATTGCCAAATATATTTCGAAGGCGGAACCATCAGATGTAAACCAAAGTGTAGCTCAAGCTATCCGTCAAATTCGTCAAGATGAAACCAACATTTCAACGAAGCTCTTTAAATCATGCATGCGGATTTTGAAAGAGCGACAAGTTTCCGCGTCCGAATGTGTCTATCGACTTTGTCATCTGCCACTTCGTTCTAGTTCAAGAAAACGTGTGTGTTATTGAATACAAGAAAGCCCGAACAGCATTATCAAGTGTTGAGATTTGAGGATAATCAAGCAGTTGGTCTTTGCTCAAACTTATTTGAGAGATATGGTAATCGCCCAAGACTACAAGAAGAGTTATGATTTTCAAAATATGTGACTACTTGAATTTTCAACGAATTTTGAGTCATTTTATGCAAAGAAAGTGGGAGATATTGAAGAAAGCATTGATGCGGAAAAGGAAGAACAACCAACAAGACAACGATTCATAAATCTATTAAACGACACTAAAATGGTCATCAGAAATGTACAAGCTATGGTAAGAGTGCCATTTTTTCAAATGCAGACGGAACCAGAAAATTATTTCTATAGTCTGCTCGTGCAATATGTACCATTTTACTCTGAAGATGACTTAATTGATGAGCATAATAATGGACGTGAGGCTTTTCTTGCTCGAGAACAGCAATTGAGACATACAAATGCATATCTTGAAATACACCGTGCAAGAGATAGACAACTTGAGATTGCTTTTAATCAGGCATATGCTTTCAATCTTCTTGAAAATCCAAAAGAAATTGTTGAAGCAGAACTTGAAGATGAAGTTAATGAACAGACAATGACAAATGAACAGTTTCACAATGTGTGTGCTGCAATTAATTTACGACAGCGAGAATTATTTAACACCATAACTCACAGTATCCTGGACGAAATGAATGGAAGTCTGGATCGCATTAGAATGTTTTTTTACCGGAGGGTCTGGAGTTGGCAAAACATTAACGTTTAATGCCCTAAAAGAACAGGTCAATCACCGTTATGGTAAGTAGACAGTAAAAGTTGGTGCGTTGACTGGTGTAGCTGCACGAGTTGTTGGTGGAACAACACTAACACACTATTTAAATTACCAGTTGAGAAAGACGGAAAAATTTTAGGAAATTTGGCACCACTCACTGGTAACGATTTGAAAGTCTTGCGAAATCAGTGGAAGGACATAGAATTTCTGCTCATCGATGAGATTTCCATGGTTCCATACGAAATGTTGTGTATGATTGATTGTAGATTGCGACAATTGAAAAAGAAGGAAAGTGAACTTGTGGTGGCATCAATACTATGGTTTTTGGGGATTTGTTTCAGTTACCACCTATTCGAGGAGCTCAGACATTTCACCAACCTGAAAGATTCATTCCGGCAACTCATTAGTGGCGACTCTTCAGTCTTGTTGAGTTGACACAGAACATGCGACAACAAGGTGATACAACATTTGCCGATCTCTTGAATGCTCTACGTGTTGGTGAGTTGAAGGCCCCACATATTGCTCAGTTAGTGTCAAAAGTACTAACAGAGACATCTGGCGATTTTGATTTGGATAGAGCAATCCGCATATATCCAACTCGTGCACAAGTTGATGCACACAACACAGCTGTCCTTGACCGATATCGAGCCCAAGGAATGCGAGTTTTCAGAATTCGGTCTCAGGATGTTCTGATTAATGCGACAAGGAATGCGGATAATGTTAACATGGACAACATTGTATCAGGTGATATCAACAAGACTGGAGGTTACAAAAAGAGTTAGAAATTTTCAATGGAGCGAGAGTGATGCTTCGCTCGAATATTAATATAGAACAAGGACTTGTAAATGGTGCAACGGGCATTATAACCGAAATTGTTTGGCCGTTATTTCGCCGTGATCAAGATCTACGATACTGACATTCCATCTGTTCGTATCGACTTTGGCAAAGATGGAATTCATTTAATCAATCCAAAATCAATACAGTTTTCGGCACTTCGAAACAATGGAACAATTGAGCGAACACAACTTCCGCTAATACTATTCTGGGCCTGCTCAGTCCATAAAATGCAAGGACGTACAGTGGACCATGCTGTTGTATACCTCGGTCCTGCACTATTTGCTAAAGGACAGGCGTATGTCGCACTAAGTCGTGTCAGATCTTTGGATGGATTAAGAATAGTGGAGCTCGATTGCTCGAAACTCACTGGCAAGACACCGTGCAACGAATATGCAATGAAGGAGATGGACCGAATGCGACAATTAAGACCACCACCATCATTTCTCAATAATAATAAATGAATAGTTTGATGTATTATTGGTATGTAGATATAACATTTTTCTATTTCAGATATAATCAGAAGAAAAGAGACTGCAATAAATCTGAAATTTGTCATATGTCTCTGTGAATATGTCAGCAAAGTATTTAAAATCAATTCCAAATTTCCACTCACATAACCCTAAAAAGCATAAAATAATAATAAAATAAAAAAGCTTTTTAATGTAAAATGTTTTTATAACGGACTAAAAAGTATAAAATAATTTATCTAATCCTTATGAAGGATAAAACCACATACAGATTTCTAACTTCTTCTAAATTGCACTCAAACTTATACTTGGAAATTTTTAATAGCTATTAAATTACTAGTAAGATTGATGACGAAAAACATTGGGCACATGCAATACGTAACTATAAGAAGTGTAGAGAGTAGCTATCAATGAAAGAACTTACTTATCAGTTCACATTATTTGCGGTGCAATAAAATAGTTAGTAGAGCTTATAATGCATCAATTATCTGTTGCATGCGCCCAATGTTTTTCTTCATCAATCTTACTAGTAATTTAATAGCTATCTAAAATTTCCAAGTATAAGTTTGAGTGCAATTTAGAAGAAGCTGGAAATCTGTATGTGGTTTTATCCTTCATAAGGATTATATAAATTATTTTTTATACGTTTTAGTCCGTTATAAAAACATTTTACATTAAAAAGCTTTTTTTATTTTATTATTATTTACACCTCAACTTCTTCGGTCTTAGTGATGTTACTAGCCTCAAATTTCTATTATTCATAGATATCACTAATCTTAGCAAACATAATAAATTTTGTTTCATGTCTGTTCTGTGAATGTTATTCGGATACAAAATTTCACCAATTTTGTCACTCGCTGAGTGATGATCATCAAAACTCTAAGGTAGTCCTATTTCACGTAGTTGTAGAAAGCCGAAATTTGGTACACAGACGAATTTTTAACTCCAGATTATTAGAAAAGTCTAAAACCCGTAAATTTCTTCATATCTACCCCAAAAGTGATATCGCTTTCCACCCAAATAACTTTATATGTCTCAGATTTGCATTATAGATAGAACTTAGTAAGTTTATCTAATGTATTAAATTTTACTTCTTTCCTCTTCTTACACTGGAACTAGGTGAAATTGAACTATTTTTTTTATTATGATAACCCGATATCAATATTTTACTATACTTCCGTGGTTCTAGAAACTGGTAATTAATTACACATTTGTGGTTCCATCCCCAAATCATAAGACATGTCTAATTTGGTGATTTTCCCTGTATTTATTCAATGGCAACCCCAATCGCGATTATTTTTGCAAACATTTGCAGGTTAATTGCTTCAATCTGGAATGGGCTATATTCCTTAAATATTTTTGTTTTCATAGATAAAAGAAGGTTTAACAAACATTTTAAATTTTACTTTGTTCCTATGTTTACTTTTGGATATACTTGTTATGTACTTATAGTGGTAGTTTAATCTGCGGCAATGGGAATTTCCTAGCCTTGGGGCACATGAATTGTTTCCAGAAAGCATCTGAATTGTTGGTAACTGATACACATATACTGATTCCTTAAATTCTGCAATGTCCTTATCCACTGATTTTCAATTGAGATCGTCACATTTGAGGGAAGACACAGAATAAGGCATAAATTTACAAAAATAAATGAGGTCCCACAAAAAACAATTCTTGTAAAATTAGACCAAGTTTCGTGCCTGTGGAGTGACAAAAAGTTTTGAGATCTTGTTCTGAGCCAAGTCTACACTTTACAGTGGTAACTTCACTTTCTGTAACAGAATGGTTTCTCTCGGTTTTATAGGTCGTTTATTCAGGATAAAAAATAAAAATTCTGGTGATTTTGCCATTATGAAAGTCATAATTTTTACAGGAATGAAGGAAATAATTTATACGATTTGTAAGACTAGCGAAACCTGAAATACGGGAGAGTGAAATCTTGGCTTTTGTGTATTTGTAAGACTGATAAAGCTGCGCATTGAATGTATCCATATAGGTTTCCTGAAACATGGCATGCAAAATACACCAGAATTTTTTGTTATAATTAATGTATCTATAACACCAAGAAAAACCATTTTATCTCAGATAATTAAGTGAATACGATTGTAAAGTGAGGACTTGGTTAGGGAATAAGATCTCACAACTTTCTGCCACTGCACCTACACGATAATTGGCCTATTTTTACAAGCTTTTTTTGTGATTAAATTTGTCTTTAGAGCGGAATACAAAGGGCTCTTTAGGCGTCACAACGTCTTCTTCTTGGAAGTATTTGGAGTTTAATTCTGTTAGCATGGTGTGTAAGGACACAGGGTTCATATCTAGGCTGCTACTAACTGTGGATATTCTCAATAGCGACTGTTCTACAAGACAAGTTATATCCTTTATTTAGAACAAACTAGAAGCTGTAATCGAGAAGAATATATGTTAAAAGTTTCATTTCACATTCGCCTGTCATGTGGCCTATGAAACATGTCTGGAAAATCCTCTTCATGCTTTATGCTTCGTCGACGTCGAGATCATTAAAGGCAGAAGAGGATGGCGGGGAATGAACGGAAAGGAATTAGGCCAAGGCCTTTTTTTAGGAGACATCCCATCATTTGTACCTGGCTCGGTGTCACGTGACATCTCAATCTATAACGGAGGTATTCTGAAATGCTACAAGCACTGAAGGCAGCACCAAAACGTGTTTGTGCAATCCGAATGAGGGTATTTTGGAGTTTATTCCTCGCGATAAATGGTTCTATTTTTTTTCATTCAACACACCGATAATATTTTAACGAAACTCATTTAAATGCACTTAAATATTTAATTAGGATTTGCACAAAAAATTATCTTAGTTGGTATGTCTAACTTCCATTAGAGATTAGAGCGTTTCTGGAAACGGCTCCCAGGTGTATTTGCATCGGGGGGGTTCAAGAGATTGCGATAAAAACGCGCTTTGCAGTGAACGCTCGCCCCAGTTTCAGAGCAGGTGTGCAAAAATAAACAAAGCTTTTGACATTAATTGAGGCTATTTATTCCACAGCTGTAACTCCATTCTAAACCAACAGGTGCTACCCCGTATTATACTGCATTCGGAATTTTCCATGCTGTGAAAAATGCCAAATAGAATTTAATACGATGCGGGTCCCCCTAGCATCCTAAGTATCTGATACTGTTGGTAGTACAGCAATTCATGGCAGTCTTATTTAGAAATACCTAACGGGACTCTTGTTAAATGCATGTGATCAGCCAGTAGTTATTCAAGTTTATAGTATCTGTGAACAGGAATTAAATTTTATCCCTGCCCCATATAATTGTCTAACTCAGTAACCCATTTTTTATTTATTTATGGCTTTACGCCTCGTAGACGTCGTGATCATTAGAGGCAGGATAGGACTGGTAACAAGGAACGGGAAGGAATTTTGCCATGGCCCTTTTGAATTAAGCATACCGGCATTCGCCTGGAGTGATTTGCGGAATCCATCGAAAACCCAAATCTGGATTCCCGGGTTGGGATTCGAACCACCATCCTCCCGAATGTGAGTCCAGAGCGTCCCATAAATCGTTACTTCTTCCCCCGCAGATTTAATCATACCATGTCTACTCGCCATCTTGTTGAGTCGCAAGTATGAGGAGAGTAGTGGGAAAATAGCAATTGTAACTCAGGCGTCCACGTTGTAATCGTTAGTTCCAGCACCTGAACCGAGAGAGGTTAACAGTTTTAAGAGCCATTAACAAAATTTATGATTTTAGTTTTCCGGACCACCCACTACATGCCACCGCCGCCGCACCATGAGCCCAGGCAGGATCAAACCTGTTCAAAGTCAACCATCACGCTTTCATTCAAATTCAGGTGCAAGAGCTTGTCTGTTACTACTTCAAGCCACCCCGGGGTATTCGCTTCGGCCCCCATTCAGGTTCAAGTTTCAGTCGGTTAAAATATCGCCTTTTTCACCCCACGGGATTATACTGAGCCCCAAAAATTCATTGTTCTATATCTGAAAATGTAAAATGGTTATTTCTGACTTAGAAAAATTAAGGTTCAAAGTTTGGTCGGGTAATAAATTTATCATTTACATTCGGCTGCAGGACTTGTACGAGGGTGAGTCAAATGAAAACCTTAAATTTGTAATAAAAAATCGAAATTTCGCGTCGTTATCCTGTAAGTTGGTAAGCGTGCTACAAGCAGCGTGCAGAATGGCCTGTAGGTGTCAGCGTAGTGGAGATGCACAAATACCGTCGCAGTATCAGTATAAAGATGGCTGCCCCACTTGAGACTTGCACCAGGGAAGAATAGTTCTGTTATTCGGTTTTTGAGTAGTGAAGGTGTGAAACCTATTGAAATACATCGAAAAATGAAGGTTCAGTACGGTGATGCATATTTGTCACAGCAGTAAGTCTACGAATGGAGTAGGAAGTTCGCAAATGGTGTGACTTCAGTGGAAGATGCCCCTCGTCCAGGTCAGGCACAACGAGTTGTGACTCCACAGAACATTGCAGCAGTTGAAGCCATAGTGAGGGAAAACCGCCGAGTGACACTGAATGACATTGCAGCATGTTTAAAGAGGAAAGAAGTTCCGTTCTGATGAAGAGGTACGCCACACGGTGCATGAGTGGTTGCGCGGACTACCAAAATAATTTTTTTCTGAAGGAATTTATGCACTTTTTAAGCGCTGGAGGACTTGAATTGAGCGTGGGGAAGATTATGTTGAAAAGTGATACAGCTTTGTACCACTTCTGCACAATAAACAATATTTAAAAAATTATTTAAGTCTTTCATTTGACTCACCCTCGTAGTATCGGTCATCGATGTCTTGGTTTATATTCCTCATGTGTAATTTAATACTCTGAATGAATCCGGTTAGAGTTGTGGTAGGGTTCTACTCATGAAATCATCAGTCTTGCTTTCGGAGATGTATTCTCTTCTGGCCGACGGCGGTCATTATTTCAGGCATTGTTGACGCACATCTTTCACGTCATAGCGCTCCCGGTTCTAGTTCCAAATCTCGTTTTTTCGTGTCTTAAAACAGACATTGATGCTCCTTCTAAACAGGCTGACGCTAGGATTCTCGGGCTCCGGGTAAGCGTTCTTAGCAGTGACGTAACTGAATGGGATAGGGACTTCCCTCAGGCGAGATGGGCGACCTTTTTTTAGCTCTACAATTGCATCGCAACACTGGATGGATTCTTGGGCCTGGGGCCCCTCCGGCCGGTCATCACCCCCCCCCCTCCTCAGCCGGTGGTGGGCCCAGGGTACATTTACCCCACCAAACCCCCCCTCCCAAACGCCGGCCCTGCTTCTAAACCCCAAAATGTATTTTTTCCCCGTCCTTTTCGACCCTATCTTTGACTAAATTAACATAGGGTAACTTAACCCTGTTTGAGGTAATTTATTTCTTTTTACGCTCCAAAGGAATCGTCAGTAAGTGGTAATTCGATATATTTGGTGGTAAAACACCTACCAGGGAATTTACCTTATTTCCGGCCCGTTTCGTTATCTGTATGTAAATTAAGTTGAAATAAAATAAAAAATTCATGCTCAACAATTTCTGAAGATGAAAATAAAAAAAAATTTCGATTTTAACTCCGGTCACAAAATTATGAAGCCTCCATCTTATCACCTACACCCCGCTACCGTTTGAAATTATGTGTTAATAATGGCGGCATTTGTAAAGGACATTCGGATTTCTTTTTTTGCATTCGATATCTTAAAAACTAGGGCGCATTTGAAGAAACAACTATATCACAGGCGTATAGGGTGTGTACCCTTCAACATATATGCAGGAGATCGAAATCCGTTAATAAGAACGGCCCCGAGCTTTTAGATTCAGCATAGCAATTCAAAACAAATGTACAGGTAGGGTTGGTTCTTGGATTTAAGTAGTTCTCATGATAAATTCATTTTTCGTCTGTAGTCATATTAATTATACCATCGCCGAACAAGTTGCCTGTGGCAATTAAATGAGACTCGCCAATAAGCACTAGTCTTGTGTGGTATACAGCGATGCAACTAATGGCTTGCTGTCGTTGGCGACTGTAAATCTTATCTGAATCAGAGTTTATCAGACAAGTAACAAGTCTTATGAAAGATGTTGTAGGTGTACTGATTCTGCTGTTTCTGTTTCGTTCGAAACCTTGTCGGCCTTCATGACCTGCATTTCTTTCAGATTCATCATATCTCACTTCCGGAACAGTCCATTGAAATAGTCATCAACGAATTTAAAGATAATGCTGCCATATTGTGTAATATTACGTTACGTGATTCGGACACGAAGCTTTTTAAGTGGAGATTGATTGAGAACCCGATGTTTTATTAAAAAATGTACTGAAGTTTAATATAATGGAAAAATTAGATTAATTTTTATACTGTTAAATTATAGCTACAATAGAGCTGAAAAGAGACTAATGCTGTAAAGTATGAATAATATAGATGACGCTAGGAGTTGGAGTTTTGAAACGAGCTTACACCACTCTTAAAAGTCATTGAACACATGCCAAATAAAGCTGGCTTCCCACGGCCCGCGCATTTGCCGGCCGGTCCAGTCGGCTACCAAGAGCGGGCGGTGGGAAGGGGAGGCGGCGAGGGCTAGCCTGTGGCGCGTGCTCTTCAGCTGATGTGGCGCGTCTTACAAAACCAGGCGCCGTGGGAATTCACCTTAACAGAGCGATGCCACTACAGGTCCCTCTACTGTCCATCCTTGGGAATAATACAGAGTCGAGTTAAACTCTATCTCGGAACCCACTGTAGTAATGCGTATGAGGCAAGGATATTAAGGGGGGATGTAACCGATCAGAGCTCAAAAAAATATTTTTTTTTTGAAAATTATGTTTTCCGATTATTTGGTTATTTATCTGTATTGTGTGAACGTTTTGGGCTTTTAACTCAATTGGAAATAATTATTTTTAAAATAATGCTTTATCTCCTCGCTACAAAGTACAACAAATGCAAATAAAAAAATTTCCTAAACTCTGAGTGCCAATTTCTCAGCTGTCTGTTTTTTTAGTACGTAGGAACAATTTTCACAATATCTATAAGGAATACAGAGCTGAAATTCTCAGGGTGGACTTATAGATTGCGGGGACAAATGTTTATTAGGAATTGTGCGTCCTTTTATCTATTTGTAATTTTTACGGATATTTATATTGAAATTTTTATAACAGTTTACTGCTTCCAAAATTGAAAATAAGGTACAAATTCTAACTGTACTTGTAGTTTCTCCATTCTTCATACAATTATATATATATTTAATGGTGGAAAATAATGAGGACAATATCTCTTCTAATTTTGCTGAAGCATGTACCCCTATCGGGAGAGGTCAAAAAATATTGGAATTGTAGGTACTACAAGCGCCATTTTCTCAGGTAGGGTTGGTGTACTATGTGTATACGACAGTAAGTATACAAAATTTCAGTCTTTTATTTTGGGTATGGTGCCCTCACAGGTATTTTAAAGCTAGTTGTGCATATTCGGCTACATTCACCCTTAATAGCAAGTCAGAGTCAAGAGCCAACCCGTGAGGTAAGGTAGGCTAACTGAAGGGTGTATGTTAACTGGATGAATCAAAGTACAGTTACTCGCCCTTCATATAAAGACCGAGCGTGGCGGGTGAGTGGTTAACGCTGTGGCCTTGCATTCGGAAGTACGGCGGTTCGAATTCCCGTCCGGGCATTCAGCTTTGGGTTTTCCATGGTTTCCCAAAACCATTCCAGGCGAATGCCGGGATGATTCCTTCAAAATGTCATGGCCGAATACCTTCCCGTTCCTTGTCGCTAGTCCAATCCCGCCTCTAATGACCTCTACGCAGACGAGGTGTAAAGTCATAAGTAAAAAAAAAATTAAAAAATTCATAAAGACATCCCAAGCCAATGATAAATGAAAGGATTTCATTTTCTTCTTAGTCTATAGTTTTCCTTGGGGTCAGACCACTTAATTTGGGGAAACTATTTTGCTAACGAACTATACCTAGAGAGTTGCATTACGGCGGCATTTTTAGCTTAGGACCAGAGTTGGGAGACCATAGGTCCTAGCGAACTTGGGAACATTATCTCGTTAATTTTGAGCAAAGGCAGATTATTAACATTTCGCGGCAAATAAGTAATCTTCACTGCACTCACTGACTAAGGCCACTGCAGGAGGTATAAGACTCACTACTACACACGAAGATTCCTTACTCCTCCATCATTCGTCTTCCACAGTGAAGATCCATTCTCAACAGACACCATTTACAGCCGTCTGGGACTACTGAATACTTAGCCGAGTGAAGATACATTTGATGCTGTGACGTAGGCGTCCCACCAGTCCCCATTAATGCAAATATTAAAATTAATTAACGCCTGCAATTTTGTGGAATTACTACTTCTCAAAATATTCCAAATTAAAAATATGTCAATAATTCGTTATCTTGGTAAGAATACCTTTATGCTTTAATGCTAAATGTGATGATGGTTTGTTACGCTGTCCGTTTTCTTACTTTCTAGCGCGTGTAGTATGAAGCAAGCGGGTGTGCCAGTTCCGCTTAGTAGAGATGTACTCCCGGTCCCTCTCTAGCTTTTCAAGTGTTTCTCAAAGAACAAATCTACTGGAGGCAACAAGGAGGGTATCTTCCACTTTGATGTGTCATCGAAAAGAGGAGGGAATTAAAACATAAGAGTCCACAAATTAGTAAACATTTCAACTTAAGTTTCTTCTTGCAGTCAAAATATTTATAGTGATGTCAGGACACTAGAGGCATCAAATTATACTGAGGAATGAAGTTACAGTTTGTCGTGGGGACTGTTCATGTAAAAAGATTTGAGCCGCTGGGGTCGTAGATCATATAGTTCTTGATAAGTTACCCTTCCGGGCATCCAGATTTAAGTTTTCCATGGTTTCCCCAAATCACTCCAGGTGAATGCCGGAATTCTTCCTTTAAAAGGCCATCGCCGAATTCCTTCCTCTTCCTTGTTCCCATCCTTTCCCGCCTCTAATTACCTCGACGTCGACGAGGCATAAAACCATAAGCAAAAAAAAGTCTAGTAAACATTGGGTCGCAAACGCATACTTTCGGAGTTAATAACAGGTCCGCAATGTGACGCCCGTCCAGGGCAAGGCATGCCTCAGCCCTTCAGCGTAAGGAATCACACACTCTATGAAACTGTCTTGGTTGGTCATGTATGTGATGACCAATGTTTTTTAGACTTTTTTTGTCTTATTCGAAGCAAACTATTACCTCATTAAATATTTTACACTTTTTTTTAACACACTGTATATGACACTATTAGAAGGGAAACATGAAAAACATAAAATACCGTGAACAGATACACATTCCAAAAGCGCGACAAACAGAGGATGGTTCCAAAACCAAAGCAATTGTACTCAGCGGTATAAAAGAGTCATTCAAAAATAATATACCCACATGTTAGAAGATAGTACACTGAGGCGTAGGTTAGTTGAAAACGGTTCAACAAGCAGGAAAATAATCTGTAACGCCATAGCAAACCTGAAGAGATTAGTACACATATGTCAATGAGTAGGAAATACTCTAAAATGCAAGTAGAAGATAATTTATATCATGATTTCAATTTACAGTAAAAAAATATACGTTTATATATTAAAAACGATAAACAGCTATAAGATATCCGGGGAACGAAGGGAAACCTGTTCTGAAATGAAAAAGAATTACAATGAAATGCCGCCGAAATTAATATTTATTCTATGCATATCTAATTTGTTCAATATCTTTACTTAAATGTCTCCTGCTACCTTAAACAGCACCGCAGATTATAATAATAAATAAATTCACTGGGGTTTAGTCATTCTTCCTTCATGTGAATCAGGCAGCTCAAGGTCTCACTATGCTTGCACATCACTTTCCACACTAACCAAACTGAATCAGTTCTTAGGTCAATTCCTCCGGTGACTGCATTTCACTCATTTGTCATTGGTATCCCCAGCAGACCTCAATGAGCAGCCAACAAGTCTGCGAAGTAAATGACGGGAAATCGTAAACGTTAACGGTAATGTCTTACTAATAAACAATGAGCCAAGCAGCAACGATGTTTCACAACCAGTAAAGGCAATACTCCAATTTAAGCATTATACTTAACACCACAAATCTGTCGGTTTTTTTTGTTTTTTTTTTTTTTTTTTTTGTTAATTTCTCATTTCCTTTCTTGTAGAAGGCATTGTGATATTCGCAAATATTCTTGAAATTTAATTGATAAGTCTTTACCTGTTGTCACCACTCAACCATCTCGTCCGACACTTCACTCGTCATAATGTCCAGGAACAGTCTGGGATTGCTTCTTGAAGTAACAGTCTACCAAGAAGGCCTACGTGACTGTTGTGATTTAGTTTATGTGTAATCAAGTAAAGCAAGCCATAGTTCTCCCTACATCAAGTTAACCAACATTTCAAGAATCAGTGCTGGCCACCTTTCAGGTGATCATCTCAGGAGAAAATCTAAGAAAACCTTAATGCTCTGTGCATCACTGCCTTAGCCTGATAACGGTCCTTCCGTACATTTATGGCCACACCAACTAAACGAAACCTTTAAAAAAATCTATGTAACTGCACAGTCCTTTTTAGTGTATTGTGCAAAATTACAGCATCCTAGAGGATGAGAAGAACGTATAATCTGAAAGTTAGAGGAGCGTAATCAGTGCGGGATTTGCGAAAAAAATAATTGTCACCAAAGAAATTTGAAGACGATATGTTTTGAATTTTCTGCATACAGGACAGGTAAAATAGGGGTATCTGAATCTATGTTGCATGGGAACCCACAAAAGGCGAACATCTGGCTTAAATACTAGTGGTGACCATCTATCAGGAAAATGTGGACAGCAAGAATAGGGAATAGCAAACAGAAGGTTAACAGCTCGTTGAATTGAGGAGGTATGAATCATTTCAAGATAACAGAAGGTCTCATTCTGAGAAAGTACTTGGACTCGAGGTAGTTTAATAATAGATAAAGCGGCTGTGAGTAGGTAGGTGTGTGCAGAAATCTAGTTGTCTTTGATGCAAATTCAGTAGATTTACGACAAAAGTCAAAACATTAGTCAGTGCAGTGATCGTACGCCAGATTTCCACATCCAAAGAAGACCACAGGCCTGTTTCTTCGGCAGGGAAAGTGATGATATCATTCTAGGGATCCGAAGAGTGTTGCTGAGAAAGGACGAAATTTACAGGGACGGATATTATGCTAAACTTGGCAGCTACTTGGAAAGCGTAGTGAGGCGAGCTGCCTAGCAACAGATGCTATCACGTCAGGACATGGATGCCTTTAAAAATATATGAGGAACAACCAAGGTACTTTATTGAAGCCACAGCATTAGCAATAGGATGACTACAATTTTTTTCTTATGCCTTTACGCCTCATCGACGTAGAGGTCTTTATAGGTGGAAAAGACTGGAGGCAAGGAACGGCAAAGAATTCTGACATGGCCTTTTGAAGGAACCATCCCGGCATTAGGCAAGAGTGATTTGGGGTAACCGTGGAAAATTTAAATCTGAATGGCCGGACGATGATTCGAACGCGAGGCCAGAACAATGGCAACAGAATCTATATATAGACTAGCTGATACCCGCGACTTCGTACGCGAGGATTAAAAATTTCGTTGCCAGAATTGAATGTAGAAAGTTGTTGGTAGCGAAGGATTGGTTCCAAACAACACCGAGTCGGCATAATATGACAGGAAACCCATCACTATATCACTCTACCGTCAAACCTGTCTCATGAAGAGAATCTTTTTTTTTTGGTGGGGGGAGGATGCAAACTAAGGGTAGCTTTTTTTCAATTTGGTCTTTTCTTTTTTCTTCAGCATGAGCATCCAATTCTTCGGTTCTAATAACTTTACCTGCTCGCGCTGTGTTAGCCAGTGTTAGGCCAGTTTACGCCCGCAAGGCATGTCAAAAAAGAAGGCAAAATAAAATGATGCCAGATATAATTATTACACTACCTGCACTATCAGTATTATTACAAAATTGTATAGAACTAGTATACAGAATAATAACGTAACATAATCATCAATAATCATGTCAACATTTGTACTATTGTTACTAATAAAAATTGTTTAGAACTATTATGTCAAAATAACATTGTATAGAACTATTGTGTCAAAATAACATTGTATAGAACTATTATGTCAAAAGAATATTGTGATACATCAATTGTATAGAACTATTACGCCAAAATAATATTGTAATACAACAATTGTAATCTGGCTGTATGCTCGTTAGACCAAAAGCCATATAAACAAATAAAAAAAATGATGCCAGAAACATTTAAGCAGACACAAAGTAATAGTACAGAGAAAATCGATATATATATACTAAATAACACGTTTTGTCTCTAAACGAAATTTACTAACAAATCATACACTAACATAATGCGCGAGTAGCACAGTTTGAGCAACCGACGTAACATTACAAACTAACACACATATCCGTCTCTCTGTCACCATTCGATAAGTTCTCAAAATTTCGTGACTTCAACTTTATTCATACCGAAAAAAATTTCCTGTGCCCTTCCTACGGATACAAAGTATTTCCTTGTCAAATTCCACCAATGTCGGAATAGCCATTAAGTCGTCGAAACTTAACATTAAGACTGAGACTTACATCCACATTTATAGTATTATCAGTGCAGATCACACACACACACACACACACACACACACACACACACATACACTGACTGCGAGAGTAACAACCCCTAAGGGATCAATGTAACACAAAAAAGTGTACACCTACAGCATTGCTAGACTACCTACGATTTGCCTCGCATTGCACCCCTAAATTTGTGACATCTACAGTTTAACATACAATCCGAACAGGTCTAGGCATGACTCATAGAACCAGATTAAAAAAAAACAAAAAAAAACCCTTTTCTTCAACCGGGATTTGAACCGGAGACCACGCAGTAACCAGGCGCTTTAACCAGTGAGTTACCAGACCGGTCTGTGCGGAGGTAGTTCTAAGACTTACACATCCTATATGTCTGTCTATTGCCGTTCAGTAATTTTTCAAAATTACAAATAACATCATGTTTTATTTATACAGAAAAATGTATGTTATGTCCATCCTAATCCAAATAGCATCTCTTTTTCAAATTTCATCACGATCGGATTATCCGATCAGCCCAAGAATCGTAACAAACAGACAGAGAGACAGATAGACAGAGTTACTTTCGCATTTATGATATTAGTATAGATACGCAGCACACTTCTAAAAATGAAAGTACGCACAAAATTCAAGAAACTCAGAAATGTCATAAACATAAACACATATGGCGTGGAATAGACTGTAGCATAAAGAAAACGAAGAACAACGCCATCTACTGGATGGTTACTCAACCTAGATAACTAAGTGCTGTGTCGATAAATTATCGCCTCGCCATCTGCTAGAAACTTATGGAACTATAATAATAATTTGGTGTGGTCGTAATGACCTGATGACAGGGTTTCTATTGGCTGCGCATTCCGCACCTGTCGTAGCCGCCTTAACCTAACCCGTCAATCCTACTGATTACAGGGGATCTACAGTCTAACGTGGAATCTGAACCACGGTACCATCCTGGCGCACTTCACATTACACGGCAAGCTACGCCAGAGGTGAAGGCCGGGTTAAGTGCCTATAAAGATCTTTGCCGAGGCAGGGATTCGAACCAGGGACCTTTCGACCCCCAGTAAGACGCCCTGACCACTGAGCAACAATACCACTTAAACTTACGGAACTTACACATAATTACAAATCATTGACAAACATTTATTGGACATTTAATTCGCATTAATAAATTTTGAGGCCAATAATCGCGATAAAAACTATCCTGTCTTTTAAGTTCGACCAAATTACACGCAGTAAGCCAAATTTCATCAAAATCGGTTAAGTAGTTTCGAACAAACATCGGGACGCGAGATTTTTTTTTATATATAAGATCGGTGTCTGGTGGACTTGCTCGATGTCAATTATTGGTTATATTCTGTATTTTAATTACTGTGAATTAACTCTCACATCTGAAAATATTGTTGGGATGTCATACGATAACTAAATACGAAATAAATTACCCCCAGTCACAAGTGTCTCCTTGCCATTGCTGCAATTAATACGATTGGGTTTCAGTTGGTCCACAAAACCCGTTTTTATTTTAATTGAATTTAATTGTCATTCAACCCATGCTCCCGTGGCAGCTTCCTACGCAACGATTTTCTCCCTTTGTTGTTCTTTTTTTTTTTATCTCAAATTCTCTGAATGTATTTTTCCCACCCACCTATTTTTGCTTTTCGCGAATTTTAATTTTAAATTCTTTCAGAGTTTTTGGTAAACTATGCATCGCCTCCCTTGGTACTTTATTTCAATCCTCGACTTCCTTACATAAAGAAGAAAGTTTTAAAACCATATTGAAGCCCTCATGTCAGATGGGCGATTTTTTTTTTGTTTTGTTTTTTTTGTAGACTTATCGAGATCCTCTTGTCTCCGGATTAATCCCAACCAGCTCCTTTATCATTACTGACTGTCTTTTGCGATAATTTGCACAAACAAATACAGGGTGATTCAGGATGAATGGTAAATATTGAAGCAGGTGGCATATGAACAAAACTGAGTACAAAAGTTCATTTAAACATGTGTCCGATTTCCATTTGTTTTGGTGATACAGGTGCTGGAAGGTCGCCGCCGGACCCTATCTTATTAGATTTGTGTATGTGCGGGGGAGGATGGTTGAAAAACGAAGTGTACAAAGAACAGGCAAACACAAGAGATGAATTACTCGCTCGCATTGTAAACACTGCTTCCGAACATTTAATATAAACTTTCGTAAATATGTGTGTGGTTTAACATGAATAAAGTACTTCAGTAAGTTATTTGTGTGCTCTTGATCATTTTCTGAGGTTTATTTTATGCATAACATTCCAGCACCTGTAACACATGTTAATATGAACTTTATTACACAATATTGTTCATACTAACACCTCCTTCAATATTTACCGCTCCTCCTCAATCACCCTGTACACCTGTCCTCCTTTGCGCACCCTCTAAATACTGCATTTGATGCCCAAAATGTGGGTCACTTACTACGCAACCATATTCAAGCAACGAGGGGAAGTGGGTTACACAGCAAAGGTATGGATTTTGAAGCCCCTTCCTACCACCTGCTCAATGTATACTGCTCAATTGTATTTAAACATCAAGCTTCTAGCAAGCTATTCGTTCCTCATCTATAATCGTAAACAAACTTTAGTTTTTTACTGAACTGCGTACCTAATAAATTGATTCTTACTGCCATTTACCTGTATATTTATACCATGTTGGCAGCTAGATGTCATGTCCCGGTCACCCTGCAGCTATTCCGAATCTTCTCCTGTTTTGATCCTATTTTACACCAAAATGTTATCTGAAAATAACCGAACTTCTGACTGTAAAACGTTAACACAATAAATCCTTAGAGTAAAGAATAGCAATATACTATACTGTGACACTCCTATTTTCACTTCCATTTGTTTTGGTATTGCATTTCCTACCCCAACTATTTGCTTTCTACCGTCTAAGATTTCCTTTACCAAGTAATTCACTTTTTCTTCCACTCTAATGGTTTTTACTTTATATAGTTCAATTTACGTCTTATACTGTCAAATGTCTTAGAAAGATCTTGTGTTAAACTATCAACTTGGTCTCCCTTGTTCGTTTTAACTAAAACATCTTGCATATAGCCCACTAAATGAGATTCACATAATATCCTTGCCTAAAGCCGTGTTGCTGATTTGCAAACCAGTTTCTTTCCTCACAGACTGTTCTGATGTGGTTGTCTATAATTCTCTTCATCAATCTATGTATAACAGATGACAAACTAATCGACCTGTGATTTTCAACCTTATTTATTGCCTTGTACAGGTATCGCAATATCGCAGTCTTCTGGTAAGCAGCAAGTCTCCATACTTAATGTGAATAACATTTCAAGGTGAGATAGAATGTCATATCCCGTTATCTTTAGTACATATGTAATCTTTACGCATTTTTTTTCTAACGTTCTTAGTTCATTCATAATATATAATCTGCTCATTTATACTTATATGGAGCAACTCCTCCTCTGTTACACTCCCTCTCATCCCTGGATGATAGTTTCTAATGGTCTCATTAAACCAGTTACTTAATATCTCTGCCTTTGTCAAATCCATAGTAATTATTCAATCGATGTCACTAGCACAGACTTACAGCTACTTCAAACCATTAAAAGTTTATCTAGCACCCATTTAATTTGACACCTTTATGAAATCATTCTAAAAATACCTAGCGTGGCTGGTGAGCGATTAACGTTTTGGCCTCGCATTCGGGAGAACGCCGGTTCAAATCTCTGTCCGGGCATCCAGATCTGGGTTTTCCATGGTTTCCCCAAATCACTACAGGCAAATACTGGGATTCTTTCTTCAAAATGCCATGGCCGAATTCCTTCCGATTCCTTGTCCTACGTCTTTTCCCGCCTCTAATTATCTCGACGATGACGACGCGTAAAGCCAGAAGAAAAATAAGTTCCAAAAATATAAAATACATAAAATCATTCGAATGTTGTTAACGGGATCGCAGAGGGGACTATCTTGGAAAGTAAGCCACAGCTCATGTGACTCAGTGTAATGACAGGAAAATAAAGAACGAGCCTTGTTTTAACAACGGGGCGAAGCCTGAAAGATCCTTTCATTATTTCTTCTCCAACACGAATGCCTGAAAAACTAAAAAAATTAATCTCTTTTAAAACTGTATCTGAAACAAGACACCAAGAACCGCGCTATAAGTTGGTGAGAATAGAGTTATCATCCAAGACATATTTGCCAAATTTAAAGCAGAGAAAATATTATTTATAAATCAGGCATACCTGTGAGAATATTTCTCGTAAGCAGCAACTGCTGTTCGCATCTTTTTTGCTCAGTTAGCGTGAGGAGCTTTCCTTTGTCGAAATAACTGCTCGGATTCAGGGTGGAACGCTCGGCGCATCTCTAACCTGATTTCGCTTTTCAGTAAAGATGATCCACGAAGGGAAACCGGATTTCCGTTTCCATTCATAAGTTACGAAGCAAAATGTACAGGAGACAACAGAAACCATACTGTAAAACAAAGCCTTCACGACGATCGATGTGTACTTGTTGATTTTATCCTCTTTGGAGGGTTTATGATTTTTCAGTACTAAGTGCTATAAAATCATTTTCTTCAGATTTCGAAACCAGTGCTAACAGATTATTGAGTTGGAATGTAGTGTTATGGATGTTCAGTGGTTAACTGCCTGTGGATCAAAAGGTCCGCGGTTCGAATCCCTGTGTCGGCGGGAATTTTCACCTTCACCTCTGGCACAGCCTGCTGTGTAATGTGAAGCATGCCAGAACGCTTTCGCGTTTCGGATTCCACGTTAAACTGTAGGTCCCCTGTACCGGGTAGGATTTCAAGGTTAGGTTAAGGCGGCTACGACAGGGACAGAATGCTCAGTCGATAGAAACCCTGTCACCAGGTCATTGTTCTAGCTCCACGTGCCGAAGGTCGCCGGTTCGAGTCCGGCCGAGGGCATGGGTGTTTAAGTGTTGTGTCTGTGAATGTCGTGTCCGTCTTGTAGTGTCCATGTGTCAATACTCGATAGCAACAAGTTACTCTAGAAACTAATACACTGGAAAAAGTTTTCACATTGAGCTGGCTGTATGGCCTCAGCAGCCGAAAGCCAAAAAAAAAAAAGTCATTGTAAACACACGGAATTATTATTATAAACTCATATGTGGGCAGTAACCTAAATCTGAAAACTTTTAATTGGATGTTCTACAAGTTGTTTTCAATAAACTTAGAACCCGTGATAAATTGGCAAATATATTTGCAGAGAAATTGTTATATACTTATAAATTGCGACTCCGCATATATAATAAAAAATAGTTCTTAAGTATCCCGCTGGTGGAAACAAAATATTTCAATCACTTACCCGCAACCTCCATTAGTGTATTTCGACTTCAATTTTTTTTTTGCAGCCAGAGTTAAAAAAATGATGAAATATGACACGTCTCTCTCACCTTCGTACGCACACACTAAGACAGAAGGAGGATTTAGCACATAAAACGCGTCAATAATTTAGTATTGTTTTAATGACGTAATCACAACGTTCGTTGTTGGCTGCTGAGTCTATCTAACTTAACGGGTAAATGGGAACTAAATTTTAATGCAGAATTGGAACAACGGAGCATCAAATCAAGTTTAACATTAACAGAACACATCTTAGGTGTAGGTCAATGTTAGGGCTCGTGAAAATTTAGGCAGAGTCCGTGATTTCTGATCTCTAAGCTATGCGCATTAATCAGCTGAGCCACCAGGCAACAACGTCAGTAAATGAAAAATTATATTATTTTTATGATTTTAAGTTCTCGACTTTCTTTGTGAATTCGTAAGTACGGTGGGCTCACTACCTACAGGAGACTGTCCAATGGCAAGAAATGTTATGGCAGCTATTGACCATTTATTTATATCTATTTGAAACTACTGCCACCAACAATTCATAGAAAAAATCTGAGGAACCTGCGGCTAAGCTACATTTAACAGACATTTAACTTAAATATAGCTGAATTTAGTACAGTCCTCTGCCACCGTGTATGCGGATGCGCTGCCGTACTTACAGGATAGGATGGTCAGGCGAATCCTGTAGCAATTTATCTGCCTTGGGAGAGTAGCTGCCTAACGCTCACACCTTGGGACACGAATTACGTATTGTCATCAAGTTCTCGGTTTTCTATGGTTCCTCGAAATCACTTTGGTGAAATTCCTTCCCGTTCCTTCTTCTCAATCATCTCCTACCTTTAACTATCTCGTAAAGACATACGAAAAATAATTTTACTTCTGGTATGTGCCGCAGAAGCGTTATAGGATATTTGATACAAAGAAACTTAAGCCAGAGGTAAATGACAACTTAAGGACCAATAACAGGATCTCCATTATGGGTGCAATGCAGATACTAAGATTTATTGGTAGAAAGTATTAAATCACTGTTTGTGGTACTCCATGGTGACCAAAATAAGATCGTAAACAAATTATTGCATATGGCTTATACGTCTGTTATAATACATTTATAGGCAACTAGCTCGTACCCGCGACTTCGTACCCGTGGATTAAGAATTTTATTGCCAGAATTTAATATAGAAAGTTGTTGGTAAGAAGGATTGGTTCCAAACAATATCAAGTTGGAATAATATGACAGGAAAGCTATCACTATATCATTGCACCGTCGAACATGTCTCTTGAAGAGAATCAATTTCCAACATATTTCTGTCACCATTCGATAAGGTCTCAAAATTTCGTGACTACAACTGTTAATCATACTGGAAAAAATATCCTGTGCCGTTCATACAGATTTCCCTATAAAATTCCATCACAACGATATAGCCATTTAGTCGTCAAAACGTAACAAAAAGAGAGAGACTTACTTCCGTATTTATAATAATATTACTGTGGTTCACACTTACACACTGACTGCGAACAACACCTGAGGGATCATTATAACGTAAAAAAGTGTACACCTACAACATTGCAATACTACCTACGATTTGCCTCGAATTGCACCCCTAATATCTACAGTTTAACATTCAATCCGAATAACCTACGGACCAGGCCTTACTCTTACGATGAAAAACAATTTTTAAAAATCTTAGCCTCCACGGAGATTTGAACCGGAGAGCACGACGTTCGTAAGCAAGCGCTTTAACCACTGAGCTGCCAGTCCACTACACGGAAACACGGTACGGAGACGTCCATATCCAACGTGTCTGTCTATCGCCGTATTTCGAAGTTATGAGACAACATGTGTTATTTATACAGATAATTTTTCAAACAAATGTAGACAGTATTTTTCTCCTTGTTTCAAAGATTAAGTGTGCAAAGTTTCATCGAGATCGGATGAAAACTGTGGATTTGTATGAAGAACAAACAAACAAACAAACAAACATACATTCATCTTTATATATAAAGATAATTCTAATATGTGAGAATTCTGCCGGAATGTACGATCATAAAACAATATCGGTAAAACTATCTCGATAACTCACACGAGAGAAATTCCAGTTGAAGAAAAAGTACTGAATAAAGTAAAACACGCAACATACAAAGGTTTAATTTGGCTTAATTGAGTGATTAATTATACTTGTATTAGCAGGCTCTAAGGTACGTAAGCAGGATGTGAAGACGTATGGCGAGAGCAAATTTCACCCTGCAGGAGCAAATTAACTGCATGTAAATCAGAACGCTGTCTTTGATGCAATCCAAGCGTAGACCCAGTCAAAAGACGTTTATCCGAATCAAAAGAAGTTTGATGCAATATTAAAATTATATGAGCCATTCGTAGCGCTATATCCTCACAGCACCATGAAAGTAGAAATTTATTATAATCTAGTGCAATTAATTCTTCATTTTCTGACAATACCCTCCCAGGTGCTATCAATATCGGCTATACTCTATTTAGAAGCACTATCAACTAAACCATGAACTGAGATCATTAACTACGTCAGAAAATGGGAGGTGATAAGGTTCATAGAGCGAACGTAATGCCTACCTGGTTCTGTTTACGACGAGCCAATGAAAGAAGCATGTGTCTAACTTCGACTAGATATCTTCTCTAGGAATTATCATATGGAAATAATAACGTAAACGTAATAACGTAAGAACTGTCACTATTGCGGATTGTGTCGGAACAAATCTGAAACTACATAAGTGACTTTTTAAACATAAGGACGGCATTTGTAAAGCTCAGTCCAAACGGGGGTCCATATCTTTCTTATCTGGGTGACGTAATTGACGTAAATACACGATGATGCAAGTAGGTTTTTTTTTTGCTATGAATGCTTAAGTTCAGGATTTTACAAAATATCCGTAAAGTCTCATATATGGATTTGTTTTCAGCCCTCGCAGAACATCGACAGGTATTAATCAGCTTGTGAGTGAGCCTAATGACGTGACAGAACAACTACCACCTCTGAATCAGAGCTTCGCAGCATAGGTAGCAGTTCTTACTTCGCGTGCATGGTTTGCTTGCCGTTTTCGGCTACTCGCAAATCTTGTAATGTAACTGATAGAAACACGCTTTTGGCTAGGTAAAACTCCATCTCCTGTCTGTACACCACTCCCTTCCTGAAATGTTTCCAGCAGTGGCATGACCACTTGGAAAAGTACAGTATTTCAAAGTATATTAAGGTTTCAGGCCTCTAGGTATTTCCCGGCCAAAATTCCGATATTTTTCCACAAAATCTTGTATTTCACGGAGGTAACAAAACACCATGCAACGAGGCGTATTAGAGTGTGTGAAATAAACGTGTGTCACAATGCTATCGGATGAACAACGGCGTTGCTATGACATTAAGGCGCCTTGCGGTTAAAGTGGAGGAACTGGGACACACTGTGAGTATTCTGTAAAACTAAAAAAAAAGAAATCTGTACGAGAACACATTGCGAAAGCAATTATCTGCATAAATTGCATACTTTTTCATGTATTTATTCCCCTATCGACAATCATTAAATACAGTACTCCATGATTCGAGGGGTTTTCTCTACGAATAACTTAATAAAAACTTTGGACTATCGCTAAAATTTACTATACAATATTTAGCAGCAACTGAGAAAATGATTGATAACCGATGTGTGTAAATGAAAAGAAGTTGCTGAAGATGTTAGGGGTGGCGATGGATTTATTAGCAGGTGGCGGTATGTATCGCAGTGCTCAGGAAGCACTTAACAGGCAGCCCCGGAGTTCAGTATCGATTCTGGACGGCTTTGCGGCCAGCGCTGCAACCAAACTTCCATTACTGCCCAACAGTCGCTTCTCTACACTTCTTAACTACTAAACACCATCTTGCTAGCATTATTATTCGCTTTAATGTCTTACGAAATAATGAACTGGAGCGTTTAGTCCTTCACATGAATAAACACAAATACTGTCCACTGCGATATGTTTACAACACTTGACGCTGTTAGTAGATTCGATGATATGCAGAGAACAATGGATTTCTCTTAGCCTGAAAAAGGAAATAATATTCAAAAGATTTAAACATTAGAATCATGTTTCATTGGTTTCTGTGGCATAAGAAACAAACAATTCGTTTGAATTCATTTAAATGCTGTTATCTGCCTTAGATAAAAAGATGTCTATAGTTCTTTCCCACGATTTCGTACGCGTTGACTTAGGATTGTATTGGTAGAATTGGATATAGAAAGCTGTTAGTTACGTAAACACAATCTGACTATGAGAGAAATATGGCCTGACCAACCGATGTAACATTACAGAGAAGTACAAACGTTATCCTTCTGTCTGTCACCGTTTGGTTTAGTTTTCTAAATTTCATGAGAAAATATGTTTTTTATCACTAAAAAACGCCTAATTATACATAGTATTTCCTTGTCAGATTCCATAAAGATCATTTTAGCCGTTTACTCGTTAAAACGTAAGAAACAGATAAAGAGACAGTGTTACTTTCGCATTAGAATATTAATGCAGACGGGATGCCCAAAACTTTACGCATTATAACGTAAGTTTTGCGTCACTTAAACATTTCGTGACATGCGATGGGTGTATTCAAATTGTTAGGCAGCAATTTTGTCAGCTAAACACTATACCAAAAATTTCACGAAAAGTTGATGTAACTGTTTCTTCGTAGGAAGAAATAAAAGTTTCTTACGACATTCTGTTAATATATTTATAACTGTAACGCAGAATTGTAGGCATTCCGATAAACAGTTGGGGACGTAAACTTATAAAACTCTCCTCCTAACCGAGCGGGATGGGTGAGCGGTATAGCTATTGTTTTGTAATAGGGACGATGTGGGTTCGGATACCCGTCCGAACATGCAGATTTTGGTTTCTGTGGTTTTCCCAAACCACTACAGCTGAATGCTGGGATGCTTCTTTCAAAAGGCCTTGGTCGATTTCCTTCTCATTCCTTGCCCCCTAGTCATTTCCGCCTCTAATGACCTGGACGCCGACGAGGCGTAAAGCCATAAAAAAACCCACCATCCTCCTAAATTTATCATAAACAAATGCAAGATTTATGTACACTTTATCTTGGAAAATGAGGTTTGGCAGAAAGCGGCACACAAATCATTTTCAGGTAACCTTATCTAGAAATATCACCTCCTTGCTGCACCCGACAGCCACTTTCCTCGAATTCCTTTGGTTTATTTTTAAGATATAATATACGAAAACTGATAGTTTGTAGTCTTTGACAAGTTGTACTAAGACAAGTTTGTCTTGTCTAAAGCCAAGGAAATCTGCATTAGCACAAGATAAAAAAAACAGCAAGATAACCTTGTCAAAGGTAGAATTTAAGATTGTCGATGGTGGCATATTTTACTATAATATGTAGTCCGTCCTACATGGTAAAAGATGGTTAAAACTGAAGGCGGCTTTGACTGAGATTGGGAGCGAAATCTTTTATTATTTGGGAGGAGCAGTTGTTTTCCGTCCGTGTTTGCGTTGTTTGTGTGGGTACGTGTTAGTTGTGCATGTATTTTCTGGCAGATCTAAATGAATTTCTTTTACGTTTCGTTTGAAAGTACGAAAATATTTTGTCCATGTAGACGAGCTGACGGCGTAAACAATTTTGAGGATTTAAATAGAGAACGGAATACAAGCACAATAAAGGAATTGACTAAAAACAGGTTCCGCTAGATCGGATGATTGATGACAATAGCGCAGGAAGCATAATATGACACTGCATCCACTCAATGTCATTGCTAATAATATTAATTTTTTAAGAACGGAACACTGCATTTTCATCATATTCAACTAAATTATCTTCAGCAATTTTTTTTGGTCCCATACTAATTTTTTTTGTTAGAATTTGCTTTCATTAAGAATCTTAAATTTACTGTCAGCGATTTGAAGCATCTTATGAGAAACATTTAGCGACGGAGCGGCTTAGTGCCTCCGTGGTTAAGGCGTCTAAGTCACGATCGGAGGGTCCACAGTTCGAATCCTGGTCTCGGCGTGGGTTTCCTAAGGCCCTTAAACCGATCTACCCTTTTAGCACAGCTTGTGTCTAATGTGAAGTACGCCAGGATGCTTCTGTTAGTCGGATTCCACGTTAAACTGTAGGTCCACTGTACCCGGCAGTTTTACCGGATTAGATTAAGGCGCCTACGATAGAGGCAGAATGCACAGCCAGTAAAAACCCTGTCACCACGTCATTACGACCACACCAAACCTTATCTCAACTTTATTTAGCAATGCTTGCTTTTGAATTCGGTGTAGGGACCTTGAAGGGGACCAGTTTGAAGTTGACATGATAGAACAGCTACTGACAAAGAGCAGACATTTTGTATTTAGAAACTTATTGCACTTCTTTTCAATCCTTCTTCTCTGTACGTTTCAGATTCTTCCCAACTTTCACAGTTATCAGTAGCAGACTGTAGCGAATTATACTTTTCATTGTACGAAAAGAAACTAATGTTAAAAAATTTGTAGCCTGGAAGACGGAATGATCAGCATATTTTATGATGGGCCAGGAGAGGAGTTTGTGGAAGAATTTTACAAACACAAAAGATAAGATAGTGTGTCACATTCTGAGATATGCAATACTGGCCAATCGGTTAGTAGAGATCGCCTTAAGTGAAGAACTTCCCAGTAAGTCAAACATTTTTATTTGTTTTGTTTAAAGGCAATTCGTGAACTAAGCCACTCAAACAGCTATAGAATTTTCTTAATTAATGTTATCATTATTGTATTTCCTTTCCATTCCAAGTATTTTGTTATTTTCAACATTTAATTAATTTTTTTGGATTATAGCTTTACGTCTCGTCGACGTCGATGTCATTATGGGCTGGAAAGGATGGGTGACAAGGCACTGGAAGGAATTCAGCTATGGCTTTTGTACGAAGTATCCCGACATTCGCCTGGGAGTGATTTGGGGAAACCACGGAAAACCCAAATCTTGATGCCTGGACGGGGATCCGAACCCACGTCCTCCCGAATGCGAGGCCGGAGCGTTAACCGCTCACCCACCACGCTCAGTCATTTAATAAAAAACCATCCATGCACTAGGCCAGACTCTAACCCGTAACCCTCAGCACGCCTAGAAGACAAAGAGTAGTGCTACCGTGTATGTGTAGGTGAGAGTATAAACACAGTAACCAAGAGGAAAGAGAACTAAATCAAACCAACCGTGAGATTGATTGCAGGGAAACATTTTAAGAGCTTACACCAAGTGCAAATATAACAAGCGTTTTGGAAATTGTTGTGGTTTATATGCCAGTACGGTTCCTACAGTCGGTCACCATCGATCTGGTTCTGTAATGGAACTAGACACAGCGTCCCGATGATCGCTGAAATATTCACCGTCCGGTCGGTATCTCATAGTACCAGATGTGGTGATGCGCAGTTTAATTTTTTTATTTGGTTTATACGACTTAGCGGCACACCGACAACGATTAAATTACAGCGCCTGAGAAGTATTGCGGGCAGGAAAGGGAGGGCAATCAGCAATGGCCTTTATAAAGGAACCATCATGGTATTCGCCTGTAATGATTTGCGAAATGCTCGGAAAACTGAAATACGGATCGCCGACCACGTATCAATCCTGCCGAATTCCTTTAACAAATAATACATCCCATTATTTCTAATCAAAAAGTGTGTACCAAATGCGTCCCTTAAATGAATGAAAAATCATTTCTGAAAGCTACTGCATCGTGAGATCTGTCTGTTATAACAACTTGTCTCCTCTGTACAGGACCTAGGCCACATTAATAACATTTAACAGTAACATTGTGATGGAGCCCACACCCATCTTTCTCCTTTCCTGTACACACCTACTTTTGCCCTCTACTAATTTAAACATTGAAATCTTGGTTTTTGGTAAATTATTCATCATTTCTGTTGGTAATTTTTTCCAATCCCTGACATTCTTTCGTAAGATTTTTTTTCCCACGCTCTTATGCCTGAAATCAAGTGCCAGCTTGTGGTCATGGACATCTTTATCCTTCCACTCACCTTTCTGAATTCTCCCACAAATATCTTTCCATGCCTCATCACCAATATACGCCTTGTACACTCCCATGACTCTCTTCACACTCCTTCTATCTTTCAACGAATCCCACTCCAGCTCTTTTATCGTATTAATTACCGATTGTGTTTTGCACTAATTTCCAAAGCCAAATCTAGCCAAATCTGTACCCTCTTCAACTCCTGTATTTTATACCCAATTTGTGGTTCTCATACTACACCACCATATTCAAACAGTGATCTGAACAAATATTAGTAACCCAAGTCCTTTACTTATCTTGTACATCCTCTTATCGCTCTTTCCAACAGGTGAAGAATATTTAACCCTTTCCCTACTACCTGTCCAATGTGTCCTGCCCAATAAAGTTTTTTTTTATAAAATGTTATGCTAAGGCAATTACATTTCGAGTTTTCAATAAGCAATTCCTTCCCCACGTTATAATCATAATCAACCTTTAGCTTTTTATCTGTGTACCTAATTAGCTGACTCTTCTTTGCATTTATCTTCATTTCGTCATCGCGACGATTCGTTCTTTTTGATTTTGAGAAACATTCCTCACATTCAGTAGAAACAGAAATGCGACGAAGTAAGTCGCTCTACAGACTGCTGTGAACAACGACTAAGGAAAAAACAATAGGATCAAAATTGAATAAGGCAATTGAGATAAAGTTTATTGCACATCCAAACCTACTGATTAATATAAAGGTATGAGTTTTTTCAAACATTTTAATTAACAGTAGATAAATTAGTGATTTGTTTAAAAAGATAAAGAGAAGTACAGTACAATTACACAGCAAAGACTTGAAAATACTCTGGCGTACACCGCCATCATTGTTACCACCCCCATTTTTTTATAAAAAAAATACTACATAATATGCCAGGAAGCAGAAAGATCACACACACTCAGTAGAAATAAACATGAAGCAAAGCGGAAAAATGTTTTGTTTTTAACGCACAGTTATATATTTCCCAATCCTTTAATTTTTTTTTAAATTAATTTGATGTAATTTGGATAACTTCTACTGGTAAGTTATTCCTATCCCTGGTATAAATTACTAAAAGAGTTGGATTCCTTCTAATGCCTTACGAGCAACAAACCTGCGCATAACAGGGCAATATCGGAATTCGAGTAGCATGTGAACATTAATGCCTAAAAGCCAAAACAAGCCGAGGATGAAACTTTCACCGAAGTAGAAGTCAATTTATACGATCAAGCTGCTTCTGTCATTGTTTTAAGAGCCAGTGTGGATTACTGAGAGTGATATATGCTACCCCCGTAAACTAAATGGAACAGGAGGCGCCTGCTGCTGCGGCCTTTCTCGAGTCTCCGACACACTTCCCGCTGGAGAAAGTGTCAGGGTAGCCGGCCTTGACTGCTTTCCTCGTCCAGCCCACACTCCATCCTTTCATCTTTTTCTGTTGCTCGAACACAAAACTACAGCGCCGATGAGGAGACGGGATCGAATTGACCTACGTTTTTACACCTACAATAATGCAGGGGGACGTATCCTTAATCAAACTCTCTGTGTAGCTGTTGGATGATAACTAAAGGCTTTCTATGCGTGGTCGATGACAGTTTACAGACCTTTCAAGGTAAGTTTAGGACACAGCGATGTTGAGATTAACTTGAAATTTCCGCTTGCTGGTGCCATTTCAACTACAAGCCTTGGTTGTTTCGATCATCTGTTTGAATGTTTCAACAATTGTGTGAATACTCTATTTGATAGGAAGTTTAAAGTAAATATTAAGTATGGTGTCCTGCCCTGAGGCAGGTCAGAGGAACAATAGGCCGGATGCATAGTGGGTGGGTAAACGGTTAACGCTCTGACCTCGCATTCGGGTGGACGCCGGTTCTAATCCCCGTCCGGGTATCCAGATTAGGGTTTTCCATGGTTTCCCCAAATCACTCCAGGCGAATTCCAGGATGCTTCCTTCAAAAGGCCATGGCCGAATTCCTTCCTGTTCCTTTTCCCCAATGAATTCGACGTCGACGTGGCGTAAAGCCATAATAAAGTCTTATTCCTTACCTCCTTGGGTCTGAAATTTGTTCCACGTGTATTTATGACTGTAAGAATGTTTGGTAAGTATAGTTCATTGTTTGTGTCGTATATGTGAAGATGATAGAGGGGATAGGACTGAAAACGACTGAAAAAAGTTGACTTACGAATCTAAATTGAATTAAGGCAGAAAACAGGTGGAAAACTTTTTAACAAATAAATAACTAAATATTCGTCTTGTAATATTGCACCATTTTATGCTTGAAAGGAAGTTTAGATTTATTTCACGCATTTGGTGCAGGGGAATAAAGTATTAGTTTTTTTCCATCTTCTTTCGTACCATATTTAACAAATGAATAAAATTTTCTCCGGAAACTAGTCGAGAAAGTCCGTTTGTAAAGCAACGCTTTGCCATTGATCGCTGTAATGTCGTGGTTTAACAATAGATCCACTCGGCTGGTTTCCCTATAAGGTAAATACCAGTACCAGTACAATACATTTAATGGCTACAGTCTTATATAGAAGAAAATCCTGAAACAATTACTCTCACTGCTGACATACATCACGATAATACAAGAAATAAATATGAAATCCATGAAAATTACAAATCATTGACAATTTCTCATTCCCTGGAGCTTTTTTACAAACGGGAAGCAAAACGTTATCTACAAAAACCTGAAGCTTTAAAGCCAATATGGAAGACGTTTTCGTTCATAACCCATTTTACTCTGAGAAATAAACGTTTTTCGTCTATGACTGAAAAAATAATATATGTTTTTGGGATATGGAAAGAGGAAGGTGACCAAGTTATTCACGGTCACTATTTGTGGTGTATGATAGTTTTATCAAAAAAGTCTTACAAATGTAACAATTAATGAAAGTGTCTCAAAATCACATCTACATATATAAAGATGAATGTTTGTTCTTCATCCGATCTCAATGAAACTTTGCACACTTATCCTTTCAAACATGGAGTAAAATACTGTCTACATTTGGTTGAATAATTTCCATTTATATTGTCATGTAATTTTGAAAAAAAAAACTGAAACGAACATAGACCGACGTTTAGGATGTGCAAGACTCTGTAGTTCCATATACTATTGTGGGCTGGTGGCCCATTGGTTAACGCACTTGCTTGCTAATGTGTATACCGCCGGATCAAATCCCAATGGAGATAAAGATTTTTAAATATTTTTTTAATCGTTTGAGCCATGTCTGGACGGTCAGTTTTACAGATTCCACATTAAACTGTAGATCCCATAAATTTTGGGGTGAAAAGCTTGGAAAATTGTACGCGGTCTAACAATTCTGTAAGTGTACAATTTTTTCACTCTCGAAGTCAGTGTGTGTGTGTTACTGCTCTAATCTTCCGTGTATATATAAAGATGAATGTATGTTTGTTTGTTCTTCATACAAATCCACAGTATTCATCCGATCTCGATGAATCTTTTCACACTTATCCTTTGAAACAAGGAGAAAAATACTGTCTACATTTGGTTGAAAATAATACATGTTGTGTTATAATTACGAAAAAATACTGAACGGTGATAGACAGATGCGGTGGAAGTGTAGGTCTCTCTACTTCCTGCCCATACAGCGGTCAGGTAGCTCAGTGGTTAAAGCGCTTGCTTACTGACGTTAGGATCGTGGTCTCCGGTTCAAATATCCATGGATGCAAAGTTTTTTAAAATTTGTTTTTGATCGAAAGAGTCACGCCTGTACCGTCTGTTATTCGGATTGAATGTTAAACTGTAGTTATCACAAATTTAGGGGTGCAATGCGAGGCAAACCGTAGGTAGTCTTCCAGTGCTGTAGGCACTCTTTTTACGTTATATTGATCCCTCAGGGGTGATTCGCAGTTAGTGTGTGTGTGATCTGCAGTAAAAATACTATAAATGGGGAAGTAAGTCCGTATTTTTGTTACGTTTTCACGACTAAATTCCTATACTGATATCGACGGAATTGACAAGAAACTCTGTAGGGAGGGCACAGGACAGTTTTTTTCGGTATCATTAACAGTTGTAGTCCCGAAATTTTGAGAACTTATCGAATGGTGACAGAGTGACGGAAGTGTGTGTTAGTCTATAATGTTACGTCGGTTGCACATTATGTTAATGTATAATTTGTTAATAAATTTCTTTTAGAGAAAAAACGTATTATTTAATATAGATGTAGATTTTCTGTGTCCTAATATTTTGTGTCTGCATAAATGTTTCTGGCACCAGTTTATTTTGCCTTCTTTTTTGACATGCCTTGTGGGCGTAAACTGGCATAAGTTGTAGCTCTATCAGAGCACGAGCAGCTCAAGTTATTAGAACCCAAAAATTGAATGCTCATGCTGAAGAAAGAAGAAAAGACCAAGCTGAAATTAAGCTGCCCTTAGTTAACAGCCCCTACCCCCCACATCCCTCACATTCGTTTGTTTTTCTGTTTTTAAATATGTTGGAAATCGATTCTCTTCAAGAGGCAGGTTCGACGGTAGAATGATATAGTGATAGCTTTCCTGTCATATCTTGCCGTCTCGGTGTTGTTTGGGACTAATCCTTCGTTAAAAACATCTTTCTATATTCAATTCTGTCAAAGAAATTCTTAATCCACGCGTACGAAGTCGCGGGTATCAGCAATTTCAAATATATTGACTGACATCTTATGTTATATATTTGTAATTAACGCTGGAAATTGATTAAACTTTTGCCAAGGGTGAGAGAGGACTGGTGGCAGGGACGCGTAGATATTCCGCCATGGCCTTTTCTAGTAACCATCCAGACATTCACGTGGAATGATTTTGGAAAACTGTAAAGAACCCAAATCTAATTGGCTGGAAGGTAATTTCAAGCCGAATACGAGGCCCTAACGTTACCGGTCACTCACTGGGGTTAAAGAACGGTTAAGGTTATTCTGTTATTTTAATGGTGGTTTAAATGAATGAGATTATTTGAGATCATTTACTGATCACGTAAATATGTTACTATTAAGGTTGCGAATTCTTTATCAGTCACCATTCCGTCTTATTGGTAATATTACTGAAAATATCTTTGGTTTATTAAATAATTTTTTGGAAACAATGTTAACCTTTATGGTTACTTGAAATTGCTCGTTTTGTGACCAACCACCATTAAGCTACTTAGTCTTTATTTTATGAGCACTTCTTTTCCTTGTTGTCAATTACCATACGGAATGAGTAAGGGATAGTCAATGAGCTGTCAACATAAAATAACTTCCAGACTGCATTCATATGTCGTTATGGTCACAGAATGGTTTTACTTTTTGTTCTTGCACCATCTTACTTCAAAATGATCAAAGATCAAATTTAAATATCTCTTGATAATTTTACATTCGTTTTCCTGTTATACTTAGACTTTATCTAACTATCTACAGGAGACGATGCTATTATTAACATGCCATGCTTACGACTCTGCCTTATGGGTAATAAGAGGGTTTCCCACTGACCAATACAGATCACTTCGGCCAATCAGATCTAATATTTTATTAAACACATGGCAAGAATTACCTACACTTTCTCGATCTGTCTATACGCTATTCAACTAAGCATCTTAGTACACACAACTATCTACTTTATTAAACTAATTCACTATAGCCGTAAAGGGAATATGGTCGTATCGTTACAGGGAATGTGAATATATTTTAATCACAATTATTTCAAAAGAATAGGCATCACAATTGTGATATTTTGCCTTTTCACTGTCTATATAAGATTTTAACATCAGTATTATTGGAGTCAATACTATGGACAACAAAAGACAAATCAACAATTAATCAGGCTCAGACATGCCCTAGCCCGGTTTTCAACTAGCGACTCTTGCAATGAAAGGCCTGCGTGCTGTTATCGATAGCAATGGAGAGCTAACTAATACTTTACATGACAATTTCCAAGGTTTCTGCAAAAATTCTTTCTGATATTTATTAATAATTCTTTTAGTCTCTGCGCTACAGAACTACTGTACATGAACGTTGGTGTTGCATTCACATTTCTATTACACCTATGAGCTGTCCAAGAAGAAGTCTAGAAATGTTTCGTCAACTGTGCGTGGAATCTTGTCTCATTTCAATTTGATTGAATCTCTTTGTGCGTACTGCAGAAATAACACAATATAAACTATATCCTCACCAACTAGATAATTAGAGAGGGGGCCACATAGCACAGGTCACTCAGAATAAAAATTAATTATTCAGAAGATTGTTCAACAATTAATTTCGAGTTTAAAAGGCAAATAAACTTGCCTTCACACCAGACAGAAAACCGTTGGTAGTGCCGCTTTGTGCAAATAATTCTCACGTTTCCATTGCATGACTGCCACAAAACGAAAATAAAATACCAGTTCCTGATGCAGGTTTAAGAATAGTGTCTCTCTGAGGTCAAGAATCGGCTTATCTTTAAGCAAAATTATCAAACTTTTAAATAACTGATAAAATTATGAATTCTCTTCAATCCCTTGAACTTGTAATCAACAACTCAGTTAACGACTATAGCACCCAGTCAATACATCACGAGATTAAGACCGTTCCTGATACTGGATTCAAAGTGGTAAGTTATATAGATGTTGGGTGATTTTCTCGTATTAGCTGTTACCCGGGACTTCGTACGCCTGCACTAGAATTAGATATGGAAAGCGGTAAGTTACGTTAAAGACGTCCCAAAAAACACGGAGTAGGGATAATATAACGGGGAAACCACCACCATACCTTTCTATCATTCAACACTTTATACATAAAGAAACAAAGCCCGAGCAACAGAATAACATTACAGAAACTTGAACACAATATACGTCTATTTGTCACCGATCGGTTAGTTTTCAAAATTTTATGACAAAATATGTTATTTATCCAGAAAAAAGTATTTTTTGTTCATCTTAATGATACATAGTTTTTATTTGTCAATTGTCATGAGAACCGGTTTAGCCGTTTAGTCTTTAAAACGTAGCAAACAGACAGACAGACAGAGTAACTTTTGCATTCATAATATTTGTGTAGATTCTCTATGGCAGAAACATTAAAATAAATTCTGGAATCACTTAATGGGGGATGTAACCGATCAGAGATCAAATAATTGATTTTTTTTGAAAATTATGTTTTCCGATTATGTGGTTATTTATCTATATCGAGGGAAATTTTTAGGCTTTTAATTCAATAGGAAGTATTTTTTAAATAATTTTTGAGCTGTCGGTGCCAAGTACAAGAAATTCAAGTAAAAAAAAAAAAATCTTCCTAAACTTTCAGTGCCATTTTCTCTGATGTCTATTTTTTAGCACGTAGGAACAATTATCTCTACATCTAGAAGGAATACAAAGATGAAATTTTCGGGGTAGACTTACAGATTGCAGGGAGAAATATTTATGAAGAACTAGCTGACCCGGTCACGCGTTGCTGTGACTCAGTAATTCCAGAACGTTGGACCAATGTTATTGTACACTCCCTAATGTTGTCAAATAAATATTCACTTTTAAAGACAAAAACGTTTTCGTCGATATGAAAATTAAAAAGTAATTGGTAAAGACTTTCGGACAGTTGAAATTAAGGACAAACGAACATAATTTTTTAAATTTACATTTCATTACAATTTACTTAATGGAAAATATTCCCTTACGATCTCCAGTCCGACGCCTTAACCACTGAGCCACCAGGCGACTTCAACCCACGGAAGTTACAAATAATTACAAACCATTGTTCTATGACAAACATTTAATGAACATTTAATTCGCAATAATAAATATTGAGGTCAATAATGGAGATAATAACTATTCTGTCTTTTAAGTTAGACCAAATTACACACATTAAGCAAAATTTCATCAAAATCGGTTCAGTAGTTTCGGAGTTCATCCCGGACAAACATGGTGACACGAGATTTTTATATGTATAAGATTGCGCGTCCTTTTATCGATTTGCAGATTTTAGGGATATTTATATTGAAATTTTTATAGCAGTTTACTGCTTCCAAAATTGGAATTAAGGAATAAATTCCATTTTTACCTGTATTTTCTCCACTCTTCATATATTTAGAGATATTTACGTACAATTAATGGTGGAAGAGAATTAGAATGATATCTCTTATACTTTTGATAAACAGGTACCTCTACTGGGCAAGTTAAAAAATTATTGGAAGTTACTGTACAAGTGCCATTTTCACAGATAGGGTCAGCGTACTGTGTCATAAAAAGCGCTAATGACCCCGCCGTAAACGCGCCCTTAGACACCAACCAATCATAGAAAGGATTAAACTTATGATAGTAAGTGTACAAAGTTTCAGTCTTTTATATTGTATGTGGTGGCGTCACAGATGTTTTAAAGGTAGTTGTGAATTTTCGGTGATACCCCTTTAAGCTGAATACTATAATGGGTGTATAATGTAGGCCGCGTTTGATTTCCAGCGTTCGTTTGTGACAATCCACTGAATTTCCGTCCTCAATACCTGACCGTGACGAACTCGATGTCGTCGAACCGTGAACATCCGAAACCACGTCCATCATCGCGAGACAGTCTATCGATGAGACGCGCGGTACAACCAGGTGTCCCTCATCATAACGCCATATCGCAGATTTTTTTAAAGTGAAAACTTGTATAGGCGGTTTAGGTGATGTTTGTTCGGGGGTAAATCTATGAGTTCACGACTTCCGTCACCAACATGCTATGACGTGTTACGCGTATGATATGCGCGTTTGACGCTTTTTGGAGTGATAAAATCTTACAAATTCGCGTCACCGACATGCTAATTTTAACAGTATATCTTTAGCGATCTGGTGGCTTAGTTGTTTAAGGTGTCTGACTCGGGAACGAAAGCTTCCCTGTTCGAATATCTGTCTCGGCGATGATCTCCATAGACCCACAACCAGCCCATCACCTCTGCACAGCTTGCTGTGTAATGTGAAGTACACCAGAACGCTTCCGTGGTTCGGATTCCATGTTAAACTGTAGGTCCACTGTACCTGGTAGCCCTGCCGGGTTAGGTTAAAACAGCTAAGACAGGGGAATGCTTACCAAATACCCTGTCACCATGTTATAACGAAATTTTTAGTATATCTGTAGCAATAATTATGACGTGTTGCGCGTATGATATTCAAAGTTTTAAGTTTTCACTTCTGTCCCCAGTGACTACCAACGTCTTCAAATTTGGAGTTTTTTTTTTTAACTGCTTTACGTCTCTCAACAGCGAGGTCTTTAGAGACGGGAAAGGATGGGGGCAAGGAATGGGAAGGAATTCGGCCATGGCCTTTTTAAGGAAGCATCCCGGCATTTGCCTGGAGTGATTTGGGAAACCATGGAAAACCCAAATCTGGATGCCCGGACGGGGATTCGAACCGCCGTCCTCCCGAATACGAGGCCAGAACGCTATCCGTTTTACCACCACGCTCGGTTTGGAGTTATGGTTTTATGGATGCATGCACTTGCTAACGCCAATCATTTTTATACTGTCAGGTCGTGCTAAGTGCTAATAGGCGGAATGAAGTGTTGCCATCTCTCTGTGAAACCTGTAACTATGTTCAGCGCATCATAACGGTATATTTTTTCTGTAAAACGTGCAGTATATTAGGCGGAGAATGGGGACCGCCCCGGCATTAAACTGCAATCAGGACGGCCTGTAAACTGGAGCTGGGTTCGTGTCCGAAACCGTTGTACCACCCCAATCCAGAGCCACACTGGCGGGTATTCACTGATTACGAACTGCACCAATGGGATAAAGTATTCTCATTGTATTTGAAGGCCCACAACGGTCTTCGAGATCTACCCAGGGTATGACTACTGAGATATTTTCGATATAGAACGAGACAGGTGGGTGAAGATGATCTACTGCCTTACAACATAGAAACGCAGTGCGGAATTCTAACTCCACCGTTAACGGCATAGAATGATTGAGCCTGGACGATAATATCTTAAACGAATCCGTTCAAGTACTAAAGAACCTACAGGGTGTCCAGCAAAGGACTCCCTGATTTCAAAATTAAATATCTCGAAAACAAAAATCGATAGAGGAATGCAGTAAACGATATGTTTATTTTGACAGCTGTAAGAAGTGTATACAGCAGTGTGAAATAATAGTTACAAAAGCTGCTATCGATCTTTGTTTTGGAGATATTTAATTTTGAAATCAGGGAGTCCTTTTCTGGACACCCTGTATATAATAGATAATTCCAACTTATCTTTTTGTAAAAAAAATATCATTACAAGGGGGCGTCCATTAATTACGTGAGATTATAGGGCCCGAGGAGAGGGGGGGGGGGGTCAGACGAAAACTCACCGAGGGTAGGGGGTGGACTGAAATCTCAAGTCATCATCTTTATACTTCCTGAAAGAACAGTAGAGATCTCGTCAAACCTCACCAATAAGGGGGGGACCCCACCAGATCTCAGAGGGGGTCCGTATTTCACCTCACGTAGTTAATGCACCATACCAACCATAAAAAGTAACAAAGGAATACAAGAAACAACAACTAGCAGTATATTAAAACAGAATACATATTTGTATGTTATTGAAGAGATAAAAAAAGAACAGAATTAAATACTGTGACTGCGTATATTACATTACTTTAAAACTTCGTTACTTTCTAAAATGAAAGGTTTACGCGTCGCAACAGATATGCTAATCTGTCCACGCAGTGACGTAATATGAAGGATATGGCCGGTAATGTTTTCAATCGCATTTAGCTCGTACTGAGCCCGGTGAGAGAGTGTTAACGCTGGAATTGGTATTCAGAAAGATGCGTCGATGTCGTGGTAATTAGAAGAAGAATATTGGGGACAAGAAACGGGAATTCGGCCATGGTCTTTTGAAGGAACCATCCAGTCATTCGCCATGAGTGATCTCGAAAAATCATGGAAAACGGAAATCTGGTTGGTCGGACAGGGATTTGAACTCGCGTTCTCCCGAATGCGAGATTCTGGCTTTGACGTTCACCCACGGGGCTTGGTACGTACAAATCGATTATTTTAATCCGACGACAGTAATTCATCACTTGAATGAATACTGTGTTGTCGGTCCCGTGGCCCGCCCTGACGGTGTAGAAATGCTTTTAAACGCAGCAACCGACGATTAATGGTGAATGCATCGTTTGCTGTTCTCTGCCGGCAAATCGTCTATTACTGTGAGCCGAAAGCTGTTGTTTAGTTTGAACACGTAACATTTCTCCTTTGCCTTGCTGGCACAAATCTTTAGACCAAGGACATAACACGACTTGTTACACAACCTAGTATACTCACCAAACTGAACTGTTGGCATTTTTAATCCACTGGCATCATGAATGAAACTATGCTAACATGTTGCGCAGGTACTGTACATTCACATTCGCTGAGGGTGACTCGAAAATCATAGAACTATTTTTCTTTGTGAGTAGGGTAAATTTTTAGTAATGAATCCTTTAACATTTTCTTGTGAAAATAATTATTAAATAACAATTATAAGGAGAATTACGATACATTTACCGGAAAGATAGTATACAATGTAGTGATTAAAACTTCGAATTTGAAGAACTGTTCGTACGCTACTTTTCTAACTTCCATCATTGGCGCTTGAAAAAATTAAGAAGAAAAAATTTCTGGATTGAATGATTAATTTTTCCTTTTTGCCTGACATAAATTCGGAAGCCAGTGCTACGACATTTATATCGTCATTTTCAGCAGGACTGTACCCACCAATTAACTGTTGATTCCTTCTGATGCTACTATCACGCTTCGGTGCTAAAATAACGAAACAGTTTTTCTGATTTTTCTGTGATATGTGAAATAAAAGACTTAAAATCACCAAGTGCACTAACTATGTTAAATAAATGAACACCAGTGAGGCTGCACTCCCTAAAAGTGCCTCCGGTCTAGGTACAACGAACCCCAGGTTCAAATCCCAGCCCTTGCATACCAGCCATCCTGACTGTGGTTTCTAGCACCGAGCATGGTGGGTAAGCGGTAACGCTCTGGCCTCGCATTCGGGAAGATGTCGATTCGAATGCCCGACCAGGCATCCAGATTTCTGTTTTCCATGATTTCCCCATATCACTCCCGGCGAATGCAGGAATGGGTTCCTTCAAAAGGCCACTGCAGAATTTCTTCCCATTCTTTGCTCGCAATCCTTTCCAGTCTCTAATGACCTCTTGGTCAACAAGGCGTAAAGCCAGAAGTAGAAAAAAGATAAAATTTCCCGTAATCACCTAACCGAATTCTCAAAAAATCCGCGAACTTCCGCCTCATAAACTACACATTTCTCAAACTCAAAAAATTACAGAACACAAGTAACACTTTTCGCAAGTAGATGGCAGAAACACATTGATCCGTCTCCCCAAAATTAGAATACGAATGCCAGTCTTCATTCAAGCAGGAACGATGATGAAAACGTCATATGCCTGTCCTAACAGTGTAGAGACTAGTACGCTGGCCTCATATTATAAGGGTCGCCTGTTTGAGTTCAGCCTCGGGCATGAATGGCTTTAACTAAGTGTTGTGTGTGCATTGTGTTATCATTGCTTTCATGTCCCAAAACAACATGAGCATAGCCTGATACAGTACTTAGTACGATGTAAATTGGAGCTGGCTAAATGGTTTCAACGACCGAAGGCCGTATATATACATATGTATACATATATATATATATATATTATTCATGACTGAAGTTGGCTGAAAAATGCTACTACGCCAATTTAATTGCTAAACGCTAGTAATTTTTTTAATTACAATATTTCTTGGACTGTAATTTTTGATAATTAGGGGTACAATCCAGCACGTATTAATAAACTTGTAGATAATTCTATCTCGAACAATATGTCTATAATAACGGCGGAAAACAAAAATCATTGATACGTAATTACTTGGTTATCTAATATACCGTCCACATAGCGTGGTGCGAGGATGATATGTTCGTGATTGGCATTATCAACAATAATGGTTTCGTATTCCGTGGGAGCAAAGCAATTTTGGTTTTCTATCGTTTCCGCCAATCAGTCCAGTAAAATATGGGACATTTCTTCAATATGAGGCTTTGGTCGATTTCATTACCCTGTGGAAATTCCGCTCTCATTTCTAATTACCGTAGCTTCAAAATTCTTAAATGAGAAGACAAAAAAAATTAAAAAAAGATAAACTAAACCGTAGTAAAAATATGAAAAGACTATCTCTTACCCAGGACTTTGTAAGCGTGAACTTTGAATTTATTGCTAGAATTGGATGTAGAAAGCTGTAGGTTTCGCAAAAGGTTTCCCAAAAAGCAAGAAGTGGGGATAATAGGGCAGGGAAGCCATCAGCATACCATTGTTACATTGAACTTATCTCATGAAGAGAGCCACTTTGAAGCATGTTTAAAAATAGGAAGAAAGTAGGGGGAGGGGGTTAACTGTGAGAGACTATCTACCCCAGTTCCTCCGGTTCACTTTTCTTTGCGGTTTAAAGTTATGTTAGTTTCTGGAGACATTTTATGTCAATACCGTTTTGTACACAAAATTTTTCGTTTTGGTGTATTTTACTATGGTTAAGTTGTGCGTGTATGTGAAATTTATAAACAGATCATACACAAACTGACTGCGAGGGAAACAAAGCTTTAGCGACCGATGTAACATTATAGAGTTACAAATGCTATCCGAGTGTCTCTCACCGTCTGGTTAGTTTTCATAATTTCATGAAAAATATGTTATTTAACCCGAAAAAAGTATCCTATCTCCTTCCTAATGATACGTAGTCAAATTTCATCAATATCGGTTTAGTCGTATAGTTGTGAAAACGTAACAAACAGATAAAGAGGCAAAGCTAATCTCGCATTTATAATATTAGTGTACATTACGTCTTTCAAATGAATAAAAAATAAATATACCAATGGTTGTTCGAAATAGTGATTGCTGTTATGGGTAGATGAGTGACTGCATTTCCTTTTAGTTTGTTAATTGTTTATGCTGGCAATAGAGAGGATTACAGAGATGAAATATCTAATTAACAAAATTAAGAACAAACCCCGCAATGGAGCAGACGCTCTAATTCTCTTAGTAACGATTGTTGAAGACATGCGAACAACTGGAAAGTTTTTGGTTTTAAACGATAAAATATGTAGGCGCTAAATAACTTGCATTCCATCAAACTGTTAATGAGGCATAGAACTGATATGCAAATCATCCTGTCATATTTTTCGGGAATTAATTTCAGAAGTCTACAAGAGTAGAATTAAGTGACAATTTGATAGTAAAATTGGCTCTTCTTTGAAGTGTGTCTCCAACAAAAACAATCACTCACGTGGCACCTTGCGTAAAACAAAACATGAAATTGCAGATTTTCACATCAATAGAAGCATTATAAACAGAAGTAGCTGGGTATAAATAGCCTTTTTCGATTCCAATTAGAAGGTAGTCATTTGTTTATGTGAATCTTTTATTCTTATTTAAATTCACTGGCGAATAAATTGTTTGATCGATGTTGGCAGCCATTGTTTTGCATGCCACAAAAACAGGAAATTAAAACCTATTCATTTCGCTGATCTGTTGTTGTTAATTACCTTAACCTCTCTATGCTGAAGTACTGCAAACACGATGCGTTCATTACCAGTCCGGCCAAATTGATTCACTCTGTACTGATGCGTATAAACAAGTGAATATGACTTCATTGGAAACTGTTACTACGTCAATGCTATTCTTTTTTTCTCTTGCGCGGCTTCTTTTAAACAAATATTGAATAAAAACAAATGTGTTTTATTAAATAATGTTGAAGAATTCTGATACTTACACACGCGAAACAAAAACAAAAAATTCACATTAAGGATCACATGTTCATTCAATTACATTAGATTACTTTGATATTATTTGTAACAGATAAGATGAACTGTTAGAAAGAGGTACATATAATCATTATAACAAGGTTTATTTCCCAAAATAGGAAGAATAGTTGTAACACATGAAGTTTTTTGTTTTATAAAAAAAATGTTGAAATAGATACAACTGGAGGATAGAAGTTAGTAACATATAAATTACTTCTCGATACATGGTTATACGAAGTATGGTTATGACAAACATTTTATCTACTGATCGAAATGTTGATTGTATTTTTTTTTACTTATGGCTTTATGCTTCGTCGACGTCGAGGTCATTATGGGTGGGATGAGATTGGGTACAAGGAACGAGAAGGAATTTTGCCATGGCCTTTTGAAGGAAGCATTCCGGCTTTCGCCTGGATTGATTTGGAGAAACCATTGAAATCCCAAATCTGGATGCCCGGATGGGGATTCGAACCGTCATCCTCCCGAATGCGAGGACATAGCGTTAACCGCTCACCCACCACGTTCGGTATGTTGAATGTAATTCTTTTCTACACTGAAATACAAAGAGAGATATTGCAACGATGCTTGTCGTGCACAACGCAGGCAGATATGTTAGTGAACGCTGTTGGCATCACAATGAAAACTGTTTCGATACGCACGCCGCATGAGTCAAGTAAGTGAAAGCAGTGTACATGAGTCGAATAGAAATTCCGAGCCAATGGCAGCTGAAATCATCACTTACACTTATACAACAGGCTTACTGGAAGGACTTCGTAGCGTATCTTGAGTCCCAGCTACAAGTAGGACTGCCACCCATAATCTATTATACAGGGTGATTAAGGAGTAATAGGAAATATTGATATTGCTAGTATGTCTCGGTGACAGCGTTAATTGCAGGATGCGATTTTTTTTGCTGATGATGCACTTATTTATAGGGAAGTGAGGTGCTCTGACGATTGCTTACAAATTCAGCGCGATCTGGATGTTATTTCGGAATGGTGCCGTGAATGGCAGCTTACACTTAACTGTAAAAAGTGCAAGGAAAAGCACATAAGTAATAAAAAGACCCCACTTGCTCAGGAGTACAAAGTTAACAATTCTGTTGTTGACACTGTGGATTCCCTGAAGTATCTAGGCGTAACAGTACAAAGCAACATGAAATGGGACTTGCACATAACTTCCATTGTAGGCAAAGCTAATTCCAAACTACGATTCATAGGATGTATTTTGAGAAGTTGTAATGCTCATACAAAGGAAATAGCGTACAAAACACTAGTGCGTCCGCATTCGGAATACTGTTGTGGAATTTGGGATCCGTATCGCAAGGGATTTATTGACACATCAGAGAAAGTACAGAGAAGAGCCGCTCGATTCGTGACTGATAGTTACAGTCCTTACGTAAGTCTCACAGAGCTGATTCGTGGGTTGGGCTGGGATTGTTTGGCGGACAGACGACGTCGTTTTCGTTTGAATTTACTGGAGAATATGCGAAAATCTTTAAGTTACGAGTGCAACGAAATACTTCTTCCACCAACCTATTTAGGTCGCAATGACAGGAGGGATAAGATTAGAGAAATAAGATGCCGTACTGATTCATTTATGTATTCCTTCTTTCCTCGATCTGTTCGGGATTGGAATGCGCTGAATTAGGATTGGTGCTTAGCACCCTCTGCCACCCACAGTATTTGTGATTTTCAGAGTATAGATGTAGATGTAGATGAACAACATTGAGTAAAATGGGTCATATAAACGTGTGTCCGATTTCCATGCGTTTTGGAGATACAGGTCCTGGAATGTTATGCGTAAAATAAACCACAAAAATGATCAACTAACTTATTGAATTGCTTTATTCGTGCTAAAACACCATGATATTTTAGAAAAGTTTCAATTAAATGTTTGAAAATCCCACCATCCACTTCATACACTTTTTAGCTCTCTTCGCATCAGTACGTGTAGGTCTTCTGAGTATATCTTGGTGTACTTTTATGAGGATAGCAGTGTTTACAATGCATGCGTGTAAGTCGTTTCTTGCCTTTACTTCTTCTTTGTACACTTCGTTTTCAACCGTCCCCACACACAAAAATCTAATGGGGTAATGTTTATTTTATGTATAACATTCCAGCATCTGTATTTCTAACACGAATGAAAATCGGAAACATGTTTTTATGAACTATTTTACTCAATATTGTTCATACTACCAATATCAACATTTACCATTCCTCCTAAATCACCCTGTATAATAGATTACGGATGGCAGCCCTACTTGTTAATGCTACCACCTCATTCAATATTTACGTTTCCTGTTGAATCAGTCTGTACAGTATTTTATGTGGGCGTACTCTATAATCCACAAAAGTAAGAGAATACGTTAAAATATTCTTTTTTGCCAAATACATTCTAAACTCATTGGTTGATTTTTACGTCCAAAATTGTATCCGAACGAAATCTTAGGATTATTTCCGTTACTCGGCCACATTAGACCGAATAGGACGTAGATGATAAAATTTTTACTGAATTTCTAACTTCTCAAAAATGGCGCTACATATTCGATAAAAGTGTGATATTTTCCAAGTATATTTAAAATGATTTATTTCTTTTATCTGTACTTGTCACTTCTACATTCCTTGAGTGCGTGTTTTCTGTCATTACTGCGAAGTGGAGAGATGAAAGAAAAAACTCTTCGTTCAGTTTAGTAAAGTATGAGCTCATCATATATTTTAATTTAAATGTAGACTGTACAGATGGTATGGAAATGATTAGAAAGAAAAAGTAATTGTTGAATACGCCAAAAAGCAATTAAAACCGTGTTCAAACATAAACAATAACCGTAATGTTTTTCTATAGAGCGTACTCTACTTATGCCATCCCTAAACTCAAATACACTCTTATTGTTTCAAAAAAAGGTGGCAACCCTAGCTTCAAGCTAGCATTCTTCTAACCTCATGATAGAAGCATAGGCTGGATACGATATCCCACATATCGCAACCAGTAACTTAAATTGAGGCTGATATGACATTTCACCATAAAAAGGAGAAACAGTTTCAGTGTCAATAGTATTATGGGTCCTGATGCCAAGTTTAAAGCTCCGAAAGGCGCATGACAATGCTGGAAAAACCTCAAACTGCGAAGAATTAATTTCCATTAGCTGTGAAATTTCCTACCACAGTAAAATTAACTTTAGTTACATAATCCTACATTGAAACTTCTTCTTTAGTCCACCTAAGTTTGGCAGGATTATCTTATTTTTGATTCATTCAGCAGAGTTATTTTTTATCTTTCGAACAGATTCCATCTAACAGTTTTACCATGATACTGTGTAAGATAGCAAACATAGAGCTGGTGTATTGTAAAATGAGTTATGTAAACAATACTAAAATAAGCATGGTGAGACGGCTTTCAGCAAAATATTAAATAAGTGAATCAATTAATTAGGTTGGCTAACCAGTGAGAAACATTGCAATGGAAAGATTATCACTGAGATTAGGAAATGAATTTATATATTCATTGTTCTGGAAAAATAATGATATGTCGAGTCTGAGGACTGATGATTTATATTTAAATGAATACAAATTGTGTTGTAAATGATTAAGCAAAGTTAATAAATGTTTTTTAAACTGAAAAATGTGACAGTTGTTTAGTATGATGGAGATATATTATGAACAGCAAGGTAGCTAACGTAAGTCATTTCGGTGGTGAGTCCAAATGCATTACGGGCTACATTAGCAAAACAATTAACCTTGCAAATTTGGTGAAGTCGTGAAAGGACAAAAGCTGCAGGAAATAAAAGTATCACCTTGCAACTGTCTATTAAATAGATTATCTTGCTTTTCATTAGTCAATTACGTTAGTGAAATATTTCGCTGAAATTGCAGTCTTATTTACTTACAGTTCATCATTGTTAGGAACATCATAATACGAATTTACCGTCGGATTTTTCTATTCTCAAGCACTTCAGTGGTGACACTGTTTAGTGTAAGTGGTCTCGCTTAAATAGTAGGTTACCATGTGTAATTTGGTCATGGAAGAAGCGAAAGACGTCACAGAACCTCTGTCACCAGGTCACTAACGTAAAAAGACAGTAAAGCTAGCTGCAATTAGCTAGTAAAAGACCATCGGCCTTATTCTATTGATTACAAGTGAAGAAACCAAATTTAAACACAGTTACGGTTTCTATCCATTCTTGGAAACTGAATCGGTTGCAGTCTGTCGTCCAGAAAGAGTAAAGCGAACTAGTTCAAAGGTCTAATATCGCTGTCTCTGTGAAGCATTAGCAACGGTGCTTTATTACGTCGTACGAGCTTTCTACGCTTTCTCCAATGAGTAGCACTCTCATTGGCGACAGCGACGCTGAATGCGAACCCAACAGACAGGTGCTGTCACTCAAAGCTGCCGACACACGCAACCCGCAACCAGCAAATTGATTGGACACACACATACAAGGCAAGCTAAGTTATGGTTGCGTGTGCCTCAGTGTAGTTGCATGGTAGCGCCCATAAACCAAATAGTTCCATGTCAGCCTCTTTTGAATACCTCCCTCCCCCCTGTAGTCTGTCATGGCTTTTGCCTTGAACCCCCCCCCCCTCCCACCCCCGCGGAACGTGTTTTTGTTCCTATTAATTTCAGAATACATTTTGTGCTGTTTTCTCTTACCAGATTGCCTTTTTATTGCGGCTTTACGTCTCTTCGACGTCGAGGTCATTAGAGACGGAATGGGAAGGAAGTATCCCGACATGAGACATCTGTAAGCGAATTTGAGTCTAGGTGCTGGGTGCCTAATGCTTTTTTCTGCGTGTAGTGCGCCGTCACTGGTCGGTTAGTTCGAACGCGCCGGCGTCTCGCTACCCGAACACTATGACTTCAAGTCACATGCATGCGCGCCACTGTCAATATACAGGATGAGAATTGAGTATTTCCCGGCGGACAGAAGATAAAAATTCTTCTCGGGTGTACTGCCGAATCAGTTCTTCCAAGTGTGACGTTTCGACAGAAGCCTCTGTTGTCTTCATCAGGCGAAAAGGTCGAAGTTGACACTGCGACAGCAAGACACCAACACAGACACAGCTGTCGCCTGATGAAGACAACGGAGGCTTTTGTGGAAACGTCGCACGTGGAAGAACTTATCAGGCAGAACACCCGAGACGAATTTTTGTCAGTATATAGGGTAGCTAAAATACGGAGGTAATTAATTATTTTTTATTATAACTGCGACAAGCAAAATAATTAAAACATTACCTGATATGGTTCGGACTCCCCCCCCCCACGTAGCCCAATGTAGATTCCTATCCACCACCTCCCCTCCCCCTTTTCTTGACCGATCCAAGTAGTTTTTATAGATGTCTGTGATGAGTTTGTTGCTTTATGCTGTGTATTTGAAGATGAGCTCAATAATCACTGCTGAGAGGTACGGGATTTAGCACTGACGTTGGAACACAATCTGGCTGGTACGAATTGTACTCCTCCATGTCTCCTAGACCACTGGCCAAGTCTGGAATAATAAAAACCTATTCCAACATCGGTACGTGAACCAACTAACCTCCAGTCAAGCGCCAGCCACCATCATGGTGTCTCACAGGCATCAGCCAACGAGGTGGGTAAGACATATGGGAAATGTAATAAATGTTACGTGGTAAGATTTATTTGCAAAAGACGTAAAGCAACATAGAAAGCACACAGTATTTGTTTTTTGCACCTAACAAGATGGTAAAATTTGCTAATTGGCCAAGAGGACCGTGATTGGCAACAATAAAGGCAAAGAATTCGGGCCTACGATGGGTAATTGTCAGCACTAATGCAAGCCTCTTTCATTTTAATGATAGTTGTTTTGATCTGACTGGAATAATCGTCCAGATGGTAATCATTATCTCTAGCTACTGAATTAAGTGGTCCAAGGAGAAATGAGTCAGACTGTTCTTCTTCTTCTTTTCTTAAATAAAAAAAAATCAAACACGAAATCTCCCACTGTGCATAGTAGAGTTCACAGTTGGGGAGACTACGTGAGTCTGATTGCTGCGTCAGGCAGCATGCACTATAAGATCACATTGTACCACAACATGATAAATTGATAAGTATCAGGGCAAACCTTGACGCGAAAGAAAACAGCAGAATTCCTAATGCTGTCGGTGCAATAGTGAATAGGTAACACGAGAATGACTCTCCTTTAGTCGTTCAACACCCAAGAAACCTTCGGAGACCCGATTTCATGGCAATCTCGACGAATACACACTTACTAGCGACGTATCTCACGACGCAGCAAACAATGGTGGTAGGCCATAAAAATAAAAATAATAAGTAATAACTATCACATTTTTAGCAATACACTGTTGCCCTATTATTGTCCGCAGACACTGACTGGGTTCTCATTCACAAACACACGCTTCTGATTGGCTTGCAAAGTTCACGCCGCCTTCTAACTTCCGATAGTGGAGTCAAATCTGTCAGAATTGTAGAAATACCGCTTTTATTCCAATTTCGCAGCCTTACTATGCTAACTAACTGCTTTTGTAACAAGCCTATACAGGTACGTCATTGTTAACATGCAAATCTGCGTTCTCATCGAGTGGAACACGTACTTTCGCTGCCACTTAACACTTCGATCAGATAACGTCTGCATTTGTCACCCCCGCCTTTTACACGTGACAAAAGCTGTTCAGCAGGCGTATTAGATTGCACTACAAGACCTACCGTTTAGTTTTTATTCGGAGAGGGACGTCTCACCCATGATTAGCTCACCGAGACGGCACCGTGCAACCTCGCAAAGTTTAACTAGATATATTATTTCTAAAAAGTGTTTTTCTGATGAGTCATTTCTCCCTCTTCATTTTTAACTAAAATAGATAAATAAGATATCATTTTAAAGATTAAGTTATCTCCTTTGATAACATCACTAATTAAGAAAGGAATTTTTCTAAATTAAACCTTTAGTAGCAAAATTATGAACGATCAAGTGTAACGTATCCTACCCTTTAGCTTTAATGTTTTTCGGATAACTGATTAATTGTTGATTTTCGGACTTCTTTCTTTGCTGAAGATTGTCTGCATTCAAATTTTAAGAAACCATTTATCAATGGAAATTTAGTAGGGAACAGGGACAACTACAAAGATTAAATATAAGTGGGTAAATGATCTACCACACAAAATAAGGTTATATTATGTTCTGTAAACAGTTTGTCTACAAAGGGCCACACTCGAAATTGGAATACATATTCAAAGCAAGTTCATAGCAGTTTTCCATAAGCACTTACTCAAATCTTAATATTCACTCAAAAGCAGCTATACACATCATCTTAATGGTATTAATCAACAGTACATAAGCGTAGCGAAAGTGAGGTATGGCAGAGACACAGAGAGAGAGAACAAACATAAAATGGACTTACATCATGCAGTAAATCACGGCATGCCACTACACGTAGCGAAACTGCGAACTGTAAACTGAGCAAAATTGAGAACGCAATTGTATCCATGGGGCCTTATATACTCCCTGGCTAACTGTAATCGGGGTGTGCTAACGTCCTTCTGGTATGAGCACTCCCAACCTTGACTTTCTGACTACCCAGTTGCCGAGAGAACAATCTCTGCCAAATGGGAGAAAGCACAGAATTTCACTGATACTACCTCCCCCCAGGAGATGCCTTTTAGCGTCCGTGGTTTGGCGACAGGTCGCTCTTCTCTCCGCGCCAAATGAGCAGGCTGCCATAACGGTAGCCTGAAAAATCTCAGATAAAATCTAATATCTGCCTCATTTTAGCTGTAATAGTTAAAATTTCTTGCTCCTATTCCTTATTTTCAATTTAACACTATCACTAAGAGTTTCCACTCACAGTTTTTAATACTTTTATCTCATATATCTGTCTTGTGGCATCACAAGGTCACGGGTATGCTGTAGTTCAGAGTCTAGCTGCTAGGCTTCGCTAGCGTCGATAAGGAGCGATCGCATTACTGCTAGATAGCAGCACCTCATATCACTGAGGTATTGGTAGACTGTGTGTGTTTTCTAGAGGAAGGAGCTTTTCTGATTTTTTTTGTTTCTGTTAGGGAAACATTTCATTACTTCTAATCGTTTCGTAAGACGTTGCAAGTGTTTTGCTATGTATTAGTACCTATTTGAATTGACAAATAAAAAATGTCTACAAATGAGCTATTCATCGTATGTAATTCGCGAAATTTTCAGGACAGGCTGCATAGTATTATTAAGAATTGTTAATATTAAATTATGAAATATTTCCAATGCTCAACACACACTTAAAAGAGATTTTCTTCTTCGCCGTCTAATACAGCTCAATAGAATCGCAAAATATATAAACGAAAGGATCATAATAGTTGTAAGCTTTGTGCTATCAGTAAACAGTGTAAAATATCTCAGTAATTGATAACTAAGCTTCAACTTGTAATAGAATTTATTATCTACTGACGTTTGAAGTATTTTTCTTGTTTTATTTTCACAGACATATTCATAATTTATAGACTTGTCACAAAATTTTACGATAATATTTAAGAGAAGCAGACCTGCAGGACGATGGATTTTTTTATATAAAACTTTTTTAATTAAGGAAATGTCTTGCCAAATCGAACATTGAGCATCTTATTCCCTCTATCAGCCAACTTTACATTTAACTGACCTATTACATGTATTAGAATTCAGGTTAGTTTTAGTATTCTGTTTAATATAATAAACGTTTTGGTGCATAGCATTGGTTTATTATAAACTGCATTTAATAATGAGATCAACCGGTATTCTGACATATTTCCATTATTCGGATAGCGAAAATGTTCCTTCTTAGACTGTAGTGGACCAACGGAGTGTCGGTTATTATGCAGGTCGGGAAGCGTTTGATTTGGCTTTGAAATCTATTTGGTCCGACACTGTTATGACCTTGGGTTTTCTTTAGAGAATTAAATCGATATTCAACGAAGGTGATCATAGAGTAGAATAGATTAAAATTGGTTCAGGATTTATGTAGTCCAAAAATAAGGATTTTTTTTCACATTTAGCAAAAAAAACCTAAACTTTCATTTTGCATTGTCTTTAAGTCGTTCTTACCACCATGTGCGTATTACAAGTGTTTATCACTACCAAAGTGTAAGACTACAGAAGACATACAAACAACACTTAGTTAAAAACTCTGGTACCCTCGGTCGGATTCGAACTGGCGTCTAAATGCACGTGGAGCTAACTCGGGAATCTCAACTAGAGTAGTAAGTAAATAGTACGGTTAGTTGTACCTTTCTTTCCCATTGTTTTTTGAATCGTAATATCATTAGCAAATCTGGTGCATTCTGTCGTCTTATAAATTAAAAAAGAAAACTACAGCCGCTAGATTACTCGTTTCAAGAATGATTTCTACGAAAAGAATGTCCCAGGAGAATAAGTTAAAATAAATTCGTGTGGTCATGGGACTGAGTTACGAATTGCCTCGCATTCTGCCTCTGTCCTGGCTGGACCTACAATTTAACCACGGAATGTCCTAGCGTAACTCATACAATTAAGCAGAAATCTTAAAAAATCCTGATCCCAGCGGGATTCGAACATGGGATCCTGAGTTTTAAGAGCGAGTGCCTTAACCACGTTTTCGTTTTTGAATTTATACGGCCTCCTCCTCTCCTTTCTGCCTCCTTCTTTCCGCAAACTCCAGGTATTCTGAGGTATCTAAAAGTAATTTATGAAGTAGTAAATGCAGTTTATTATTCTTCGTTACATATAAAAACGTTAAAATAAATAAAAACCTCTGCCTCTTTTTTCCTGACGAAATTCATTTCAAAAGTAGTGCAGATAAAATTGAAATAAATATTTCGCCCATTCGTCCTCTTCGGATAATGATGTTAGTAAAAATAAAAAAAAATAAGAAGAGTGATTCAATTTAAATTGATTGTTATCAGTCATTTCTCTGAACTGCAGACTGGAGTGCTGTAGATGTTATTCTTTCTATCAAAGCGTTTTTGCCTTAAAATCGCTATTTGCTTTTAGACATTATGAAAATCACAAAGCACCCGAAGAAGTCCTTGTATTTTTTCCCATTTGATGAGTTTGTCTTGCTCTTTAATTATATTCAGTAGTAAACATCTCTCCCCTCTTTTTCATGATATCTTGGGCGTAGTCAACCAACAGCCAAAAATGGGCATACTGTCGTGTCCGGAGTTAGTATATCCTTTGGTGTGAAGCTCTGTGGATTAGTTCTATTTATTATGACCAGTTTACTTTTGGTCCACGTCCATATTTATGGGGCTTTACAACCTAATGGACGATGTTGTATTGGATCTTGCAGCCTAAACATAAAGCGGAAGAACAGTGACGTAATGCGAGTAGTTTTTCGTTGGAATATATCTATCTATGTAAAAATCTAAGCCACGTGGAACATGCGTTACTACTGATATATCTGTTGTGATCATTCTCTCATATTTTTTCCCAATAGATTCTTTTGTAGGTAGTTTCTAATTTGCTTTGTCTCTCTCTTTGCAGCATGACGTATAATTCTTTAAATTGGGGCAATTTTTATACCTGTTGTTTATATATAGCTATCTTCTACGTAAAACATGCGAAGGTGCCTTCGATTTGCTTTTATGTTCTGGTATCGACTGGTGCTGTGTTTCTTCGTGGTTCTAGTTCGTTTGACCCACAAGTTTTCTTTCTGTAGGTCTACATTGTTTGTATAATTTCTCAAGAATAATGCGGTACATTTTCTTCGTATATCACGCTTTAGCCCACCTTTTCCGTAGGGCATCTTCAGAACTTTGAGCTGGATCTTTAGAATCTGTTCAACCTGTATAAATCAATTAATTGCCATTTACACTTTTTAGCTATTTCTATTGGTATAAGTAATATGAGAGCCAGGCTATGGTAACTGTTAGCTGTACTTTTTCTATTGAATTTAATTTTGTACAAAAGAAACAAATGATTTTACTACTAATTGCTGCTAATAAAGTTCGCCAGTTAGCTGTTGATACTTTTTGTAATATATTCTAAAATTAAGTGACTAGTATCTTTATTTTTTATTTTTTATGACCTTAGGTTGGTAGCAGACCATACAGTCAACTTGGTAGAGTAACAAGTTTAAAACCGAAGCTTTACAGAACAAGATTACAGATGTATTGATGCATAAATGTGTATTAGCGTCCTTAATAAAGTCCTTGATGATGCAGTAGATTTTTTTTCCACTTGTGGCGAGTAGAACTGTAATACTGGTAGGAAAGTACTACTATGATCCCACAAGAGACTTAATAAAAAGTTGTTTGCTGTTGGGAAATATTAGAATAGTTGAACAACAAATGTTTACCACGTAGGTGCGGTATAGATGACTACGGAAGACGCCGAGGTTGAATTTCATGTGATGTATCGTCGTTGATAGTTCCATATTGAATGCCAAGACCGTCGTGGAGGATACTTCTGTACTAGAGCGTACTGTCGCCCTCTGTGTCGTTTCGTTTCGTTCCAGCTCCAGGTCTGTTGGTGATATGCAAAGTTTGCCACTGTTACCTGATAATCCATGGCGTTGCTGGTTGGCTAACACATCGACGCGTTCATTATGTCTGATATGTAATTATTGGTGCAACCGTGTTCATAAAGTTCAATGGTCTGCTGGATTATATCGATGGGTTATGCTTTGCGACGCTGGAGTATGAGGGGTGTGGATAGTGAGCAGAGAACGCTAAATGAATCGGTGAGTATGAAGATACTTCGCAGGAAAATTCTTCTTGTGTAAGTAAGAGCCTGGTTGATAGCGATGGCTTCGGCCAAGTATATTGGTAGAAATTCCGAGCTTCTCGTGTCTCTGGGCAGTAGAAAGCACAGCCCACTCCCTCGAACGTATCGGTATAGATTTGAATAGAAGATGGCCATCTAACAGAAAAATATTCCTGGCAAACGTGTTGAACTGCACGGAGGAGTGTTGACAGTTACCAAAACCTCGCAACAGGAGATAACCTCTGGTAGGCACCGTCCCCATTCTCCCACTAGCTTTAGGAGGTTGGTAAGATGCCGGAGAAATTTGAATTTTCTGCATGTGTACGTGTCAATAAAAACTTATTTGATAGGAGTTAGGAGTGAATACTGAAGGGTATTTCTGCAGCTTCCAAAACAGGAGCATTCGTAGTCGTAGATTTCGTAGCTGCTAGGCGATTAATCTGACTCTGAATATTATTCAGTTTATTTAGAAGTCTATTCCTGCTGAATTCGAATACACTTCCATAGCAAAATTTTGATTGGAGCAGAGTACATAAGATGTTACGTGGCATTTGAGATCCGTTTTCACGGTTCTAATTCCACTTACTACAAAAATTCTTTTGCTACTATAACTTATATCGAAGGTTATGCTCATTATGGTACCAAATATATCCAGTTCTTTCGTAAATTAACTGTATTGATTTCAAAGGGCACATTGCGTATTTTTACATGTCTTATTCCGAGACTTGCATGTACTATGGAAACGTTACTTACCTCACTATTGTTGCTGTCTACTAATTTTGTATCTCCGTTGGTTTCCTTTAGAATTCGTAGACTTTAATCTTCATCCCTTATTTCCGTTAGAAAGGAAGTCAACATGGATTTCGCGCTCGCGTTATTCTCGTAGTTGGATTTCGCTATAGAACCACTAGTCGACTTCAATTACTTTTCCATACTCACAGAATGTTGATTTTCGAACCTTTTTTTGTTTACGGTTTTACGCCTCGTCGACTTAGAGATCATTATAGGCGGAAAATGAGGGGGGGAAAAGATCGGGAAGATATTAGGTAATGGCCTTTTGAAGGTAGCATCCCAGCATTCGGCTGCAGTGATTTCGGGAAACCATGAAAACCCCAAATCTGGATGCCGGGACGGGGATCCGAACCGCCGTCTTCCCGAATGTGAGGCCAGAGCGTTAACCACTCACCCACCACGCTCGGTGTTTTTTAACGAATTAATTAGATTCCATGCTTCTTGATTTTCGCTGGAATTTGTTTATGCTTAATGTGTATACACTTAACTAATAAACACATCAGGAAAAGTGCGATGCGATCGCTCTGGCCTCGTTTTCGGGAGGACGCTGTTTCGAATTTCGTCCCAGCATCCAGATTTGGGTTTTCCATGGTTTATCCCAAATCACTCGAGGTGAATGCCGGAATGTTTCCTTCAAAAGGCTATGGCAAAGCTCCTTCCCGTTTCTTGGCCCAATCCTTTCCCGCCTCTAATGAACTAGACGTCGAAGAGGCGTAATGTCATGAGCAAAAACCAAAAGCTTTGGATAAAATTATTGAAACTCACGTTTCCAAAGGAAAAGGAAATGAATACGACCCATGAGCCAAAAGGAGACATGGATAGTGACGGTCTTTCATTGTCTAATAGAAGGAAAGATACACTCTTATAAAACGTTTATGTCTAACACAACAGCACGAAAAAGATATGCCAAACGAAGACTTGCCTTTGAGAATAGCTGTTGATCATGTCGAGGTAATAATGAGTAGTCAGCAAGAAACTCTATTTAGTATTAAGGAATTAAATATGATAGCGGTGCTATAATCCACCAGGATAAGACAGAAATACGAACTCTGTAGCTGTAGAAAGCTGTCTGATACAGTCTGACTAGACGTGTGTGGAAAGCAGCCAGGTAATACATCTAAAAGACGTTTAAATGGTAAGTGAAGGTTGAAGTCAAGAAATCTAAAATTCCCCACAACGCACCTTCCTGCTTCGTTAGTGGGGCATTCCGGGATGGGTATCCGTCTGTTCGGCTTGAGCAATGGTTTTCCCCGCAGTGAAACTCAGCTTCTTTATGGTCCCATCATCATTCAAGATTTCTTTGAATTTCGTGGCTCCTTACGTAATTTGAACCGGAAAAGCAAACAGTGTGTGTTTAGTAACAAGCCATTAATACCTTTTATAATGTAACTGGCCTCATGGAAATAGATAGGGTTGAAATGGTTCCACTGCCTAAAGAGAAGCCAATATTGTCCACTTTCACCTTCGGGCTATCTATTTTACGTAAAATTTGGAATATATTTCCAGTTCGAAATAATACCAAACAAGAAATGTAAAATTAACAGCAAGCCCCACTTATTTTGATTTGATTTTTTAAAAAAATAATTGTGTTGAATTTGAGATAAACTTACGTGAGCTACGGTATTTATTTGAAAAATTTGTGTAGTTCTGTTGTCAAAGAAAGTGCAATGTTGATATTACCCGGAGGATCACTGTGTACTTGTACTCAGCTCTCGCTTTCACTTTGTTTCCGTTAGCAGGTTCGTGCTTACGTGAAATACAAACATTTCGCAATTGGAGAAGTGAAAGCTTCAGTAACAAAGAAACTGGAGAATTCGTGGTTCCAGCGTTTGGCAAAATGCACTCGCGTAGAGTACCACACAACTTCCTGCTGCTCTGTATACTTCAATTCATTGCCGGTGAAAGTAATCGCACATTGGGCAATACGTTATCAAATACGACTGTTAACAACGTTGTGAGGAATTATTCAATATTTCTGTTGCTGAAGGCTGCTTACTAGCCGGCCTCGGTAGCGTAGGGGCTAGATCACTAGCTCCGCGTGCCGAAGGTCGCCGGTTCGAATCCGGCCGCGGGCATGGATGTTTAAGTGTTATGTGTCTGTGTGAATGTCCTATCCGTCCTGTGGTGTCTATACTTAGCAGTCATAACGTACTGGAGAAAACTAATTCACTGGATGAGATATCATAAGCACATTGAGCTGTCTAAATGGCGTAATTGCCGAAAGCCATTTTTAAAAAAAAAAAAAAAAAAAGGCTGCTTATTTAGCTCAACTAGTTGCGGAAAAATGATAGCCTACTACTGGGATAAGCTGGTTCAATTCCCGCTAGTAGAATTAATTTTTTCTCAGTGTGAATTGACGGGCAAGGAATGGAATGGTAGAAGAGGTACTGGAGCAAGGAAATCACCTGATTTAATTTTATATTTTTATTAAAGACATACCATATTTTCTTTAAGCAATAATCTACGATCATAACAACATAATATATTTTCAATAAAATCAAATAGCAAAGAGTGATGTTTAACTTCTCGGCTCCCTTGGTGTTTTTAGTAAGAGTAAGATTGTATGAGTCGGCAGCGGATTTCATCATCTTTCTTCCTTCATCGCCATATATGACAACACACTGCACGTCACAACATCGTCACATGTTATAACACGCAGAGTTTCCTAGTACTTAACTAACGAACTATAGTTACGAGCACTGATTACATGTTTCACTCCTAGATGGCAGCACTTACGTCCCCTCATCTCGCTAGCGACACACTCATCATTTTTATTTCGTTAGACGTTGTAAAATAAACCACTAACCTTGCTATTCATCATATACAATTTGTGTTTTTTTTTTTTTTTACTTATGGCTTTATGCCTCGTCGACGTCGAGGTCATTAGAGGCGGGATGGGATTGGGCACAAGGAACGGGAAGGTAGCATCCCGGCCGGAAAATGCTCGTACCGCCCCCCTAGTTACTAATTCATTTAATAGTTTCGTGATCATTCTAACATAAGCTGAATATGATACTGAAATTACAGCGGCAACGTTCGGGCCTGGATTTGATTTCCTGTCCACTCATCCAGAATGCGATTTATCACGGCATCAGATACCGCTCCAAAGGAACTATACGAATGTTCCCAGATAAAATGTGTGGCAGATTTCTTTCTTGTTCCTTGTTAGCAACTCGATCCCTATTGTAAAATGAATTCGTTAACGACAAGCAATAAGGCCATAATTAACAGAAATTGCAGGAATACATTAGTTGAAGTCAGTTTAAGTGGTAACAAGCAAGCATGTGTACGGTATTTTTAAACTTAAGTGTATATATGGATGTTGCCTGTAGTTCAGTCAGCACTAAGAACTGGTCCACCGGGATTTATATCCCGATAAAACTGACCATTTATATATATATATATACAGAAGCTGAAAGTCCAGAAGCTATTTACTCCAAATCCAATCAAGTGAATCACATAGCTTTTACCATTCTGTGTGAAGATGTAATACCTACTACTACAAGTCACACGTTAATTCTTAATGTACCACAATCAACTAAATAACACTCAAGTGTTGCTAGTTCAGTACACAAAGCTTGGGATGCGGGAGGGCTTGGGTTCAAATACACGTCCAGCCATCCAGATTTCAATTTTTCATGGCTTCTGGAATTCACTCCAGGCAAACGCAGCTACCTCATAAGAGAATTTTCTGTAGATTTCTACACGAATTATGTTTCTATTTTTTTTTTTTTTGTAATCATAGACCTGTCATTTGATATCGGAATTAATGCTTGATATACAAGTTGACACATCCGACGTTGTAGCTACGTGCATTAAGGCGCCACCATACTTGCTCGCTCGCAGAGGAAGAATGGAGTAGGGTCGAGTCCTAGCCTCCACCTACTGGCTGTCATGATTGCGAGATTTCCCGTAATCACCCAAGCAAATGCTTGGACGGTCGCCAGGTTTTTTTTTTTTTTTTAGCTAATGGCATTACGCCTTGTCGACGTCGAGGCCCAGAAGGAAATCGGCCATGGCCTTTTGAAGGATGCATCCCTGAATTAGCCTGGAGTGATTTGGGGAACCATGGAAACCCAAATCTGGATGCCCGGACGGGGATTCGAACCGGAGACCTACCGAATACGAGGCCAGAACGTTAACCGTTCACCCACCACGCTCGATCCCCAGTTTTCGCCTCATACACTATACATTTCACAAACAAAAATACACTCATCACAGAGAATGCAATATATACGAATCGCAGGAGATTTAGCGCTCCCCATTGGAGTACAATCCTTCTGGTAAGTGGGAGGGTCACCAATCAGTCACATCCTTACAGATTCATGATGATCAGTACCCATGATTCAAAGAGGCCTCCTCACTTAATGTCTGAAATTCGCTCATAAACAACAGTAATTAAGTTTGATCTAAAAGGTTAACAATTTTCATTCATTTAATTTAAAATATTAGAGTAATTTTTATGAAACGGATCGGAAAAAAGTTTTCTTACTGACGTAAATGTATACTTGTTACTAGTTAAAAAAATATCATTGCTGTGCACTATACTCATAAAGCTCTTTCAGATTAAAAGAGACTATTCTACTAGAAAGATAATACATGTTACCATGTTAGTGACATTAATACTAAATATGTATTTCCTTCCTGTTGAATGACTCTTACAGCTGAATGCTGAGCCGATTAAGAATAACGAAATACTAGCAGTCGTAATTAGGTAATAAAAGTATTTGTTCCTAAAATGAAATGGACAGGACAAACCTAAAACCGAACAACTGCAGTTTGACGGTATCGGTTCTAGTAAATTGAAAGCTTACTACGTATTAATAGATTAAATGAAATTAAAAAAAAAAAAAAACAGTTTACGTAACCATAGGAAATTATTGCCGAACATCTCAACCGAAGAAGAGATGTTGATGTTTAATAGTGACAGGACGTACGATTAATATGCTTTCATAATTCCTCTGTGCTTCAGAAAACTCAGGGAGAACATTTTACTTCATAAAGGAAAAGTATTCAGCATTTCTACTCGATTTCATAAATTCGTTTCAATATCTAACACTCCAGAATGACAAACCACGTAGATAATACATTAGAATAAATTAAAATTCACACGACTGTCGTTTCTAAAGCCACTTCTCTCTAAGAGATAATTTATACTATACAAATTTTTAAAGTTTTATGGAATCAAAAAATACTTTTCTGATAATAATAATAATTCCGTGTGGTCGTAATGACCTGGTGACAGGGTTTCTATTGGCTGTGCAATCCGCCCCTGTCGTAGCCGCCTTAACCTAGCTGACTATCCTGCCGGGTACAGGTGACATACAGTTTAACGTGGAATCCGAACAACGGAAGCGTTCTGGCGTACTACACATTACACAGCAAAATGTGGTAGAGGTGAAGGTCGGTTTAAGGGCCTATGAAAATCCCCGTCGAGACAGTGATTCGAACCGGGGACCATTGGGTCCTCAAACACCTTAACCACTGAACCACCAGACCGCTACTTTTCTGACATTTATCAGTTGGGACATATTTCAATTTAATATTGGATAAATCAAGATATGATCCCGCGTTCGGGCACCACAATACTGTATCAGGGAGATACAATTGAACCAGGTTCCAGTCCTGCACCCGCCTACAGACTGTCAGTATCGCTGACATCATTTAATTGACGTTTTCAGGTGAAGTCACTGTCGTCCCAGCTGCTGAGGGTTACTGTTAATTTACGAGAAGAAATATCACACAGGTCTTCGTTTTACTGGATATAAGTTTTAGTTGCATTGATAGCCGGATGATTTTTGCCAAAGTTTACACGTTGAGGGATATGATTTCCGAGTAGACGTTAATGGCATTGTTTCGTTTTGAGCATCAAGGTTGGAATAGTTTTGAGTATGTCTAAAATTAAAACCTGTCTACTGTAAGCAGGTGTATCGTCTCGTTTTTATTTCAATTTTGACACTGAGTGTAATGAGAAAAATAAGTAATTAATGGAACTAGTATCGCAGTTGTTAGGTCGTAAGTAATTCTGGCTTTTGCTCAGGATTATTGCTCTGTGGACATTTCTCGGTACTTTCAGGAGACGTAATACCAGTAGCATAGCTTTATTTCACACGAGCAACGCTCATTGAACAATCAATGGCTGTAAAAAGGTTTCAACATTTAAACAAACAGAATCAGTTATTGCGGACTGCTCCATTCGTTCATACTGTAAGTATACTATGGAGGTTCTAGAAGAAATGTAATAAATCTACTTAATATTCACATTTACGTTTCTCACATTTCTTCTTTCTGTTTAAGACATTATCTTGTACTACTTTTTGGCATTTGAACTGCAGTAGTATACAGCAATAGCAATTAAGGGTCGCTTAGGTTGCTTAGAGCAATTGAATGTAACTGACATAAGCTTGGTGAAATGCGGTGAAACCATTTGAATCTTGAATTATATTCACTTTGTAACGAGCCGCGCTGTCGCCACGTTACAAGGTGCATTTTTATTATATATGTAATAATATAAGAGTAATTTACATAAATCTTGGGCGACCACGTGAATAGATTTTTGTTGTAATTTTATAAAGTACGCAAGATTCCAAGTGAGGACTGTAATGAAATGGTGAACTTATACAGTGTATCGTAGCAAAGCGAATATTCAAGAATTATTGAGCTATGTAGGCTTGAAGCTAATCTTGGTGTTCCCGAGCCTTGGCGACAAAAAGTCGCGGATTTGGGATTTGCCAGACCACACACCCTGCTCCCTGGGGATGGGTCACTCACCGAGCGGGAAAAGCCTGCCGTCCGAAACCCGAATGTTCTCTCGCCCGGCGAACTTAGCCGAATATGTCCGACCTCTGTTGGATTCTTTGGCCAAATCACATATCGAGGATATCACGTGACATTAGGTGCCGACCTGAAGGTCCAATCAAAATGAGCGTATAACTCAAAATCCTGGGAATTTTTGTTGTATGTGAGCTTCGAGACTACAAATGGGCGGAGCAAGAAGTTTCCTCGTGGACCGAAGAGCGGGAGCTGACATTCTAGATTCTAACTTCGATCGCACCAGTCTGAGGTTGACTTGGAAAGTTGACTTCTTTCGCTAACCGCAGCTTGCCTTGCTGGAGCAAGGTTATCACCGCAACACAGCCGGTAATGCGATGATGCGCATTGCCAGACCAGAGATGCCTATAGCCGACTTGTGAGATAATCTCACATATCGTGGGTCCGCTACACTCATCACAGACATCAGACGCAGAACTACAATGGTAATTGATTACGACCAAGCCATGTGATTGTGCATTCCGTGAAACAGAACCCGTAAGCGACTTTGAGAGGATAGGTCCATGTTCTCACTTTGTAATTGTAAAAACCCCTGAGCTAGCGGCATAATTTGCCAGAACTAGTTATTTTCGAATGATATATTGTTCATTCTGGCGCCCATGATTTTCTTTTTAACTGTAAAGTCACAGTATTATGATGCCTTTGTCTGAGGTAGTCATAACTTGTATTTTTCATTGTTTCCAGTTGTCATTATTTCTTGCATTTTGATTCTGAGATATTTAAAAGTAAATATACAATTGTTTGCTTGCTCATGACGGCTAATTGTAACTCTGAGCGTTGCTTTTATGATTTTGCCAATTTGTGTTAATGTTAACGGTAAATTCGCTCAGACTTGTAATCGCCAGTGATAAGAAAATAAATGTCATATTGTGACAATTTTCCTAAATTCCAACTAACGTCGAGATTCTTGCTAAATTAATAAATTTCCACTCCTTCATAATAAATTAAAATTAAAATCCACAATTATTAATCATAAAGGTATGAAAGATAATTGTAATGTGGTTTGCCCACCAAGGCACCCACCACATAATGTCGCCCAACGCTGGTGCCAGATGAGACATTACTTCTTAATGTCTGCGAATTGGTGGCACTAATTCAAATTATAAGTTTGAGCCCAAATTCAGAAAGTTTCATGGAATGTTGCACATGGTTTTTGGCTGTTTTATTATTCTTGTAGTCAATAGATATTCATACAAGATTTTATTTTGATGTTTCACTTGTATTTTAATGCATAAAGTTCATTTTGTTTCAATGCATAAAATTTATTTTGTTTCAACGCATTAAAAGAAGTTCATTTGTGTATTTCAATTGAGATGCAATACACTTTGTATTATAACAATTTTGTGATCAGTTTAAAATTTTTAAATGAGTAACTTCAGTGTTGATTTCTTAATGCATGGTAGCTGCTAAGAAAATTAAAGACACGCATGTTTTGCCCATGTGTTTGAAAGTAAGTCTGCTTTCATGGTGTTGTGTTGCATGATTCATCGTTGCTTTTCTCTTGCTGTATTTTGGAGGGGTACATGTATTTGTGTGTATTGAAATTCGCGGTATTTTTGTTGCTAGTGAATTTAGATTTCGTCATTGCACAATAGCGGTGTAAATTCATTGTTTGTGTGTTCATATGAAGCTACGATCTCGTACGATAAAAGATTTCGATATGGAAGATCACTCTGATAGGCAAAAATCTCCCGAAATCATGAACGAGGTTCAGTTAACAGAATGCGGAATATTGGCTGCAGGGGAGGGGAACGTAAGTTCTGAAGTTCCGACCCACTCATATAGTTCGCAGTCTACTTTGTCACCACAGGAAGATATGGAAAATTTTCCGTCACCTGTAGGTGAAATGACGCAGAATACGCCCACACATTCAGAACAGACACAACAAATGGCCCAAATTCCTGTAGAGTCACCACCCCCATCATTACAGCAAGTGCTAAACATGTTGACTGCATTAGGGCAGCAATTTGATTCACAAAGGCAGGAATCAAGCAGGCAATTTCTGGAACTAAACAAGCATTTTGAAGCACTGTTTGATTCACAAAGGGAAGACTTTAATGAGGAATTTAATTCACCATTTGATTCCTGTATCAAGCATATTGATGCACGATTTAATTCCCAAGAGAAGTTGATGAACAATATGCTTAATAACTTAAGCGGGCCAGTTGATCCACAAAAGGAGGGATTAAAGAAAAATTCTGAGTCACAAAAACACACAGAAGTATCAACTACTGCGATTACCGATGAATGGATCGAAATTGCACAAGTAGAACCAACCCAAAATACAGACCAACAGCTGGTAAACTCTGAGGAATGCGAGCATTCCACCATTACGTCTGTCGATTGTATGGTCGAAGCAGTTCCGGAAATACAAATTTTCAATCGGACACTGCTCGAAGACGTGACAGTGACGCGGCAGATTACTGAGCATAGTGTCAGCAAAAGCGTTGATACAGTGCAAAAGTCACTGCAGATCGCAGTTGTGAGTACGGAATGCGTCTGGTCAGACGCGCAGTTCCGGAAAACTTGTGTAAAGCGTTTCGGTTTGAGTATCCATGGAACAGAAAGGCATGATAGCATATACACCGCCATGATCGAAAAGCAACGGGAAATTTTTCTGTGCCCGTTCAGGTCAAAAGACAAGTATTTTGCTGCAGAAACTAAATTCTGGCAGATCAATGAAATCAGCTGGAAGGGAAGACAGACGAGAATGTTGTGTAACCCAGGTACCTGGTCGTCAGCTGAGCCCATTAGCAAGGCTAAGGGATACGCTAGCACAATGCGTCTTCCGAGAATTTTGTTAGGGAGCGCAGATGTTGGACTTAGGGTCATCACTGAGTGCCGAACGTTTCTCGCCTCGCATCAGCGTTTTATCGCATTCAATAAATATGCGATGAGCGTGTATTCCGAAAGGAATTATGTGATAAAAAGAATCCATGGACGTCTCAAATTCGCCTTGTAGGCATTGTTCAACAAGTTGTGTAGCATGCCAAATACGTTGACGAAAAGGCTGACTATGAATTGACCGATTTGAATCATAAAAAAGGGGGAAATTAAATGTACAGTACACATTCTTTTAGGTTAGACGCCTTACCGAAATTAATCATGCTTGAAAAACGCCGATGCCGGTTTCGCTAGTCTAAACCGTCTGTTTTGCTGGAAAGATTAGATAAACGGAAAATTAAAATTCCAGTTACCAAAATTTGCACTTACAGTTAAAGCTACTTAGGATGTTTCCATAGTCGGAATTTGTAATGCTTATTTCGCTAGTCCGAACTTCATATTTTGTCCACGTGAAATATTAATAGTCACTTTTGACTTTCACGCTGTTAATTGGACTTGATTTGATAAAAATCTTGAAATATTAAATGTTTTCCGGAGCCGAATAAATTGATACGCACTCGCGGAAGATGAAGCGCCATTAGCAAACACAATTTCTTGTCTTCGCAATCACAATGAATCTGACAGCGATACAAATATTGTGATATGCTTTCTAAGATGTATTCTGTGACATAAACGAAAAGGGTTTCAACATTTTGTGATGCATGAGTTCGATGTAACGTTTTACCTTAGGTAGTTGCATTCTATCTTTTCTGAGCAGAAGTGTACAGCGAGCGTAATATCGCTTTGTCTGTGTTGATCGAAGATCGCAAGTTATCTCGTCAACGAACTTTACTTCTTTGTTTGTGTGTATCTGTAAAGGGTGGCTAACGTGCCATAGATAATGCCCTATAGAACACGAAACCTTGCCAGAAAGATTTGTTTAAATTGAGTTGGTCATCACAGAAATTAGGAATCTTAAATTGGATTACAGATATAAAGGAGAGTTTTCACAATACCTTGCTGTTATTTTGCTAACGATAGAGGGAGGTCGAAGAGCAAAAAGTTAAAGGCGACTGCGTTTGTAAGGCTAAAGGGGAAAAACTTTATTTACGGGATATATTCAATAATTCAGCTAACTTTGCAAGTTAAGGTAATTATATTTGATGCTAACTTCAATTAAAAGGGAATTTTGTATATGATAATTGCACAGATGGTGAAGACGTGAACAATAAGATTATTGGTGATATCGAAGTTTTTCATGCTATATCATTTCATACTAAGTAACGGTATCGAGGGAGCTGGGGACAGTTACCCTCGAACAGCTGAGCTCATTAGTGCAGGTAAGCAGTGGCTCAACCGGCAGTTTCCGAGAATTAGCAGGTAGCGAATACCCCAGGATGAATGAGAAGGGAAACAAGTCGTTCCACGCCTCGTTCTAGCGGTATTTCGCGTACCCTTACTGTAAATTGTATAGTATTCCGTAAATTAGATTAAAACTATTGTTGGACAGTATACATTTAGCTCAGAATTGTGTGTACTCACCGAAAATAATTGCAATGTTTATATTTTTGCTTTATATAGATTTGTAGTGTTCTGCTAGCGTGAAATCTCAAAATTGCTTTGTATTGGCAAAAGGAACACCTGAGATCGGACCTTTCTATGCACAAAGCTTATAACCTTTTTCATACAAGCTAAAGAAGCATAAGTGTATAAAAGGAAAATATTCGCTAACTGGGATGGATTTTCGGCTTAAAACGTGGAGTAAACGATATGTTAAAACGGTTATAATAACTCCTAAATAAAGAGAAATATTATATTCTTTGAATGTCAAGATAATCTCGAGTCATCAATAGACCCGTTGTGAAGGAATCGTAATGTTACTGAGGAATGATAGTTACGCTATTCATTATCCTTTCATTTATGTGCGGAGTGGTTATGTGCAGGGTTCGCTTGTATGCAAAGATGCTACAACGACTTTGGTTGACGATGAAAGTTCACGTCAAACCGCATAATGTGTATAATGTCTCATATGGGAATGGTAAATTTTATAGAAATTCCATTACATATACCCATGAGCAAATACAGGTACCTTTCGCCATAAAATTCGCAATCACTTCACAGACGGTATGTTAAAAGTTAGAGATGTCGACACATGAGAGACTAATTAGGAGACCACCTAACATTCAACCAGTAAGGTTCATAATTTACGTAACACACGAAAACATGTACTTAATTCGTTCATTCCACACCGCGTAGAATTATAAGTAAATGCCGCGTCATTCAAATCTAAGATTACAGTTAGTGATGTTTGACCATGAACACGAACACACCTTCTCTATGAAATGCTTGTTCAATTAACCGTCGGTCATGACGCAAATCACGTCACCGAATCCGACTAAACTATTCCGTTGTTTTGAGATTAAAACCGCGCAATGTAATGAGATATTTTACGCTCACCTCTAGCATCTTTATGGATGTTTGTTGAAGGCAGAATTATTTTTATGCACATGAGTAAAACATCACGCTAAATTGTAAATACAATGTATAGTTCAACCACTTTCTGCATAAGTGGTCTCAAAATGTTTTGTTTTATTAATGTGTTTCATTTTAGTGATTTAATGATAAGATTTGATACAAGTTATTTCAAGATTATTATTTAAACATGTATGTAAATAATTTCTTTTCATGTATATTTTAGTATTGTGTTTAATATAACTTTGTATTTGGGAAGGCTACCTGAATTCACGTGCTTCTGTTTGTAAAGAATTGTAAGACGGCCAAAAGGACATATGCTCCCGTTATATATTCACCTTACAAGGCAGGAATACCGATGGTTATTGGAATCACATTTAAAATTAATGTAATTATAAAAATGCTTAAGTTTTTGTTGAGTCACAATGGAGATAGAATTAGGTAGTTAAAAATAAAATTATTGTACCATAATTTCATTTTTCACCAACGGCCGGCCATATTGTAACGAGCCGCGCTGTCGCCACGTTACAAGGTGCATTTTTATTATATATGTAATAATATAAGAGTAATTTACATAAATCTTGGGCGACCACGTGAATAGATTTTTGTTGTAATTTTATAAAGTACGCAAGATTCCAAGTGAGGACTGTAATGAAATGGTGAACTTATACAGTGTATCGTAGCAAAGCGAATATTCAAGAATTATTGAGCTATGTAGGCTTGAAGCTAATCTTGGTGTTCCGAGCCATTGGCGACAGAAAGTCGCGGATTTGGGATTTGCCAGACCACACACCCTGCTCCCTGGGGATGGGTCACTCACCGAGCGGGAAAAGCCTGCCGTCCGAAACCCGAATGTTCTCTCGCCCGGCGAACTTAGCCGAATATGTCCGACCTCTGTTGGATTCTTTGGCCAAATCACATATCGAGGATATCACGTGACATTAGGTGCCGACCTGAAGGTCCAATCAAAATGAGCGTATAACTCAAAATCCTGGGAATTTTTGTTGTATGTGAGCTTCGAGACTACAAATGGGCGGAGCAAGAAGTTTCCTCGTGGACCGAAGAGCGAGGAGCTGACATTCTAGATTCTAACTTCGATCGCACCAGTCTGAGGTTGACTTGGAAAGTTGACTTCTTTCGCTAACCGCAGCTTGCCTTGCTGGAGCAAGGTTATCACCGCAACACAGCCGGTAATGCGATGATGCGCATTGCCAGACCAGAGATGCCTATAGCCGACTTGTGAGATAATCTCACATATCGTGGGTCCGCTACACTCATCACAGACATCAGACGCAGAACTACAATGGTAATTGATTACGACCAAGCCATGTGATTGTGCATTCCGTGAAACAGAACCCGTAAGCGACTTTGAGAGGATAGGTCCATGTTCTCACTTTGTAATTGTAAAAACCCCTGAGCTAGCGGCATAATTTGCCAGAACTAGTTATTTTCGAATGATATATTGTTCATTCTGGCGCCCATGATTTTCTTTTTAACTGTAAAGTCACAGTATTATGATGCCTTTGTCTGAGGTAGTCATAACTTGTATTTTTCATTGTTTCCAGTTGTCATTATTTCTTGCATTTTGATTCTGAGATATTTAAAAGTAAATATACAATTGTTTGCTTGCTCATGACGGCTAATTGTAACTCTGAGCGTTGCTTTTATGATTTTGCCAATTTGTGTTAATGTTAACGGTAAATTCGCTCAGACTTGTAATCGCCAGTGATAAGAAAATAAATGTCATATTGTGACAATTTTTCCTAAATTCCAACTAACGTCGAGATTCTTGCAAAATTAATAAATTTTCACTCCTTCATAAAAATTAAAATTAAAAATCCACAATTATTAATCATAAAGGTATGAAAGATAATTGTAATGTGGTTTGCCCACCAAGGCACCCACCACAAACTTTTAGAAAGAAAATAAATTATAAACATTCTTATCTGTTCATAAAAATAACTTCTGAAATTATTTATGCGAAACATTCCTCAAGCTATCAGTCATATTTCATTACTACTTATAATCTTTACAGAGATTTCGCAGAAAAGTAATGTTTGAAAACAATATGTGCATGAAAAGACAAAAAATATTGGAGTGTGTTATACCATGTGAGGAGACATATCAAAGTTTTTCTCGTTTCATCATTCACCTCACTGCGCACAAAGTCCGAGTTATTGGAGTCGGCGAAGCGTTCGGTTGTCAAGTACCCTCGTTCTTTGACAATTCTGCCGTGTATAATAGAAAACAGAGGAGTGCGTGCTTCGTCTGACATCATACTATAGACATTCGGCACAATACCACGCTGCAGTAGCGAATAAAGGAAAGAAGTAGCACTTGTAAGTAATCCACCAAAATGACTCAATTTCAGGGGGTAGGAAGCAAACGCTTCCACATGTAAAAATTTGTGACGATTGGCTGCGGGTAGTAAATCAACAGGTCTATCACCTCTGACCCAGTAGTTGGTTGATTGATTGTGGTTCCATTATGAGTAGTAAAATTTCACAAACAGTTCAGTCGGGAGAATGACAGAGGGAATCCGTTGGTCCAGTACAAAGATACACTTTTAGCCATATATATATATATATATATATATATATATATATACATATATCGTGACTTCCGCAACAGGACTACACATCGCTAAAAAGTAATTAACGAAGTACTTATCATGGCGACCGTGGACAGACATTGTATTTTATGACATCTGTAAGATAACAGATGTCAAATTACCAAAAGCATCTGTATCACTAAAGTACAAATTTTCGGAGTTTTAAACCTTGCAGCAACGGCGAGCTACTGACGTAGAACGATAGACATGGCGCAGTTGGAAAACCTGAACGAGTGATTCAACCAGCGATTGCTCGAGATACGACAACCTGGTGTCTCCTCGAAGGCAAGAGGGGATTTTTTGGGCCTAGGACACGAGCTTTCTTCGGCGCCAAGACTGCGTGTTTCGATGATCGACGAGAGAAGTGTGTGTACAGTTTGTGAAGTGTTTTGAAGAGTAGTGCTACGCGAAGAAAGAAAAAGTGATAAGTGCAGTTTGTGAAGTGTTTTGAAGAGTAGTGCTACGCGAAGAAAGAAAAAGTGATAAGTGCAGTTTGTGAAGTGTTTTGAAGGGTAGTGCTACGCGAAGAAAGAAAAAGTGATAAGTGCAGTTTGTGAAGTGTTTTGAAGAGTAGTGCTACGCGAAGAAAGAAAAAGTGATAAGTGCAGTTTGTGAAGTGTTTTGAAGAGTAGTGCTACGCGAAGAAAGAAAAAGTGATAAGTGCAGTTTGTGAAGTGTTTTGAAGAGTAGTGCTACGAGAAGAAAGAAAAAGTGATAAGTGCAGTTTGTGAAGTGTTTTTGAAGAGTAGTGCTACGCTAAGAAAGAAAAAGTGATAAGTGCAGTTTGTGAAGTGTTTTGAAGAGTAGTGCTACGCGAAGAAAGAAAAAGTGATAAGTGCAGTTTGTGAAGTGTTTTGAAGAGTAGTGCTACGCGAAGAAAGAAAAAGTGATAAGTGCAGTTTGTGAATTGTTTTGAAGAGTAGTGCTACGCGAAGAAAGAAAAAGTGATAAGTGCAGTTTGTGAAGTGTTTTGAAGAGTAGTGCTACGCGAAGAAAGAAAAAGTGATAAGTGCAGTTTGTGAATTGTTTTGAAGAGTAGTGCTACGCGAAGAAAGAAGAAGTGATAAGTGCAGTTTGTGAAGTGTTTTGAAGAGTAGTGCTACGCGAAGAAAGAAAAAAGTGATAAGTGCAGTTTGTGAAGTGTTTTGAAGAGTTGTGCTACGCGAAGAAAGAAAAAGGG
>CM061921.1:94325730-94358514 GCA_031002005.1 Vandiemenella viatica | reverse complement strand
GGAATTTCTACTACGCAGGCTATATTTACGATGCGATCTGTAGCAGGGAAAGTTTTCTATATAGGAAGAATTTCAATTAGGTACTAGCGGTTTTTCTATTGTTTTGGGGGTTTTACTGAAGCCTATTTTGGAAGAAGCCTCATTTATAGATAAATATGAACGGAAAAATTCATACCCTTGTATCAGTATCCATTGTTACCTTATCTTATCACTTACCAAATCATGTGATAGATAACTATATAGGTAATTCATACAATATGTGTAGAAAAGGTTTCTACAGCATTAGTAATATGTGTAGTCATTGAGATAGTTTTCACTTATTACTTGGCTTATAATAGAGTAAGAACCCGAAGCAGATGGTTGCTTGCATCGTAATGGAGTAATTGTGTTAGTATAAGTATGTTTTGTTAGTATATTAAGAAAGGTCTATTGAAGCCAGGTATGAGCCAATGTAAGATTTCTTTACGTATTAATACCGATTAAAGATCTGTGAATATTTTGCTTATTGGAAGCATCGTGGTTTTTTCTGCAATTAAACGTATTCATTTAAAGTACAATTCTGTCGTGATTGCCAACAATGATCACCTTTGCGACAGCTTTAAATAACTCGAGTAAGTATTAGATATCATGTAATGTAAGCATAATTCGTGTGAAAATACAGTTTGGACCATAATTGTTTTAAATCAACGAGATTAACAGCGGAAAGATACCTTCTTGACAATTTAATGAATCAGTTTATAGTTAGTCGCCACACATTAACGATCACAGAATCAGTAACTTAATAGATAACTCACACCGTTTTAAAGACTAAAGATTATTTTGTGTTATTCTGCTCATGCAACGTTTATTTCTGAGGGAAATACGTAGAATAATTCCAGATATAAAATCGCGTGTGATTTTAAGTCTCATGTGGTGATTAATTTTAACTCGTGACGCATGGTGGCACCTCAGCAAATCATGACGTAAAAAGTCTTAATTTTTGGTAAATTTCCCCATAAAACAACTGCTTACACTGTCGATCATATTATAAAATGAACGTGAACCTCATTTAAGGTACTAGTTACAAAAAAGTCCCTTATTTCCCTCGATTCGAGATATTTAAGTGGTTAATTTTATCAACATTATCATTAGTATACCTTGAGCATACCACTTGTCCACGAAGTAAAGTGATAACAAGTGACGAAGTTACGGCTTCATTTCGCAAAGATATGTCACAGTTTTCCGTCAAAAGTTACCTGCTTATCCTTCTAAGATTTTTTTTAGTCGGAAGCATTTTCTCGTAGTGAGTATATGTATTGTAGACTGTGCTTTTACACAACAAACGACTTCTCACTGGTAATATGGTGTTGGATTATACCAAAGTAGCTGCGTCATTCATATAGCTCTGAGAAAAATTCATTCTTCAATTTGAAATTTCCGACTTCGATTATGTTAGCCGGTAAAAACAACTTGAAACCACACCAATAATTGTAACTCAAAAACAAACTTTTTTTCGTTGAGATTTTATTACTGAAAATAATGTCATTTCCATGAAAAACAATTATTTATGTTTCTTAAGTTTCTTGGCTTTTTTTTCGTTTCTTTTTGGGAAATGCTGTACATGATTTACAGTGAAAGTACTGACTTTGTCAGTCTATGCATCTAAGTCAATGATCAAATACGACATTGTGCAGGTTTTGAATGATAGACCCTACAGTATAGCTGGATCGGTGTTTAAGTTCACCTAAGATGAAGTAACTGTGCAAATGTGATATTCGTTCCCTAGAAATAGTTCAGCAATCTTATTAGAACTGGTTTCACGCCACAACTGAAAATTGCGAGGTGTGTTCAGATTTAAATAATAACTTATTACTAATTAAAAAAAATAAAACTAGAAAGTAATTTATGAGCTGATAAAATATTCTAGAGATTCCAGCCACTCAAAATGACCAAAACCTGGAACGTTTCGAATGTCAAATTTTCCTTCCTCGTTCTCAACCAGCCGAAGGGCATTTTTTATGGCAGAGGGCGTTCGCATATGACATACTAAACATAGCTCTTCCTTATGCTGGCGTTGCCGTAATTTGCATAGTGTTATTTTTCAACAGGCTCTTTCATTTTCAATAAAATGAGATCATCTTATACGCATTCGTTGATGTTTCTTTTATTTACTGTGTTACGTATGGTTTATTCCAGAAATGTTTCATCCATCAAAACATTACATTATTAAAAGCCGCTTCATGTCTTCGAAAATATGTGTAAGGTTAGCTCCAAAAATAAATGAACTATAACAATTTTTTTTTTTTTTTACTTAACTAAATTGCTTCGATTAGAATGAAGCATTCATCAAATAAAAGGTGTTAAATACTGTAGATCATTCAGAAACACCATACAAGTATGAATCTAAAACTAAAAAATGAAAACCTGATACAAACCCAATTTATTGTTGTTGAAATTTTGGTAGGTTGATATTTAGCGAGAGGACAAAACATACACGCAGGTATTTGTATACTTCTAAAATAAGTCGGTGTTGACGAATCAGTACATATTTTAGTACAAACTAAAAGGTATTAAAGAGGATGTTCATAGAAACCAAACTTGTATGAGGAAAATTAAAAAACAACGAAGATACAGTAAATTTCAAACTTACCAAACTTTTAAGAAAAAACTAAACAGGGACATGGTTAAGTCCACGAGTTTGAATCAAATATATCGAATTACTACGTACGAAGAATATTGCAATGAAAAGTGTGCACCAGATCCGATGCCATATTTTATTTACAAGGATCTTAATAAACACAACCGAGAAAAAACTGGTAGGCCTAGTATACCTAGAAGGGGCTTCAAACCACTAATCTCGAACACGTAATAATAGAGACTATAGTGGTAGCTGAACACTTTGAATGGACGCTTTAGACACTGAGGTGTCATTTTAACAATATGTTTTTGAAATGAAAGTTTCTGGGATCAAACAGGAATCCTTCGGTGATGCATCGAAACTTCATGGCTGGGCTGAGTTCACATAGCAGGACACAAAACAGGTATACGTAACCTCACCGGGATTCCACGCTGCGTCCAGTCGATAATGGCAGCAGTTCTACTTCACTGCGCTAAATCCTTTATGTCGCAACTTCATAATCCTATCAAGTAAATGGGACGTTCAGTTGTTCGTGACCATGTCTGGCTGGGATTCGAACCCAGTACAAAGCCCAGATAAATAAAAAAATGTTTATCGCAAAGGCAATGCTGTTTTTAGGCTACACATGGTAATAAAAACTGAAAAATAGGTTCCTTTGCACCTGTGCACATGTCCTAACCACAACGACATCGATTAAATGTCTAAGGGTAGGTTAACAGAGCAGGATGGGCTGTATTTACAAGTATGTACGAAAAAATAGTAATAATGACTGATAGTCTAGTATTTCTGAAATACAAGGTGCTAATATATCAAATTTTGAAAGCCAGTTATAATCAGTTTCTTCGTTTCCGTGCACCTCGGAATTTTAGGATTTAGTCAAATCCGTGTACATTCGTAAAATAGAATTTTTTTATTAGGTATATAAATGGAGGTTAAACAATTTTGATCATTCAAGCTTTACAAATCTCTCCCAAGTAAGGCATCGGGTAGGAGTGGCATTAATTAAATATTTCTTATGCTTGTAGAAGACAAAAAGAGATGAAAATCTAATGTACTATGTTTGATCACATGTGGCTATAGTTTCACAGCCAAAGGTTGAAAACCTTACATGTGAGGAGCAAATGAGTTACGCCTAACGGATATGGTGGCCTAGTATCACCCTCATCCTGCCTACTGTTTCTATGAGTATATAGAAGACGATGATGTAATCGTTTCATGTGTGGAGTTGTGTTGACCAGGTGAAAAAGATTTTGCCGTCTGCACTATCATATACACTGAACTCCATTCACATTGAGAGGTGGTTTCCGATTTAGGAACACGATTTGGTGATTAGAAACTGGTCATCCGCCGTCGAAATATTAAGCGATTTGCCATTTTGGTTTCTTTTTTTCATAGACGCGCGGGCAGGTCGACAGCTCAATATCTAGAAGGTGCACATATTCTGTTCAGCCACATGCACTACCTGCGAATCAGACCCAGCGCTGTTCGATTGAGAGCTTCCTGGCATCTCCGGCAGATGGCAGAGTTAGCCACTCCGAGTACCAATGCAAACGAAACTCCTAGCTTGCTAACAAGAAATGTGCGTACCTTAATTCAAACTTACTTAACTAGGATCGAGGCCACACCCTTCAATTATGGCCCTGAAAAGCAGCAAAAAAGGAAGGAAAAATACAGATAGCCTGCCGTAATTTATTGGTGTGATGCGGCAATCCAACGGAGATCCGATTTTTTCCCCTAAAGGGGGCATCCATAAATTACGTGAGGTGAAATAGGGGGGGGGTCCGACGAAATCTCACCAGATCTCACCAAGGGGGAGGGGGGGGGTATACGGAAATCTCACGTGAGATTTTGCGAAAAATTTGGGGACAGTAGAGCAAAAAAAGTTCTACAATTTGCGGCAAAGTCGATTTTAGGAGGTTATTTCGTCAAAAAAGTTAGGGTGTGACCTAAAAAAAAATGTCTACAAAAGTTTCCAGGGCGATTTCTAGGGGGGTTTCTCACGGACCAGATCTCACCAGAGGGGGGGTGGGCGGCCAGATCTCACGAAATCTCACCAGGGGGGAGGGGGGTCCAGAAATCCGGAAAAACACCTCACGTAATTTGTGGATGCCCCTAATTGCGTCGAGGTCATTAGAGACGGGATGGGATTGGGGACAATGGACGGAAAGGAATTCGGCCGTTGCCTTTGGAGGTAAGTATCTCGGCATTCGCCTGGAGTGATTTGGGGAAACCATGGAAAACTCATATCGGGATGCCCGGACGAGGATTCGAACACACGTCCTCCCGATTGCGAGGCCAGGGTGTTACCGCTCACCCGCCACGCTCTGTATATGAAGATCTGAGATCCACTCTGGCGTTACATAATTTTAATTAGATGTTATCTTTCTATTCAGGTGGAAACAAAATGCGACTGGATTAAAGAACGTGTTCATAACAAGGCAAAATAGTTCTTAGTGGAAGATCTAAAACTCCGCTTTAATTCGAATCCTTCCTACTCTGAAGTAGTTTCATCATTCCCATATATTCACTGAAAAAATATTGTTCAAATACGTGTTTCGCACATTCCAGTCGTTGCAGATCTGTTTTATTACAACCCGTATTAACGAAATAAACAGCCCCATAAGATTTATAAAATGATCCCTATCTTGTCTCTTCTTTTTGTAAGATTATTTCGTAAACACCTTTTGTTCACACCTCAATTCCAAAAGCAAATTTCGTTTTTATTTGATTTTAGAAGATGGGTGTTTGCATTTAAGAGACGATTTGTTATTAATTCAAGAAGGATCATATAGGGAGCACTAACCAGTTTCTTGTTTGTGACGTTGGGAGTGTGGCCACATTTCAGGGATTAACTCCATTTATAGACACTAGTATGTGAGGTCTTCTCACCAAATTGCCTTCCGATTCTTCCACCTACTTCTCATTATTGCATTTTACCTCGTAAAGAAATTTAATAATAAGCAGTTGTGAACAAATTTCTAATTCACTCATATCTTCAAACAATTAACACTGCAAGCTAGTAGATATTGACTGAAATAGGTTAGCACTGGTTCACACGTATTAGGCAATGCTACCAGATTAAGAATTTAATTCTTTTTCCAGGAAATGAACTGAAAAAATTAAATGAATAACTTTTTTAAAAATGATTATTTACTTTGTATATTTTCTTGCTTCCGCCATCGTTTGTTACTACTTTATTCCTTAATAACAAAATTAACACACTGATTTTACAAATTCTGTTCCGTTTTGGTCATTTGGCCTACTGTATACACTTGGAGACTATTCAGTAGTCATAGAAGTCTAATGCCACATTTTTTCCCGTTTCTCTTATACCTTCACAACATGTTCTTGATTGCAGAACATAACGCGTTCAAAAAACTTAAAAATATGGCATTTGAATACAATGTCATATAACCAATTTCACTATCATGAGTCTCTCAATATGTATACGGGTAAATTTTCGCTTCAACTAGCAATTCATTCATACTGCACAGGACGGACATAACCCTCAGTTTAAATTATCCAAGTCCGACACCGTATTCCTTTCGGGGACCCTGGAATCTTTGTTGGATTATTATAGCCATTGCATAACATACTTCAGCTGAAACATGAAATACTGAAATCATGTTGCATTCATAAAGAACATATAGATTTGTGTCTACTTAAAAGTTATGCTTATGAAGGGAAAATTGATTTTAAATAAATCCTGCAACAGCTGAAGATGAACGGGAACTGATATGAGAGAGATTATTCCGCTTCAGGTATAATTAGAGTTTTTTTAAAAAGTTTTTATCATCAACATATTAGGCAGAAGTCTACAAAGAATGATGTTCAGCAAACTCTAGGAAACAGGGCTGAAATTTGACAGATGTGGCTATTTTAATGAAATACAGATCACTGCACATTTCCTAAGATTATACAATATAGAACCAAGACGCGGTGATGGAAAACAGATCAACTCAAAACTACATTCGGTTGTTATTTCTACGGAAAAATAAAAAAAGTCAGCAATGAAAAAACTTTTTGATATGAAGACAAATGAATCCTCTAGCTCCAAAGGAAATAATGGACAGTTTGCCAAAAACAGTGAAGGAGTTTAAAGTTGTAATTCGTAAAGGACAGTGGTAGGTAGGCGGTGAAACATCTGACATGGGAAAGTGGGTATGCGCGTGTGTTGCATCGTTTTTGTTTTAACTTATGGCTTTACGCCTCGTCGACGTCGAGGTCATTAGAGGCAGGATTGGATTGGGAGCAAGGAACGGGAAGGATTTCGGCCATGGTCTTTTGATGGAAGCATCCCGGAATTCGCCTGGAGTGATTTGGGGAAACCATGGAAAACACAAATCTAGATGCCCGGACGGGGATTCGAACCCGCGATTTTCAAAATTTGAGGCCAGAGCGCTACCGCTCACCCATCACGCTCGGTCACAGAGGTTTCAATATTGTTTCTGCAGAGGGAAACAATACGACTGAACCCGGTTTTAATCGAGTTTACTTTTCATGTTGCATATTTTCTGAGAGACTGAAGCACAATCAAGTAAAAAAAAAAAAAAAAAAAAAAATGTTGTTATGAATGCGTATGCCTACAATAATGTTTAGAATGCGTTAAAACCCAAAGAAATTTTGGTCGTATGTACGAAAAGTCAATTGTACCAATAGTAATATTCCAGAACTATTTCTTGAAGGTTCCGAGGTTAATGAAAGCCGCGATAAAGCTAACGTACTAAATACTGTATTCAAAAATTCATTTACAAATGAAAATAAGGATAGTATTCCGGTTTTCCCACGCCATGGCGAGTCGGTGATGGAATCATTACGAATAGATACTGCAGGTATCATTAAGCAATTAGAGCTCCTGAAGTGGGGGAAAGCACCGGGCCCGGATGGAATTCCAGTAAGAGTATTTTCAGAGTATGCGGCGGAAATCGGGCCATTTCTGTCTGATATATTCAGTAAATCATTAGAAGAGCGAAAAGTACCTTCAGACTGGAAAATCGCGCAAGTAACTCCGATTTTCAAAAAAGGTTATCGAAGTGATCCTGGAAACTATCGTCCCATATCTATAACATCTGTTTGTAGTAGAGTTATGGAGCATATTATATGCTCGATCATTATGAATTTTCTAGATGATAATAATTTGCTTACAACAAATCAACACGGATTTCGGAAGAAAAGGTCATGTGAAACACTGCTGGCCCTATTTACACACGACGTAATGAAAGTTATTGATGCAGGTTCACAAGTAGATGCAATTTTTTTAGATTTCCAGAAAGCCTTTGACTCTGTGCCACACAACCGCCTTTTAGCGAAGCTTCGAGCGTACGGTATATCGGATCAGCTTTGAGAATGGATCAAGTATTTTCTAACTGGTCGGTCGCAGTATGTCGTCGTTGAAGGAGAAATTTCTTCTAACCTAGATGTCACATCGGGGGTACTTCAAGGAAGTGTAATAGGACCACTTCTTTTCTTAATTTTTATAAACGATCTCGGAGACAAAGTGAAAAGCCTTTTTAGATTGTTTGCTGATAATGCGGTTATTTATAGGGAAGTAAGGAATTTGGCCGATTGCTTAGAAATTCAGCGTGATCTAGATATTATTTTGGCATGGTGCGCTGAGTGGCAACTTACGCTTAATTGTAAAAAGTGCAAGACAATGAGCATAACTAACAAAAAGAATCCAATTGTTCAGAAATACGAGTTAAACAATTCAGTTATTTATATGGTTGATTCTATGAAATATTTGGGAGTAACAGTACAAAGGAACATGAAATAGGACTTACACATTAATTCGTTAGTAGGTAGAGCTAATTCTAGACTGCGATTCATAGGTCGAATCTTGAAAAATTGTAATGAACAAACAAAGGAGATAGCGTACAAATCTCTTGTGCGTCCACATTTGGACTACTGTTGTGCCATGTGGGATCCGTTTCGTAAGGGGTTGATCGAAAATATAGAGAAAGTACAGAGAAGAGCCGCTCGATTCGTGACCGCTTGCTACAGTCCTTATGAAAGCGTCACAGAACTGATTAGTAGACTAGGCTGGGAGTCTCTGGTAGATAGACGACGCACGTTTCGTTTAAACTTATTGTTAAACATGTGTACTCCCACTTTCACTCACGAGTGTAGTGAAATACTTCGTCCACCAACCTATTTGAGCCGGAATGACAGGAAAGATAAGAGAAATAAGGTGCCGCAATGATTCTTATATGAATTCTTTTTTCCCTCGCACCATTAGGGATTGGAATGCACAACAAAGCGATTAGCTTTGGTGCTGAGCACCCTCTGCCACCCACAATTTTGTGAATTGCAGAGTATATATGTAGATGAAATGGCATTTTTTGGATGAAATTGGTGAGAGGTAACAAGCGCTTGTGCAGTGATGCCCTGGATACCCAGTGCTTACGTGAGAAACGACACGCATGTTCTGGTTATTTGCCACAAACACATGTCAGAACTCTACTGCAGGTCTGAAATGCCTGTAACATACACAGATGTCATTTATAAGCAGTGAATTTTCTGACTTTATTAAAACTGAATAATAGCAGACAGTTAAAACATTTATACTGTAGGCCTACATCATATAGCTCGTTGCTAGAAGTTTTCAATTCAAGCTAGAGACGAACGGTATATTTTTGAGTTGCTGAATGTTACTGAAATTCTTTGTGGTTGGTTCATTACGGAGGATACGCCATAATACTTCACTTTAAGTTAATTACAGCAGTATTAGTTAGACTGTAAGACTGCTGAAAATCGTTCAACTCGTGGAAGCAATTTCGAAGGGTCTTATAGCTTCAGATATTCTAATGCGTTTGAAATGGCCAGAATTTGGCTCACAGTACGCTGTTTACTTCAATAATTGACGAATTAATCTTCTTGTTCGTCCTTGCACGTATCCTGCCGTTTCAGGGTCAGCTGTTTTCAGTATTTGGCTGGCTTATCGCTGAGCCTGAGAGTTGTGTTGCCATCTATCTGCGAAACGTTTAACTATGTTCTGTGTGCTTTAAGTGTATATTTGTCTATGTATAGTTAGTTTATGAGGCGTTCGCCTCGGTGATTGAGGAAGACCAATCAGGTTGGCCGGTAAGCAGGGACCAGGACTTCAACCTTGCGGTGCCGAGCCACACTGGCGGGTAATGCTTTAATTAATGACACTTTCGAATATTTTTAAAGTTCGTGTTAACGTCAAATATTGAATATATTTACTAAAACTCCAATAACAATCTTCCGGTATGGTCAAAAAAGTTGTTAGTCATTATTAACGCAAAACACTCCATGCTTCGCTATTTTCAGTTGAAAACCCAAAGGTACCAACCTCATAGCAAATTATCTAACAACACTGTAGGATGTATTAGCGCTTCATTGTGGAATTTCAACATTTCAGAGATCACAAGAAGTGCATTTGCTAGAGTGGATAGCGTTAATTCGTATAAAAGATTTTTTTACCACTTCGTGTTGTGTAAAAGTCTCTGCTGTTTTAAATTTTGTATTTAGTGAAAGAAATTATATTTCTTACCTTTTTACTTATGGCTTTACGGCTCGTCAACGTCTAGGTCATTAGAGGTTGGAACGCGAAGCAATTCGGCAATGGCCTCTTGAAGGAATAATCCCTGAATTTGCCTGGAGTGATTTGGGGAAACCATGGAAAAACCAAATCTGGATGCTCGGACGGGGATTCAAACCGGCGTCCTCCCAAATGCGAGGCAAGAACTTTAACTGCTCACTCACTGCGCTAGGTTTATCAATTAGCTGAGAAGCATGATTCAAATAATTTAACTTCTTCCTTCCAGGCTTACGAGTTTAATGCCAATTACTGACAAAAGAGCAATTTTTTTTCTTGAAGATTTTGAGTTTTCCTGATGAAGATTGTTTCACTAATACTATCTATGCCTCAACCAAAAAAGGCATATTTACGTAATTTTGTAAAGTCACTTGAAGTAATATTGAGCTAAAGCAATTTTGTTGTTCAGTATCTGTCTTTGTCAAGACCTATTACAAATGATTTAAGATTGAGTGTAACTTGCAACATTATTATTTCCACATAAACAATTCAATGACAAAAAATCTTACCATACAGCCACTAAAATTATCATTTTTTAATCTCCAATTATTGAATATTTATCACGTTAGCTGGGAAGTTGTGACATTTACAAGTAGAGAAGCTGTAAATTACGTATGTTAAGTTACCGAAATTCAAAGAGCACTCAGTATATTTTGTCGTGGTTGTGCCAAGACATTTATGAGTGTATTTTGAATTAAAGTTGAACCTACGAATTAGAAAATGTTACCTAAATGTTCACATTTTCAGTACATAAGAATATAATGACTGTAATATAATTTCTTAAGCTTTATTTCACCCTTCATTGATTCTTTAATGAATTAAAAAATTAATGAATTAAATGCGCGATTGCGATTGCTAAGGAAGATCTTCTATGCGAATGCCTGACAAGTTTACGAGAGAGGCCTGGAAAAACTCTTGGAGTTGATCGTGGATGTCGATGCCCCTTATTTTACGTTTGAATGACAAAATTGATTGAGAAAAACCTGTAGTTGTTGGTAGACAGCATTGATTATTAAACTGGTAGCTTTGCAGATAACATGCCATAGTTGCTCGGCTTTCTCAAATAATTCTTGTATTCCAAAGGATGGCCGATACAGCCAATACCTTTCAAACAGCAACTCACATTCTGCATCAAAGTCTACGGAAGTTTTCATTTTAACTGCAACCATATAAAATTGAGTCAGTGCTGCTACATAACTTTTGAAATTACTAAGAATCTTCCAGTTAACGTCGGCGTTGCTTTAAATTTACGGTGATCTCTTTTACAACAAATACTTTTGGATTTTAATGCATCACTTTTTTATAAAGTTAAATCTAAAGAGAATTATATCTAAAAACATGCTAAGAAAGTTGTTTCAAGTAAAATCTAAGGCCCCTCTAAATTAAGTCATGGGGTGTGTATATAAACTTCATCGACGTTGATTCCGGGATAACATTTGTGTCGATATTAAACAATACGGGGCTGGTGAAAGTCCATCTGTAAATGCCATTTCTGGTTGTTTCCATACACTGATATTCTGAATTCTAAAGGTCAGATCAAAACGTATAAGATCTGATTATTTAGTAATGTACCAGAAACTCTGGAAGAATTTAAAATTTGCAAAGGGCGAAAGTAGGCGGGTACAGAAAGGGATAAAATGGGTGTGTAGAGTTACTGCAACCAGCAAATGCTCTCCATCGTAATTAAAATTAAATGATCAGCCTCTGAGACCACGGGTGAAGAAAGTGGTTTTAAAAGTACTTGACCTCGACTATAGCCATATTTCATTTTTGTGGTAGTAATAAATAAACTCACAGAATGTCGTTTGAAGTATATTTGTTTGCTGAGAGTGCGGATTACAAACTGTTTCTTAGTCTGCCGATCCCATCCATATTTTTCAGATTACCTCCGTTTACCATAATCCAGCTTAAAAATATGAAATTTCTTATGATTTGAAGGAATGAAAATCAGAGTTTTATGAATGAATTCTAAAGTTGAAGAGGACGTCCACTCGCCTGCCATAAGAGAGGAAATAATGCAGTAGTTTTTTTTTTTTTTTTTTTTTTTTTTTTTTTTTGGGAGGCATACAGCCGACTCAACAGTGATTATGTTTGATCTGGTGCTATCTGTTTCTTCCATTATGCATTTTCCAATCAGTTATACACACCACAGGAAGAACATGAGATTCACAGGCACAACACTTTAAATCCATGCCCGCGGCCGGAGTCGAACCGTTGACCTTCGGCATGCGGAGCTAGCACTCTAGCCCCTACGCTACCGAGGCCGGTATAAAATAAAATTCAGCACATGAAACAGATCAGTTGTTTCCAGAGTTCGGGACATAAAGACAGATGTTTGTAATGACTACGTCAGGAATAATGAGGAGAATAAACTTGAAACATGGGTAGTAGCTTACCTTGCGACACAGTGCCCGGCAGTGACGACGTAGTACCGGTTCACCAACGACCCTCCGCACCTACTGGATCCTATTCGGATGTACGCCTGTTGACCAAAAAAAAAAAAAAGCGTTAGTTACAATGTTCTACAATACAATAATTTAATGCAAATACTCAGTTCAATTAGAAAATTGATTTGCGTATGTGTTGTTGTAACCCAAGTGCCATCGATTTCCTCAGTGTTTTGTTTACTTCGTCCAGTTATGCATAACACGGTAACAAGGAATTATGTCATGGAGAAACTAGGTCTTTCTTCTTATGAAAGCCATGCCTATGTTGAGTGTCGACGGTTAACATGGGGGATGTTTACCCTCTCTGGCAGTGTCTCGGAAGGTGAACTGTGGTGGATTCCCGTTGCCTTGCCCAGTGTGATAGTGTTCCTAAGTGTTGGTAACTGTGATAGTGTGCGTGATAGAGAGTTTGTGTGGTGTATGGGAGATCAAAGAAGTGAGAGGGTGAAATTCGGTGATGACACATTCAAGCCCACTCTTCCGAAAGACACTTGGGGCCGCCAACCTTAACGTCCCTATTCGAAGCACGAATCACCGTCAACAGTGTCGTATTTCCTCACTTCATACGCACTGCGGAAAGGTTTAGGATTTAACTCAGGAGTCTGGAGCACAATATGGTGATTAAGAATAGTGCACCACCACCTCTCCAACCCTGGAGGCCAAGTCCTGATGATAAATAATTCTTCTACCACCAGGACTCAAACCAGCTAACCACGTGTCAACGCTGGGAACCATTACGGTGCCGTGCCGCAACCAAATGAGTCAACGAGTTAAACGACATTAAAACTATTATTTTATACTGTGAACTCAGATATGAAATATTCTGCCAAATCAAAAAAAAGGTCTTAAAGCCATTGTCATAATTAATCAAAGTTTAAATTGGCTTCAACGTATTACTGTTTTGGCTAAGGTAATAATATTTCTGGAAAAAATTCTTTAACGAAACCATTACATTTTAAGTGCCATCAGAAGTGAATTATAAATTTAAAATATATATAATAAATTGCAAGGAAAGGGAAAATGACTCATCACTCACCAAAGTTGAAGGCAGCGACGGGAGAAGAACATATACCACGAACACACAAATATACACAATATTTCGGTCTAAAACCTTCTTCATGTTAAAGAGAATGAATAATGTGGTTCCGGAGGTGTGCACACGCCGAAGTATCCTACATGACTGAGTGGATTATCAATATGGCGATGGGACTAAGATGTTATATATAAATATGTATATCGCAGAAACGTGATTAAAGTAGTAACATATCAAAAGGGCACGGAATGTAGAGAAGAAAACAAAAAATATAGCTATATAAATTTTGAAAAAATTATATAAAATATATACAAAAATTTTGAAAAATAAATAAATAAATAAAAAATTATAGATACATAAATTTTGAAAAAATTAGTTAATTGGAAATAATGCTAATACTGATAATAATGAGTGATGCGTCAAGGAAAGGAATTTTATCGGTGGTTGAGGCCGGGTGGGTGTCTGGTATCTAAGATATTTTGGAATGCAAGTTCCCATCTTCGAAGTTCTGAGGCGGTGGCGGTTTCGGGGAAACCTCTGATTGCTCTCACTGTGAAACATTGATTTAATTTGTTGCAATTGTGGTAGTTAGCATGTTCAGGTTTTGGCAGATATAAATTGGGGGTGTGTACTGTCTGTCTATGGCCATTCATTCTGGTCGAAATATATATATAATAAATATATATAAATTTAACTATGCCGTTGTGCACAAAAAAGTTTCTAAATATACAAGTTAAAAATCAATTTTACGACTGTCTAAAAAGAATTTATTTTTCATGAAGGGAAGATTTGTTTACAGATTTACGTACGATTTCACGATTTTTTAAAACCATTTCCCTTCATTTATGCGACAGCTATTTAGTAACCAAACTTAAATTCTCGTTTAACGATGGAATAAGAATGAATGTTGGAAGCTGGTTAATGCCGTAGTTGCAGTTTAACAGAACAGGACATATTAAGACCAGGTGTCAGTATTAAAAACAAATAAAACCCTTTCCAATGAATGGAAAGTAACGCCAGCAAAATCTTTTATACAAATATTGAACAAACGGAGGATGGGCAGGATGTAGGATATCAGGATAGCATGAACACATATTAATAAACAGATAACAACGATTGCAATGACGTCACAGACAAAAAGTTCATTACAATAGAATGTATTTTTTGAAGGCATCAATTTTATTCTCTTCCTTTCAGATCATTTAATTATTTCAATTATGTGGTCACTTAAAACTAAACTGAGGTAATATGACGAGTAATTAGCGTACATGGCAACCATAGGTATGAAAAAGCTCTTGAATTGTAATAACAGAAAAAGTATTTTTGCCCTTTGATAAAATTAAACATGTAACAGCTACAACCCCAGGCTACAGAAGCTTTTTTAAATTGAACATACCAGGAAACAGTTTTCCTCTAAATAGCAACGTTCAGTCTGGCAAATATGTTCAAAGGTAATAGTTTGTTACATTTAAAATTACCGACAGGTGAATATTACGAAGAATTTAATGTGATTAGCAATAAACTGCGTGAGCTGTTATGTTGAAAATCATAAATATCGTTACTCTCAAGTACTGTTGTGCTAATAATTATAACACATTTCCAGCATAGAAAAATTTAAAACATGTAAGAGAGGTGTGCTTTGTCTCTGTTTCCTGCCTCTGTCAATGTTATGTTAACAAATATTATACTCAACCAAGGCCTTCATAAATTAACGCAAATTTTTCCCAACATTCAACTTATCCATTCCTGACATTGTTACTTGGAATAAATTTAAATAAACCTGTTCGAAAAACGTTACTGTTTCTTAAGACACATTTAATTTTTTTTTTGAAATAATAACGATCAGCATTGATAAACAATTTTGATGATCAAGATACAGAATCATCCGTAAGAGTTCTCAAAATTGAACCTAAATAGTGAAAGATTTTGCTTTCATCTACTTTGTGCAAATTAGCAAGTAATGAGATTATTTTCAGATATATGATCCTATTTTACAAACTATTACGTAAACTACTTTTAGATTGGACAGTTGATATGAGAAATTATCGATTTGGGAATTGATTTCTATTTTCTGGTGGTAAAAAATAGCGGAGAAACGTGAACTTGCTTTAAATTTACGATTAACAGCATATTAAATTGGAAACATTGCACATTTGTCGTTTTTTTATTTATTTTTTTTAAAAAAGATTTGAGTATAAATTGTTTAAATTTTAGAGGAAAACGTAAAGGTAAAATCTCATACCTGATATAGGTATTTAGTTCGATGTTTCTTCCGTTGCAGATCCACCGATTGCTGTCTTGAAATGAATGAAAACGTACCAAGCAGTGTTTTAAAGAGGAATCTCCAGAACGATAAAAATTCTGTGAATCGCTATACTGATAACTGAGTCATCAGCAGACTTCTTTCTCCATTGGCCAATCACGCATGCGAGGGGAAAATTGGTGGTGAAAGTAAAGTGCGGGGTAGAGAGAAACTGGGATGGTGTCAACGGAGAGGAGAAAGCAGTGACGCCACTTCTCTCTGAGCGAAAGTTGCTGCAAGTTTATACTATGTGAACGCGGCAAGCTGCGATCAGACAAAAACAAACACCAGGCACGGAAATAGAATACGAAATTGCGATATTTTCCGTAACAGCTCATGATAAAGTAATTATTGTTATGTCATTACCACGATTTTTTTAAATCGTAGACATTTTCTCTAATACCAGTTCAAGTGACATAACACACAATTTTGCACAGAGAAAGTGTGCAATCAAATGATATACTGACAAATTTACTGAATAATGTTTGCGTCAATCATTCACTACAATTTCCGCAAAGCTGAATCATCATCTGAAAAAAAATTGTTTTCAGTTCGTGGCTTTCGATAACCAGCAGCGATGCTTCCTTCAGTTTTAGGTTTTAATCAATGCTGTATTTTTGTAATGCAATCTTTAGTGCTCGAAAATATCACCTTCTAAACTCCAACCCACCGCCTGAAATCAGTGTTCCGTAGTGCATAATGGCCCAGAGTATCATTTTCTCTTTATGATTGGTCATATTATCTGTATGCAGAGGTTCAGGGAAGTGGTAGAAAATAGAAAAAAAATGTGTTTTCATGACTCTAAATAATCAGAATCTCGTAAATTCCACTTTAACACAGATTTCCGGCAAATGACGCCTAAAGGATATAACATCAGAAAGACATCGCCATCATTATTCTGCGTGTCACGAAATACAAGTTCAGAAGTTTGAATGAGCTAGACATGCCTCAGAATTATAAGAGGGAGATGGGGGAAAAATCACATAAGCAAAAGAGCGCACAGTATTTCTGCTGTGTTGGTAACAATATAATGAATTCATACAAACATAAAGTCTGAATTACAGGGCAGGATTTACTGTGAATTAGCTGTCTTAACCTCATATTATAATTATTAAAACTAAACTTGAAATTAAGAGAATATGAAAACATTTTTATGAGCAAATTTAAAGAACACTATTTCATAAAACAGGAACTTGAAGAATGTGTAAATGCCGGGGTAAGGTGAATAGAACTTAATAAGCTGAAGAAATAGGAACACATCAGCGACAGAAATAACTAAGCAGTAAAAGAAAGGCTAGATAAGGAGATGAATTGGATGTGAGATGAAATAACGCAATTGTCATTGTTGGAGTAGGATACGGCTCAAGAAAAGTATAGTAAAAGGCTGGAACTATTTCAAGAAGTTGACAGGAAATTACCGTAAGCAGAAAAAATGCAGCTTATGGATCGAATCAACACAGTACTGTGTGATTTAATAGAGTATAAATATTAAATATCCCATTGGGAAAACAAGGACATCTTGGATGTAAGGTGAAATCTCACAATTGTCATTGTTGGAGTAGGAAACGCTGCATTGAGCTGGAAGAAGATAAATGTTTTTATAATGATTAAACAGGAGGTCAGAATTTCACAGGACTGTCGGAATGGGTGAGACACATCCAGATTTTCAAAAATCTCTAAATAACGTCCTTAAAATCTATATAAGAGCTTTATGGGACGGAAGAGATTTCAAAAAGTTTACAGAAAAGCACTGTTATCACACTTACATAGAATAAACAGCTGATAAATTAAAAAAACTATTTGAAATCTTCTGCCTTAGATCTATTAAGCAGAATAAATTATAGAAAAATGGAAGGAATAAGCAAGAGAGAATAGGTATAAAGAGGAGAATGGGGTAAAAGGATGTACGCAAGTAAAAAATCCGACTGTTCGATTAATTATGGAAGGAAGTTCTGATAAAAGCAAAAAACTATTATGATGGTTGAGCATTTGAAAGGCGATTTTCATAATGATTAATTTCTTTCATGAAATGACAAGGAAATACAGGTTCAAAAAGCTGAAGGCAGAAGCATCAGGTAGATATAGTAAAGAATGAGGCGAGTAATGGCTGCAGACTATCAGATCTGATATTCAGTTTGTGTGCAAAGGAACTGTAAAACATACAGGGTGTTTCAAAAATGACCGGTATCTGCACCGTTTGTTGCAATATGCTTGGGACATCAGTAAATTTTCAGGCAGACAAACTTTCGAAATTAGTTACAATTTTCGACCACAGATGGCGCTGCAGTCTGGAAAAATCTAAAGTACGATATTTTCCACCATTTTTTCACAGCAAACTTGCAATCTGTGAACAGCACACGCTTACAGCAGAAAGACGACTTACAGAATGGCGAACTAACAGACTGCGTTTACTTCTATATCTTTCAAATCGCCTGCAACACCATCTGTTGTTAAAAATTGTAACTAATTTCGAAAGTTTGTCTGCCTCAAAATTTACTGTTGTCCCAAGCATATGGCAACAAACGGTGTATTTCTATCGCTGCCCATTTAGTTTTTATTGATTTTTCAAATATACCGGTCATTTTTAAACACCCGGTAGTATGGAGTAAATTGCTGAGGGTGAAAGATACAGTACGCATAGATCGGGTATTTATGTCAAAGATACAGAACTGGCTTTGCACCCAGAAATATTTTTTTTCTTATGGCTTTACGCCTCGTCGACGTTGAGTTCATTAGAGGGAAAGGTTCCAGTCATGGTGGTATATAAATATATGTATTTTTGCTGTAGCACGTGAAATACGAAGACACAATTCCTAATCACTACATTGTAAACCAATTGCTTTCATGTGAAATTTCTCTGTACTGCATAAGGTTGACTGAATTCGAGTACATCACTGTGGGGGTCGACCGTACCGTTGCATTGCAGCTGCAGTAATTAGTAGCTTATGAGTGCTAGGATCGGATTTACTCTTCGCAAATGCCACAGTCATCTATAAACTAACGGAAGTACTAGACACTTTGAGAGATGTAATGCGTCTTGTGAGGGAATTCAACATTCAGTTATACAGTAAACATATGAACAAAAGATTACTTTAAGATAAAAAAGCTAAGCTTAGTACGCAACCGAGAGGTTAGTTGGACCCTCGAGAAGGAGGTATATTAAGTCTGGTATCAGAGATAGGAAGGCCAGTTCCTATGCTCTTGGCCTAATCTAACCTGTTAATCGTACGGGTGAATGGGACCTACAGTTTAACGTGGAATGCAAATCAACGAAGCGTTCTGGTGTACTTCATATTACACAGAAACCTGTGCCAGAGATGAAGGTCGGTTAAGGGCCTATGGAATTCTTCTGAACTGTCCACTGCTTTGCGAAGTGGTAGTCTTCAATGATAGATTTGAGTGCTGTATATTCTCCCTCCGATCCTAAGAACGTTCTACCACAACTATTCCGTCCTTGTATTCCAAGTACTCTGAATGCAAACATTAATTTACTGCTGCAATGGACTTGCGGGTACAAGCTCTGCAGTTACTTGTTTCCTGCAATTCTGTGGAGTGAGTCTTTCCTTGCCTTAGCTTTAACTCTGTGCCACAATATCTGGTGTTGGACCAACAGTCTAATTCTATTTAACCGGCACAGGACATTTTTAATTTTATAATAGTACCTGTATTACGAGTGACAACTTGCCACTTGTTTCAAAGTAGTTCTATCGTGTAGATACAGTGTCTCCAAACACGCCAGCCTACTCCTTACCATTAGACGGGTGATGGTCATGACTCAAGAAACATAAAATTTCAAAATGTAAATAATATTTTGCCCTTCAAAATTTCATGGGAAGTTTTAAGTCAATTTCTCCGCCCTCATCATCAACCAACTGAAGAAATAATCAGTCATTAGTGAACTAGGTCAGTGATGTCATTTCGATTGTTGAATCTTCACGCCTTCCTGCTTTCAACATTTTAAGTGCCGGATTCCGCGTTACCCTACGCTCGTAGCCTTTATCACTGTTCACCATATGATTTGATGTTCTTACTTCAAAGTCAGCCAAGACGATACTGCCCCAAAAATCTTTGGCCCTGCATAAATCCTCATTTCTCCAAAATTAAACGAATTCGCTTCCTGGGAGTGTCCTCCGCTGTTTCTGACTTATCTTTCTGCCCCAGACAAACTTTTCTTGTGTGTTCTACACAACACGGAGCAGTAAACTGCTGGATCGGTCAGAAATAAGCCTACCCTCATTTACTCGATATGTTATAAATTCCTGGTGTACGTATTCAAGATCGTACTTCATGCTACCAACCATTTTTTTAATCTTGGTGGAGACTTATAAATACTACTTACTCCACATTTATTCAATACTTTCCTTATTTTTGAGGTCACAACACCAACCTACGGGGGAGGTTGCAGTAATCTAATCACGCTCTGTTTGTGATTTAACGAAGGCTCCTCTGAGGTATCAAGGTCTACTATCCTTGACGCATACCATACCTGCTGTATGAGAATGGTTGTTCAAAATTGTGTTGTGTTGCATGCGGAGGTGTCAGGATTTCATGTTCAGACGCAGGTGAGTGTGGGTGTATGCCCTCCTACACTGGTATGTGAACAGCTGTCAGTACCCTGTGCATCGCAATCAGTCTTTATTACCCTTGTTTATAGAGCACGTATGGTATGCAACAACAGTGCTGTATAATTGCACTACGGTAATATAGAGGCTAGCACGCTAGTGTCGCATTGTAAGGGTTGCGGGATGGAAGCCGGCTACGGACATAGGTATTGTGTTGGCTATACAATACAGAAAAAAAACTGATTAACGCTTTTATGTGCTGGCTCTGTGGCAGAAATAGCCTTACTATCTTACAAGTACAATTGCGCAAAACGGTTACAGCGAGGGACATGCGAGGCGCGTTAAGAAATAATATTTTGAGGTATGCTAGAAAAAATTGTAAAATATAGAAATAAAAGTATGATTATCACAGACGTAAACGTTTAGGACTTTGCACTCTATTTTAAAGTCGTCGATATTTACTTGTTCTAGTTCATTCTGTTCGTAATTTTAGATAAGGATAACTATGGAAAATATCTGCTCCTAGACCGTCCTGTAGATTTAAGCAAAACCGAAGTGTGTTTTTTATCTGTGTTGATAAGTAATGTTTACAATTACTCTCCTAAATTCACTTCACGTATCGGCCAACAGTTGTTGTTATTAGTCTGGGATGTGGAGGGATTTTAGAATTTTCAGTTTTCACAGAGGAATGAGTGGGAGGACGCCGGTTCGAATCCCTGTCGCATCCAGATTTGGATTTTCCATGGTTTCCCCAAATCACTCCAGGCAAATTCTGGGATGCTTCCTTCAAAAGGCGAAGGCAGAATTCCTTGTCCCTAATCCTTTCCAGACTTAAAAAAAATGATGAGTTTGCTCTTAGAAATTTCTGTTATTTTTGAGCCATACTTTCCTTATAATCGGCTGAACGAAAACAAGGCACGCCAGCTACAATGTAACCATGTGGCATGGTACTGTTACTTGTTTTTGAAGTTGATGAGAATCTTATAGATCTTTTCGATAAATTAGGGTAAACAATGCTTTTTCGTTGGCCTAATGGGTTTAGCCTGGAAAGGATTATTTAAATATCTTTTCAAGAACGTTTCCGTCGAAATGATAAAAATAAGAAATCTTTTAGCAGAGAAACAATTTTTCGTGTTGTTTTTTTAATCGATTTCTTCGGCAGAGCATTTGCGTGCTACGATTTTGAGCATTGTTAATTTTTAAATAGCCAAGCGTTCTTAATGCTACTCAAAATTGCTCAGAGCGATTCTGAAAGTACATTATAACAGAGAATTCATCAGGAATTCATTTCATAATTTAATTTGCACCACCACGTATTTTGAGAACAATGAGCAACAGTTACAACTCAATTATATCTTCTGAGAGTTCTGCTGCACAAAGCGCTGGTAAATGTTATCCACGAACTTTAAAGCAACTTACCGAATGTTTTCCATCTGAAAGTTAAAAGTATTAGGTTAGCGTCAAGGATTCTCATTTATTAATCGTCCGTGGTATGCTTACAAGATTAGGAAATATTACCAGTTAATTGCGGACCTTTTGTTCTGGCGGAAATAAGTCTGCCTGAATTAAACAGAATAATGTTGTGCCAACAGTACTGTAGTTTACTAAAAACATCTGGCGTATGTTCCCTTCTATTATCTCTTCCCAAACAAATGAAAGACAATTAGAAAAAAAAATAAAAGATAGCTAAAACGAATATTCAATCTTTATATATAAAGATGAATGTATGTATGTTTGTTTGTTTGTTAGTTTGTTTGTTCTTCATACAAATCCACAGTTTTCATCCGATCTCGATGAAACTTTGCACACTTATCCTTTGAAACAAGGAGAAAAATACTGTCTACATTTGGTTGAAAAATTATGTGTATAAATAACACATATTGTCTCATAACTTCGAAATACGGCGATAGACAGACACGTTGGATGTGGACGTCAACGTACCGTGTATCCGTGTACTGGACTGCAAGCTCAGTGGTTAAAGCGCTTGCTTACGAACGTCGTGGTCTCCGGTTCAAATCTCCGTGCACGCTAAGATTTTTAAAAATTGTTTTTCATCGTAAGAGTCAGGCCCGAGCCGTAGGTTATTCGGATTGAATGTTAAACTGTAGATATTAGAAAGTTAGGGGTGCAATGCGAGGCAAATCGTAGGTAGTTTTGCAATGTTGTAGGTGTACGCTTTTTTACGTTATAATGATCCCTCAGGTGTTGTTCGCAGTCAGTGTGTGAGTGTGAACCACAGTAATATTATTATAAATACGGAAGTAAATCTCTGTCTTTTTGTTACGTTTTGACGACTAAATGGCTATATCGTTGTGATGCAATTTTATAAGGAAATCTGTATGAAGGGCACAGGATATTTTTTCCAGTATGATTAACAGTTGTAGTCACGAAATTTTGAGACCTTATCGAATGATGACAGAAATATGTTGGAAATTGATTCTCTTCAAGAGACAGGTTCGACGGTACAATGATATAGTGATAGCTTTCCTGTCATATTATTCCGACTCGATATTGTTTGGGACCAATCCTTCCTTACCAACAACTTTCTATATTTAATTCTGGCAAAAAAATCTTAATCCACGCGTACGAATTCGTGGGTACGGGCTAGTAAGTTATATGTGTAGTTACGAATGTTCTTTAAAGATGTTTTTTTTAAAAACTATTGAATACACGAAGAATTTATTCGACGAACTGCTAACATGGCATGACCGTGAAGTACTTTTATGAGTTAAAATATGAAAACTATAGCAACAAACACAGTCTATACTAATATTATAAATGCGAACGTAACTCTGTCTCTCTCTATGTGTTAGTTACGTTTTCAGGGATAAACGGAAAATCCTATCGTGATGAAATTTGACAAGGAGATGCTATTTGCCTTTTGGAAGGACATAGGATACTGTTTTCTATATAGATAATACATATTCTCGTGGAATTATGAAAAACTAACTGAACTGTGAAAGACAGACGCATAGTATGTATACGTCTCTCTAAGGGTTCCGCGCCGGTAAGGTGCTTCTAAGCTTTCCCATGTGGTCACCAGTTCAAATACCGCTGGAAGCAAAATTTTGAGCTAAGCCTGGGAGCTCCGTCGTAAGGGTCCCATGTTAAAATGTAGGTCCCATAAATTCAATGGTGGAATGCTTGGAAAAACGTAGGCGGTCGAACGATGCCGTAACCTATAATTTACTTACGCTATACTGGTCCCTCACGCTTTATTTCTGTGCAGGCAGTTTATGTGAAATCAACACTAATAATATTATAAATACCAAAATAAGTCTCTGTTTTTTGCTACATTTTGATGACTAAGTGGCTATACCGATATTGATGGGATTTGAGAAGGAAATATTTTGTATTTTTAGAAATGACTCATGATACATTTTTTCCGGTATGAATAATACTTTTAGTCATGAAGTTTTGATAACTTATCTATTGGTTACTGTCAGACGGATGCGTGTGTGAGTCTATACTGCCAAATCGGTAGCTCAGGCTGTGCTTCTCTCGCAGTCAGTTAGTGATGATTTGTTAATAAATTTCTTTTACAGACAAAACTAATTGTTTAGTACAGATGTTGATTTGCGCTGCACTGTACTATTACCTTCTGGCATCAGTTTATTTTGTCTTCTTTTTTTATATGCCTCGGAGGCGTAAACCAGATCTAAGGTGTAGAGCACGAGCAGGAGCAGCTAAAGTTATTAGAACCCAAGAATCTGAGGCTCATGCTGAAGAAAAAAGAAAAGACAAAGCTGAAATTGAAGCTGCCCTCAGTTAACCACCCCTCCCCCCTCTCTTCCCTGCACCGTCGATTTTTTTTCTGTTTTTAAACATGTTCGTAACTGATTCTCTTCATGAGACACGTTCGATGGTAGACTGGTATAGTGATGGCTTTCCATTCATATTATATCGACTTGGGACAAATCTTACGTTACTTACAGCTTTCTATATCAAATTATAGCAATGAAATTATAAGTCCACACGTTCAAAGTCGCGGGCAACAGCTAGTTCTTTATACTGATTGTAATAGAACAGGCATAATGCCTTTAGTGTAATTTTATTTAATTTCACAGAAATTAAAGGTATCGATCAGTCGGTAATATAAGCTCTCTGAAGTAGAGGCATTGTAGGATTATCGCTGACGAGGCATGGCGTGGGAATTGTAGTGAAATGTTGATCAGCTTTAGACGTGATTTCTTAAGTGTTAATCTTTATTAGAGGTATTGTAATTATTAACAATTTTCCTACCTTTCAATATAAATGAACCTGCAATCTTGGAAGGTCAAATGTCTGGTAGTTAATTTCTTCGTCGATATTTAAGAATACATGATACAGAAAATAATAATTTAAAATAGCTACATGATGATAACTGATTTTTTGTCGTTCATGTATAGGCTGTTCACAGGAGGGCAATGTACGAGGCAGTATAGCCATTAAAGCGGTTAAATTAATAAGAAAACAATTGTTAAATCATTTCTCTTAGACTTACAAACTTTTACTACGAGTACAAATCTCGTACACTATTGTTTGTGAAAATCGCAGCCCCAAGAAGGATAGATGTGATTATAATGAAACTCATTCCACAGATTAGAGTTATGACAATACATTAAAGATTAGAGTTACAGAACTGTAGGGCCTACGTGCATATTAGCCATGAGAATTCAGCTTAAAGACGCCACGTGCTTCAATCAGGGCCTCTACACGTCGTGGCAAGGAATCAAAGAGAGCCTGGATATGCTGCTGGGGAACACACTACCATGCGGTGTGTAGGCGCGTCCACAAAGCATCGAGAGTAGCTGCAGGAAGACCAGAACTAACAAGTTGCGATCGACCATATTCCAGACATGTAAGGCGAAAGAGTAGACCAGGAAACCAGTGGTTTCCATCGTTCTTCGAATAAATCCTGCACATTCCTCGCCATATGCAGCCGAATCTTTCTGGAGGTTGCAATTTTCACAAAAGGTAGTGTATTTTAAACAAAGATGTATTTGGAGGAAAAATGTATGAAGGTAATTAAAATAGCCAGCCATTTTCACTGAGATATTGATATATGTTTTATATAGAAATGTTTATAGTACCCAAGGGTGAATAAGTCAACGGCGTACAGTAAATACAGCAGTAATCCGAAATGTCTGAGACTTTTATTAACATTAATGACTTTTAAATCAGTTACCATTAAGTGTCCGTTGAACAATAATACCCATGGAATGTTATTGAACGTGTGCTAGAAAACACAGATGCTAATATGAGAGATCTGAGGTAGTTTCTTCTAGTATAGTCCACGTATTATCTGTCTCTCGATTCTTCTTGGTAGTTCACTAAAATTCGTCACTAATATCCGGCTCTAATGACACGAGTATCTTCAAATTGCATATTCACTAGTCACCTTGGAATACTGACCTGCCAGGGGAAACTGCCGAAGCCGGCCTCGTTGCCGCCAACAATTCTCCGTTGAGCACCAAGCGCTGGTCCCAGCTTCCCAGGGGACAGCCCGCATCCTGCACAAAAATTCAATAATCATTGGGTACCTGTAATAACTAGTAGCCACCGAATACAGCTGGTATACATAAATTTGAAGATTTCCTTATAATAATCCAGTCTGTTAGAAACAGTTTATTTTTCACTGTATCGCATTATCCTTTAACTTTTACAGTATTCTGCAGACTTACCAAACGGCCGAGGTATCTGAAGTGCTTAGTGCTCGACCAGGGTTAGCTGATTCGAATTTTGGTGATGGTAAGGGATTTTTCATCTGGAATCTACCAGGCACAGTGTTGCTGGCTTTCCACGACCCGTGGTTTTGTAGGCCGCACCATGCAGTCTAATTGTAAGGATCAGCACGCTCCACAGGCTAGCCCTCGACACCTCGCAACCACGTTGCCTAGTGTCAGCTACCCGGGCGTTTGATGTTTACCGACTGGGCGACGGATAGAGACGCGCCATCCTTTCCAGTAAAGGCGGCTCCCTTCCCACGGCCCACTGTTGATAGCTGTAATGGCGCTGCCGGCAAATGTAAAGGCCATGGGAAGCTACCTTAAGAGAGGAGATCGTGTATAATTCCCAGTCACCAAGGCCTGTATTGAACCACCAAAATACTGCACTGGAAATACGTCACTCGGTGAAGAGTATTACGTGTAATATTAAAGGAAGCAAAACACCGAAGCAATTAAAAATATTCGCTCTTGTACTTCCGCAGCGACAAATTCAAACAAATGAAATAAGTTTATCATTTGTTATTCTACACTACAGCAGCAGACACAGAGTGAGGCTGTGCAACGTGATTTTGGGTAAGCAAGTCGCCGATATTTAGAAGGCGGCGATGATACATTCTTCTAGTCATATTGTGTGCTATGTGGAGCTGAAACAGTTTGCTGTCACCACAACTGTGTTGCCACATTGTGCAGATTTAGGGATTTAGATTCTGACAGAGTGGTCATTTTTACTGACAAAGGGTGTAGATTCCCAACTCTTAACATTATTGGACAACATTGACGTCACAGAGTATATACTATCCATAGTACCACATCCAGGAAGTGAAAGACAAATTCTGCTCACAGAATTTTAATTCAGACGCACAATGAGAGTGCTTGATAATCTCGATACTGCAACGAAGGCAGAAACAGAGATGATGTTATAATGCGAAAATATAATGTTTACATCTCATTTATTGAAGAGCTCTTAGAGGAAGTACGTTAGTGTTTACAAATATTGGACCGAGCGTGGTGGTGTAACGGATAGCGTTCTGGCCTCGCATTCGGGAGGACGGCGGTTCGAATCCCCGTCCGGGCATCCAGATTTGGGTTTTCCATGGTTTCCCCAAATCACTCCAGGTGAATGCCGGGATGCTTCCTTCAAAAGGCCATGGCCGAATTCCTTCCATTCCTTGCCTCCATCCTTTCCCGTCTCTAAAGACCACGTTGTTAAAAAAGGGACGTTAAACTGTTACAAAAAAAACAAAAACAAATATTGGCTCTAGTCCCAATTTCCACAACTTTAGACAACACATTTGCATCATAGACTACATTGAGGAGATAGTCTGCAATTTTACTAAGCCAAGTCCTGATGATGAAAGCCATCACGGTGCCGCAACCAACTGAGACAACGAGGCGGACGTTAATATAAATGAACCCTTTTTCGTGTATATACGTAGTCCATACACGCACATTTTTAAGTGATGACAGGTAATATTACTAATTTTGTTGGTATCAAAATTACTCTTTGAACCTGATATCAACACCAAAGTAAAACAATTGCTTCAAGGTGTTTTCAAAGTAAAGAGTGTGAATATTAATGTAAAGTCTAGCACATTGCATGCACGGAGTGCCCGAGAAGTTATCACCTTCGAACACAGAAGGTAATATTAACGGCAAATTACGAAGAAAATTTCAAGAGAATTTGGCTGATAATTATTTCGTACAGTAAGGTATGAATTCCTTACGAGCTTCTGTAAATTCACTTATGGCATGGAACAGCGTGTACAATAACCCAAGTTCGAGGCCAAGAAACTTACAAACCAACCTTGTACGCTTGGATAGGAGCGATAAAAGTAGCAAAAAAAAAGAAAAAACCATAAACAAAAGACTTCATCGTACAATGAAATTATAGATACGTTTCTCCGTTAAAATATTGAAGTGTTCACATTATGGGGAAACTCTAGAGTTGGTTGGAATACAATGAGTGACCAAAATTTAAGTTGTGGATTTTTGGGCGATACCAAAAGTTTCCCACAACCGAACCCCTCCTCCCCCCACACCCCCCCAAAAAAAACTTCCTCTTATACAGACTCCATAAGTATGTACACAAACAACGCTATTGATTTACAATAGAAAGACAAAATTTAGACTACTTGAAATTTGCTGCCGGAATCTTTTTTCTGTTTCCTCTCTTTCTTAAGGTTATGTGTTTTTGTTGGTAGCATATCAACAATATCTATGAATAAAGATTTATGAAGGAAACATCGTTGGATTAACGTCAGGTTAATCAGTCCTAATTCATTTATTAAACAAGTTCGTTAAAGAAATTCTCTGATCAGAATTTGTAACAGGTTTTTGATGTGATGGATGCTCTGTTACAGCATGTAAAAAAGTTTCTCCATGGTAATGAATACATTACCTCATGGATTCTGTCAAAAGTAGTGAAAGACAAGGCTTTCGATCCTACAGGTGGGTTCAGTAATGGATTTAATATTAAGATAACGCGTATTCAAAAATTCAAATCAGTCTGGAATACATACTTTTTGTATTTTTTTTATACCACTTGATGCGTTGGAAACTGAATTAATTAATTACGAATTTACTCCTAACATCAAGATGCAACGGGATTAAAATAAAATTTTAATGCTAAACAATTTTTGCACAACGGCTTACGAGCTACAGTGGAAAATTGTTCGCCATCCGATTTTGAAAATTTTCTGAGATGTTATGGTTGGTACAATTTTTTTTTATCTGCGGAGAACATATTTAATAAGTGAAATAAAACCACCAACATGAGGGTTGAATTTGAAAATTTCGTTAGTTCATATACGTCAGTTGCAACGAAACTAATTTTAAAAAATTGAAAATTCCCACATAAAAAAAAGTTAATCCCTATCTATAGATTCAGTCTAAATTAAATTTCTTTAAACAATCGAAATTCAGAGATAAACCCCTCGAATAGACGAATCTAAGTTATATTAGAGACGTGTTTTTGTCTCTCCGATTTCAAAGATTTTGCGATAAGCTATATTGATTTAAATAATTTTTTATCATATGAAAATCGTTTTCTGGGGCTGAAACAGAATCCCAAAGTTAGACGCATCATTGGATAATTTCGTTACTTCCTACAGAAAATGATATTAAATTTTGTGAAACAAATTTCAGAATATTTCTCAATACGGAGAGCAAAAAAAAACAAAGAATTTGTGCATCGCAATTACTCTGTATAACCAGATTGAAGCAATCTTCCCATCTTTTTCATGATACCTACCTAAAAATTATAAAATGCGCCAGAAAAATAGTAAAAATCGATGTTATCATCGGTGCAAACGATAACGTTGTAAATATTGCGCTTCTTGGAAGTGTTTCCGATTTATTTGTATTACTTGTTATATGACCTTTATTTTCTCCACTCCGATTTCAATAGCTTTGGTACTTCAGAGAAATATATAGCAGTATTACCACGAAAGGATCAGAAGTTGTGAGTTTTGAGAGCCCAGATCGCGATTCGCCTTACCAGACGTCGAACTAAATGCTTAGAACACGTCATCTTCAATTTATTGTTGGACTGGGTCTCAAAATATGTTGATAATTCTGAAACTTATTGTCGAAATATTTCTGCTGGCCGGAAATAACGATATTTGTGTTAAATATGTCCGGGATTACAACCTAAGTCCCTGTATAAATGTTATAAGCACTAATGTATTTTGCAAAAGTATGACATATCAAATATTAATGTACCAAACCTTAGGCAAAAATCAGTATTCAAATAATTCATAATAATGGTATATTTACGATAAATAGCAATCAAAATCTTGTTAGTAGGACCGGTTTTAAATATACCAAACTATCAGTGTACTTGGGTCCAGTATAATTGGTACCTGAGAGTAATAATTAATGGGTGACGGCATACAGATACGGCTGCGTCGTGGTATGTGTGATGTCACTTGACAGCTAGGATTAAATGGTTTCGTAACACTTAGGTAACACTACTATTACAAATTTAGTAACATTACGTATTTAAATATTTCTTTAAATTTTTATTTATACGGATGAAATAAGCAGTGTCTCTGTCTCCAGGATGAAGTTAAAATGTTGAACGTGCACAGAAAAGAAATAACACGAAACTTAATATCACAAATTATCAGTATCAAATATGGGCTGTTAAACACACCTTATTGTTTTATAGAACATCTAACGTGGAAAATTAAGTGTCTCACATAGTATTATTAATGTTTAAAAAATTAACTAAAACAATCTTATAGTGATATCTGTTAGTCATGTTTCGATGATATAACAGTATTCCCGTTTAACGTGTTGCAAGATCGTAATGAGTAGGTTTCGGATCTTTATGACTAAAAAGATAGAGAAATATGCAGGCAAATATGACCTAAAAAGTGAGTAAATATGACCTAAAAATAGCAAAATATGATCAAACATTTAAATTTACTTTACATTAAAACATGCTCAATTATACATGATTCATTTTATCTTGTAGTGTCGCTTTCATGTAGACAGCATAATTTGCATCTGTACACTCGCTGCAACATCGGGAAATTAAATTTTAAATCGTTTTGTTGAAGACACTTTAATTTCAGATAATTTACAGAATAGAACTCTTTCATCTGTACTAAAATACTCCTCTCTAAATTCCCTTACGTAACTTCGCACTTTCAGAAAATTTTGCTTTCGGCATGGCGGTAGGTCTACTCACTTATCCTCTGCAGATTTAACGATGACTGAGGATATTTCACTGAGATATTGATTGACGCGGATCGATACAGACATACTTCTGCTTCATTGTCGAGATTAAAAGGCGGGCAGAACATTACATTTAGAGAGTAACAATAATGTATAACTTTAATTCTTGAATGGTGAATTCTGACCACAATAAAAATTTAGTTCCCCTCCCCCCCCCCCCCCCCCACCGACCTGTATAGCAGAAGTACAGTTCTGTGAATAATTATCTTAATCTCTTCTCATCTGTATCAAGTGAATTCCCGGTACTATTAAAAAACTACCAGATTTTTCCTCAAAATATGACCATATGACCATTAATATTATCGAAATATGACCAAACCTAGGAAAATGGTATGAATATGCATTTATATGCCATATAAAATACATTAAAATACAATCAGAAACGTTGAATCTTTGTTTAATTCGTCATTTTATCTCAAAAAGAAGGCAGGGAAAAATATGACTTGTCCTAAAGATCCAAACACCAGTAATGAGAATTCTGCATTAAATTCTTTAAGATTAAAAGAGAGATAATTTATACTACACTTTCGTACTCATATACATAATATATTACCACGTTCACCTTTATTTTTATTTTTTGTTCTAACGACAAGTGCTGTGTGAAAGTATTTTAGCTTCTTTCTTCTCCCACAAATGGACCACATGGATGTAATATTTTTGTCACAGCGTTTCATCTGAAACTACGATTTATATTTTTCAGAAATTATAGTTTTGCCTTTATATTGACTTACAAATCCATGCACAGTATTAAACAAAGCCTCTTACACATTACAGAGTGTGGTGGGTGAGAGGTAACGCTCTGGCCTCGCATTCGGGAGGACACCGGTTCGAATCCGCGTCCGCGCATCCAGATATGAATTTTCCATGTTTTCACCAAATCACTCCAGGCGAATGCCGGGATGCTTCCTTTTTTTTAATTGCTTAACGTCTCTTAACAGCGAGGTCTTTAGAGAAGGGAAAGGATGGGGGGGCAAGGAATGGGAAGGAATTCGGCCATGGCGTTTTTGAAGGAAGCATCCCGGCATTCACCTGGAGTGATTTGGGGAAACCATGGAAAACAAAAATCTGGATGCCCGGACGGGGATTCGAACCGCCGTCCCCCCGAATGCGAAGCCAGAACGCTAACCGTTACACCACCACGCTCGGTACCTACACTTTAACGTGGAATCTGAACAACGGAAGCATTCTGGCGTACTTCACATTACACAGCAAGCTATGCTTGATGTGAATTTCGGTTTAATGGTCTATGAAAATACCCCACGAGACAGAGACTCGAGCCGAGGTCCATTCGTTCGCCAGTCAGGCATCTAAACTACTGAGCCACCAGATATACTATTAATATGAATGCAAACTCATAAGATTTTACCCATTCAAAAATGCCCAACGCGCCGAAAGAAGTTTTCACTTCAAAAACTAAAAATCTATGATATAATCAAATAGAACTCCTAAAAATACCTACCCATATCGGGATTTGAACCTGTGACCCGGAAAGAGAACTTTCGGAAGTAAGGGCCATAACCACTCAGCTATCAAACCGCCTTGTTTTGAAATATATGTGTGCTACCTACTATCAAAGTCGGATAATAACTGTGAGTTTGTATGAACAACGCTGACAGAAATTAAGGTGAGGAAGGAAAGGAGGAGAGGGTTTAGGTTTCTACAAATCAAACTTCAACAGTGTTTTTCTATTTGTTTTAAAGCATACGTATGCAAAAAATCCATCAAAATCGGAAAAAAACTGTGTGTATGTATAAAGATTTTCCGAAAAGCGTCCTGCGCGCATATCATACGCACAGCAGGTGGGCGTGATGTGACGC
>CM061921.1:94172503-94324730 GCA_031002005.1 Vandiemenella viatica | reverse complement strand
GAATGGTGGTTGGAAAGAAACAAGCTCCTTCCAGCTACTCAATTCGGCTTTAGGAAAGGAAAGAGCACCATGGATAACTTGTCAATTCTAAATACAGATATCAATATCACATACATACAGAAGCAGTACCTCGGCGCAGTGTTCTTGGATATTTCAGCAGCATATGACAATGTGGTAATACCCGTTCTGATGCAGAAACTCAGTAAGCTGGGAATCCCCCAAAAGCTCTTAGCAGGAATATACTCCCTAATATCAGAAAGAGTGATATATAGCGGACCAAAGAAAAAATTGATAGGTCCTCGCTTGGTGTTTAAAGGACTCCCGCAGGGAGCAATACTAAGTCCTCTGTTGTACTTAATATACACCCATGACCTGGGGAAACTCTTTTCCCCCAAAGTAACTACCCTCCAATTCGCAGACGACATAGTATATATATAAAGGGTTCAACTATGGAAGTTGTACTTCTCATGTTGAAAGAAGCATTGGAGGCATTCAGTACATGGTTATTCAACAATGGGATGGAAATCGCAGCTGATAAGTCAACAGTAGTAATATTCTCCAAACGAAAAATCATCATCAATGACAACGTGTCGCTTGGACCATACAGCTTCCAGTGAAAAAACAATGCAAATTTCTAGGAATGATACTCGATAATCGTCTTACCTGGAGAGAACACATACAAGAAGTGATAGCCAAATCTGAGAAAAGACTCAACATCTTAAGGGCAGTAGCGGGAACATGGTGGGGGATCCCATCCTAAAACCCTCCTACTCTTATACAGAGCATTAATCAGATCGCTAGTAGACTATGGCTGCATCTTTTACGTCAACAGTAGGAAAGACGCACTACGGAAGTTGGACAGATTGCAATACCGCTGCCTCAGAACATGTGTAGGAGCCATGAGGTCTACACCCACGAACGCACTACTAGTGGAATCCGGGACACGCCTCTACATATAAGAAGAAGTCAGCTATCCGAAAAGTTCCTAGTAGACAAACTAAACCTCAAAACGCATCCACTGAGGGAACGGATGGAAACATTAAAACAAGCTGTAGAACAATTTACAAATCAAGATCCAGCGACCCAACACGACATACCATTACTGGAAGCGTACAACTATTGGGAAGAGATCAGTGACAAAATAGAGAAATTCGAAATACATCCTATTTACCAAGCACCATTCCACCTACGAACAATCGACACCCAAATCCATCTCCTAGAAAAATCTGAAAACACGGATGAAAACGAAAACTTCAACAGGAAACTAAGCACCTTAGCCTTGAATGCAACACACATCTACACAGACGGCGCCAAGATCAGACCAGAAAGCAGAGTAGGATGCGCAATATACTGCCCACAATCACAGTATCAGGCACTATACTCGTTACCAGAGCAAACGTCAATTTTTCTTGCAGAAGCAAAAAGCGATATTAGAGGCATTGAAATATAGTGGCAACCGTGACCAAACCGAAGTAATAATCATCACCGATTCCCTGAGTGTAATCAAAAGCATTGAAAAGCCCAGTTGGAACACAAGGATGGCAAGCATAATAGCAGACATCCTTCACGAAATATATGCTAACAACATAAAGGGCATCACCACAAGGTTCTTGTGGGTTCCATCCCACAAGGGAATAAAATTTAATGAATACGTCGACAAGATGGCAAAGGAAGCTATAGTAGCGGGACAAGAAGAACACTTAAAACTTCACTCCTCAGAATTCTACCAAACGATCAAACAGCGAGCAAAAGAACTATGGCAAACAGAATGGAGTAGCTCTTTACAACTAAAAGGTACACACTACGGCCTCATACAACCAGATATCCCCGTCAAGCCTTGGTATTACAAATGGAATGTCAACAGGGCGGTACATCACAAGTATCATTAGAAGTCGCTTCCACCATGGTAATTTCCCCAGCCACTTAAATCGAATACATCTCAGAGAAACTTCACAATGCGACTGTTCAGATACAGCAGTAGGCGATTTAAACCACATTCTATTTTCCTGCCAGAAATATAGAACACAACAAGACAAAATGCTGAAAGGATTAAAACCCTCGGTGTTCCTCTACCAACGAATGTGATTATCTTGCTAGCCACCAACGACAAAAAATATTTATAAGACATTAATGACATATTATAAGGAGGGAGACATATTCATCTGAATCCTCCCCATCTAACTCTTAAAACTGCATCATTTATAAGCTCAAAAACTACCTCTTTATTGTGTGCTATAGATGCAGACTCATTGTAAATATATAACGACTAAAATTAACTGGTAGTTAATTTAGATAAGACATAACTTATCGACAACAACACTCAATTTTAGAAAATGATACATCTAGAAGATGGAAACACCTAGCTTAGATCTACTTATACATACCATAAAAGTGTAACCTTTATACCAATTAAAATTTTCTTGTTAAATGTGTCCTATTTACATGTGAGATCACAAGTATACAATGTCAAATTATAATGTTTGAGTGTGAGCAACCCATAAGTGAATTGTCATAAATGATGTAACATAGATTAATAGTCTAGTAAATAATGAAAAACCCATGTAAAAAACAAGTTGTATAACTAAATGAAAATATTATGTACACATTAATGTAAAGTTTACAAAGGCTGGCTGTATGGCCGACAAGGCTAAAGGCCAATAAATAAAATAAAAAAATAAAAAAAATGACCAAGTCATCAGATTTTTTTATCCTAAATAAACGATCTATGACACCGAACACCATTCTATTTCACAAAGTAAAGTGAATATACACTATAAAGTGTAGACTTGGCTTAAAAGGAGATCTCATAACTTTTTGTCACTACGTGAACACGAGACTTGGCGTATTTTTATAAGAATTGTTTTCGTGGGATCTCATTTCTTTTTGTAAGTTTATCGCTTATTCTGAATCGCCTTTCAAATATAATTATTCCATTTGAAAATTGATGAATAATAACATTTCAGAATTTAAGACATCAATATACAATACCAACAATGCACCACTCTCTGAAAACAATTAATGTGCGTCGTAGCCGAGCAATTAACATTGCCGCTGGTTTAACTACCACCTCAAATAATAACAAGTTACTTTCAAACTAACCAAAGGAAGAAATTGAAATTTAAGGTTTTGGATAAAATTGCTTGCCTCTATACAGTACAGAAATCTCAGGTTTATAACTTCATCCGGAGCAACGTAATTAAGCCGCAAATATGTGTTAAAATGTTTCATGTTTGGGATTTTAATTAAATAAATACAGGGGAAAACTCCAATATCAGATTTTTCTTATGATTTAGGGATGAAACCATATATGTGTACTAAATTACATGCTTCTAGGATCACTGGAAGTTTAGTGGAATTTTTATGTCGTGGTGTTGTGCCGAAATAAAATTTTGAATTTCAATAACTTACAAAGTAAGAAAAGGAAAGAAGTAAAATTTAAAACATTAGTTAAACATAGTAAGCTCACTCCACAGTGAAAATATGAGGTATATAAGGTATTTAGGGTAGGAAGCGATTTCATGTTAGTGGTACGTAAGGTGGTAGGTATATGGAAATTTACGAGTTTCAGACTTTTGTTATAATATGTGGGTAAAATGGTATATGTATACCAAATTTCAGCTTTTTACGGCCACGGGAAGTGGCTTAGAGTTTTGATGTTCATCAGTCAGTAAGTGAGTGACAAAATCGTTGAAGTTTACATCCGAATAACATCCGAACTAAGAACAGTAACAAAATAAAATTTAGTACGTTTGCTAAGATTGCTGGTATCTATGCACAACAGAAATTTGAGATATGTAGCATGAATACGACCGAAGAAATTGGGGTTCAAAAATGGCCCGAATCGTTTCGATAAAAGGGTAGGCAGTGCCGCTGTTGACTTGACTTGGCAGATGCACTGGCGTGCACCCAAATCATAGGAAGAAATTAGTGTAGTCCCAAGAAGAATTTTGTTTTCGCCAAAGATAATAATGTAATAAAAATAAATTTCATGACACTTCTCATAGCCAGAAGCTGTTGTTTAAGATTAGATTTAGGACCTTCTTTCTGTGCCACAATAAGGAAAATGTTTAGAGGATAAAAAAAAAAACTCCTTCTAGGTTGGGTGATGCCTCACAAACACAGTATAGCTTGCTTGCTATGCCCCTGCTTGCAGCCAACACGCGTCCGGTTGAAGAACGTGAGCATTAAGTCAGGCATAATGAGGGGCATAGTACAATGCAAGGCGTCTCCCTATCCGGATGCGTTACGAGGGGAGCACAGCGGATGTTGCTCCTATTAACTTCATGGGCTACCCCTCCGTAATAATTATTTTCGAATGACCAACATTCCGTAAGCTAATAAAACACCTGTAAAACTCACTTCCTAAAAGTGAATTTGTATCGACTCCTTTACGTTCCAACCTTACCGATAGAGTTCTCAAGCACTCATCATTAATCATGCTCACGAGGTCAAATGGACATGATGACAAAACATGTTTCTAACGCTTGAAGAAAAAGGAATTCACCAGTGTGTTGAAGAAGTTCTATTTTCACTTGTTCCGCAATCGTATAAGCTAGTGGCAGAATTAATCAGCCAAACATTTTATATGTTTACTTAAAACTAAATTTGCTTCGTCGACGTGGTCCGGAGAAGCACGCGTTCCTTTTGTCGTTGATTTGTAAATTATCATCTTTGGTTTCCTCGGATGGCATTAACCATCACTAACTCGCATCTATTGACCTAAAATACTGATTACCCGATAGTTATTGAAAGAACCAATTGATGGCATTTGTATAGTGTCACAAGTATTTCTTTGTTAATGTTTTGATCAGATTTTAATTTTTTGCCCCATTGTCAAACCAGGTGGCTTGGTGATACAATCTCAGATATTAAGCATGATCCTGAGGATTCAAAATTTGATAACCCAGCCAAAACATAACACGTAGTTTCAACTTACGCCATATTACACGTTAAAATGTTTAATGATGAGAGCAAATTTTAGCTTTGGGCTCTGGCGCCAGTTGATGGAGCATAATGACACAAAACTCGGATTCTAAGTCGGTTTCTAAACGATTAATGTGCGGAAACCTCGTCTAATTCAGTTGGTTCAGTGCTTTACAGGGTATATCAGATCATAAGCAAAAATTTTGAACCTTAGAACATATTTTAATATCCAGGCATAGCGTCTGCTTCATAATTTGTGTATACCTTAGTCCCTAAGCTTGAAAACTGTGAAAACGTTTTTTTGAGACTTTATGCCTCGTTGACGTCGACGTCACTAGAGGCGGGAAAGGAATAGGGGGTAAGGAAAGGTAAGGAGTTCGGCAATGACCTTTTGAAGTAACCATCCCGGCATTCGTCTGGAGTGATTTCGTAAAACCATGGAAAACGTAAATCTGGATGGCCAGACGGCAATTCGAACCCGTATCCTTCGGAATGCGAGGTCATAGCGTTTCCGCTCACTTACCACGCTTGGTAATTGCTGAAACACATCATAATCTATTCAACAGTTCTTTCGTGATGCAGGAACACAACCTCCTTGCAGATTTTTAATAGTATACAGGTATCATTCGGATACAAGGTTACCCAGTGAGCTCTGTCATCAATATTCTTTTCGAATCTGTATAGAATGGGGCTTAGTATCAACACAAAGACAAAGAAATTCATGGTTCCAAAGAGCTAATTCAGTCTAAACATAGAGCCTATTCAATTTAATAACATAGCCTGCGAACCTAGCTTTCTGAAAACTACTCTTCAGATATGCAAATAAAATGCCGAATTAAAACTTAAAAAAAAAACCTTAACAAATATTGATTTCGATTTTAGCCTGACATTGCGATTTGACAGATGCTACGTCCCGTCAGTTTTTTTTTTGTAAATACAATTGAGAGCAAGGATCACAAACGAATAAACAAAAAAAATAGAGAATACTATAAAAAGCAGAAAAACTATGTACATTACTCATATGATACGCAGTACAAAATAGCTGCTACAGTTAATCACCTAAACCAAGATCGAAGGCAGAAGAGTAGTACAATGATGGCATATTGATGTTCTTGAAGAGGAAAAGATATATCTACTGAAATTACATAATGGATTTCATATTATATTGTAGAGTGATGGATGGACTGAAATGCACCCCTTAAATTTGAACGCTAATGAAAAGTGAGAACTTCCAAATATTAACGCTGATTTCGTATTTTGAGGTTAACTAGTACGACGCATTGCAGAGCCGAAAATATTGCTACAGCAGATCAGAAAAGTGTTAAAATATCACTGCACTTAAAGTGGATTTTTTTACGTATCTTAAGTTAATAAAATATCATTTATTGGTTTCATATCAGAGTGTTTTCATTCACTAACATGAAATAACACAAACTGTAAAACTTCAATTTGTCTGTTTTTAATCGTTTGGGCAAATAAAAACTTGGTTTTGTGGAGACGCACTTTATGGAAATTTCACAACTATTATCGAAAGAACTTATCAGGGCAAACAGCAGTTTTTGGCGGGAGTTTGTGCAATTTTCTTTGGTATCTGAGTCGTATAGTAAACAACGATTTCTGTTTTCAATGAACAATGTAAAGAGGGTTTTCCATTTCTATATTAATTATTTAAAACCAATTCATGAAGGCAATGCGGCACCGTTGTTATACGAGTTGGCACAGAAACAAATTCTGTAGGAAATAATGAACTCATTGGTGGGCACGTGCAACAAAAAGCAATTACAGTTCGGTTGCCACATTATACTATTTTATAGACAAACAGTGTTCAAGAGGAACTCTGTGAACACTTTCTTCATCATTTCAGAACCTAAATGAAATTTCACCATAGTTAAGTAGCGAACTAAGTAATTAATTTAATTCTTATAGAAATAATATGATGTTGTTGACACACATAGTTCATTTTCTTGAAAATTAAATAATTTTCCCAGATAGCTTCAATTATTTTCGTGTAACGTTTGTATGATGAAATGTAGTACAGTGTTACAGGTGTCTGACTGGCGATCGAAAGGTCCCCGGTTCGAATCCCTGTCTTGGTGGGGATTTGCATGGGCACTTAACCCGACCTTCACCTCTGGCACAGCTTACAGTGTAATGTGAAGTACGGCAGAACGCTTCCGTGGTTCGGATTCCACGTTAAACTGTAGGAATACCGGGTTAGGTTAAGGCGCGGCCAATAGACGCCATGTCACCGTATCATTGGGACCACACGTAATTAACATACAGTATAGTATAGGTTTGTTGGACATATGAGCACATCACAATATGGGATACACTGAGTGACGCTTATGTTGTACTCAAGTAGTTAGTGTACAAGCATGTTATAGTTAAAACTAAGTTTTATCTATTGCAAAGTCGAATAAAGTTCTTATGTTACTCAATGATAAACACTACGAAATAGCTGCTACAGTTAATCACCTAAACCAAGATCGAAGGCAGAAGAGTAGTACAATGATGGCATATTGATGTTCTTGAGGAGGAAAAGATATGTCTACTGAAGTCACATAATGGATTTCATATTATGTTGTACGACGCATTGCAGAGATGAAAATATTGCTACAGCAGATCAGAAAAGTGTTCAAATATCTACAAATACATGACACTGAGTATCAGATATTAGAGGGGACATATATTCCCAACCTCTGCAGCATATTTTTCCTTGCGACATTTGTTGCGGCGAATTAATAATTTTTAAATGCAGAATTTAATGTCATTTCACACCAGCAAACGTTCACTTCTCTCAATAAAACAACTTAATTAGTAATGTTTTGATATTACCCTATTTCTATTGGTTGAAGTACTAGCTCTATTAAATGCTATCGACGCCCATTAGCATGGCATTAGAGTTATGCTCCACTCAACTCCCATATGCAGAGAGTACAAATGGAACAATGTGGCCTGCGGATCGTGAACAGCACTCAGTGGTAAATTTACTTTATAGGGTACTTCGTTAATATCATTTCAGGTACACAACAGTTTGCAGAGTGGAAACTCTTGAAATTATAACCCTTTTTATTCATCAGTTTGATAAAACACTCCATCAGGTATTTATTTGACTATCGCCACAAGTATAAATCTTTATTTATCAGCATTACGTTATATAAACAGTCTTCTTTCGTATTTTTTCTCTTCCTCATTGTGTCAGAGGTAGGACGGCCAGTTTCTTTTCTTTGGGACCTAAAATTTAACGTGGAATCCGAACTATTACTGTATATAGCAACAAAATAATAAATGAGCGAAATTCCTTCTAGCTGCTTGACGTAACGGGATGGAATCTATTAACACAACATGCAACCTTGCTGAAGATGCAGCTCCTTCTCATAAACTACACATTTCACAAACAAAATACGCACATAATAGAAAACATAAGCTTCACGAGACACAGACAGTTGCAATAATTAAACTCAATTTCCTACCCCGCTTCCTCCAAACAGCTCCCTGGTTCTAACTACTTACTGGAAACATTGGACAAATTCTTAATTACAAGCCATTATGAGGATTCCTATAGGGTTTATTCTCACGTAATATATATAAATCTTCATAGAAGTTGTATGTAGCGGTTCTAGTTTTCATCCCGCTACTTTAAGCAGCTAGTTATAATTTCGCTCTTCTATTATTTCGTTGCTTTATACATTCATAAACAGAGACTGATTAAATTCTAATCCATACATAGGATCTTATTTCTGAAATGTAAAAGACAAAGAATGAACTGAAACTGAAATTTTGAAGCTTAGTAGAGGATAAGGAAGGTAGGAAATGAAAAATCAGACAGCGATTACATAACGTAATTCTAATATTTTAAAGATGTATATATGTGGTGATAATCAGGTTAATGCCGGAAACAAAGATTTTTGTAACAAACTGATGAAGTTGAGTCATAAGGAATTTCTTAACAGAAGATTAAGATATATGTATTGTTGAATGTTCGACATACCTGCGAAGTGTCATATAATATCTGATGAAGCTGTAAAACGGGAAGGAGTATTTCATTTCGCATAATACTTGTACAAGTCAACTGCAGAGAGTGTAGAAATCTTGTATTCGGTATAGGACTCTTGTAAATATTCCACACAAACAAAAAAGGAAAGCCGACGCTTGGCATACTCGGAGAGCAGACTTTCCAAACACATTAGCATTGTGCATCCAGACTCGAATTTCATAAGCTTTGCTCAGTGTTGAATTTTACTTTCTGGAAGGCGTTTGGTAACACAGTACAAACAGCAGATGCCGGTAACGAAAAATGAATTGTTACGTTTACACAGAACACTAGTTAAAACACCGCAGTTCTTTCATTATGAAACCGATTATCTCTACCCTTGGTCAGTCGTGTTATACGCTTTTTTATACATAACAGTTGGTCAATGAGACTAAGGAACTATATATTCGTAAATAATAAAGAAAGTATAACACGAGAAGAAGGACGGTTAAATGCAGTGAAATATTCATCAGTTTGATTCTCGGACCTATCGCTTTGGATAGTGTATCGAGGGTTACTTGAATTAAATGTAAACTTGAATGATTTTCTTTCCATTTTGGGAGTAAGAAATGAATTCCGTGGTGAACAATCGTTAATATTGAGGAAGCAGCAGTATTTGTAACTTAATTTGCTTCATTCACTTTATTTGCCCTACACTAAGCATACCTTTCGTACAACAGATGAACTAAGTGAAAAGAATCTTCAAGGCTAATTCAAGCACAACTAAGTTTTATATAATTAGCAGCTGTTTTAGTATCTAAACAGTTAAGTTATTGAACTGGGATGAACTAGCTGTATATTCACTGCCTCACAAAAAAGTAAAGCATCCAGAAGCGTTGAGACGGTATGTGATGTTATATATATATATATATATATTTTTTAACTGCTTAATGTCTCTCAACAGCGAGGTCTTTAGAGACGGGAAAGGATGGGGGGCAAGGAATGGGAAGCAATTCGGCCATGGCCTTTTGAAGGAAGCATCCCGGCATTTGCCTGGAGTGGTTTGGGAAACCATGGAAAACCCAAATCTGGATGCCCGGACGGGGATTCGAACCGCCGTCCTCCCGAATGCGAGGCCAGAACGCTAGCCGTTACACCACCACGCTCGGTGTGATATTATAGCCGTTATTACAAAATAGCGTCATAATTACAAATAACTTAGCAGTATGACGTTGCACCCCCTCTGTCCTGGATTTAGTTGGGAAGGGTGTCATAAAAGCATTGTATCCTTTCCAGAGACAAGCTATCTCACAACTGTAGTAACTGGTCCTTGATATCCTTGATACTGGCACTGGAACGGAGTTGACGTCTGTGCAAGTTCCACACATGTTCTGTCAGGGACAGATATGGGGATCTTGCTGGCCACGGGAGTACCTCAACACCACTCAGACAGTTCATAGAGACACGTGCCACATGTGGAAGAACTTTGTCCTGCTGAAACAAGGAACCTCGATGAGAGGTAACATATGATGATGCAGAATGTGCGGTCAGAGTTCCCTCAATCACTACAGCCGTGAAGTCATACCAGAGATTTCTGCATAACATTGGAAGAAAGTGGCTTCTCTTAAGGTCTCCGTCATACTCGCCGACGATGGTCATCCGAGATAAAGCATAATCGCTAAATACAATGAGTGGCGTCGCATTGTGTTTAGCGATGAATTGTGGTTCTGCACTAAATTGGATGACCATTGTCGGCGAGTATGGCGGTGACTTGGGGAGAAGTCTCACTCCTCCAATATTTTGGACTGGCACAGCAGTGTTACTTCTAGCGCCATGGTGTGGGGAGCAATGACTTAGATCATGGACATCCTTATTCCTCATGTGTTACCTCGCATGCGACGGTATCGTGGCACCATTTTTCAATAGGACAATACTCGTCCACACATGGAACGTGTCACTATGGACTGTCTGCGTGATGTGGTACTCCCGTGGCCATCAAGATACCGAGATCTGGCCCAGATAGAACGTGTGTGGATCTGAACTCCGTCCTAGTGCTGGTATCCATGGTATCAAGAACTAGTTACAGCAGTGGTGGGCCAGTTAGCCTCAGGAGGGGATACAACGACTTCCAAACCGAATCAGTGCATGCAATCAATCCAGTGGAGTGCAACGTCATACTGATAACTGGGCTCATATTGCCAAGTTCTTTGTTAATTTAACTCAGTTTTGTAATCACTACCGAGTGTGGTGGGTGAACGGTTAACGTTCTGGCCTCACATTCGGGAGGACGTGGGTTCGAATCCCCGTTCTGGCACCCAGATTTGGGTTTTCCATGGTTTCCCAAAATCACTCGAGGCGAATGCCGGGATGCTTCCTTCAAAAAGGCCATGGCCGAATTCCATCCCATTCATTGTCTCTAGTCCCAACCCGCCTCTAATGACACCAACGTCAATAAGACGTAAAGCCATAATTAAAATTGTAATCAGTAAAATAATATCATATTCACTCTCAACCCGTGAAGTTTCGTTTCGTTTCCTCAGGCATCATACATTATTCAAATATTTTTTAGGTACCATATTGCACAAAGATTAAGTTGAACATAACAATCAGTGATCTAGAATTGTCTCGAGCCAAGTCTATTTACAGTTTCCTTGAGGTGGAAGGGCGTTTATTTTTATTGTTCGTAGTTATAATTTTATATCCGTTGTCCAAACCGCGTACACTAAAGAGATAAAACTGGTTGCTTCGTTGCCTCTACTATATTAGGGAATATAATAGGGAAGAAGAATAGAGTCATTATCGGTCTTCTTCATTGTAACAAAGGCAGTGAAATTACCGGTTTTTCCTAAGTATTTCAGTATCACTGTGCAATGATTAATAGAAACCACGGAGAAGAATTTCTAAATGAATCTTTCCGAATGGGATTGTAATGACAGCCGTTTCGCCAGGTCGATATTTAGAAGTGGCAGTGTTGCAGGTTATACAGGTACAGTCTAGTGTGCCTACGCGACTGGCGAGTACAGTAAACCGTCCCGCGTCCTTGCGCGCACTGGAATACCATGTTGTACCCCAACACTGAGTGAAGGTCAGACCTTGGCCGTGACCACTTACCGGCTAAGTGGGTTGTGCTCAAGGCACACGGGAGCGGATACGATCAGAAAGGGTCAAAAGAAAAAATGAGAAAGTTGATCTTCTAGGCGTATAGGCTGATGTCTCCAGTATCCTGGTCATGAAGATTCCAAACACAAAGACGACAAAAACTATTGTGTTGTTGTTCCAGTTATTGATCTCTCTTAACGTCAGAAGAATCAAGACGTTTAAAAAAGTGGAAGAATAGGAGAAAAATCTTCAGCAATTCACAGATTGCAGTGTGTCACTTTTGTTGCAGTTTGGTTAAGGAAACCGTTTTCCTTTTCGAAAGTATTACCTCTATCAAAAATCGCACAACTCGATCGTGCACTTTCTCAAGATAATTTACGAGATAACCCTCAACATTCGTTTCATTAGAGCTTTTATGTTTATTACTTATAAGAGATTCAAAGCTTAATGCCATCATAAAGTAATGAAACAAATTTAACAGTTTTGTAAACCGACTCACAAGAAAGATACTAATCCTGATTTCTATCACCTCCCAGTTTTTTATTTATTAGCAAATAACAGGCTGCGTTTAGATACATATCTAATAACCTAAATATTTTTTAAGTACACCAATCATGAGTGTAGAATTTTCATTGATTGTTTGCAGTGCTACACAAGTCGTTAAATGAGTGGTAACGAATTTCTAAGATGACTAACAGTTCTGGCATAAGTTAATACATATTTTAGAAATCACTTATTATTATTATTACTCCGCGATTCATTAATCTGGTTTAGTACTCTACAATTCACATGTTTACAGTTTTTTTATTTAATTGTTTTTCACGTCGGAGAGATAATTGTGTTGCAGGCAAAAATGTTCAAATGCTGTTCTTTTCTTTCAAGTAATATCGAAACTAATTCTATGTTTACATCTCATAACACAAGCAAATGCTGGATTATGGAAATGGACTACTGTTTTAAATTTTTATTACAGCCAGTAAGATTTCAAAATTCTGATGGTTTCTAGAAATCAATTCAAACAAATTCCGTTAAAAATATCACGACTGATTTCTATGTTCTTCCAAAGTAAAATAGTACGTTGTTCTCAATAGAGCCACATCAAAGATACTAATAACATTCATTTCCATTACCTCCCAGTTTTTTATTTAGCAAATAACAGGCTGCTTCCAGATTCACTTTTAACTGCCTAAATATGTTTTGATTACAGCAGTCATGTGTGTATGATGTTCATTCATAGATTGCAGTGTCAAGTTCAAAACGAATTGTTAAGATGACTAACAGTTCGGTCCTGCAAGTTGATACATATTAGACAAATCAATTCAGACGCTTCACTAAGCTGGTCGATTAGTCTAAAACTTACATGTTTTTTGCAGCTATTTTTTATTGTTATTGTTTCTTCACCTTGAAGAGGCAGTTCTGTTGCGGTCAAAAAAAGCTCCAATGTTGATCTCCTTTTTTATAAGTAACATCGGAACTAATTCGATGTTCACTTCTCATAACGCAAGTACGTATTACATGCTGGATTATGGAAATGGATTAGATTTTTGTTTAAATTTATATCACAGCAAGTCAGACTTCAAAATTCTAACGGCTTCTAGAAATCAGCTCAGACGAATTTCTTTAAAAAGATCACTACTGATTACTTTGTTGTTCCAAAGCAGGGGTGGCCAACACAAATGATCTTGCGGACCACTTTGGAAATACATAATAACTCCGCGGGCCGCATATAAAATTATATATCCCTATATTAGATTTAACACCACTATAGACATTATTTTGGAGTGAATATAATTTAATTATCCTGCGAACTCATTACTGTAAACTAATAAATAAAACAGTCAATATCTGTCATGCATTAGCAAGATAATTATTTTAAAATCAATGTTAATTTTTTCTCATAATTTCGACAGTTAATTTTTTAATATATGGATGCACAGATAATGTATTTTTAATACAGTGTTTTTCACTACTTTGGCCATTATAAAATAAATATATTTTGTAAAAGTATGATGAATCTCGTGGGCCGCAAAAACGTTCAAGGCGGGCCGCGGGTTGGCAACCCCTGTTCCAAAGCAAAATAGAATGAAGAATAGTGCGTGGTTCCATTGTTCTCAATCACGCTGATACCCAAACGCCTGAAATTATTTCAGCATACTTGAGAAATCAAAAGTGACCAAGCAATTTGGTCAGGAAAATTGAAGAGGATCACGATCAGCAAACCCTAGTTGAAGGTTTCAACACTAAACGGCGATGTAATGGACAACAATGAGAGCGAGTGAATGCATCGTTTTACTCACCACATGGCGGCCGACCCAGTTGTCTCAGCTGAGTTGACTTTCTCTACCACACCATGGCGCTTGCGCCAGCACCTCACTCACAGCACACGACAGCCGCCAGGCTGGGACAGAGCCATGGGCCGACTGGTGGCTGCTGTCTGCAGGCCGACCTGGCCCAAGCTCTCGCCCCCCACTCTCCTTTCTTCTCCGCTCACAACCCGTCTGGCTTGGGAAAATACAGGTCTCGTCCCTCCCGACACTTTCACACGAGCTCCGGCTCGGGCTACCTGTCGCATCATCGCCACGGGGTTCTTTGTGTCAAGAGAGGACGTGGTAGATTGTCGACATGTACAGTACCTTGTACTCGAGGAAGAAATAAGGATTCTAAGGTGGGGAAAACTTCAAGTTTGTAGCAATAACGCTTTGGAATCTTGGGCATATCGCACTTGTTGGAGAGAGTGATGAGGGGATGTGCCAGAGAAGTAAAGGAAATGGTACAAAACTTTGGTCCGACTATTGCTCTGGTAGTGTAGCATGGGACCCACATTTTGGGTAAGTTGAAGAGGGTACAAAGAAGGGCTTCTAGATCTGTGTCTGGAAATTATCACAGAATACACTCAGTAGCTGATACAAAAGAGCTGGAATGGGATTCATTGAAAGACAGGAGGAGGGTGAAGAGAGTCTTGGGAGTGTACAAGACATATATTGGTGATGAGGCGTGGAGAGATATTGGTGTAAGAATTAGGAGTAATGCATGTAATGGGAGAGTGATTAGGGGATGTGCCAGAGAAGTAAAGGAATGGGCTTACAAAACTTTTGTCCAACCATTGCTTGAATATGGTGGTGTAGCATGGGACCCACATTTCGGGTATTAAATACAGGAGTTGGTGGGGGTGCGGAGAAGGGCTACTAGAATTTTCTCTGGAAATTGTAGTAGAATACAATTAGTAACTGATAAAAAAGTGCTGGAATGGAATTAAGTGAAAGGCAGGAGGAGGGTGAAGAGAGTCATCGGAGTGTACAAGACATATATTGGTGATGAGGCATGGAAAGATATTGGTTGTAAGAATTAGGAGTAATGCATGGAATAGAGAAGATGTCTAGGAACACAAGCTGGCACTTGATTTCGGGAGCAAGGGTGAGGGAAGATTTTCTTTCGTAGGTAAGGTGGACAGGGATTGAATTTAATTACCAAGAGAAATAATAAAAGCCATGTGTGGAAGGAGAGCTATAGGGAAACTGGAATGACAATAAAAATGGGAACTTTCTAAATTAGCAAGTTTCTTAATTGTGCATCTGAAACGCGATTAGGATAAATATTTTTTGTTTGTTTCTAGTTTTGTGCCTCGTCGAGATCGAGGTCATTAGAAACAGAAGAAGATGGGACAGAGTAAGAAACGGGAAGGAATTCAGCCATGGCCCTGTGAAGGAACCATCCCGGCATTAGCGTGCAGTAATTTTGGGAAACCATGGAAAACCTTATGGCCGGACGGGAATTTGAACTCGTGTCCTACCAATTTCCAAGCCAGCAGGCTTTGCAGAATAAAAGAAAAGGTAACTGAAGCAGTGAAGATAGAGTTTTTGGAATTAATCACAGAGATATACGAAATGGTATTTGGATTATTTACAATCTCCCCAAATCACTCTATGCCGGGATGTTTCCTTCAAAAGACCATGGCCGTATTCCTTTCCATTACTTGTCCTCAGTCCTTTCCCGCTTATAATGACTTCAATGTCGACGAGGCGTAAAGCCAAAAAAGTGGTAAGTGGTCGCTTAATTATTATTATTATTTTTTTTATTTTTTTTTTGGAATGCACTTGACGCTGCAGAAAAAAAGGAACTTTTATGGAACTTAAATATAATAAGAATGCTCAGTCCTGGCATTTGGGAGTTTATGGGCGCGATCCTAGGACCAGCCAATCAAATTTGGTTTTTTATGATTTCGTGAAATCACTCTAGATTGTTTCTTCGATAAGACGTTCGAATTTCATTCAATTACTTATCCTCAAGGCGCAAGAAGAAATAGAATGCAGTAACAGTACTCTATAGTACGAAGAAAATGAGAAAGGCTCAAGAAAATCTGGTGTGAAAAAATTGATCAATGATGGTTAGTTGTAGTGGGAACAATAAACCAGTTCTAATAAAAGACGGACGGGAAGTTGAAGATAGCCGCGACAAGGCTACCATATTTAACACCGAATTCAATTATTCATTCACGCGCGAAAATATGGAAAACATCCCACCTTTACTACATCGTGTGGAATTAGAGATGGATCCGATAGTAATTGATAGCGTAGGTATTGTAAAGCAATTAAAACTACTGAAGTTGGGTAAAGCGCCGGGTCCCAATGGTATACCGGTAAGAGTATTTTCTGAATACGCAGAGGAAATTGAACCATTTCTGTCAGATATATTCTGTAAATCTTTAGAAGAGAGAAAAGTACCTTCTAGCTGGAAAATAGCCCAGGTAATTCCCGTTTTCAAGAAAGGAGATCGGAGTGATCCTAGGAATTATCGACCCATATCACTAACATCTGTCTGCAGCAGAATTCTGGAACATGTCATATGCTCGAACATTATGATGTTTCTAGATGAGCACGAGTTACTTACACCATGTCAACACGGATTTCGGAAGAAGAGATCGTGTGAAACACAATTAGCCCTATTTTCCCATGACGTAATGAATGGTATCGATGCAGGTTCGCAAGTTGATGCAGTTTTCTTGGATTTTCAGAAAGATTTTGATTCTGCACCACACAACCGACTTGTAGCGAAGATGCGAGCTTACGGTGTTTCGGCTCAGATTTGCGAGTGGATACGTTATATTCTAACTGATCGATCACAGTATGTCGTTGTCGACGGGGAAGCCTCTTCTAAGATAAATGTTACTTCGGGCGTTCCTCAAGGAGGTGTAATAGGACCACTTTTTTTCTTAATATTTATAAACGATCTAGGTGACAACGTCAAATGCTGGTTGCGATTGTTTGCCGACGATGCAGTTATTTATAGGGAAATAAGGTGCCCCGACGATTGCTTAGAAATTGAGCGCGATTTGGATGCTATTTTCGATTGGTGCCGTAAATGGCAGCTTACATTTAATTGCAAAAAGTGCAAGGCAATGCGGATAAGTAACAAAAAGAATCAGTTTGTTCACGAGTACAAAATAAGCAATTCAGCTGTTGACACGGTTGATTCCCTGAAGTATCTGGGGTGATAGTACAAAGCAACATGAAATGGGACATGCACATAGCTTCCGTCGTAGGCAAGGTGATTTCTAAATTGCGAATCATAGGTCGTATTTTGAGGAATTGTAATACTCATACAAAACACTAGTGCGTCCGCATCTAGATTACTGTTGTGGAGTTTGGGATCCGTATGGCAAGGTTCTGATTGACTCAGTGGAGAGGGTGCAGAGGAGAGCCGCTCGTTTCGTGACTGGTTGCTACGGCCCTTATGAAAGCGTCACAGAATTGATACATAGATTGGGTTGGGATAGTTTGGAAGATAGACGACATAGCTTTCGTTCAAATTTATTGGAGACTATGCGAAAACATTTAAATTTCGAGTGCAATTAAATACTTCTTCCGCCAACCTATTTAGGTCGTAATGACCGGAAGGATAAGATTAGAGAAATAAGATGCCGTACGGATGCTTTTATGTATTCCTTCTTTCCTCGCGCTATTCGGGATTGGAATGCGTGGGTTTAGGATGGGTGCTTAGCACCCTCTGCCACCCACAATGTTTGTGACCTGCAGAGTATGGTGTAGATGCAGATGTAGAAATATATTAATGGATATCTGAATGTGTGCGTGCGCGCCCGAGTGAATTAGTTGATGGGTGAGAGAGGTGGTAAAGTATCTTTATCTCTATGTAACTTTTTTTGGCGTACTAATAGGAGAGAGTCCGTGCTTGTCTATTTGTCATTGTAGTGTCCTATTAGCAATCAACGTTTCGACATCACTGAATGACGTGACCAGAATAACTGGCAAAGGATATGGACTATGAAATTCATAATTGTAATGTACATTCGTGTGGTACTTATGAGCTGGAAATAGCCCGATCAAGCTACATCTTACCCACTTACCCTGACCCAGTGTAAAGTTCAACGTGGAAGCCGAAGCACGAAAGCCGATTAATGAAATTCGGTAAAAATAGTTTAAGGATGACGTATTGGAGAATTAAATGAATTCATTTAGACTTTTACTCGTACAGTTGAGGGCAGATATAAAAAGCAGAATAGTTTTATGTGTAAAAGAGCCTACCAATTACTTAGGTTCTACGACTGGTTGTGTACGTTCAAGCACATTGGTGATTCATATAATTTCTATTGTGAACGAAACATTGTGACTTCATAGCTTCCCCTTGTTCCAACGCAATCCCGTCAGAGAATGACATTTTCAGGGGAAGTGTCATGTAAACCATAGGAATTATGTCCAGAGTGGTTCGTGCAATTTGTAACGCCATTTGGACATAACATCTTATTGATAATAAGGCCTGTGGGGTCTCAACAAGAGCGCTGAACTCATAATATGACGACTAAATGCGTTGTTTTATTGAAAAACTAGGTGATACCTGCGAATTCGTACACGTCGACTTAGAATTTCATTGGCAGAATTGAATATTGAAAACTGTTAGTAACGTAGGATTGGTCGCAAACAAAACCGAGTTGGAATAATATGACAGGAAAGCCATCACCATATCATTCTACCGTCGAACCTGTCTCACGAAGAGAATCAATATCCGAAATATTTAAAAACAGAAAAAAACGAAGGTGTGGTGGTGTGGGGGAGTTTAACTAAGGGAAGCTCTATTTCAGCTTGGTCTTTTCTTCTTTCTTCAACATAAGCATCCGATTCTTGGGTTCTAATAACTTTAGCTACTAGTGTTCCGCTAGAGCATCTTAGGTCAGGTTTACGTCCGCAAGGCAAGTCAAAAAACAAGACAAAATAAACTGGTGCCAGAAACTTTTAGGCAGGCACAAAGTAATAGTACAGACACAAAGTATTTCCTTGTCAAATTCCATCAATATCGGTGTAGCTATTTAGTCGTCAAAACGTAACAAAAAGACAGATCCTTACTTCCGCATTTATAATATTATTAGTGCAGATCGAACACACACTGAATGCGAGATTAACAACCCCTGAGGGATCAATATAGAGTAAAAAAGTGTACACCCACAGCACTGCTAGACCACCTACGATTTGCCACGCATCACACCCCTAAATTTGTGATATCTACAGTTTAACATTCAATCCGAACAACCGGCCGTTCAGGTGTGGCTCATACGATCAAAAACAATTCTTAAAAATTTTTGCTTACACTGGGTATTGAATCGGAGATCACACTCCAAACATCAGTAGGCAAGCACATCAACCACTAGGCTACCAGACCGCAATGTGTGAAGGTACAACAGAGACTTACACATCCAACGCGTCTGTCTATCGCCATTCAGTAATTTTAAAAAATTATATGACAACACGTATTATTTATACAGAAAAAGGAATGCTATGTAAATCATAATGCCAAATGGCATCTCCTTGTCAAACTTCATCACAATCGGATTAGCCGTTTAGCCCAAGAATCTTAACAAACAGACAGAGAGATAGAAAGACAGAGTTACTTTCGCATTTATAATTAGTTATATGAAATTTTATCTGAAGAAAAGTCGAGATACTAAGCTACGAAAGAATCGATGGATAATTGACTAGAAAGTTTTTCATTTCCCTCTCCCCCCTCCCTTTTCCAGTACATTCATCCGAAATTTGACTCCTCACCGAAACTGCGGTCTCATGCAAGAAAAGAGTTGATATATCTGGCTAAAAATGAATAAAAAAAAAGCACGAGAAATTTGAAACACAAAGAGATATCCAAAAAACTGAAGTTGTGAAGGATCAAGGGAGAAGGATAAAATTAGTTGTATATATATATATAAATATATCACATCACGAACACATGAGAAATGGGTACAACTATTTTATATGATGCCTAAAAAGCAATTGGGGGTCTGTTGAATTCAAGGCTCAGGACATACGAAATCTTAAGTATTCATAATCTGATGCGTAAAAACAATAGCACGGCCATGACAGTCAAACCAGGGCCCTTGGACTAATACGCGGAAGCCGTCATTTGTAAAATAATAATAATAATAATAATAACAATAATAGTTATAACTACAACAATGAGTTGGGATTGTTCAAGAAGTCAGATTTGAGAAAATATCAAAATATTGAGAAGTCTAAGTGCCATTTGGATAGATCGTTGACGGGGCGAAGTCAATCACTACTGTATGTAGCAGTGGGGATGTCGTCTAGTACAAAAGATACAGGCAGGCAACTTAGGAGTGTTCATGTTGGATGTCAGACTAGGAATTCAGTTATGCTATGCTATAAAATATCTTTTATATTAATGTATTTACCTTCAAACTTAGTATTTAAAGATAACTTCTCGTGCAGTATTTTTTAATTAGCGCTCAGAACGAAATGCCATGTTTACCACCGCATTCAGTATTAATGAAGTTCAGTTTAACTGCCTTGATCCCAGATTCCTTGATGAGTGGCCGTTACTTGTCAAATAAATCTTTGACCTTCTCTCTCATAAGGTTTGGAAGCTTTTCCGAACCAAACAGAGGTAGGAACTGTGTCCTCAATGTCTCAAAGGAGTCCAACATCTGTCTTGAGCACTTCCGGATAGAACAACAATAAGTGCGAACCAGCGCTGTATTCGCCGATGTAAATGCGCAAAACTGCTGAAAAATGCCAACCCTGACAGACGAATCATTGGAACTAATATTTTAGTCTCCCCGTGTCCACCGCGCACCGCGACCTCTGCGGGCCAAATGCCGGAAATAAAGTGCAGAGGTCCGAGCCTGGACGTAAGCTCGAGTCTGGCAGTAGGCTCGGTCTGTTATTCACGTGTTGCGTCGGGACGAAGCGACGCTGGTACTCGACCAGTATAATACAGTACAGAGGACCGAGCCTGGACGTAAGCTCGAGTCTGGCAGTAGGCTCGGTCTGTTATTCACGTGTTGCGTCGGGACGAAGCGACGCTGGTACTCGACCAGTATAATACAGTACAGAGGACCGAGCCTGGACGTAAGCTCGAGTCTGGCAGTAGGCTCGGTCTGTTATTCACGTGTTGCGTCGGGACGAAGCGACGCTGGTACTCGACCAGTATAATACAGTACAGAGGACCGAGCCTGGACGTAAGCTCGAGTCTGGCAGTAGGCTCGGTCTGTTATTCACGTGTTGCGTCGGGACGAAGCGACGCTGGTACTCGACCAGTATAATACAGTACAGAGGACCGAGCCTGGACGTAAGCTCGAGTCTGGCAGTAGGCTCGGTCTGTTATTCACGTGTTGCGTCGGGACGAAGCGACGCTGGTACTCGACCAGTATAATACAGTACAGAGGACCGAGCCTGGACGTAAGCTCGAGTCTGGCAGTAGGCTCGGTCTGTTATTCACGTGTTGCGTCGGGACGAAGCGACGCTGGTACTCACTCCGTACAATCGGAACAGCCACGAACTGCATCGCAGTGTTAAAACCGCTAAATCGAAGGAAGAAGTAACTGAAAAGTTAAAGAGTGGAGAGTTATGTTTTCTTCTTGTTATTTTCTACGTGTTTTTGTATCATTCCATAAAACTGTATACGCTTGTTTTCGGAAAATTTGGATATTTACAGCCCGAGCACAACCCTATGTTAATGAAAAAGTAAAAATCTGCAGTTTGCGCCACATTTAACATTTCTGTGGGCGATGTTCCGGCATTTCATAAAAGTGGGAAAATTTTTCTTCCGAACATATGAATACTCTTTTGGTTATTTACAATCACGTATGAGAGTGATATCAGTTATGTCATTAAAGTGAGTTCAATTTTGTGCATTAATAGATACAAATCCTTACAAGATGTCACATATAATTGAAGCTTCCGTAAAAGTCATAATGCACTAAATATGGATTTAGGGTACACTTTATGTATGTCAATAATGTAGTGGGTGCTTTAGTGGGCAAACTACGTTACAATTATCTTTCATACCTTTATGATTAATAAAAGGGGATTTTTAATTTTAATTTTTATGAAGGAGTGAAAATCTCGATGTTAGTTGGAATTTAGGAAAATTGTCACAATATGACATTTATTTTCTTATCATTGGCGATTACAAGTCTGAGCGAATTTACCGTTAACATTAACATAAATTGGTAAAATCATAAAAGCAACGCTCAGAGGTACAATTAGCCGTCATGAGCAAGCAAACAATTGTATATTTACTTTTAAATCCATCTCAGAATTAAAATGCAAGAAATAATGACATTTGGAAACAATGAAAAATACAACTTATGATGACCTCAGACAAAGGTATCATAATACTGTGACTTTACAGTTAAAAGAAAATCATGGGCGCCTCGAATTAACAATATGTCATGCGAAAATGACTAGTCCTGGCAAATTATGCCGCTAGCTCAGGGGTTTTTACAATTACAAAGTGGGAACATGGATCAGTTTCACGGAATGCACAATCAGATGGCTTGGTCGTAGTAAGTTACCATTGTAGTTCTGCGTCTGATGTCTGCGGTGACCGGAGATGACCCACGGTATGTGAGATTGTCTCAAGGCGGCTACAGACACGCCCTGTCTGTTAATGCGCATCATCGCATTACTGGCAGTGTCGCCGTGATAAGCCTGCTCCAGCAAGCCGGCAGCCAGGAGTTGTACAGCGGCGGATGGCGAGAGAAGCCAACCTTCCAAGTCCACCTCAGACTAGACTCGCCTAGAATCGAATGTAGAATGTCCAGCTCCTCGCTCTTCCGTCCACGAGGAAAACTTCTGGCTCCACCCCCTTGCAGTCTCGAAGATCACATTCAACAGAAAATTCCCAGGATTTTAAGTTATATGCTCATTTGGATTGGATCTTCAGGTTGGCACCTAATGTCACGTGATATCCCCGATATCTCATTTGCCCCGCGTAACTAACAGAGGTCGGACATATTCGGCTGCGTTCGGGGACGACTCTGTGTTCCGGCGGCAGGCATTTCCCGCCAGGTGAGTGACCGTGTTGACCGCCCACCCCCAGGGAGCAGAGTGTGTCGTCCGGCAAAACCCTAAATCCGCGACTTCCTGTCGCCATGGTTCGGGAAGACCACAATTAGCTTCAAGCCTACACAGCTCAATAATTCTTTAATATTCGCTTTAACAAGATACACTGAATGTTCACCATTGCATTACAGTCCTCACTTGGAATCTTGCGTACGTTATAAAATTACACCAAAAATCTATTTAAGTGGTCGCCCAAGATTTATGTAAATAACTCTTGTATTATTATTTATATAGTAAAAATGCTCATTGGAACGTGGCGACAGCGCGTCACGTTACAATAAGTATAAATAACTTATTTATGTTATGGTTTTTGTTGCACTATGTTATGGTCTTATCTCCGTTACATATGATTATCAGACACATACATGTTATACTTCATGTCTACGACAGTTAAATTGATAGAACTTACACAAAATTTTGGTACTAGTCACTGATATACTGTAGATTCGAGAATTCCCCTGCTATACAGTCTTATCCAGTTTTCTATGATGTACCATCCTTGCTACACGGCTCAGGCGAGATAGACACTATGCGCTGTTCCTGCATTGCCGAGCCTTCGTTTGTCCGCCAAGCCTTCGTTTGTCCGCCGAGACTGGGGAAGCTCCAGCAGTCACAGCTCGCCTGGGTAGAGAGAAACGGTCACAAGAATAAACCGAGAGAGTTCGGGCGTGAGTAGACGACAATTTTCACGACACTAGTACCTATAGCTGACAGTGCACCTATATTCGACACAAATTTGTATCAATTTTGAATTTCAGGAAATACGATGATCCAGAAAACCATGCATAAAACCAGCAACACTGTCAGTTTTACGCGTCGCTCTTAACTGGTCCACGTGTTCGGTGCTGGTCTCGTCTGTCGTTGGTGAACAGTTGTAGAGCGTGTGCTTACCATTCTCGGCAGCGCGCATCTTGTTAGCGAACTCTTAATGTCGAGAAGTACTTTATTTTGCAGTTAATTTAATTTTGATCTGTTTTGTACTCTACGAGAATATGCAGAAGTGATGGTGATTAAATAAATAAGTGTATGATTTCGTAGTTTAAACGAGAAGGATATTTTTACCATGGATAGCTAACAAGAACTCATAGGTACACAGTGAACAGCTCAGTTGTTGAGACGGTTGATTCTGTGAAGTATTTGGGGGTAATAGTACAAAACAACACGAAATGGGGCCTGCACATAACTCCATTGTGGGTAAAGCTAAGTTAAGATTCATAGGTCATATATTAAGAATTGCAGCGCTCATACTAAGCAAATAGCTTATAAAACTCTCGTGCATCCACATTTGGACTTCTGTTGTGGAGTTTGGGCTCCTTATCGCAAGGGATTGACTGTCACCTTAGAAAAAGTACAGAGGAGAGCTTCTTGATTTGTGACTGCTTACTACAGCCCTCACGAAAGCACATATAGATTGGGCTGGGATTGTATGGTAGACAGATGACGTCAGTTTCATCTGAATTTATCGGTGAATATGCGAAATTCTTATTTCACTTCCGAGTGAAATGAAATACTTCGTCCACCAAACTGTTTAGGTCGTAATGACAGGTGAGATAAGATTAGAGAAATTAGATGCCCTACTGATGCTTATATGTATTCTTTCTTTCCTCGGCTATTTGAGTTTGAAATGCCCAGAGTTAGTTTTGGTGCAAAAGCACCCTCTGCCAACAACAATATTTGTGAATTGTGGATGTAGATGGATAGTATCTGTGTCGATTATAGGTACCTAAATACTTGTGTATGCCTTAAATCAACAGCAATGTCGACTTTGAGTTACCCGCTCCAAACATAAACTGAACGTACCTTCCGAGCTGTTCTCAACTATAAATTTTTTAATCTCTACTGCGTGACGTGCAGAGCCTAAAATCGACACGTGATGTTGACCTGGGGTACATACACTGTCGTATTTAGGAGCCTGTAGTTACGTAAGTTATTTGATAGGCACACTGAATTACAGCACCCCGACTCTCGCAACCTTCAGTAAAGCATCAATCGTCTAAGTAACGTAACAATGCCTGACATTACTCACACAATGAATGAGACGCAAAGCAGTGACGTGTTATACTGCTTACAGTTACCTGGTCATCAGTCAAGTATACGGTTTCTCATGGAACGTCTGTTTTGTTATGTCAATGTGTGATATGGATATAATGACGTTTGTCAAAGCTTGTTTTGTGGGTACACTTGGATCGCTCAGTAGTTCACTTTTGCCGCTAAACGGAGCTGCTACATCGGTTCGCTTATCTCAAATGCATATGATAAGCTTTGATATAGGAGATAGTCAGGTTAAGGCCTGAAATCTTGTGGTATCTTCCTATATTCCGGTCGGGGACTGATTATAAACAGACACCTACCAGACCATTCTCAATTAAAGTATAAATGTGTTATTTTTTTTTACAAAATAGAAAATTTTGTATTACTGATACACAATGGAACGAAACCAATTAGTCATAGTGACTTGCATGACTCAATCTAGGGATTATGTATGCAGTACCTTCCAGAAAGCTATATTTGTCTTTTCCAGTACCAAAGGCAAATAGGAGTTTTCTGGCCCCTACGATGCTATTGTTTGTGACTTATGAGGTTGTAACAAATCATTTTCGAACTACCAAACTATTAGAAATAAATAAAACTAAAGATCATTCACTCGTGCTCGCTGCAAGTAGGTGATGCAGTCAGTAGAAAAATAAAATTCCTACTTCCTACAAGACGTTTACTTTCTCGCAAGACGTCTTTGCTAGTAACCATTCACTATGAACTAGGCACGCCACTATTGATTCAGTTTAATTTTGGTTAATATTTGTTTGATAATCAAATAAAGTATTTCTGACTAACAATTCGCTTTTGGACGGTATTCTACCAACACAACTATGACCGACGTAAGGAATACTCACAACAAACAAGTGTTACTATTGTGAATATTAACACAGTCTGCAGTTACCGTCAACCAAAAATATTTGAATCAGAGTCCACTGGAATGTGGTGCAAGGATCGGAAAGAGAATTTATTTCGATTAGAATTACCTCCGATGGACTTCTGTCTTTCGCATTGGGTGATACATCTGAGTCCAAGCATTTTCTCAATAATGTCAAGAAGTAGTTTCCAGAAAAACGTCATTCAGTGCTACGTCAATAATTGAACAGCCCGACTTTCCATCGACATTTACTGTGCATGGTCAGACTCACCGCCAGGCAGAATTGTTGCTTTATCTTCCCGCTCAAACACCAAAATTCCACAATTGCCATCTATTGGAGACGAACAATTGGAAGCCGATCGAAGATGTGACTAAATCTTTGAGAAAGCGTACGGTTGTGTTGAACCTACAAAGAATGTTTCACAAGTAATCTTATTAACACGTTTAAAACACAACTGGAATTTATGCTAACAGATGATTATAAAGTAGTCATTAGAGCAGATCGAAGACCAACAGTTGAATATGAACTACGCTTCAATGGTGCTCAAGCAGATGAAGTCGTGGTGGTTATATCAGGTGATGAATTGATCCAACAACCAGACTATTCATTACAGTACATTTCTAAAACATATCAACCGCGCTGGTATTCCCCTGCTGTGAAGATGGATATCACTTTATAAGAAGGCATGTGAACATAGCAAAAGGTGAAACAATCAACAAGAATGTTTCGCCAATGTGTTTCTATGTATACAGGCTAATAATTCGAGATACTGAACAGAATCACATGTTAAACTATAAGCAGTTATTATTTCAGTTTATTTTTGATGGTTATGAAAATAATGAGAGCAAAGTTTCATTTAAATGAGTGTAAAATGCAAGTTGAAGACTTTATTAATCTGAGAGGTGCAGTGGCGAATAATGTTAAGTACGTTGCAACTTTGGTAATACCACCAGCGACATTGACAGGTATTCCGAGACTCATGTACGACTATACTCTACATGCTACGACATACTTGAGAACGTAAGGGATACTGAATTTATCCATCACCTTCACATACAATCCGTGTTGGACCGAGATACAGGAAATGCTCAGAAACGGTCAAGTACTCTGTAACCACCAAGACTTAGTTGCGAGGGTACTCAGACAAAAACGATTGAAATTAATCAACGTTATGACAAAGCGTGAGGTGTTTGGAACACAAAGATCCTAAACGTACACAACTGAATACCAAAAGGACGGGCTACCCCACTCGCACAGTTTAATCCAGCCTTCAAAAAAATCAATGACGTTATATCTGCTGAGTACTCTCACCAAAGAATAGATCCCGATCTTTTCGCAGTGATCACCGAAAATATGGTATCCGAACCGAGTAGAAATAAAAACTGGCCATGTTTAATGAATTGAAAGTGCAGCAAGAAATACCCAAGTGAAATGGTTGACGAAATATCAGTTGGTGATGACATTCATCCCCGGTATAGACAATGAGCTGCAGAAGATAAGGGAGCGTCTATAAACCAAGTAGCTCTATTTTGGCCACCTATGAACACCTCCACCTCCCCCCCCCCCCCTCACGTAGCACATAGCTTTCCTTCCATATAGATTCCAGAAGACATTTTGTACCGTTTTCTCTTGTCATACTATTGTAAATTATATACGGAGATAACTAAATGTAGGAAATAAATATTCACATGCTGTTGTGTGGTCTGTACCTCATTTTAACTGTGACAAATAACATGAATGAAAAGCTACGTGGCCTGGCTCGGAACGTCGCCGCTCCCCCCACGTAGGTAAAGGTAGCTTTCCAGCCAACCCTCCCCCCCCCAGACTGAGCCACGTAATTTATGGACGATCCATAAAGGGTTCACGATGAAACAGAAAACACCTGGATACAGAGAAATTGAAAACAGTGGAGCCGTACTGTTATCTTCCATGAGATCCATAACGTTCCAAGCACATATTAACATTGAGACCTGTAACAGTTTAAAATCAGCAAAATATGTTTGCAAGGATGTATACAATGATAGTTATATGGTTGGTATTGGCAAAACCAATACAAAAAATAAACAATGAAGTGATGCAGTATTAGTTGGGAATATAACAGTAACTTCAACGAAGCAATTTGGCGGATCCCGGGTTTCCTTTGAATTCGGTTATGGAACTAAACGTCCATGACTAATTTCATTCTGGCCGAGACTCTGGGTCAGAGGGAAGTTGCTCTGGCCATTGCCTCTCCAAGCTTTGCAACTCCATTGATTGAAGAAAGGAGGATAGCACCGATCGTGGTGGGTGAGCGGCTAACGCTCTGGCCTCGCATTCTGCAGGACGCCGGTTCGAATCCCCGCCCGGACATCCAGATTTGGGTTTTCCATGGTTTCGCCAAATCATTCCAGGCGAATGCCGGGATGCTTCCTTCAAAAATGCCATGGCCGAATTCATTCGCGTTCCTTGTCCCCAGTCCCATCCCACCTCTAATGATCTCGACATCGACGAGGTGAAAAGCCGTAAATAAAAAAAAGAAGGAAAGTGTTCTAAAGCAGCCGCTAGAAATTGACAAACAAACAAAAATGCAGAGTGATTCCAACATTTAAATGAGACAAATAGTCAGGCGCGGTGCTCAGAGCATGTAAATCAATGATCTAGAATGAATGCACCTTGGACTACGAGGAAGCTCTCAAGGCTTTTCACTAGTCACTCAAAGATGAAAGAGGAAAAATAAACTCATGGGACGAGCTCTGATGCTTCTCTGTGGAGATTTTCTGCGAACTCGCCCAGTCATTCCAAAATCAACGCCAGCTGATGAAATTCATGCCTGTTTAAATAATTCATGCTTGTAGAAAAAAGTTTAGTAATCAATTTAATAAACTTCTTTTATTTTTGTCTTTATGCTACGTCGAGGACATTAGAGGCGGTAAAGGACTGAGGGGAAGTAACGAGAAGGAATTCAGCCATGGCCTTTGAACTAATTATCGCTGAATTCACCTGGTGTGATTCTGGGAAGCCATGGAAAACAGAAGCCTGGACTGCGAAGAAAATATGAGAATACTATTGAGTAATGAAAATTTTCAGCTTTTCTCAAACACGCTTAAAGAAATCGGAGAGAGTGAATTCAGCTGAATCTTCTGGCAACTTCAGTATGTTGATCGTCAAGTTATTAGGCTGTCAGTGGAGCTGGATATATAGTAAAGTAGCAGTGCTCAACGTTATTATACTGTGATTTGTAAAAACTTTAGAACATGCCACGGTATATTTTACTGTACTTAATAACCAAGAGCTAGTCATAGCAGAAGAATGTTGAAATATTCCAATAAAACAGACTAGAATCTATCGAGTTTTTTAAAATGTCAGAAATACCCAGTTTATCACATAATATTGATCACGAGGCTATAGAATTAGCGCATTCATTACTACATACCGTAAAGTGATAAATTTTTGAGAAGAAAAAACTTAAATGGAACGATAATCTTCAGAGAATAGGTAAATGAGTGATAAGAACGTGACTGTTGTACCACCGTGCTACAAATGCCATAACAGCTGATGGGCGCAACTAGACATTAGAACATTAAAGAATAGTGTTAGCTGAAGAAAATTAGAAGCTTCTAGATGTTAAATTAATAAGCTGGGTGATAGATATAAACAAAAACTTGATATTAAATCCGTGGGGACTTTCGAACAAGTTATTTTCGCAAAAAGTAAAATCATCAAACGATTTATCTACTCTGTAATGGAGGATGAAACTCTGAGAAGTATTTGGCATCAATCAACAGAAGACTCTTGCCGGATGACCAGCAGGAGTTCTGTTATGAGGAGCACAAATAGAAAGGATAACTAATGAGCAATGAATTAAAGAACAACACTATGGCTCTACTATTTGATAAAGAGCAAGTGAGAATCGCAGTTAGCATGCTGAAGAGGAACAAAGCACTAGGGCCTGAAGGGATAGCAGCAGAAGCGGTGCAAGCTCTATGCCAGCCAATAGTTCCTAATTTCACTGGTTAACTGCTCCAGCGACTGGTATTGCTGGAAAACATCCAACAGAACAAGTAGGGGACACGGGACACAACTGGCTACCGGGACGGAATGAAATTCCACAATTTTCGGTATCAAGAACATATTGCCAACGAGCGTCAAAAAGTAGAACTAGGCCAACCTATAGCTAATCAACTATGACAGCCATTCTAGTCTAGTTTTCTCGAGCGTGAGTATGTGAAGTTTTCGTTGTATGATTTTCTTCTCCCGTATTGCAATGCCTGTTATTTTTTTAATGAATGTAAATAATACATACTTGTTCACTCTACAAAAATAGTTAATACATGCTTTAACTACGTTTAATTGTCATTAGTTTCGTGTAGTTAAATGTTTGTTTACGTATCTTTGTAGAGTGACCTTAAGGAGCATTCCCACGATCCCTTGTAAACGGAGGCGAGACGGGACGGGACGGGACACCATGGGAACAGGGCCGCCTCTGCTAGCGGAGACGAGACGCAGCTACCCACACTGAGTCGGTAAACATCACAGGCGTGTGTAGCGGTGCGCTGTTGCCATCGGTTTGCAGCAGCGGTGTGCACCCGTGTTCTGTGCCAAACGACACTAGGCAACGTGGTGGGGAGGTGGCGGCAAGGTAAGCTAGGAGTAACCTGCGGCCCACGGTCGTCCCTACACTTCAGCTAATGAGGTCCCGGTCTCGCCTCGCCTACAGGGTATCGTGGGAATGCGCCTTTAGAGAGCGTCCATAAACTAGGTGGCTCGGTCTAGGGGGGGAGAGGAGGTAGGGTAAAAAGATAAGCTGAACTATGAGAGAGGGGAGGGGGTGTTTCCGAGCCAAGCTTTTCATTCATATTAATCTTACAGATAAAATAATGTACAGAACACACACACCATGTGAATATTTATTTCCGTCATTTAATTATCTTCGTACGTAATTTACGAAGTCTGACGGGACAAAACACCAAAATATCTCCTGAAATTAATAGGGAAAAAAAGCTACGTTCAACGTTGGGGGGGGGGGGGATGAGGCAAAAGCCACGTCAGGAAAATTAGAGGGAGGATGGTTCACGGGAGGCCACCATAGAGCTACGTAGTTTATGGACCCTCCTTACCTCCCTAACCTGAATCTTGTCCTTGGGGTGGAACGGGTGGGGCGGAATGGGGAAGTGCTCAATTCTGCCCCGCTCTTGGGGTGCTCTTGGACAGCAACTTACATCAAGTACTGTTCATTTTATGTTTCACCTGAAATTCAGTGCCTAATCGAAAAGTTACAGAAAGCACAAAAAGGACGAATCGGAAGAGGGGGAAGACGGCTTGGTTAACAGATTCCCCATACAAAAAGGAATTAAAAGCAGCCATTAAGGAAAGGATCTTGCCAGAGAAGGAAAGCCAAGGATAAAACTATTTAAGAAAGTGAATAAAATTCACAATGGAAAAAGAACACGCACAAAGGAAACTGCATTAGGATAAATGGAAAAAATAAGGAACTGTCAAGAGAACCCAAAACTTGCGGTGAATTTTACTCGAAGTTAGTTGAAGGTTGATAGCGACTATTATGAGTCTGTCCTAGTGTGTGAATTTTGTGAAGATACTAACGAAAAGGACACAACCAATGAAACTGCAGTTAAAACTTTATAGTCACTTAAAACTAAATGAATATAGAGCAAACTTATTTTTTCTGCGTTTCCACTATTTTTATATGTTTTCTTAATTAACTGTCCTTACCACTCCATGATAGTGGCATAACGGGGCAAATAATATAATTTTCTTTGTTCTTTTGTTTACTCACAATATTATTGCATTTTTGTAAGTAAAAAATTATAGTGGTGGCATAGAAAATTTTCAGCTTAATTAACTCTTTCGTATTTTTAAAACATATTTTAAACTTGGTACCCCGTTCTACCCCGGGTTCCCCTATAGTTAAAGAGGAAGATAAAGATCCTTTACTATCAAAGTAGTGTATACCAAATCGCCTAAAATATTTCGTTGTAAAATTACAAGAGAGATCAGCATATGCTATGACGATATTACATCTGGTTCGACCAAATAAGGAACGATGTAAAAGTGCGAAGAATTTGGAACTGTAAATTTAGAATTAAGTGGTTAATAGTAATTTATTTTAGGAATGTATTTTGCTGCGGCGAGAGTTAGGGGGAGTATATTTTGAGCAATAGGAAAATATAGAAATATTTTATTCTTAATTTAATGCTGCTGAACGTGGGGAAGGAAAGCTTATGGTTCAGTCACCTCCCTTCACGCAGCCTCTAGTGGGCGACTGGAGCAGGTTTCTCCAAGCCAATACCGCCGCAACAAAATCTTACCTTTGTGGACCGGTAAGGCAAATAACTTTTTGGGTATCGTGTTTAACCTCCACAAGGTGGAGATTTTGAAACGAGAAAAGTTAAAAAGATAGGGTTAGTATTTTCTTCAAATCGAGGATCAAACGAGACATCTACAATTGGTGGGCTGAAGTTGCTACAACGTATCCCTAAAGACTCACAAAAGACAAAAGAAGCTCTCATTACTGCAATATTGGGTTTCTGAAAATTCGGTGAAGCCGTGTACGACTACCGACATACAGCCATAGAAGTCATCTATCCAAAAAATGCTGTTAGTTTCCAAATGCTTTTTTCATTTTCGTTACTGGAGATTGCTGATGTGGTCCATTATTATCCTCGATGATCTATGAATATAATTTGTAGTGTTTATAGCTGTTGTGTTGGGAGGTTGTTTATGTGGGCACATCCTAGGCGTCGTCCTACTACTTACTGGAACATTTGGTTCAAAATGAGGGAATAATCATCAGGTGATACGAAAGTCAAACCTCTTTCAAAGTACTCAACATTTCTTCCAGCGATCCCACTTTTGTTGGAAACATTTCAGGAGTTTCTTTATCAAATTCATATCAGCTCTTATATTTGACCAGGAATAAAATAGGAATTTCTCTATCAGGCAGCCTGATAAACCAGGAACGTTACCATCCGATCCGGAGAATGGATATGTTCTTTTAGTTCAAAAGCTACTTATCAGTTGTATTTATTTACGGTACGGCAGTTGTGATGCGAAGATAGACAAGAGACAAAAAGATTGTCTGGCTGCAATAGTTGTTAGTTTATTTAGTGCTTTCTAGGATGCACCACGTGAACCTGCTATGCATCCTGCTGGAGTCCTTGCAAGTGTGAAAACATTCAAACGTGCATACGAAAATCTTCCCATTGATTTAAATGTTTTTATTAATAGTGTTGATCAACATCTATAGTGATAAAATACGAGGAACTTAATGAAGTATGAAGTGAAAACGGGCAAGTAGCAATTCACCGACTATCAAAATTTTGGGTTTTTTATTCCACAATTTTTATGTGCTTTTGGAGAAAAGTTAGAAAAAAAATTAAATACCCTTTATTTCCGTAAGTACAAAATCGAAAACTATTTAAAATTTTTCTGTAATATGTAGCCTGATAAATATTAAAGGAGAACTGCAGTGATCTTTTTATAATTACTTTAATAAATCTCATACTTCAAATAATAACTTTTTCCCAAAAAATCATTTGCATCACTTGAATAATAATTTCATGAATTGGTCAAAACACTATTTCTGAATTTTTTTTTACAAGTTTCTAAAACCTATCGTAATGTTTTCAACTGATTTTATTTAGTTGTGTGTTTTGATTTAAGTATGTAATCTAAGCGAAAACATTACGAAACGATTAATGAATCACTTGTTATGATTTTTTTAAACTTTAACATTTTTTTAATTCAACTTAATATACAATATATGCCCGGATCATTGCGCGCACGATAAACTGTTTTATAGTAACATTTCAAAACGAAAGTGGAGCATACTTTGGTTGGCTGTACATTAGAATTCAAATATTTCGTTCCTGTAGGATCCATCATTATTAAACACCTAAGCGAAATAATAATGCGTTAATTTTATGGAGCAAAGCTTAGTATGACACCACGGTTCCATTAGTTGTAAAAAATTTCTCTAATTTTTGGTGTCATGATACCCATCTGACATCTAATAGGCATATAATACTGAATTTGAATTGCTAGAATCCTTTCAGTTGGCAGAGCAACACATCTCTGTTTCTTTTTGCCTATGTTTTACGCCTTGTTGAAGTCGAGTTTATTAGAGTAAACATAGGATTGGTGACAAGGAACAGGAAGGAATTCGGTTATATCCTTCTGAAGAATCCATCCCGGCATTCGCCTGGAGCGATTCCGGGAAATCATGGAAAATTAAAAGCTTGATGACCGGACAAGAATTCAAACCCCCGTTCTCCTGAATGCGAAGCCGGAGCGTTACCACTCACCCATCATGCTGGGTAATACCTCCGGATCAATGTTCTGTTATCTTTCGTGTTCTGAATTACCTAAGCTCTCCTACATCAAACTGGCAGGCACTGTTGCTGCAATTGCGGGAATGTAAAATAGTCCAGTAATTCCAAGAATAAGAAATAACAATCTAATAGCACGTTTTGTTTCATCTTATGATACCTCCATGGATTTATAGAATTTCGTAATTCTTTTTGATTTTACTGATTCATTCCAGCATTTTGCGGTAACCATGCAGCACAAGTCAACAAATAGAAACTCAATTCAACTTCTGGTCGCTAACCATAATATTGATGACCAACTGTAAAACAACAACATCAACATAGCTTCGTTGAATAATTTTCTAGCAAGAAGACAGCCACCCACACGTAACGCTACACAGCTCATGAACGGAAACATTGAGATGAATTTCTCTAACTTCCAGGGAAAACAATAATAATCCTTGTGAAAATGCTCACTTCTTTGGTTCTAGCAACTGAATTCATCTTATGTAACTTGTAATCGCGTGTGATATGATCAAACAATTGAATTTTCTGTTGCTGCTATGGCACATTACAACATATGCTACCACCCCAATTATGTAATTGTTTATCATTTAAATATTATTTTGTTAATTGTAATTAATTATCATTTAAATATTTATTGTAATGATGTACATGATATAATTTCTAAGCTCGAGGAAGTCCACAGATTAACAAACATTGTCAGTGGGTAGTATATCTTTGAAAAGAATGAGATAGAAAATCTTTGCTTTGATGTGGGAGATTCTTAAAGAAAAAGAAGAAGGAAAGTGTGTGTAAAAAGCTGTAGGTTTTAGACAGTGTGGCAGTAGAATTATATGAATATATTAGTATTTCGAGAAGTTATGTACTATAATTGTGTTTTGTTTTGTCTGCGAGCTTTGGATTGATTTTTATTAAAAACAGCTGAGAATATACGCTAACGACTTGTTGTAACTTATGTAGAATTAGCGACCATTTAATGAGCTATTTTACTACCGTTGAATATTTTTAAATATTTTAAAAAAAAGGTGACCTCTACTCTGTGTACGTGGATCAGATGACGACTTATTTAGGGCCACGTCGTCATAAGATCTACAGAGTTTGAGCGAATAATTAATGAGATTTGCTCGACTTCAATTGGATGAATTTTAAATGTTTGGAGGTTGTAACATGGAAGTACTCTCTAAATTATTATGACCATGTAGCCTAATAAACCACAATACTGTCGTACTTAGCTAGCAACATTCTTGGTTTTGCTCGTTGCTATTTGCTGTTATAAGCATGGTAAATTTTAAATTATTGTAGGTGGGGATACTGTATGAAATTTGTCTTCCCTTTGGCTTCAAAGAATTTAATTTTCACCATCACCGAAAGCACATTAATCACCATTTCCTGAATACGCAGTTAACATTTGCAACTTCATAGCCCGACCTCGTTTACATGATAATTTGTTTGTAAATGATGCGAGCGATGTTCTAAAATTAAAATCTTCACCAATTAAAAAGACCCACATCATCGCGGTATTATGAATCCACAGAGAACATATTGTCAATATGTTTGCTTACCAACACGCAACTAGCCTGGAAGGAAAGAGACAGAATCATTGGGTGAAAGGAACAAAAGAAAGAAAGTGTGAATGGAGGAATGTAGCGGGAAAGTAAGATGGACGCGCTTGCAGTGGGTCAGTTACTTTCCCTGGGTAAGTGGGTCACAAGGAAAGTGAAGTTGGTGGCGTGGTGGGGGCACTTTCTTGCGCCTTCAATGTTACGGCCAAGTTCAATCCAGGCACGGGTGCACTATGCAGCGCATAACAACACTCACTTCGTCTCGTTTAATCAGTTGTAGACATCGGGCTTTTAACAAAGAGCGAGATTTCCGTGTTTAAAAGATTTACTGTTCTTTCATACTGATAAATACGGGAGTGGATACAAGTACGCAGTGACGCAGGCTGACTTTATCATTTTTGTGCCACAGATTTACTTAGTGATTGTTTCAGTGAAAAAGAAGGATTGTATAAGGACGTTTATTGTTATCAAGAATCTCGCCTAAAAATCCTGTTTCATTTTTGTTTTTTTTGTGATCCTAATAAATTTCGTAATAGTTAATGATATTTAATGCAGATGAATTTATGCAATACAAAACATAACTTCAAACTTAAAAACCTTGGAAAATAATGTAAATCATTCATTTCAAACGTAAACTTCACCAAAACAGTCAATAAGCCTTCGGAAACAATCTTTGGTACAATATTGGCCATAAACGTTGACTCAAGTGATGGTATTTTTTTTACTGTCAAAAGTATTGGTATAACAACAGCGTTAGCCAATAAAAGAAAAGAACCAAAACAGATAATTCACAAGACTATTTGTAATTACGAAGAACCTAAGATTGTCTCTATTCTTACGTACGGAGAGCGTTAAGTAATAATTTCATGGAAGTCTTCTGCATCACTCAGAAGAATCTGCAGTATGTATTGAGGTATTTAAGGAAGGTTGTATTATCGCCTATAACTATTGGCGTTGTTTAATAATATCTTTCTGTCACTCAAGGGCTGTCATGAATGCCACTAAACCATACCATTTGTGTAAGAAAGTATTGTACATTCAGGCTGGTATATTAATAATTCCATGAGGTCGTAATGACCTGGTGACAGGGTTTCTACTGGCTGCGCATTACGCCTCTGTCATAGCCGTCTTAACCTAGCCCGGCAATCCTACCGGGTACATGAGACCTTCAGTTCAACGTGGAATCCGAACCACGGAAGTGTTCTGGCGTACTTCACATTACACAGTAAGTTGTGCCAGAGGTGAGGGTCGGGTAAAGAGCCTATGAAAATGCCCGCTGAGACAGGGATACGAACCGGGGACCTTTCGATACCCATTGAGACACCTAAACCTCTGAGACACCAGGATACAAAGCTGAGAGTCATTAAACTTATAAGTATCGACATACATCTTTACGTGTCAGTCACAATACGTAATTACATTAACATCATGCGTGATGTAAAACAGGCTGTATGTAGCTTGTTTGTCTTCAACCCTAGAGTGAATAAATGCTGAACAGCTATGCTATCTACCCGTCCGTCACAGGCTTGTAGCATAAAGGAAATAAGTTTCGAAGTTGAAACAAGCATATTTCATGTCTTTTGTTGACCTATCACCGAATATTGATTTCAAATTTTGTAAAATTGCATTCTTTGGGAGGGTATACTTTCTTTTTTACTCTGTCCTACTGAGTGGAGAAGCGTTTTTTATGGCATTATTATTTTTTTACTCGAAAATAAAGACGTGATCAAACTTGAAATATGTCAGTTGTAGAAAATATTTGTTCCCGAGTGCATCTCAAAACCGCTGTTAAATAGGGTATTTTTTGTTTTTTTTGGCTTCGGGGTTATACCTCGTCGACGTCAAGATCGTTAGAGGCGGGAGAGAACTGGAAGCAAAGAACGGGAAGAAATTCAGCTATTGCCTTTCGAAGAAACGGTCCCGGCATTCAACTGGAGTGACTTTCTAAACCATCAAAACCGAAATCAGGAATTCGAACCCGCGTTCATTTGTATGCCAGTCCCGAGCGTTACCGCTAACCAACCAGACACTTTGTGTTACGTAAAAGTAGGTAAATTCATCCCCAATATCATCCATATTCGGCATTCCAACTACAAATAATAAAAACAACTTCATTTACATTGCCTGAGAAGAAATTGAAGCATCTAGAAGGGGAAGGAGAAATGAAATGAAAATTCACAGGTTGAGAGGGTATGTGATGTTATTTGAATTAGAATAAAATCGTGTCAAATTTACAAACAACTTGGCAGTATGAGCCCACTAATCAGTATGACGCTGCACCCCCTCTGGCCTTTATGCACGCACTGTTGGGAAGGGTGCCCTAAAATCGATGTATCCCCTCCTGAGGCAAACTGACCCACAACTGTTGTAACTGATCCTTGAAATCCTGGAAACTGGCCCCGGAAGGAATTGCCATCCGAGCAGGTCCCTCATATGTGCTATCTGGGGATCTTGCTGGCCACGGGAGTACCTCAACATTACGGAGACAGTTCTTAGAGATTCTTGCCGTGTGTGGATGAGCATTGTATTGCTCACTGTCGCAGAGAGATGTAACACATGAGAAAGCAGAATGCACCGTCAGAGTTCCCTCAATTACGACCAGCCGTGACCTGAACCCATACCCGATGGCTCCTACCGAGCGTGGTGGATGAACGGATAACGCCCTGGCCTCGCATTCGGGAGGAGGGGTGCTTCCTTGAAAAGGCCATGGCCAAATTCCTTCCCTTTCCTTTCCCCGCCTCAAATGACCTAGACGTCGACAAGGCGTAAAGCCAAAAGCAGAAAAAAAGCCGATGACTCCCACACCACGGCGCCATGAATAACGCCACTGTGCCTCTCCTCATCATTGGAAGAATGGGTTCCTTCCCCAGGTCAACGCTGTGCTCACCGGCTATGGTCATCTGATTCAATGAACGGCGTCTTAGTATGTTCAGGTTGAGTTTGTTTGGATGTGCACACATCAGTGTCAAATATAGGGTACCCTAGAGGGGACCTACAGTTTAATCCGAACCGCGGAAGCGTTATGGCGTAATTTACATAACACAGCAAGCTATGCCGGAGGTAAATGACCGGTTTAGGGCTTTCTGAAAATCGCAGCTGAGACGGGGATCTTTCGATAAACAGCAAGACGCCTTAACCACTGAGCCAGCAGACCGCTCTATCGCGCTTATTATATTTTCTCTATACTCTTGATTCTGCTTCAGTCTGTAACGTACTTCCCGACTGTCAGGGGACCTGGACGTGAAAATGACTAAAAAAAATCGTTTTTTTTTTGCCTCTATCTGATAGAAAAATTTCTCCTGTTTCCAAAAATGTATGGTTTATCAACTTTTAAATTGTTAGTTTGGTCCTAAATGCTGTTTCAAGAAATGTCTGCACACTAGCCTAGCCTTCTTTCAGCTCACTGTTGCTGTCATTTTCTCAAAACTACATTTTTAGAACATTAGGTACATATATCTTCACAATGGTTTGAGCTATGTTTACCAAATTTCTACCAAGTGAAGAATGGGACAGTCTGTTTGTGTTATGCCTAATACATTGCAGATTTTTTTTGTTTTTGCCATCATGCATATAATTTTAGTGGTAATTTTGAAACAAAATAATTTGGTGGTTTGATAATTTTTTTTTCTATTTCCCTTGACGTATTCCGAACTACAAAAGGAGAGGCATGATGAGTTCCTAGGAATGTTGACTAAAGTCTGACACAGTTTGAACGCTAATAGAATGATAATGCACAAGTAAATGGTACCAGAATGGGAATGTGTGTTATAAAACACTCTACTAGATAAGATGTTGTAATTTTTAAACTATAACAGATAATTAAATAAATGTCTACATGCAAATTTAGTTAATGTAATTCAGAGTTGGTACAAAATCGCAACTTCCTCCGCATTACAGATCATGAGTAATGTGCCTTTAAACGAGGCGTAAAAACGCAGTCTGTTCATGTCCAGGTCCCCTTAACTCTGACAGTCGGGAATGAAATACAACGCCAAAAACCGTATTTACCACCTTTTGTTCATATTTCGAAACTACGCTTCGAGAAACAGAATAGTACAAAATTAAAGTATTTAATGGTAATGTGCCAGAGACGTCGGAGTTGAAACTTTTTATGATAAAAGTGGGGCTTCAAAGGCTATATAATGATGCACCACGTAGCCTATACAATTATTAGTTTACTTCAATCTCTTAATGTGATTTCCAGTAACTAGGGCTGTCTGCGAATAAAGGAGTAAAGACAGGCCAAATGTACTTTAATTATTTACGTCTGAACCTTTAAGATGAGAAACTATTTTTTGATAACCTTGTATTCGGTGCAAATTGTAGTGTTGATGTGAGGTAGTTTGATTACATGATGGGTGATGAGGAGTAAACGCGAAAAGACAAACTTCAGCGATATAAATTCGGTTGAGCCTTTTTTTATAAGTCAAAAGAGGTAATTAAAAATTGCTCAGAATTGCTTACAGTTATAAAATATTGCTATATACGGAGGTGTTATAAAAATTGCCTGTGCTACGAATAACACATCTGTATATAGCAATATTTTATAACTGTAAGCAATTCTGAGCAATTTTTAACTACTTCTTTTGACTTATAAAAAAAGGCTAAACCGAATCACAATCGTCATGATGGGTCTTCGTTTGTGAGAGATCGGGTTTTGAAATTGTGGCATTGTTCATGTTTAATGTGTACTGGTTCAACAATTAGTGGCTAATCAGCCTTGCACGTAAAGGCGTCATGTTCTCTGCGTCACAAATTCGATCCCGAAATATTTTTTTTTTTTTTTTTTTTTTGTGCTTTCTGAAGGATTAACAAATATTTTGCAGATATACAGTAGGAACATTTGATTAATGTTATCCTGCTGCAGCCATTTGCATTTCTTTGTTGAAAGCATACTTTATTTACCTTTCTAAATTCTAATTTTGGCTCTGCTTGTATTGAAACATATTAGACATATTTTATAATATCAGAAAATATGTGAAGATTAATGGCATGTTTTTAAACACCACGTCTACAAATTTCGTGATTGTCTGGCGACAGTTGGAGGTGGTAATAAAACAATACATCAGGAATGACGCCTTTTTTACTGCTTGTCTATTCGTGAAATGCCACGTTATACGATGAAGTCTTCAAAATGAACCAGATGATTACTTGTATGGTAAAAGTTTAATATTAGTAAAATAATTAGGTGTAGTAACTTGGAGGGAAAAGACCAGGATCATAAACTGACTCGTAATTTGAGGCATACGGGAAAGGGAAAAATTTCTTTCGTGTTTAAGAGAGCAGGGACTAGAATAGATACCCGGGATGTGGTGAACAATTTACCTCAAACAATTAAAGAGTTTAAATTAAAAATTCCTGAAATGCAAAAATAAATATATAGAGGAATTGCTAACGGACCAGATGCTCCCTTGCAAGTAATGCAATTAGTATACGAACAAAATGTAAGCCTCTATATAAGCCATGAATCGTCCTTTATATTCGTTAGGTAAAAATTCTAATAAAATTCCTTCAAAGCGCTCCCGACCTGTGGCAATATATTCGCGAAATTCCTATACACGAAGATGCTAACATGCCATCATCTACAACACTTTAGACGTGCCTGACATGGTAATATATAACTGGTATGTTTCGAAATTAACGGAGGAAACATCTGAATTTACAAATAGAAATGAAATATGCTTTCGTACTTCAGTAATAAAACATTTATTTGAGTGGTGCATTTTTTTTATTGATTCTTGGTCGAGAGACCATCAGCCATATTTCATAAATATTACATCAAAGTTATCAAATAGCATGTACGTCTTTGCCAAGATGTTGATATAGACGTCTCGTAAAAACGTTATCAGAACCTGATATATTTGCAGAGAGTAGGGTAGAACTAATGGTTCTTAAAGAGATATAAGTTTCGTTAGGAGGGTATAGTGACAGATAGAGTGTTTGGTAGTTTGAAAAAGATATGATTTCAATCAGACACATCTTCTTCATCAGTCACACACTGTAGAGAAGCCAACACTTTTATTCTATGAAGATGGCTGGGGAAAGCACTGTCCTAGTATCATTCTGATTGTGCGTGTCAGATACGTTTTGCGCTGTAATCTTGGTACCAGGTGTGTATTGAGTTCAATGTATGGGCAGTCTGTTCTTTTGTATTGTGGTTTTGTTTTCCTGGAGTCTTAAAGATCCTGTTTCAATTTTTGTTTCACAAGGGAAAGAAAATCTGTATAAGGCAACGGTAAGGCAAGGAGTTAACATTCCTTGGCTCCGCTTTTAGCAAATGAGTGTACTAGTTGACTGTAAGTAAGACAAGAGTATCGTTTTACCCACATGAATCTGATATCTTATCCTAGCGTTAATAATGTCATCATCGATTACGTCCATTATATATCTGTTGTTGCGGAGGTTCTACCAGATTTTAGAGCCGCTATACAGCACTTCTAGAATCAGTGAAGATAAGTATTTTCTGGAAAATTTGGCCTATTCTGTAGTGGATAGCATTCTTAGTGGCAATAAAGTCGGCTGTGTATATTGATGCTATGCCTGGGACAGAGAAATACACGTCATGATTGGTATTCAACAGTAATAAGCGGACCCAGCACTATATACTGTCTTGGACCTTTTATTGTAAGTCTGGGCGAAGTTCAACCAAAACGTTGATAGAAGCTAAACAGAAGACTGCTGTTTAAAATGAGAAGGTTGCATTTAGGAATTTAGAGTCGGAACAAAGAATTCGAAAGATTTTTAAATTGCTGGTAAAAAAGATCCCTTTATTGTGAGCAGAGCTATCTATCTGAGACTAAAGTGAGTATAGACCAAGAGAGATCATTGAAGGACATTTTACTCCGTACGGACCTTTGCTGTTACTTAAATTTTTGAGGTTACGTAACAGTGGATGCTATGTGAAGAAAAACCGTCGGAGAAGATGTATATATCTGCAAAATGTTGTTTGCGAAGATCGAGTGGCGTTTTAGTAGTTCCTTTAAGTAAGGCATTCGTGAGAGATGATTTCATAGCTCCTACACAGATACGAAGAGCACGGTATTGTGGTTTCCATAAAACATGCTTCTGTATTCTATACGCGATATTATCAGTGATCTGTAGAGCAAGCGGCAGGTGGAAGGATCTGCTTCTCACTGCACGAAATATTTCAAGGGCGCCACAAGTTCTGGATGCTATATATTCCACTTGTGTTGTCCAGGAGAGTCTGCTGTCCGAGACAAGGCCAAGGTATTTTATTGCTGAGCGCACTGGAAAGACGCTATGGCCAATACAAATACGTTCGAGCGAGTATATGTTTCGTTTGCGAATAAACAACGCTATGCATGATTTCTGAGGAGATAAGAAAAGACCATATTGATGCATCCAAAACGTAAGCCTTGACATTGTGTTGGAGATCCACGTACGTGGAGACCAAAAAACAAGCGCAGTATACTTTTAGATGCAGACGTCACCAGCGTGTTGCAGGATCTTGATCTGGGATCAAAATTATTCTTTAGGCCTCAGATGTAGATGATGTATCTTCTTCTTCTTCACCACCTGTTCCCAACATTTTGGGATCGGCTGCCTTTCCTGAGTTTTACTCATCGTTGGTCTAGACAAATGTGGACCTTTGATTTTACGGTCGCATGCCCTCCCTGATGCCAATCATTTTACACCTTCTACCAAGCCGTACTAATGGGGGAAGTGAAATGTTACCATCTGCTGAGAAACGTGTAACTATGTTTTGTGTATGATAAATGTATTTTTTGTTTGTGAAATGTGTAGTTTATGAGGCGGAGTTTGGAGACCGTTTGTGCATTTACCGTAGTGGCTACAGAAAACCCCTAAAAACCGCAGTCAGCACTGCCTGGGCTCGTGCCCTGTTCCAATTGTACCTACTCTATCCTTCGTTCGGCACCTCGGCGCACTGAACCACACTGGCTGGTTGACGAAGATAGAGTATAAAAGCTGTAAATTGTCATTGGTATTCGATGTATGTAGAAGTATTCCCAGTAAGTAAGCATGATTATGAAATAAGCGTAACGGTCTATGGTGATAATAGCCATGCCATCCAACGTGCTTCGATATATTCGAAATTCAAATTGTGTCAATTGGAGATGATTGAAATGGGACAGCCACCATTCCAAGTGATGTTTCCAGAGACGTTCTGTTGTTTTATAGTCACAGTGTAGCAAAACATTTGGACGGTAGAGAGTGGGTCCGTAGGATCATTTCCTGGCAATAAAAGTGGTACAATCACGTGTGTTATCTGTGATTCAGGAAGTTTCTCTGCTAATCACAATTGATCAACAGCTGGGAGAGATGACATAGTGCAGAGTGGAGCATGTTGTCATATCAAGGGGGCAGGGTCGCTCAATCTAATTAATGTAATGAAAATGGTCTTTAGAATATATTGTGGGCATTGTCATGTTCTTTTGATACGATAATACTCTTGATTGGCGGTAGGGTGACTGATGATGGAACGATTACCGAAGAGAGCTATTCCGTTTCCCAGGCCATTGTTTTTTTACAAATCATCCATCGTCCATACTTCACTGGTTAGAGTATCCTCAGATACGGTTACAGTTGATAAACCATTATTATTTGATAGACTTCTCTACGGGTACACAGTGAACGTGTATAATCTCACAATCATCATCAGTTAATGAGTGAGTGTATAACAGTTTGCGTATTAACAACATCCAAACTAAGAAAAAGAGCGAAACAAATTTGGTGTGTTTGTTAAGAATGATAGAATTGTTAGGCATGTAGACTCACTAGGACCGAAAAAATGAATGTTTTTTTTTTTTTATTATTATGGCTTTACGCCTTGTCAACGTCAAGGTAATTAGAGGCAGGAAGGGATGGAGAGCAAGGAACGGGAAGGAATTCGGCCATGCCCTTTTGAAGGAAGCATCCCGGCATTCGCCTAGAGTGATTTGGGGGAACCATGAAAAACCCAAATGTGGATTCCCGGACGGGGATTTGAACCCACGTCCTTCCGAATGCGAGGTCAGAGCATTACCACTCACCCACCATGCTCGGTGAAGAAATTGAGTTACAAAAATTTCATTAATCGCTTGGAGAAAAGGGTAGGCAGTGCGCAGTTGACTGGAATTGGCATCATCCCCGCATTCTTTAGCTAATTCTACCACGTTTATTGCCCTGATTGCTCAGTATCTCCAGATTCAAATCACATGAGTTCTTCCGTAATTTCGACGGCTTGTTATTCTCTTTCTCGCCTCTCACAGCAGTTGCTGCGTTTAGTAGTTTGCCTCATTACTTAGGAAAATTAGCAGGCAGTGCAACAGAGAGCGTGTATGCGTGGTAACTTAAAATATTTCATTCAAACCAATAAGACCATAGGATATTATAACTACTATTATATTCCTTTCCACTATATGCGAGCGGACTCTGAATGTCACAAATGTGTTTGAAGTGAACTACACTTAATGGTTCCTTGAGGTTTATTACTATGTACACAAAACACTGGTAAACAATAACAAATGTGGTACAGTTAGCGGATGACCGTCGAGAAATTTAGCCTGGTCCTGATCCGGGGTAGAGAGACGGCTTCTAGAAACTTCTCGCGAACTTCCGGTGGTCTTCTGTAGTTGAAGCTGGTTCCGCGGTCAGGCCGGAACTGGCGGTGGAGCGGCCGGCTACGCTTATATAGGCGGCCTGGCGCAGGAATTCCGTTGTGTGGTAGTACGGCGACCTCTGTAAGAAATAGTCCCACTTAGCTTCTAGATGATTCTATTTGTTTTCCTGGTTTGTTTTGATGTCTCTGCGCCTGTTTGGAGTCGTATATGTATCCCGGCGTGCAGGCGCGTTGTGTGTGAGGTCTGCCTGGCAGGGGCCTTTACTGGCAGACTGAACATACCTCCCTCCCGGGGGGGGAGGGGGGGAAGCGATGTCTGCGACGTCTGCGAGGTCGTCTGCCGCGGCGCCCTGGAGCAGGACTATGAAGGCTACCTCCAGGGGAGTACGGAGCTGTTCCCCTGGCGATGCGTGCCGACCTGCGTCGTGGTGCAGGTTGTGGTGGAGGTACTTGTGGAGCTAACGGCATCGGTTCGTCGGCGTCGATGGCCGGGGGCTGTACGGGGGGCGCTGAAGATGGTCCCCGCAGGTGGTCGAGAGGCTGCGGCTGAAGGGTGTCGGAGCGACCGACAGGTTGTGGCGTCGTTGGTGGCGCTGTAACTGTCCCTGAGCAACGGTTAGACGGCAGGAGTGGTGGAGGTGGCAGGGAAGGAGAGGAAGAAGTGGATGGCCGTGCCGTGGTGGAAGAGGACGGTGCCGTGGGGTAGCGGGGACGTAGTTGGTTTCGATGGCGTCGCACTATCCGGCCATCCAGGCTGACGTCGAACAGTTGGCGGCCTCGGGGCCGCTGGATGACCCCCGGAAGCCAACCGGCCCGGGAGCCAAACCCGCGGGCCCAGACTAGGGAGCCCGGGGTGAAACGGAATGGGCCCGAAGGTACCTGTACTTTGGGCGGGGGTAAGAGGAGATGGAGGAGAGTGCGAGGTTGGCGGCCATGTAGCAATTCCGCCGGGCTTTTGGCCCCCACTGGAGTGGTTCGATAGGAACTGAGGAAGAGTGTCAATGCCTCTTCGAGTTTGTGACTTGTGGTGTATTTGGTCATTTGGGTTTTGAATGTTCTGACTAGCCGTTCCGCCTCCCCGTTAGATTGGGGGTGGAAGGGCGGGGTGAGGAGGTGTTGGATATTGTTGGCGGTACAGAAGGATAGGAATTCCCGACTTCGAAATTGCGGTCCGTTATCTGTGACGATAGCGTATGGTAATCCTTCGATGGAAAAGATCTTCGTGAGGGCTGAAATGGTGACCTCTGTAGTGATTGTGGAGCAACGGACGACATATGGGAAGTGGGAAAAGGCATCCGTCACTAGGAGCCACTGGTGGCCTAGGAATGGGCCAGCGAAGTCGAGGTGAATGCGTTCCCAGGGTCCGGACGGTGCCGGCCAGGAAAGGAACTTTTGAGGGGGGCGGGGCAGTTGTTGGGCACAGATGGTACAGCGCCGCACCATCTTCGTGACATCCGTGGTAAGGCCGATCCAGAATACATGGCGTCTGGCAAGGGATTTGGTGCGGGCAATTCCCCAGTGTCCTTGGTGGAGAGTTTGGAGGATTGTCGGTTGTAGGGATCTCGGAACGACGACCCTCGGGGTGGAATTTGGTTCTGTGCGGAGGAGCACTCCCTCTACTACTGAGAGCTGGTGGCGGATGGAGTAGTAGAACTTGAGGTCTTGATGATGGCGTGGAGGGGAACGTGTTTGCCACCCGTGTTGGATGTGGTGTCGGATGACACGGAGGAGGGGGTCCTCCCCTGTGGCTGCCGCGACTTTTGAGGCCGTGACTGGAAATGTCTTCAGTGCTTCTTGTATGTCATCGTCGATCTGGAACACCAGAAGTTCCGACTTGTCGAAGGCAAGGTCTGGTCCCTGCGGTAGTCTGGATAAGGCGTCTGCATTGGCATGCCTGGAGGTGGTACGGAAATGCATGGTATATCTGAACTGGGACAGGAATAGTGCCCAACGCTGGATGCGGTGGGATGTTTTGGTAGGCAGACGTGTGGACGGATCAAATAGTGATAGGAGTGGCTTGTGGTCGGTAATGAGATGAAAAGAAATCCCATATAAAAGGGAATAGAATTTGGAGCAGGCAAAAACAATAGCTAGCGCCTCTTTCTCGATTTGAGAATATTTAAGCTGAGCAGCCGATAGGGCTTTGGAGATGTAGGCTACGGGGCGTTCCGTGCCATCTGGTAATTTATGAGACAGAACTGCCCCCACACCGTAATCGGATGCATCTGTGGCAAGTATCAAGGGGAGGTTTGGAGTGTATGGCATGAGGCATGCTGCGGACTTGAGCTGCTGTTTAAGGGTGTGGAATGCGGTCTCGCAAGCTGGGGTCCAACGGAACGGGACATTCTTGCGACAGAGGTGGTACAGGGGTGCTGCCACTTGTGCTGCTGAGGGTATAAATTTTCTGTAGTATGAAATCTTGCCTAAAAAAGATTTCAACTGATGTAGATCCTGAGGCCGAGGTAAGTTGGAAATAGCGTCCACATAGGAAAATGCTGGGGAGATGCCTTCCTGAGCGATGATGTGACCCAGGTAGGAAATGGATTGTTGAAAAAATTGACACTTGGAAAGGTTGCATTTTAATCCTGCTGCACGGAGGCGGAGGAAGAGTAGGCGGAGGTTGGTCATGTGTTCGGCAGCGGAGGGTCCCGTGACGACTATGTCGTCGAGATAGTTGATGCATCCCGGAATATCCTGGAGAAGTTGTTCGAGATACCGTTGAAAAATCGCTGGAGCACTGGCCAAGCCGAACATGAGCCGGTTGAGTTGGAAGAGGCCAGAGGGAGTGTTGATGACTGTGTATTGTCGGGACTGGATATCCAAAGGGATTTGAAGGTATGCTTCTGCCAGGTCAATTTTTGTAAAGTAGGTACCTCCTGCTAGTTTACGGAAGAGGTCGTCCGGTCTCGGAAGTGGATAGTCGTCTACCAGCAGATGCGGGTTGACGGTGGTCTTAAAGTCACCACAGAGACGTAAGCGGCGTCCTGGCTTCTGAACTATGACCAACGGCGTGGCCCAGGGGCTGAACCGCACCGGCTGGAGGATCCCTTCGTCTTGGAGACGTTGAAGTTCTTCCTGAAGTGGTTGTTGAAGCGCTACGGGTACCTGGCGTGCCCGGAAGTATCGAGGCCGTACGTCCGGCCGGAGTTGGAGTGATGCTTCGAAGTCCTTTGCACAGCCGACGCCTGGTGAGAACAGGTCCTGAAACTCGGTGCAAAGGGCGTCCACTTCAGGAAAAGGAACATGCTGAGATACGAGGTGTATGTTATCCTCAATTGAAAATCCGAATAAGCGGAAAGCGTCCAGTCCAAATAAGTCTGCTGTGAGAGAACTGTTAACTACTAAAAAGGGGACTGAACGATGTACAGACTTATACATGACGTTTGCTGTGAACTGTCCCAGGAGTGCTATTTCCTGTTTGTTGTATGTCAGGAGGCGCTTGGGGGCCGGCGAGAGGGGGGGCGAGCCAATTTGCACATAAGTAGTATAATTAAGCAATGAGACTGCTGCTCCTGTGTCGACTTGTAGGCGCAGGGGCTTGCCATTGACCGTAACGTCAATAAAAAGTTTGGATGCTGTGGAAGTGTCTACCTGATTGATATCCATAGGTGCGCCGCTCAACCTGTCTTGGTAAGACCCTGGGCGGCGAGAGCCGGGATTGGCATTGGTGGTGTTGGTGCGGCAGACGGACGCCAGGTGTCCTTCCTTGCCGCAACGTGAGCATTCAGCCCAACGATCCGGACAATTTTCCCTCTCATGTGCTGAATAACAGGCGGGGCAGGAGGGTAGGCGGAGCGGGCTGCGGCGTCGGCGCTGCGGGATCCGCTGCTGCTGCCGAGACTTGGTGCCCCTGCCGGAACGGGCCGGTTCGATGTCCTTCTGAGGAAGCGGTCCCCGGTTGTGGTGTCGGGAGGAGCGCGACTGGGAGCTCTGGATGGCGGCGACGTCCTGTGTGTCCTCTACGTCGGTTCGGATTGCGGCCACATCCGCCCAGGACTCCAGGCGGCGATCTGCGGCCGTAGATATTTCGAATTTGTAGGCAAGTTCGATGACCTGCTCCAGGGATGGGTCCTCTAACTTGAGGGCGTCATGCCGGAGTGCGGCATCTGGTGCAGCCTGTATGATGTGATCACGCACCATGTCGTCGGCGTAGGATTCGTGGGAACAACGAGTTTGAAACTTACATTTTCTGCTAAGGCCTTGGAGTTCGGCCGCCCACTGGCGATACGTCTGATCGGGCTTCTTCCGGCATTGATAGAATTCGACGCGGGCCGCGACGACATGGTACCGGCGTCTGTAGTATGCATTCAGTGTCGTACAGATGGTCGTGAAGGTGAGGGTGTCGGGGTCTTGTGGCTGAAGTTTGGTGAGCAAGACATACATCTTTGATTGGTTCCAGGAAAGGAAATATGCACGCTGGTCTTCTTCTTTGGATATGTGATGAATTGCGAAGTGTTGTTTTATGCGCTTCTCGTAGGTCTCCCATTCTTCGACGTCGTCGTTGAATGCTGGGAACGGAGGCGGGGCCGTGGGTTGGCGGAGATTCCTGACTTCCGCAATCAGTTGTCTCTGAGATTCGAAGAACTGATGTAGAAGTCCTTGGAGGAACTGTTGCCATTCCGTAGGTGCTGCTGGCGTAGCCATGATGGTCGAGAGTTCTTATCCCAACCTTGTCGCCACTGAAGTGAACTACACTTAATGGTTCCTTGAGGTTTATTACTATGTACACAAAACACTGGTAAACAATAACAAATGTGGTACAGTTAGCGGATGACCGTCGAGAAATTTAGCCTGGTCCTGATCCGGGGTAGAGAGACGGCTTCTACTTCTCGCGAACTTCCGGTGGTCTTCTGTAGTTGAAGCTGGTTCCGCGGTCAGGCCGGAACTGGCGGTGGAGCGGCCGGCTACGCTTATATAGGCGGCCTGGCGCAGGAATTCCGTTGTGTGGTAGTACGGCGACCTCTGTAAGAAATAGTCCCACTTAGCTTCTAGATGATTCTATTTGTTTTCCTGGTTTGTTTTGATGTCTCTGCGCCTGTTTGGAGTCGTATATGTATCCCGGCGTGCAGGCGCGTTGTGTGTGAGGTCTGCCTGGCAGGGGCCTTTACTGGCAGACTGAACAGTGTTTATGTTTTTTTTTTCTCTAGGAGTTACGTACATACGAAAATATATTTCTTCCTGAAACAACGAACAATTGTCAAAGATTGTTACTGTTATTATAAACGGTTGGATTCAATGCACGGTACCTACTGAGGATGTCATTACCTGAATTATGTAAATAGTAATTTCTACGCCGCATTCATGACCTAGTGACTGTTTTAACTCACCTCCTAAACTAATCTGGCGAACAGATAACCACAGTCAAAGTACATACTACTAACGGTTTCTAGGTCGATCTCGCGGTGCACGAGTTGTGAAATTGGGATGTCACTCGAATGCCTTGGTAATTCAGATCTTACTCTGATGAGATCGTGAACATACTTCCGTTGGTGGCAAATTAATATCAGTTTTCGTTGGTAGTTCAAATAACAATCAACCGACGCCAACCGACGCTGTAACACCACAGTGGTTAGGCGTTCCACTCCTAACTAAGGTTGCCAACTTACTTAGAAAAAATAAAGCATATTTGTCTTTTGAAGAAAAAATATAAAGTAAATGAAAGAAAAAAAGTTTAAATTTAGGATTTTTACCGCGCTTACGGGGCTAGCTATTAATCTTTGGTTTCATAGTGTTATAGCTCGTACATTATAAATTTAAGGACGCTTTATTTCTCCCTTCCTACCATTTTACATTCATTTTGTTTCGTCGTAAAAACCATATTGTCTGAGTTACACGTCCAGTTTCAGATGACGCAATGGTAAAACTCACAGCGCATAGAATTCGCATAGTATTGATTTTGAGGATCCCGTTGTATCCATTCATATGTTTTCTCATCCAAGTCTTTATATTGTTCCAATTGTTTACGTTGCTTCAATTTTGCTTTTATTCGAGTTACTGGTGTATTACTTATCACTGTCACAAACAGAATCTGAATTACTTGCCGTTTTAAACAACGTCAAATATGAAAACGACGAGAAACAGAAGAAACAGCGAATTCTCCGCTTGTCAGTCACGTTACTGATATCCTCCATAACTGTGAACAGACACGAGTCGACATGAATGCAGAAATGTTGCCTCATAGAGCGCGGGGAACAAAAAATCCCGTGCCGATAGGCACTTTTCCTAGCTCGTATTTGTTCCATCCCATGTATTGTTTACTTTAGTCGACTATTTTGGAATACTATATTGATTGGAAATAGTATAAAGTATAACAACCAAAAGTATGGTTAGCAAATCTACCCGCAACCTAACCCAGGTTTCCCCCCGGCACACTGCTATCATACGTTCTGATGAAAAATTCATATAGGGAACTCGCCCTTCCCGCATGTTTCCCAGACTTGGCTCCAATCGTCGGATTCGTGCTCCTATTGTTTTTTATTCATCAGGTGGGGGGGAGGGGGTTATCCACCTAACATGTGTTCTCGGCTTGGTTCGAGGCCCGGCCCGTTCACGCTCTTATTGATCGGGCGACGCGGGTACGCCACTCACGTCTCGTATACTTGGTTCGATAACCGGCTGCTTATACGGATTACACGCTCCTATTGTTTCGTACGCACTAAGTGAAAGGGGTACGTCCCTTTAATACAAGGTTTGGTTCTTATTCGGTGTATTCACCTTCTTATAAGACAAGAGTTTGTAAAAAAAAATCATATTTCTGTATCTATATGAAAAATTCCTAGTGGTACAATATTTCTCCCGTTAATAATTTATACAGTATTTAGTCTAAACTGTTCTATTGTGACGAGATCATGTTGAACAAGAAATTGGCCATATTAAACAGCTGGACCGGCCTTGGTGGTGTTGATGCTAACACGATGACCTAGCATCGTGAGGGTCGCCTGTTTGAGTCCGGCCTAGGGCTGGGATGGTTTTAATTAAGTGTTGTGTTGTCCTCAGCATAGTATCCCAAATTACATGACAGTTAGTAGAAATTATATTGGACCAAAGTCTTATTTTAGATAACAATAATAATAAAATAACTTGGAAACATAATGACTACATATTATTTTTCTACAGTCGCAGAGCAGGTTGTAATAGGAATGTTGTTTCGTGAGATGAAAGTTTTTCGGCAAAACTTGTGGTGTATCATCGTGAAGGCTATTGAGCCACAGTGTTTCTCAGCTGGAATCGACACACTGGGGACCTACAGCTGAGAGGCTTAACAAGACAGTTCTTGTGCGTAACGAAGGAATTGCATAGCATTTAAATCGTGTGTGTAAAAAGATATAAAACTGCAGTCTGAAGAGATACGTGATTGAAATGAGTATCTACATTCGTTTAAGGTATTCCTTGTTAGTATAGAGGAAACTGAGATAGCACTGTAGCAAATGAAAGGATCCCTTGACTCCCGTCAGTAGGCAAGGGAAAGGAGGTAAGGCTTGCCAATTACCTGTCTAGAAGAGGTGTTAGGAGGAAACAAACTCAACTGGGCAGGACACATTGGTCAGGTAGTAGGAAAAGATGTCAAAATCCTTCACTTATTGGAGAAAGTGATGAGGACATGTAACAGAGAAGTAAGGGAATTGGGTTACAAATATTGGTCAGACCACTGCTTGAATATGGTAGTGTAGTATACGACCGACATTTTTTGTATCAAATACAGGAGTTGGGGGGGGGGTGCAACGAAGGGTTGCTAGTTTTGTCTCTGGAAATTACCACAGAACACAGTCATTAACTTATATGATAAAGGAGCTAAAAATAGGATTTATCGGAAGACGAGTGGGGGGAGGGAGGGGGTGAAGAGACTCATTGGAGGGCACAAGGCATATATATACTGGTGAAGCTGGGGGAAAGATATTGGTGGAAAAATTATGAAATATGCATGGAAGGTAAAAGATGACCATGTCCACAAGAGGACACTTGATTCCAGGCATAATGGTGTAGGAAGGTTTTCTTTCGTAGGTGAGGGCATCAGGGATTGTAATAAATTATCAACAGAAATGATGAGTAATTTACCAAAAACGTTAAAAGAGTTTAATGGCGAAATTAGTAGAGGGCAAAAGTAAATTTTAAAAGGAAACGGGAAAAATGGATGTGTAGGGAAATTACCACCGGAGCAAGCGCTCCATCGCAGATAAATTCAATTCAATTATCTACACGTAGTCAATAGGTCATACGTAAGTTTACTGCAGAAAATGAGGCCTGTACTTTTACTCTGTCGACGACCTTCCAAACAAATTTTTGTGTTAATACGTCTTTGTATGAGGTCTACCAATAAAATGACTCGATTAGTTTCAGCAATCCTGATTGGCTTGTGAGCGGTGCCTCCCGCGACCAAAGGTGGGGAGCTCTCATATAAATTGTTACTTAAGGTGAAAAAAGTCCCGGATGTCCGCATCCGGAGTTTATCTCCCACTGGCCGATACCTAGGTTCAACAGCTGACAGCGACTTAGCCAGCACATGAGTCACCACCACACAGCCAGAGGAAAGAGTTGTCACTTTCTCCATGCTGGCCTGTTCATACATTGAAGAACCCTGGGCTTACCTGGACGTCGGCTTTGGCTGAAAGTCTTACTAATCTCACCATGATTTTGCTAAGTAACATTGGCCATGAAATTAAATCTATGAGATTATTTAAGATTTGTTAAATTGTAAAACCATTTCACTATTTGAGTACTACTTTTAAGCTTTAATCCTCGTAAATAAATGTGCTCTTTTAATCATTGTTTAATATTCAGTCATATCTGGAGACACTAAAAATGTATTCATAACGCCTTTTTTCAAATAATCCCAAATTTTAGTAAGTAACAAATTAATTACCTGTAGTAAATAATAATTATCACAGCGTCAATATCGTGCTGTTATAAGGGGTATCGTAGTTAGACACAATTTTTTGTTTCATTTACGATATGCTGCAAAAAAACTTCATATGGCATTTAAATTCTTGAAGTTATAATTCTCACAGTTTCTGTAGTTTATTGTTCAGAGGTAAAATGTGCTGATTTCTACAAACAGATTAATTATTACTGTAATTTCGGTTGATATTACATGTTTTTTATATAAATGATATGTACATTCAAAAAATTAAAAAAAAAAAACCTCCGCAAACTGACTCGAACTCTCAACCGTAACAGCAACCTCAGGTTGGCCGGCCTCGGTAGCGTAGGGGCTAGAGTGCTAGCTCCGCGTACCGAAGGTCGCTGGTTCGAGTCCGGCCGAGGGCATGGGTGTTTAGTGTTGTGTCTGTGAATGTCTTGTCCATGTTGTAGTGTCTTTGTGTCAATACTTGATAGCAACAAATCACATTGAGCTGGCTGTATGGCCCAGTAGCCGAATGCCATAAAAAAGAAAAAAACCACAGGTTGTTGTTTAGAATGTCTCTGTGTAATATACAAAACATGCAACCCTGATATGCGCGAAGTAAATTTCCTCAAAACTTGTTTAGAGGTGCGTTTTACCAACCAATTGTTATTTGCATGTCCTCGCAAGTATTAATATGTGTTAATAAAAATGGCCTCACAGTCAGTTGTCACAGTTAACAGCCCATGGGGAAGTATATTAAGTGTAATGTTCATGGACTGAAAAACCTATAACTGAAGCTAAAATAAATTATCACCTTCATAGTAGCACACCGATAAAATCAAACAAATTGCAGCAATGAACCGATTATCACTCGATTACAAAGGAGCAGTACGTTCGCGTACATCTTTGTTCCATTCTGCTAGTTAAACGGCTTATGCAGCTCCATCAATGTGGTGTCGTTGGATTCGTCTTGACTCCGCGAATGTTATACGCTATATGGTTTCACCATACTTCAAATATCACACATAGTATGATGCAAAATACCAGGGTAAAATAAAAGAAAGTGTTAATCCATTTTGATGGATATCATTTTAAATAGAATTCAAATATGATTCCAAAAATATATGAACTTCCATATATTATGTTACATTAAGCGGAATAACATAATTTTCTGTGGTTATAATAATAATAATTGATAAAATTGTGGTGGAGCGCCCGCTCCGGTGGCAATCTCCCCACACTTCCCCCTTTCTCCTCTTCCAACCTACTTTTGCCATCTACTAATTTTTACTTTAAATTACTTAAGCGTTTCCCGTAAAATATTCACTACTTCTCTTGGCAATTTATTTCAGTCCCTCACACCCTTTCCTACGAAAGAAAATTTTCCCACATCCTTTTGCCTAAAATCAAATGCCAGCTTGTGGTCATGGTCAGCCTTATCCCCCCAAGCACCTCTCTTAATTTTCCCTCCAATACCTTTCTTTGCTTTATCACCAGTATAGGCTTTGTACACTCCCATGATTCTCTTCACCCTCCTTCTATCCTCCAAATAATCCCACTCCAGCTCCTTTATCATATTAGTTACCGATTGTGTTCTGTGGTAATTTCCAAAGACAAATCTGGAAACCCTCCACTGCCCCCCCCTCCAAATTCTATAGTTGATCCCCAAAATGTGGGTCCCAAACTACACCACCATATTCCAGCAGTGGTCTGAACAAAGTTTTGTACCCCAATTCCCTTACTTCTCTAGTGCATCCCCTCATCACTCTTTACAACAGGTGAATGATTTTGAACCCTTTACCTACTACCTGTCGAATGTGTCCTGCCCAGTTAAGTTTATTATTAAATGTTATGCCAAGGTATTTGCATTTCAAGTCTTCAATAAGTAGCTCCTTCCCCACTTTATAATCATAATCAACCTTAACAATTACCTTTTATCTGTGTATCTAACAAGCTGGTTCTTTGCATTTATCTTCATCCCATGTTTACTCACCCAGGTAGTTATCCTATCTAGATCACCCTGCAGCTGTTTACAGTCTTCTATTTTTTTAATCCATTTATATAACATTATGTCATCTGCAAACAATCTAACTTCTGGCAGTAAACCATTAACACAGTCATTCATTAGAATAACGAATAACAATGGTCCCTGTGCGACTTCCATGTTCACTTCTACTTCTTTTGATATTGCATTTCATACCCTAACTTTTTGCTTTCTACCTTTTAGGAATTCTTCTACCAAGAAAATCACCTTTCCATCAACTCTAATAGTTTTTACATTATTTAGCACCATTTTATGGCTCAATCTATCAAAGGCCTTTGAAAGATCTAGTGCTACACTATTAACTTGACCTCCCCTAGAATCATTTTACCTACCTATGCAACGAAACGCAGCTATGGTGTACAAACATTGCAGCAAATAAAAGAAAACCAAGCTTACTCTGGTGATATTGTTGTCATAGTGATCCCACGCAGCTACCAGGTGTGATGGTGCTTCAGACAATCCCTTAATATAGCAGGGAAAGCATGCATTCCGCACTGTTCAGTTTTTGAGAATTTGCGCAAATGTGAGAGAAGGGAATCATAATACTTTCTTGCATGTATTCAACAATCTTCAGTGCACTAAGTAACAATTTTAGACATCCGGAAAGTTCACTAATGAAGACTTTTTGCGATCGACACTCAGTCAGAAGCTTCTTAAGAAGCACGTGGACTCTGTGAGGTAATTAGGAGAAGGTTCATATATATTAAGTAATATGTGCTGATTAAAGTGTAAGCATACAATATGGACGGCTCAGTATTAATGCATGGAACAATGACTAAGACGACTAAGTTTATTAGCCTGTAAGCTCGATTTGAATGTAATGATTATTATTGGTTTGGCAACGAGAATATAGTAGCAACGTTATAGCTGAAAGCAACAGAGGGGAAAAAAGGACATTCGAGTTTTAAGAACAGCTGTAATGCTTCGTTTAGCATTACCTACTGAAATAAATGTTAAATATCAAAAACATGAAACGAATTATTAATGAGAAAAGTGCAAGAAATTTGCAATAAAGAAAACTCTATTCAAGATAATGACGACTTAGGGAGCAGAGATGGAAATCTAACGTTCGACATTTTGGTAAATCCTAAATGCAAAAAGCGCTACATTTATAAATATTTGTATCAATAGCTGGTATCTGCGGCATTGTGGAGGAGAAATTAGGGACTCTCTTATTACTATTATAAGTACAAAATTTAAGATGACTAATATTTATTAGGTTAATGATGTGGATATACCGTTACAAACTAAAACTTAGGGGCAGTATCGACGAAAAGAATACGTCTCCAACGATAGAAATGACACAGGTTACTTTCTGAATACACTTACTATCGGTCTAAAATTACGAGTAATGATAAAGAAAATTATAATTGTAACCCACGGGTTAGTAAGTGGGGCGATGAGTTTGATTCCACACATACATAGAATGACCTGCTCAAGCTGAAGTATTCCCACATCAAATTTATGCTGAGTTTGTTAAAGGGGACAGGTCATGTGTCGGCATTCGTGTAGAATCTTACTCTGTGCAGTTCGATGCTCTGCACGGGCATGGTAAAATCCAGCCCAGAACAATGTTGGGTAGTCACAAGTCATAAATTGTAGGGTACAATTTTCGATCGGACAGTTGTTGATCTACGTAACAATATATTTCCAAAAGGACAAACTTATGTGGCTTTAAGATGAGTGAGGTCTCTTAACTTGAATCTGGGAACATAATATAATAGACTCCACGTGACAGAAATAGTTTAAATGAATTAAGAAGTTTGATAAATCTGTAATGTTAATATTAGTAAGTATATACATAAAATATCTGTAATAATCAATAAATATCTATTACAATCAACCAAAAATAATAGAATAAAAATAATAATAAAAAAATCCGACTGCAAAATGTGACTGGAAGTTAAAAGAAAACTCTTTGACATATGTGATTATAATTTATGAAAGTTGTTACAAAAAAATATTGCCTCCATTATTTTAAAACAGAAACACCTACATCCATTGGATTGTGTGGTTATATTTTAATTGTTTAAGAAATCTTGCTGACGGGTACTCGCTGTAGGTTAGCACATAACATCCATACGTTACTCTCCAATTAATTTACCTATTATATGATAAAAATAAAATACTATTATGGGAAGCCAGTAGCCGCTTGAAACATTTATTAAACAGATGAAAAAATTACCAAACAATCTAATAGCCGTAGGCATTCCTGTTACGTATTAATGTATTAGCAAAGAGCTATTTGATATTTGGAATATACTGGATGATATATTGCTCCAGTCATGTTCTGCGATAGTCATAGCTGAAATACTTCCACAAATGACGTGCAACTCACGATATTGCCAAGCCGCACATGTTGTGGGAATTACTTATTAATCTCCGGCGAGGCGGCCAATTTTCAGGGTAAATCCAAAAGCAGTTACAACATTCAGAGCAATTGCCTAAATCTTTCAAATTACTACACATCATCTTATAGTTAGGGTAAGTCCTGCCAACATTTAACAGAGCGAAAAGAAGCCACAAACAACCAAGAGTGTGTAAAAAAAAAAAAAAAAAAAAAAGTATCTTTATTCTACAATTAAGTTAGAAGATGACTACAAGGAAATATTGCATCATTCGTGAACATGTTTGTGTGATTTTTAATCAAATAAAATGGAATACACCATTATTTATCAAACAGATAGATGTGTATAATAATTTAAGCGAAATAAGAAACGTTACTTTAACATCTTCTTAATATACATGTGAGATTCTTGACATAACAAAAAACTGTAAACGAGATGCAGATCTCACGTGGTTAGCCTTGAACCAGAGTCAATGTGGCAATGGGACCTGAAAGTAGCATGCCTGCTCAACTATCTGTGTTCATGTCACGCGATGTGTTGGACGATCAAGCTTGTCACACGCTATGACCTAGATCAGTAATATTTATTTGTTTTTATTCAAGAATGAAAACCGAGCGTGGTGGATGAGCGGTTAACACTCTGGCCTCGCATTCGGGAGGTCGCCGGTTCGAATCCCGGTCCGGGCATCCAGATTTGGGTTTTCCATGGTTTCCCCAAACCACTCCAGGCGAATGCCGGGATGCTTCCTTCAAAAGTCCATGGTCGAATTCCTTCCAGTTCCCTGTTCCCAGTGCCATCCCGCCTCTAATGATCTCGACGTCGACGGGGATTAAAGCCATAAGTAAAAATAATAATAATAAATTGGTAAGATAAATTGTGCACTTAACTGATGCACCAACAGCAATGTAATGAAATATTAGTACCACTTCCCAATTTCACGTAGAATCGGAGTTAACTCACCTACCACGCTCGCTTCAGTGTTCTCGCTAGGTCTTCTGTACTGTACCATAAACGAAGAAATTTATGAGATATTGTGTCTACTCGGTAAAGGAAATGCGGCGTAATACAAGTAAGTCTGTATTTAGTAAAAGAAAATAACCTCTAATCCTGAATACAGCCATAAAAATGATGAAATTGTAAAGATTATAGTCCTAGTACCCACCTGTTTCCACCAGTCAGCCGTGAATGGTGTTAGATTTGACAGTGTAGTGAAAGATGTAAGACTGTTCTCCGCAAAACATCTTTTAGAGTCATCAAACACAATTGTATAACCATAGGCTGCTTCTCCATATTTCTTAACAATAATACAGTTCATCTGTTAGGTTTCCCGCATACGAAATTATCGAGAAAGTATAATAATTGCGTAAATGTTGTTTTCTGACTTGCGAGTGAGCCTAGGATTGTAGGCAAGGAATATGAAAGAACTCGGCCTTGGTTTTTATGGGGGAACTATCCCGTACATTTGTCGGTATTGATTCCGGGATACTATGGGAAACCGAAGTCAGGATGCTCGGCTCGGAGTTCGAACCCACGTTCACTCAAATTTCAAGTTCGAACGTCATTGTAGTATGCAAAACTCCAGTTTAGAAGTTCTATTAGATTTCAGGATTATGCTTTTAAATATTTTCATTATGTATGAATACTATAGTTCTGCCAACACAGTAAATCAAATGCTCCTTAAAAATGTGTTTCTTCCCTTCTTGTTTCTTTTCTTATATACATTTTTAATTTTCTTCCTTAAGGAACTTCGTTTCAGGGCTTCAATTTGATTATTTTACGTCATTTTTGCTCCTAATCTGAAACTAATTTGAAATCAGTTTGTTGAATGCTCATTTTTACCGTAATTACAGGCCAAAATTTAATAAATAGTGAAATATATAACTAGCATAGCTAAATAGTCGTGGTTCTTATCAGAAATTAATGGCTTTGTCCTACAGCGGTTTTAATAAAGCAACGTAAAAGCATAAATTAACAAATTTTCTAAGTTAATTAAAGATGGGACGCCGTTGTTGACAAGGAAAGCCATTGAAGTTGACCATAGCTTTTTGTAGAAATTATCATAGCATTCACCTACAGTTACTTTCAGAAATCATATATAGCAAAACGGAAGACGTGCTAGTGCTAGAATGTGTGATCTCCAAAATGACGGACTTGGATTTTACCGACCACTTACAGTGCTCAGTAATGTATGAAAGTGGATTTACTCTAGGGCGGCATAGGCGTCTTAGCGTAACAGGCAGGATGGGGATGATCTGCCTGAAAGAACATAGTGGCAGGAAAGGCAATAGTTCAATGATGGATCCAACCACATTCAGTCGGCAAGACAATACTCACGACAGCTAATAAAATCCATACAAGCTTTCGATTAGCTTCTTTTTTGCTTATTCTTGCATGAAATAAAGTCCAGTTTTTATTAATTAAATTGGCAGCATGTTCAAATCTCCTGTTGAAAAACATTGCCCAAATAAAGCATTGCATACATTCCAGTTAAGGTTCCTTTTAGCTTTTAAATTTTATAAATATCTAACATGTATTCATTTCTGATACCTTATTTAAATAAAATAAACTTATTGTTTATACTTAAGGTTTATTGTAAGATTAGTAAAAATTATGTTTGTTGATAGAAGAATAATGTAAATTTTTTTTAAAAAAAAAAGTTCAAAGTACAGGGCGTTCGCCGGAAAACGCAACCCTCCCAGTCTGTTGCCGTCGGCAACTTGCTCGGACAGCGGTGCCAGCAGTTTCCGCCACGCGGCACCGTGAATCACCGCACTGTTTAACACCTCCGCTGCCCCAACAGTGCAGTGCAGTGACCCTTACATTGTTAAGAACGGTTTCTTTGCATTGTAGCTAGTTTGTGACTTCAGTCTCTTATTAATCAGTGTTGTGAATAAACGTTTCTTTGCGGTTTGGCTGGTTTGGGGCTTCATACTCTTACTAATCTGTACCGTGTTTGAGTGTGAGTAAAATTATGGTACGTTACAGTTTGCAACAAAGAATATTTCTCTACGATACATATGTGAAGAAGAAGTCGTTTAAAAAGTGTCGCAGTAAATTTCGTCGCGAATTTCCTGGTGCTTTACTGCCAGCTAAATCAACAATTCTGCGTCTGGTTAAAAAAGTAAGAGAAATGGGTTCATTTTTTAACAAAAAGAGACTGTCGGTCAACCGTATTCTCACAGAGGAGAAAATTGACGATATCGCTTTTCGACTAGAACAGTCACCCAAAAAATCATTAAGTCAGTTAGGGCAGCGTGTGTCTCGAAATATGTTCAGAAGATGTGAAATGTGCATTACACAAGAGTGTCAACACTTCCAGCATCTTTTATAAGGTAAGCTAATGAATTACGTCACATTTAAATGCTTAGCACATACAAGTTTATGAAATAGTCCGCGGCCGACGGTCGAACAATGCCGGGAGCTGAACGCTCGCTCGCCGCGAGCAGTTTCTTTCTTGTAGCGCTAACAGTGGGTTGCGTTTCCCGGCGAACGCCCTGTATATATTACGAAACAACTTTCGCTGAAGTTTTTAGTAAACCCAATTATCTAAAATGTTTTCAGATTTTTCGATCACGTGATTCGAAAATAACGGATAAAACTCGGTGCCACGAACTTGGGAGGTCATATCGTGTGAAATACTAAACTAAGTAAAATTGTTACAAATGCACTAGTTGCATGTTTGATTACTATTAAACTATTAATACTTATCCCACAGCTATGCTGAGGTACCCTTGTTTTAGTATTTGATAATTGTTTTACGGTAAATAATACAACTATATATGAAAATTCATCATAAATATTGTTAATTAAGTGGGAAGAGGAGTTGTATGAATGAAACAACGGACGTGCATGACGTGATTATAAGAGTTATTCTAGTGAAGATGGCGACGGAGTATTGGATCGTTGGAATATCTTGAATACTGAAGACCGTTTGTTTATAAGCGTTCTACTTTTACCATTATCGCTATGGAATCCTATAAACCAGACAATTTAATACAAGTTTTACTAGAAATTTAAATTTTTTTGATGGAAACCCTTTAAGAATTCTAGAATGTTCTAAACGTTTTCACCTTCCTAATTGTAACGGGTTGTTCGTTTAGTAACATACAAACATTTTGGTAGCGCCAGTTTGCAGTTCTTGATTTACTGTATTAATATTGTGAATTCAAAACAACAATCGAATTGTGAACGTCGCTTTTCTCGGTGTGCTGGCAATATGTACTCTGTTGTAGTCGTAATAGGACATTCTACCTGTTAACACCAATACACCAGTAAGTCCATTTGCTTTGATGTACGAGAGATAATATCCCATTCAATCAGTCATCAAACCGCTCATTGAACACTAAGGGATCATAAAGATCAGTGTCACTGCAGTTTAAATTTTCTTACGTTGTTACTATAAACGCATTTAGATAAAGCACGTTTGGTATTTGAGATTGGGGGCTAATGATACAGTTGGAAAGTGTGAGTTCTGATCAGTCTGCCTTGCCCATTCTCAGTCAAGTATCTTGTTTCAGGAGAAACTGGCTGCTAGAAGACGAAAGAAATTTGATACTTTTCAAAATGTCTCAGCTTCCGGTTATAATATTCACGCAGTATCATGTGTTTCCTCATATCGTTAACAAGTGACTGGAATCCCTTAGAGAAGTATTGCATCAATGATCTGGCAGTGAACTTCATTTATACTGACATATCTCTCCAATGCTGTTCTGTTCAAGTAGCTTTGCTCCTTTTATCCAGGCATGTATTGGAAATACTTTACACCAAAAGATTTTTCTGAAATGAGAAAAACGATGTATAAACAGTGGCGTAGCTAGGTCAACAAGGGCCCCGGTGCAAAAAAAATTTGGGCCCTCAGGCCAGACGGGAGACCTTTTTTTTTGCTTTGTGTGCTGGTAGGGGCCCCCTGAACTGAGGATGGGGGCCCTTGAATTGTTCTTTAGGGGCCCCTGACTTAGACGACGGTAGAGCTAAAAAAAAAGAAATTGACAGTTTGTCGTGAAAGCTCGTGGGCCCTTTGAGGGCCCCTAGAGGTTCGCTTGGGGGCCCATTGAAGTATGCTTGGGGGCCCCCTGAGCGTGAGGGTCCCCGGTGCACTACACTGCCTAGCCCCATAGTAGCTACGCCCCTGTGTATAAACATACACACATTAAACTTCTTAATTACGGATTTGAAAAACGCTGGACAGTATATGAAAAGATCTAGGCTGGCGGATTTGCGCATATTTATTAATATTCGTTTCGAGATATTTGAAGCGTGTTTCTTGTTCAGCATACCCTCAAAGTAATTTTATGTGTGTGTTTCTTTTTTCTGTTTGAATTTAATATTGTGGGCCAGTTAGGTAGCCATAGTTTTATTTCCATTCTCTCAAGTACTGTATTAATTATGTTATCAGTAGTATTATTTTTCTGCGTGGCCAAGCTCGTACTCGAATGCATTTTGTCCAAAGTTTCTACAATGAATGGATTCCATTAAAAAAAGTAAGATTCTGGAAGGTCAGAAAAACACCCATCACAACTTCATTTGACACGAAACGTTTTCCATCCACAAATTTATTTAAATTTGGATATAGGTGGGTATTATCCTAATGAAATATGATATGATTCTTCTGTAATTCAGGACTCTTATCACGTTTTTATTTAGTTAGTTCTTTCGTAATAAACCAGTTATTTAGTTTTTACTATTTTCAACTAAATCAATTAAAATAATTAATTTTATAATCCAGAAAACACTGGCACATTAATTCATCATCGCTTGTTTTTTTTTTTTTTTAAGGATCCGAACCTTCACTTCCACCCACTGTTTGGATTGTTGTTCCGTTTCTGGCTTGCAGTAGTGGATTCATGACTCGCCCGTAGTAACAAATCGGTGCACAAAATAAGTAGGCTCCTTTAAAAAAATAAAAAGTCAAAGTCCAACCATTGTTGAAAATTTGTTTTTGGTTAGCATTTAACAAATCCGGTGCCCATCTTTTCAGAAATATTTCTATGACTTAATTTTTGTTGGAAAATGTGCCGTATCATTTCTTCTTATATCCTTATGTCGTCGGGTATGCAATACACCTTTAATGACTGACTATCCAGTACCTTGTTGTGAACGTTGCAGTTTTTGTTGGACCATCTTCAAGAGACGCTCGACCAAGTTTCAATTGAGCTGCACATTTATACTCGATAGAAAATTAAGAAACATACTCCTAATAGACCTTTATTAACTTAAGATGAATTTCTATTGGCGATAAACTGTCCAAAACACATATATTGATGACGGCTCTGTAATCCTGTTAATCCATTTCAACGAGACATAGAGTACGTGTTCTTTAAAATTCCGTATGGTGAAAACTGCGACATGGTTGAAATTTGACGTTCGTTGTTGAGACATGTGTGCCATCTCTGGTCCAGATCGAGAAATTTTCAAGCTTACTTCGTAACTATGCAATAATGGCCATCCGTTTCATCGTAAAAAATACACGTTTTTCTGACATCTGGCGATATTTCGTCACATTATGTAGGTCGCCTCTAATGCCCCAATCTTTTGATCACAAAATGAAATAACTCCGATTAACAAAATAATTCCGTGGTGTAGTGTGACGTTCATGCCACACTCCATGAATATATATATAGTCTTCGACTTACTATATTCAGATTATTTATTCAGTGCAAATTATTTTGTTATTCAAGTCCTAGGTTAATTTATTCATACTAAAGCTTAATAATGAAATGTGCTGGTGGTCAGTGCAAAATTCTGAACGTCTGCGTGGCTGGAGAAAGCCGGTGGTTGGCGTCAAGGAGTCGCCTTGAGCACAATAGGGATGCCGGTTGCGACAAGCCAGTCCTGTTAGCCGAAGCCCAGGGCGTTGTCCTCTCAGCCATGACGGGAGGATGTTGAAGGTCGTCGCTGCCTGAAGTGAACGCGAAATGAAAAGCTAATAGTGAGTGTTCTGGGCATCACGTGATTTTGGCGTATGCTAATCCACCAATGCTGTATAGCGTCGGGGGTTACAAAAGTTACTCTAAAGCTTCTGTTTTCCATGTGACCTGGTCGCTGGTCTACGAGAGGTGGGACCATAGCTTTCTTGGTGGCTAAAGGAAGCTACATCGACACAATTTGTTGGCTGGAGTGGCCTGATGCAGTCGTGGAAGGCACTTGGACGAGACGAGCGCTGCAGTACTGGCCGCAGCTATGAGATCGGCATCTCACAGTAACACGTTGTGTTGCGTCCATCACGGTGATGTCTTTATGTGGTAATGTGCTCTTACACCAGGGCAATGTTCACGGTTTAACGAGGCTTTAGTGACCTGTCAACGCCACATGAGAATGGAATTTAAACTCTAACTGTGCAGGACCCCTGAGCTGGCTGTCAACTTTTTCACCGAACCTTAAATTCTGAAACCTCTTTGTTTTTAACATGATTCAGATGATGTTCATTTTGTTTTAATGCCGCCCTGGGAATATTCATATGTGTATATGCATAACATCTAACAGCTGGCTTGTGTCACCACGATGTTTCATTATTCACTTTGATACCTAAAATACTTAAAGTTCAATTATTGTTTGCTCTGATTCGGCAAATTGTAAAGTCTGGGTATTGCTCGCTTATAATGTTGCATACCTTGTGTTAGAGGTAACGTTAAATATACCTAGCAATGTAAATGCCAGAAGACGGAATAATCCTTAATATTTATTTACCTGTAATCCTACAGCACTCAAAAATTCTTGCTGTCCAGATTATCAATACTAATATTCATCTTTATACTCTAATAACAGCCCCCACCACGCTCCCAATACACTGGTAAAATATGTTGGCGAGAGGCATGCCAGCCTTAGCAGAGGCCTTAGCTTCAGACCAAAAGATTGAGTTTCAATTTGAATGTTTAAATTACACAGTCCAGTCACATTAATGTGACCGCCTCTCAAAAACCAGAATAACCACCTTTGGCAGAGCGGACCGCTGCGAGGGGTGCAGGAAGAGAGTCAATTAAGTTTCTGAAGGTGTTCACTGTGATGTTATGCCATGCCGACTCCAGTGCCGTGGCCAGCTGCGCTAGATTACGCGGTTGAGGAACCATGGCGCGAACTACCCGATCGAGGTGGTCCCACAGATTCTCTATTGTGTTTCAATCCGGTTAGTTTGCTGGCCAGGGGAGTAAGGTAAACTCATCCTGGTGCTCTTCGAACCACGCACATACACTGCGAGCTGTATGACACCTCGCATTATCCTGCTGGTAGAATCCATCATTCTGAGGAAACATTATTCGCATATAGGGGTGGACATGGTACTTGTGCTGATCCATCGTGCCTTCCACAATGATGAGTTCACCCAGTGAATGCCAGGAAGACATTCCCCAAACCATGATACTCCCTCCTCCACCCTGGATCCTTTCGGCAATTGTTGCAGGGTGTTTGCTTTCAGACGTTTCACGCCGTATGCGCCAACGTCCATCTGTCCGATGGAGCATAAAACGTGATTCATCGGAAAAAGCCACCTGTCGCCACTCTGTGGACGTCCAGTTGCGGTACTGGCGTGCAAATTCCAGCCTTCGTCGCCGAACAGCAGTCAGCATAGGTGCATTAAACAGGCGTCTGCTGCGGAGGCCCAAGCGCAGCAACGTTCGCTGAACCGTTGTTGAGGATACACTCTTGGTAGCCCCTTGGTTCATCTGGGCGGTCAGTTGCTCAACAGTTGCACGTCTATTTGCCCGAACGCATCTACGTAGCCTTCGTTCGCCTCTGTCATCTATAGCCCGTGGTGCACCACATGTTCCACGCCGCTGATTTTGAATATTGCCATTTTGCCATGCACGGTATACTTTCACCACGGCGGCACGTGAACAGATCACAAAATTAGCCGTTTCCGAAATGCTTCCACCCTTGACCCGAAAGTCAATAATCATGTTCTTTTGGACGTCGGATAAATCCCTACGTTTCTGCAATACGCCAACGACTGAAATGCTTTCCGATGCCCTAAGACATCCTTTATATACACTCCATTGTAATGTGCTGCCACCTGCCTTCTGTGATTGGTTATTTCACGTTGACGTCGAAAGTAGGTGGTGGTCACATTAATGTGACTGGACTGAGTATAATAATTCCCAGCCTCTGCACATTGATTCTGAATACCATGGAACATAGCACTGTTAGTAACATTTGGTATTTTCTTCTCAAAGATTAGAAATGATTCACTTTTAGGATTTATACAGGTTTGACACGACCATTTGGCTACTATATATTGTCTAATAATCAGGATAATAGTAAAAAAGTAAATTCAAAGAATTTCATGTTCAAGATTTCACCTAAGTTTGCATTCTTCGATTGAATTATATGTAACAACCAATCAAAATTTTCTTTCACACTCATGGGCGAACCACAGCTAAATTGGGGGATCAACTAAGAAACGTAAGAGCGGGTTTTAAATCCAAATGAAGCCAAGCAGTATTCCTCTCAGCTGACCGCCTATGTACACCAAATTAAATCGTTACCTAATGAGTGTTGTGTTATCCTTGGATACCTGACCAAGTCTGGTAGGTGAGTGGTAATACTCGGGGACCAGATTTTGGTTTTCCATTATTTATCGAAATCAATTTAGGCGAATGTTGAGAAGCCCTCGGACGAACTCCTCCTGTTCCTGCCCCAATCCTTTCTTCCCTCCGATGAAATCGACAAGGTGTAAGGCTAAAAAAAAAAAAAAAAAAAAAAAAAAAAAAAAAAAAAAAAAAAAAAAAAAAAAAAAAAAAAAAAAAATAATTTCACTATCTCCATTCCAAACTTGAGTTTCTGTATGGTAATGAAGAACGCTACCTTAGAAAATACAACTCTTTATTTAGACTTTATCTAATCAAGGACTAGAAAAACGAATTAATTTGCTATTTGTGAACTGTAGGTTTTTTTTAATAATCAGTCTTTGAATGTTTAGTGAGTCAGAGAAGTATACTACTTCAGAGCAACTTACTCTTACGGACCGAGCGTGGTTGGCGAGCGGTTAATGCTCTGGCGTCGGTTCTATTCCCCGTCCCGGCATCCAGATTTGGGTTTTCCATGGTGAATCCCGGTATACTTCTTTCAAAAGGCCATTGCCGAAATCCTACCCATTCCTTGTCCCAGTCCCAACCCGCCTCTAATGACCTAGACGTCAACGAGGCGAAAAGACATAAGCAAATAAATAAATATTCTTACGTTTCATGCTGCCTCCCTGACATCAGTTTTGTAACATCTACCTCGGGGACGTTTACTTTTGGGTCATACTGTTTTATCATTAGCAAAATTATCAATTTGGAATATCAAAAATCATACTTAATCTTCAGCTAATCACATGAAATATTATTGTAATGAATAGGAAAATTGAAAATTGGGTGTACAATTTATTATTGTGAAATTAGGCAAACACGAAGTTTGTTTTTATTCTGAGGTTAACAATTACATATCATTGAATGTCAAACAGTTAGAGCAAAATCGCAGGGTCATTGCAAAATCTCAGGGTCATTACTAGGTGGAACGATTGCATGAGCTTCCGTCCGGGCCGTAGCTTTTACCATTGTTCACAGCCCAGGTCAGCGACCAGGTAAGACCAGCGCCACATGAGGTCGTCCAGCTATCTCGACCGGCACAGCGTGGTGGCAGCGTTCCCAGCTGCCGACTCGTACTCCGCGAAAATCACTTCGGCCGTACTAGATGAAGATCTGCACCAGAATGTCTCGTCGTCCGTCCTTCTCCTCCGAGCAAGACTCTGTACTTCTCGTAACGCGATGTCGGGTCCGGCTCTTGGCGAATCACCGCAATCCGCGCCAAAGTACCAGCGTCACATTGGCCCCAGAACAGACAAGAAAAAACACCAACACGGCAATAAATTGAGGCGGCTTCTCTATTGGCTGGATCGTCTTCCCCTACTCTCATAAAGCACTCATTTACTAGGAAACGTCACTAAGGTTTATATTTGCTAGTCTGCGCCAGTTTTCGGCGGGAACTTTCCGAAACGTGCGAAAATAGAAAGCGGGTCTCAGTTATTTATGGGGGTTATAAATCCGCTTAATGTCCACGTTGAGTCGGACGTTGTCAGCACCCCCCAAGGTGCGTGTAAATCTGGACGCTTTAGTTCCGTCACGTTTCTGTTCGTTGACACGACGCATCGGCAATATTCACACACACCGTGGGATCACTTAGTGCCTAATGGCACTGTACCTTTTAATTCATTACAACTCCACAATTTTCTACCATGGAGCTCCTTCTTTCCTATGCTTTGTTCTCTAAAAGATATTTTTTTTTTCTTTTCGATGCCGGTTCGTCGGTTGATAGTTTAGAAAAATTATTTTCTGTATTGCTCCTTTGTCAATTATGGATGGATGTCCAAACCGCAGCACTTACTTCCGTTCAACATTTTGAACTATTGTTTCTATGATGGCAGTCTGTTTGTTCATTTCGCATATGCTCCAATTGAAAAATTCGGGAAGCTTTCAAATCAAGTCTTCGGGAGGGCGCCGGTTCGAATACCGGTCTGAGCATCCAGATTTGGATTTTCCATGGTTTCCCCATATCACTCCAGGCGAATGCCGGGATGCTTCCTTCAAAAGGCCATGACCGCATTCCTTCCCGTTCCTTGTCCCCAGTACCATCCCGCCTCTAATTCTTTATGTGATAGTCCAGCATTCGGCCCAAAAAGTTATAATTGGTTCCCCAATTGCTCTATACATATTTATTTTTTATGCGAACCAACCATAGCTCACCATAGAAGGGAATTTTTTTTTATTTTCACTGCAATACTACCATGATTAGTAGGTATCTGATACCTTGTTTACATGATTCTTTATTGTTAATAATGCTCTTCAAATATTTATATATTTCGTGCATGTTTAGTAGCATTATGTTATCTGAAGCTTTGAGAAGTGGTGATGGTATCAGTCCAGTATCAAATTATACTCTTTTTCAGCATTATTTTTATCGCCTTTTATTACATTCGTCTACTAATTTCCTTAATATGTGAAGACTTCTGACTTCCTTGCTGTTACTACAGTCATTCGCAAATGAAATTCAACAAAAGCAGCTTGCATCCATTTTTATGTCCATTCTTATGCACATCCTTTTTCAATTCTCAAAAATCCTTCTCAATTCTGTTATCAACATTCGGCGAAGGTCACCGGTTCCAGTCCGGCCGGGTGCATGGGTGTTTAAATGTTGCCTGTGTCATTGTCTTGAGTCATGATAATTACATTCAACTAGCCATATGGCCTATGTAGCCGAATGCCATTACAAAAATAAAAAAATATCTCCTGAGTGAACTTGTCACACTAATTGCGCAGAAACGATTAAAATCTCGTTTATGTCCTCTATTTTTGTAAACAAAACTTACCTTTCATGCATATTGAGGTAGATCTTCTCTTTCAAATAAAATCTCACTGACCACGTATTTCAATATCGTCAAAAGGATACTCGTTTCATATTGAAATAGCTCAAAGAGGACATACATAACTCCTACGAATATTCCAGTTTTCATTTGATATACTCCTTCTTTCATCTCCTTGAGAGAAGCTGGTTTTAATATTTCTCTTTTATAGATTCCTCGTTCGATGAATGCTCTTTTACATTCGTTTCTATTTTATTTAGCAATTCTTAAAATGATCCTCTCAACTGTTTATGTTTATAAGTTGATTTTTTTCCATTTACATCTGTTTTAACATTATTTACAATTTTCCCAGCTACAGCATCATATCTCTCTCGCGTGAATCTGTTGAGCTTCTTAGAAGCTTTAGTTCACTTTCCTTTTTTTATTTTTATTTGAAATTTCTCTTTTTACTTCACCTAAACTTAACATAGTCCATAACTCGAAGTCTGGTTGCATCTCCCCCCCCCCCCCCCCCCCCGGAGGAAGCGTACTAAGCCAGTGTGTCAGAGGTAGGGTGCCAGTTCCCAACGGGGAATTCGAACCAGGGAGCAACATCGAGTTCATTAGAGGCGGGATGGGACTGCGAACAAGGAACGGGAGGTAATTCGGCCATAGCCATTTTTGAAGGAAGCATCCTGGTATTCACCTGGAGTGATTTTGGGAAACCACGGAAAACCCAAATCTGGATCCCCGAACCCGGATTCGAATCGGCGTCCTCTGGAATGCGAGGCCAAAGTGTTAACTACTCGCCCACCACGCTCGGTGCCTTATCCACTGAGCTACCACTCTGCGCTTTATGGCTCTATTGTATCCTCGATAATGTTTCATGTGTAAGGAACTAGAACTTATTACAGCCCTCGTACTCAGCCTCTGTATGAAATGTTATTTAAAAAATTGTGTATAGCCAGCTGGGAGTTGGTTAATTGTGAATTTGTGTAAATGAGCATTGTTTTATGGATAGAAACTATGTAAAAGCTATTTGATACGTCCAAGGATAGTACTGAGCAAGAAACATCGATTAAAATGTGTAATTGTAAGAGTTCAGGTGTATGGAGGACAACTCTCAAATGTTTGTTCTGGCTTATGTTGATAATTTTGTGTGTAAATACCTGTAAATATCTATAATTGTTATTTCCGTGAGTTTTATGCTGATTGTGAAGGATTTTCTATTAATTATGATTATTTTAATGTGATTTTGATTGTTGGATTTATTGTCGCAATTCGAGAAACATATGTCTGCTTTCTCTCTGTTATTCTGGATCTTAATGTAGCTCCTAAATAAAATAAGCGGCGGTAACGAATTGACAGTTGCAAGTTACTTGAAAGTTAGAATCGCTGGAACATTTATGCACTTAGCATCTTTGGTTCGAGACGATGTCTTGCTGTGTAATGTTTTGTAGAGCAACTTTTTTTTTTTTTAACTGCTTAACGTCTCTTAACAGCGAGGTCTTTATAGACGGGAGAGGATGGGGAGGGGGGGCAAGGAACGGGAAGGAATTCGTGCATGGCATTTTGAAGGAAGCATACCGGCATTTGCCTGGAGTGGTTTGGGAAACCATGGAAAGCCCAAATCTGGATGCCCGGACGGGGATTCGAACCGCCGTCCTCCCGAATGCGAGGCCAGAACGTTAACCGTTACACCACCACTCTCGGTGGTAGAGCAACACGGAATAGTAAACTTAAGTGAAAATTGATTCGTCGGAGTTATTATTTCAAGCAACCAAATACCTATCAAGCTGTCAGCTTTCTTTTTCTCTTTCCCATATCCCCCTTTTCTTTTCTTACCTGCTTTTGCTCTCTATTAACTTCAACTTTACATTCTTTCAGTGTTTCAGGTATATTATTCATTATTTCTCTTGGTAATTTATTACAATCCTTTACACTCTTCCCTACAAAAGAGAATCTTCCCACGACCTTATGCCTGAAATTGAATGCCAGCTTGTGGTCATGGTCATATTTCTGATTCCACGTAGCTCTCTTAATTCTTCCATCAATGTCATTCCATGCCTCACTATCAATATACGCCTTGTACACTTACATGGCTCTAATCACCCTCCTTCTGTTTTCCAAAGAAACCCATTCCAGCTCCTTTATGAAATCAGTTACTGAGTGTGTTCTGGGGCAATTTCCAGAGACAAATCTGGCAGTCCTTCTTTGCACCCCCTCCAACTCTTGATACCCCAAATTTGAGTCCTAACAGCATCATATTCAACCATTTTTTTTTTATTTTTAATGAATTAACCTGGATTCTTTTCCATAATCTGTCTTTGAATTCCAAGGATGCTATCGATGCACCGTGTATAAAATCTATGATTTTTTCTATAACTGCCCCTTTTTTTACATATCTGCCTACTCTTCAGTTTGTTCGCTAACCTTAGTTTGTATAAGAATTTTATTAATTCTCTTTTCAGGTTTTCTTAATTATATTTATTGATTTTCACTGTACTTGCTTTAACTTCTCCAAAATTTTGATCGCCTTAATCAGGCAACAATCACAGTTATGATGTATTATTGCTTATTTTTCAATTACAATGATGTATGATTTGTATTTGTTTGGTTCGTGTCAGACGTATGTGTGTTGTGGCGACTCCAGACGCCCTTGAAAGTTTGCTCTCTCCTCCCACGCTACTCTCTCTTCCAACGAGATTTATTATCTAGACCGAGGTTAATAATTGAGCTCTTTAACACGTTTATAGATTTGCGTGGACCTGTTCCTGGACAAAATTTTGTTTGGGTGAAATTTACGGATAGCGATATGCCAATTCGAATGTTTAGTTACGATGGATAAGGACGAATGTTTACTTCGCTTCGGAAGATATGTAACAGATACTTCGTTGCATTATCTCCGGCAAAAAAGTTCTTTAAATTAACGTTTCCAACTTATTAATTCAAATATTCGAAATAAAGACTTTCTTTCACTGGAGTTCGAGATTCGTGTGAAAGTATGCAGACGCGTCAACGCACAAGGAGAGAAAATTTCATGTTCTAGCCGCTGCGACGAAAACTTGTTTTCATAATCGTTTTTATTATCATGATAACCAGGGAGTCATGGCAATAAACGATTTTTTAACGTGTTCTTAAATACTGCGATGGCTAAACAGTGTATTAAACGAATCGAAATATGTTGTATTATTCACAATAATACAAAGTAAGCTATTCTGTTCTTGAAAAGTTTGATTCACTAATGTATAACGGCACAAAGTAACTTGCAGTAACAAAGCAAATAATCTGGATCTCATGTAAAACTAATTGTAGCTTGCGGTTCCTAATTCAATTGTTATGAAAATTTGAACCTTTATGCAAAGCATATAGCATATAAAACTCTTGTGCATCCTCATTTAGAACACTATCGTCCTGTATGGGATCCGTATCAGACGGGATTATAATAACAATAGAAATAGTAATAATTATTACTACAGGGCGTTCGCCGGAAAACGCTACCCTCCCAGTCTGTTGCCGTCGGCAACTTGCTCGGTCAGTCACGCCAGCAGTTTCCGCCACACGGCACCGTGAATCACCGCACTGTTTAACACCTCCGCTGCCCCAACAGTGCAGTGCAGTGACCCTTACATTGTTAAGAACGTTTCTTTGCATTGTAGATAGTTTGTGACTTCAGTCTCTTATTAATCAGTATTGTGAATAAACGTTTCTTTGCGGTTTGGCTGGTTTGGGGCTTCATACTCTTATTAATCTGTACCGTGTTTGAGTGTGAGTAAAATTATGGTACGTTACAGTTTGCAGCAAAGAATATTTCTCTACGATACATATGTGAAGAAGAAGTCGTTTAAAAAGTGTCGCAGTAAATTTCGTCGCGAATTTTCTGGCGCTTTACTGCCAGCTAAATCAACAATTCTGCGTCTGGTTAGAAAAGTAAGAGAAACGGGTTCATTTTTTAACAAAAAGAGACTGTCGGTCAACCGTATTCTCACAGAGGAGAAAATTGACGATATCGCTTTTCGACTAGAACAGTCACCCAAAAAATCATTAAGTCAGTTAGGGCAGCGTGTGTCTCGAAATATGTTCAGAAGATGTGAAATGTGCATTACACAAGAGGGTCAACACTTCCAGCATCTTTTATAAGGTAAGCTAATGAATTACATCACATTTAAATGCTTAGCACACAAGTTTCTGAAGTTTATGAAGCGTAATTATTATGAAATAGTCCGCGGCCGACGGTCGAACAATGCCGGAAACTGAGCGCTCGCTCGCCGGGAGCAGTTTCTTCCTTGTAGCGCTAACAGTGGGTTGCGTTTCCCGGCGAACGCCCTGTATTATTACCTACCCTTGCGATACGGATCCCATAGACTACGACAGTATTCAAGAATTTGGTATACTGGAGTTTTATATGTTGTACCCTTTGGTTGAACTTTCCAATTTCTGAACTTGGAACGGCTGTCGTGAGGGATCCTATTTTTTTGTGGATTTACGCCTCGTCTATGTCAACGGGAACTGCGGAGAAGGAATTGGAAGGAATTCGGCGATGGCCTTTTTGAAGGAGGAAGCATTCCGGCATTCTCCTGAAGTGATCTGGGGAAATCGTGGAAAACCCAAATCTGGATGCCCGGACGGGTGTCCACCTGAATGCGAGGCCAGAACGTTAACCCCTCACCCACCAGGCTCGGTAAGGATTTTTTTATTTTTTAAGGAGTATTGTAAAATGCAGAGGAGAAACACGCATTCTGTAACTGCTTGCTATAGCCCACGTGACACTGTCATAAACTTAATTAATACAGAACTTGGGCTGTGATTGCAGACAAACGACGTAGGTTACGCTCAAATTTATTAAGGATTGCAGTTAAATGTTTTCCCTGCGGGTTGGAATAGGATCGCAATAACAGGATATTTGAGATTAGCGAAGCAGGGCGCCATACTTATTCCAGTATGTATTCTATCTTCCTTAGTATCCTTATGGACAGCAGAGCACAGAGGAAAAAGTAATTGCGGTGTTGGAACCATAATTGTGTGAATTCGAGATCACCCATGTAAAATCAGTAAAATCATTTCATTTCACTGCGATAGAACGCAGACTCACACTCATTTTCCCCTTTCCTGTACCCGACTACTTTTGCCGTCTACGAATTTCAACTTTAAATTCTTTCAGCATTTTTGGGAAGTTATTGACCATTTCTCTTGGTAATTTATTCAAATCCCTGAGCCCCTTACCTAAAAAGATAATTTTTCCACACCCTTTAAGCGTGAAATCAAGTGCCAGCTCATGGTCAACTTAACCCTTCCATGACCCTCTCTTAATTCTTCCACCAACATCTTTCCATGCCTTATCACCAATATACGCCTTGTATACTCCCATGACTCTCTTCACCCTCCTCCTGTCTTCCAATGAATCCCATTCAAGCGCCTTTATCATATGGGTTATTGATTGTTTCCTTTGGTAATTTCCGAAAGCAAATCTAGCAGCCCTTCTTTTCCCCCTCTGCAACCCATGTATTTGATACCCAAAATGTGGGTTTCATGTTACACTACCATATTCAAGCAATAGTTTTACCAAAGTTTTTTAACCCAATAACCTCACTTCTCAGGTAAATCCCTTCATCACTCTCTCCAACAACTGAAGAATTTTGAAACCTTTTGCTGTTACATATCCAGTGTTTTCTGCCCAGCTGACTTTGTTATCAAATGTTATGTCAAGATTTATACATTACAGGTCATCAGGAAGTAATTCTTCCCCACCTTATAATCATAATCAACCTCTATCTGTGTACCAAATAGGATGAGGTTTTTTTTTGCAGTTATCTTCATTTCTTGTTGATCTATCCAGCTACATATCCTATCCAGATTCTGCAGCTGTTCACAGTCATTTGCCGCATTGATTCTATTGTATAACTTATGTCATCTGTAAACAACCTAGCTTCTTACAATAAACCATCAACACAATGATTCATTAGAATAACGTATAGTAATGGTCCCAATTCACTATCGTGCGGCATTCCATTTTTCACTTCCACTTCTTTTGATACTGCATTTCCTACCCAATTTTTTTGCTGCCTACCTTTTAAGAATTCTTCTACCTAGCACATCACTTTTTCATCCACTCCAATAGTGTTTACATTATTTAGCACCATTTTATTGGTGATTATTTCAAAAGCCTTTCAAAGATCTAGTGCAGCACTACGAATTTGGGACAACCTGTTTGTCTAATCGATAGTGAATTGAGGAGCAATAAGGTAATGGGAATAACACACGCATCATCTTAACCGCTTTGATCCAATATACCAATTTTACGGGTACTTTCGGGACGATGGGTAACATGCGAATGTTCCAGATATTGCAAGAAATATATTAAACACCAAAAAATAAAAATAAACCAAAGCGAAATTTACTACAATCCCAGGAATAAAGTAATTTATACACGAAGTGGTAAAAAAATAAAATAAAAAAATAAAATAGGAACGAAACATGATATTAGGTGCTTCTAGATGTGAGACAAACATTAAAGCTATTTCAGAGCCCGTCTAACAGATGGTTATAAAACATGGGATAGAATGGGGTACGTTAAAGATATGAGTGATGGTAGAGCATGTTAAGACCGCGATTTAGGTCCCTATAAATCCGGGAATTTCCGTCGAGGCGTAACGTCCTCAATAGCACTAGCCGAGATATGAAATGAGTTCCACGGAGCTGACCACTTCCTACAGCAGTGATTGTGCAGTTATCACACTCAACCACTCTCTGTGCCTGTAACACGAACAGCATCTTCCTTTCGCTTACAAGAGGTATAGCTTTCTACCTTGCTGGTCTCTCCCGCGTATAAATGATTGTGGTTTAAATAATATCTTGGCCAAATTTTCTATGGTTGTACCTTATTCTTTGTTGTGATGATCATATTTATCAAACATGATTATTATTCTCGAATCATAAACATCAAATACATAGATAAAACAGTGTACAAATTAACAACATTAACCACATTTCGCCCAGTACTTCCCAACCTCTAGTGCATTCGGTGTTGCTCGAAACAGATCATCTTTGTTGCAGGATGATTGGCACATTTGGCAGTCGAGCATATGGTTCATGGTTTGGTTCTCACCACATTCACACTTAGTACTGGTAGCATCAATATAACCCCATTTCAGTAGGTTTCCCTTTAACCCGTTTTTCATTCCATTTTAGGACCACCAGACGTTCCAGTCCTCTGCGTGAACAGAATAACTGTCAGTGGTCCCATGATGTTAGGGACCTTCATTTACACAACTGTATAATGCCGGCCGAATATTTCACACCAGATGCATCAACATTCGAGCCCATATCAGGGCCACACTTAAAGATTGTCTCATCAACCAAATACGATAAAAAAAATATTAGATTCTTTTGCACGGAGGAATGGTTACCAGATTGTTACGAAATTTCATGTTTCAACGGAATATTGTAGCAACATGCCGAAAACAATGATCTGCTGTGATCATCCTCATCTTTATTTATGCTATACTGGCTGTCTTGCAACTTCGGTCACTTAGACTCAAAATAAACATTTCGACTCTGAGAATCAGTTGAATTCGATAAGTAGTTTTTGTGTTATTGTAATTGGGTTCAACGAAAAATAGATGCCAATTTGTAGACAACTTTTTCTGAAATTTCTCAGCTTTAAGACATCACGCGAAAATAACTTTAATTCCGTGTGTTCGTAATGACCTGGTGACAGGGTTTCTATTGGATGCGTATTCCGCCCCCGTCGAGCCGCCTTAACCTTACCTGGCAATCATATCGGATACAGCAGACCTAGAGTTTAACGTGGAATCCGAACGTACTTCACATTATACAGCAAGCTGTGCCAGAGGTGCCGGTCAGATTAAGGACACCAAAATAGAACATACTGTGTTTTACTCGCTGGACGAAGGGCTGTGAATTAGTCGAAACCCCTTCAAAATCTGACAAGAAGTTTTTGTGTGAATCCAATTCATTCCAGCTGGCAGACATACAGACAAACAGACCACTGTTTTTAAAAGTTGATTTTTTCTGTATCTAAGTTTTTTTGGAAATATCGTAAATGTTCAAACTTTTTCCCCCGGACACAATTTTGCTGATTATATACATGATGTTGGAATACAACAACTATAATAGAAACTTGGGCCATCTCACAAGTTTCTCCTCCCACAATTTTTCATTCTTTCACTGACGTTCCTCCTTCTTTCTTGAGACCTGGTGGTCTTGGCTTTCGTACATTGTTCCTGGAGCCCCTTAGATTTATCGATTTTTGTTTGAGACAATCTTCAGTTCTCTATCTTATCTGTATGTATCCCAAATTTCCCTCTCTTTTCTCGTCTCTCGTCCTATTATTTTGTGACCTTTTATTTATTTTATTTGTCGTATGGCAAGCAACTAATACAGTGACCTTTAATTTAGTGATACAGTGGCAAATTCTTTTTGTCAACCTACTCTCAATCATTCTCATACGGTTTCCATAAAATTTCAGCCTTCTCTTGTGCATTGTGTCTGTAATTTTCTCTGCATACCTAAGTAGATTTAATATTTCCCCTACGAGCAGGTAGCCAGTCCTAAGATTTTCCTCTCTTATTGCTCTAACTCTTCAATTTACACTTCCTTATTAAATACCAAGCACTTTAAGTTGAAAATTGCCTCTTTGACAGCTATTGTCTAGTGTCTAATCTTTGCTTTGTAGCAGATAGCTTCCTTTTTCTATCTGCTTTGTGTTAACCTATATGTTATTTCCAAATTTCTAGAGCTTGTTTTATTCGCTCCCTTGTCGAGCTTATTGGGTTGGATCCATTCACCCAGGTGTTTAAATTTATTGACTCTCTTAACTTTTCCAAATTTAGTTTTCAGATGTTTTTCATAAGACAATCAGGTTTTACGCCTCCACGACGTCAAGGTGATTAGAGGCGGGAAAGGTCTGAGGAAAAGGACGGGAAGGAATTCAGCCATGGCCTTTTAGCATTCCTCTGGAGTGACTTGGAGAATCCATGGACTACTCAAATCTGGATTAGAACCCGCGTCCTCCCGAATGAAAGGCCAGAGCGTTACCGCTCCTTCGCCAAGCTCGATCCGTTATATCACGTACAGTAGAATTTTATTGAGACTTGACAGTGTAAAATCCCCCAAAAAGCTTCCTCCTGCGGGATAACTTTTAACTCTTCTAGGGGATATCCAAATTGTGATCATTGAAATTGACAATACTGTTATCTTCATTAGTTAATTAATTTAGTTTTACTTAAGAATATTACACAAATAATTAACTTCGTGCATAAATTATGCAGTCCACAAACCCCGTTTAGTAAAGTATTTTGTCTTATCAATATATTATTGAATCTCAAGGAATGTGTAAGTCAATCAATTAATAAATAACTTTCATATAAGCATAAAATTTTCTAGCGTTGCAGTATTAGATAGCCACTTCAGAGTCAACGGATTTCGTCATCATGTAAAATCATCCTGGATGCGAAACAGTGGTTCTTGAATCAATACCAGAAGTTCTGCAACACTAACGATTCAGTAGCTCTGCAGAAACATGTGGCGCTGCGATACCATTACACTGCTAGTCTCTGCCGTATTAATCAAGAGTGAAGAACTGTTCAACAACTATGCTATGGTAATGGGATCGCAGGTTTAGCCTTCATAATTGCTGTACATTTTTCTGGCTTCAAATCCCTATAAGAAATTTTTCAACGAGAGGCAGTGGAAGATATTCTCGCAGTTCATCAATTTTCTCTACTCATAACTTTCACCGTTACGTGTCACTACATCCGCATCACAAATGACCTCATCTCTCAACAGCACATTAAACTGAGGCATAAAACTAAAATATCACGAATATCGGAATCTACAGAGCCAGTCGGTACACAAATAATGTCTGGTATTCTGGTAAGTGGGTCTTCTGTTCTATTTTTGCCTTTAAATCTTTCAACTGTTGATGCAAGAATTTAAACCATCATATGAACCTTTTTTCTGACTGTTGGTGAAAATTTCATTGCTTAGTTGAAATATAGCACTTATCTTGTTTTCAGGTAGTGAAAATATTAAATTTATTTTAAGAAATTTTGGAAGCTTAGTCTGCACAAAGGGTTATACAAACAAATGTTTTACATGTTGAGGTTTACTCAGTGATTGTTGAAATCCATCAAGATAGCTTCACTGACAAATTTCTTAATCACCAGGCAGTATTGTAAATAATAGTACTAAGATATGTGAAAATTTATTAGCATGGTTATGATTTTATGTTTGCACTTCTCTGTGGTTGTAGTTGATGAAATATAAATTGTACATCATCTGCAAAACATTAAAGGTAATGAAGGAACTATCGCAAATATTACTGAATAACTAATGATAATAAACCTCCGCTTTTATTCAAACTTCAACCAGTCCACTTCTTTCGTTAACCATATCGAAAATCATCATCCTCAGCCATTTTCTACATTATCACCTGCGAAAAAAACATTGATTGGTTTGTTAATAGTGTAAAACTGACTACACGAATTCATTTTCATATTGAGAAATGTACCTTATTTTTGAAAAACAGCACATAATATCTGGACAGGAATACTTTTACTGAAAACTGCCTCAAATCGTAAAAATTACAAATTAACAGTTTTCTGTCTGTAAACTATGTTTTATATAAACCTTTTCCTTTAATTGTTTGTTGAGAGTTATAGAAATACCAGCTGTTTGATCATTGTGTTTTATCGCCACTATTCAGACACTTCTTGAAAGGTATCATGCTACGCAGTTTTACTAAAAGGTTTCGTACTATTTGTGAAGCATGTTTTAATGGCTCTATGTGTGAAACAAAGATTGTTTATGAAAACAATTAGTAATTCTCGGAAAAAAGTCGAACATGTATTCACCACATTGGTGCTCAAGGTGAATACAGCACAGTGAACTATTAACTGATGAAATATAAAGACAACATGACGTGGAAACAGTGTCAAGCACCTGTATGAATTCTCATGTGATGTTTCACTGAAGTAGGGCCTAGTAAAATAATAAAAATGTAATGGTTAACAGTAACAAAGTTTTAAGCACTTTTCAACACTGTTATCCATTATAATAATCAATTTAACCAAGTTAAGGACTTGTATCACCTTAAAATGGATACAATATGAATGAATTTTACGAGGCAGATATTACTACTGCACAATTAATAGGTTTTGGTGTTACGGCAGCTAAGCCAACCTTACGACTGACAAAGAAATATATGTTTCAATACGTGGTTCCCACATTTCGAGAACAATGATGCCAGAAAATAATCTGAAATCAGTAGAACACGCTATCAAATTGTAACTAGGAACACACGGTGTCTGGGAATCAGGGTCTCATTCGTGAACTTTCCAGTGTGCCATCTGGGCTTGTTCGAGCTTCTTGCTGGACCAGATGCGACGCCTGTCGGACATCTTGTTCCTGAAGTCCCGTATGACAGCGTCGGCGTCGAGGCGTGGGCCGTATAGCTGCGGCGCTTCGGCGTCGCCGTCGGGATGCCCAGAGAACAGCGCCGAGTGTGCCAGGCGTCGCCGTCTCGCAGCGGCGTCAGCGCCGCCTGATGACGTAATCAACACATTATGAGGGGATCATATCATAACCAACATTTTTGGTATACACAATGGCGGAGATTAAAATCCCAACACCCATACACGAATCGTGGAACTTTGGGAAACTTTGAAGATATACGCAGGATCAATACCGGAAAAAAAGTGATAACAAATTTGAATGGATCAGGCTGAGTTTCTTACCTTTAGATACAGTTGTCAGGAAGGAATGCGTCCACCTTGAGCACCAATATATTCGTGGATCCTTGCCGGCATTGAATTAATAAGTGTTCGGATGTCTCCTTGGGGTATGTCTATCTACGTCTGCATGTTTGTGCAGTCATTTGTTGCACAGTTTGTGCTGGGTGACCATGTGATTAAATGTGACTACTCCTGGCATCACAGACATTCTCTATTGGGGACAAATCTAGGGACAGTGCAGTCCAAATTGTGATCGTAACCCCTTGCAAGGCTTGTGTTGCGATGACCGCAGTATGAGGACGGGTATTCTCCTGTTAGAATATGCGATTTGGATGGTGGACATGAAAGGTATCACAATAGGTTGCAGCAACCGTCCAAATAGTGGTGGGCTATCACTGTGCCTTCAACAACAACCAACTCAGTCCTGCTGTCGAAACTGATTGCCGCCAAACTATGGCACCATTCGCTGCACATGTGTGACGTTCTGAAATCACAGAAGGGCAAAGTGTTTCTCCACTACGCATGATAATCACTTTGCCACAGACAGACTCGAGACTCGTCTCTAAACACAAATGTACGCTATTTACGTGTCCACTTGCGTTTTTCCTTGCATCAGGTTAGACGATTCTGGCAATGAAAGCAGGTCAATGGAATATTTTGCACAGAGTACAGACAGTGTAACCAAGTTTCAAGCAATCGGTTTACAATCGTCCGGGGAGTGACTCTCTCTCTCTGTAACCATACCTATGGCATGCAGTAACCCATCTGCTAGCAACGGCTACCCACACAATTTGGCGCTCTTCACGTGCTGTTGTCCATCTGTTCTCTAGGATTATTAAATCCTTCTTTCATCCTCTGTGTAAGAAGTCTGTATACTGACAATGCACTACGGCCAATCCTTCAGGAGATTTCACGATATGATACACCTATTTAAAACACGCCAATTCTCTGACCTGTCTAAGGGTACGAACACAAAGTACGCATGTAGTCTGCGTGCTGGTTGCCGGCGCAAACCTGTTATCCTTGTTATCAAATGAGCGCGTTCACAGTAGTGGCAGGTACCTGCTTACAAGCGCCTATAACCAGCGCCAGCCTGCCCACCGGAATGAACAGATCATTCCGGTGGGCAGGCTGGCTCTGGTTGTACGCAAACATGGATGCTGAAATATTAATTTCTGCGGTATTTGATAAGTAACCGACATGGGACAAGAAGGATAAGTTGCATAGCAACAGAAATGTGGAAGACAGATGTTGTAAGGAAAAAGGATTTTTTTTTTTTTAAATTGCATTCGGCTACAGAGGCCATACAGCTAGCTCAACGTGACTATCGATCTTCCAGTGTTCAATATCTCCAGTACAATGTAGACATTAAGTATGGACGCATGAACACTACAGGACGGATACGACATACACATACACACAGTACTAAACACCCATGCCCTCGGCCGGACTCGAACCGGCGACCTTTGGCACGCGAAGCTACCACTCTAGCCCCTACGCTATCAAGGCCTGCAGGAAATAAGTTCTGAAACGAAAGAAGACGATACCTGAAATAATTTTTATTTGATTTTACATGAGTCATATTCAGTTTCATTGAATTCAAGTAATGTACTGTAAAAGATTATATGGAAAATATAATACATAAATATTTTCACACTTTCCACTGATTTAGATGGTGGTCCTACTTCTTGGTATTGCAGTTTGTGTGCGTTTTTTTTTGTTTTCGTTTTTTTTTGTTTTCGTTTTTTTTTGTTTTCGTTTTTTTTTTTTTTTTTTTTTAAATATAAAACTTAGTTAAATTGCGCTCAATGCCTTCTCTCTTAATAATTGTATTATGTAACAGACAAATACATCTTACTCGTATTATCAACCAATTTTATGTCTGTTTGAAACGCTATTTTGAACACAAAATTCTAAAAGCACATTTTACTGTTTACCTCACTCGAGATAAACATTTATTAAAACATAGTTCCTCAAGCATCAAGTTATATCCACCATAACTTTTCAACAAATTAGTGGGAATGGTATATGCTTCACCTTCTGAAAACACAATTTGAGTTTTCACGTGAGATCCAAGCAAAACTTTAGGTTCTGGAATATCGAGTTGTTCATTGTACAGACAGTGGTAAAAATCTGAAACTTTGAAAGTGACTCCATCACTTAGTTTGCCATAACCTCCAATGTCAACTGATATAAATTTATGATTAGTATCCAAAACAACTTGCAGCACAAATGAATAAAACTATTTCTTAAATGTTAATAAGTAACGCCAATGCAACTGTTTTTGTATTATTTAATGCCGCTCGCGTTTCGCCTCTCATCGAGGAATCATCAGCTACGAATTACTTGCATTGGTGTTATCACATTTGTAGTCACACATCTTGCTTTTTCCCCAAAGCATCTTCCCACTAAAACCATTCCTTTTAAATGCTGACAACTAATGCCTATAATTATAACGATGCTGATACCAGGCATCTCGTAATTTAGCTATCCATATTATTAATAATGAAATATTTAACATATTTGTACTGCTAATACCTTGTAATAAGTACTTAATTTTTGTATATTTTCTTAATTAGTATAACTTTACTCGTCTGGAAACATAGGATGACGATGCCTGTTGCACCAGGTTTTCGTTTAACAACGTTGCCGTTTACATAAAATGAAGTAAAAGGTTCCAAAAGTCTTTTTTGTATACTGGGAAGTTCTTTGTCCACATTTCTTCAGCTCATTAAACAAATGATGATATTACCCGCAACTTTCCCTACAACAATTTATTGGATGAATACCATTTCTTTTCCTTCTTAATTTCTAGAAAGTATAACACTTTCCTGAGGAGGAAATTCTCGTTTGAGGTGTTCGACATCTTACTGACAACTGGCTGCTTAACCTGCGTTCTATGTGTTCGCAACCTACGCGAACCGGCGTCGGCTCGTGCAGGCGAAAAAGCGCCAGCAGCAGGTGTGAAGGCTACCTGCGTCATTTGTGTTCGTACCCTAACAGTTAGATATTTGGGTTTAGAGGGTCATCACTCTTCGCCATTGCATAATTGGTCAACAAGAACTTGTGGACAAAAAAGGGTCATATTACACCACACTGTTCACCACTTCTACGTTAGAAAACATAGCAAATTTGCATAATAAATAGCCCCGTATTTCTTATATTATTACATGTAAAATTTTCAAAGTTTAATTGTTTAATACTCTTTTGTGGGAGGAAACTTGGAGGAAAATTTAATTTATTTATCACAACTCCGTCTGGGTGTTAGGATTTTAATTTTTGCCGGTTCATAACATTCAGTTAGACAGAAAACTGGGATAAAAACGCTATGGACGACACATATTAAAATCGCACCAAAGCATTAAGAAATACTTTTATGGTTCACGGGCATATACAACACATCCTTTCTTCAGTACTGAAAGTGTTTAGTGACCTAAAAGTCATCTGGGAAACTAATAGAACCACTCCAGTGTTGAGAAGTAAATAATATAGATTCAGTGGACTGAACAGTGAGGTTAACTGTGCTTTGTGTTATGTCAAGCTTCAGTTTTGGCCCAAATGATGACGAAAAGTCAAAATCAAAAGAATTATTGATCGAATGCATATTCAATATGAGAATTACTCATCATAACTAGATACCAAAAAAAAATAGAAGCTTTGCATGAAAGGAACAATTATTGGTCCTTTTGTTTATCTTTCATGTATCATTGTGGAATGCTAAAGATTTCTTCCAAGATCACTAATTGTTTGGTGTTTAAATCTAACATTTATCATTATTCATTCATGATTTTCTATTTTTAAAATGTTTTTATTACTCGCTTTGGGCTTTGTCTGTCCTGGTGAAATTTAGTAATTGATTTTAAACTAACTTCTCGATGAGTTAAAGACTTGAAATTTTGACCATAGCTCAGAACTGGATGACAATACTTGAAAATGTGGAAAAATGGGAAAAGTTGTCTGGAAAATTTGAATATTCGGAAAAAACTGAACGTACTCTTTTCTATAGCCAAATTTGGCTAATTTTTTCAAAATGTTCGTGACAGTCCGAATAAGGTTTTTAGTTAATGAAAAATTGGAAAACTTGTCCGGAAAATCGGAAAATTCGGAGGAAACTGATAGTATTTTTTTGTGTACCCATTTGGCTTTTTTTTTAAATGTTCGTAATAGTCTGAATAAGGTTTTAAAACAAGGAAAAATTGGAGAAGTCGCCTGGAAATTTCGGGAAAATCTGAAAGTACTTTTTCTATGGACCAATTTAGTTATTTTTTAAATGCCTTTAATAGTTTGAATAAGGTTTTCAGAGAAAGAAAAATGGAAAAGTTGCCCGGAAAATTGGGTAACAACTGAAAGTACATTTTCGAGGGACCGATTAGGCTAATTTCTTTAAAAATGTTTGCAGTAGTCTGAATAATGTTTTTAGGGGAAAAAATTGGAAGAACTAAAAGTGCTTTTTTTGTATTGAATTTTTGTTCGAATTCCAGATCATAACTTATGATTCAAACGATGGATATGCATAATTCTTTTTTGTTTTGTTCCTTATTTCCCTGGGATGGAAACAACTCAATTAAATGTTTTCTAATAAAAAATCTGAAATTTATAGCGTGTCTCTGCGACTATGTCATCATAGTATTTAAAATCAATTAGTGACCCCGTGACATCCATTCTAGTGCCGAAGGTTGTACAGGGAGTGCCGAGCTCTACCACCGTGAATCCTATGGGATGTGGCAGGAGCCGTCGGAACCGTTTGACCTTTACCTCTGCCTTACAAATTTTCATTCACATAACCCTAAAAAGCAGAAAAAAAATACTTTTTAATGTACCATGTTTTTATAACGGACTAAAAAGTATAAAATTATGAAGGATAAAACCACATTCAGATTTTTAACTTCCGCTAAATTGCCCTGAAAATTTATACCTGGAAATTCTTAACAGCTATGAAAATACTTGTATGATTGGTGACGAAAAACATTGGTCGCATGAAATACATATCTATAAGAAGTGTAGATAGTAGTTATCAATGAAAAAATTTGCTTATCAGTTCACATTATTTGCGGTTCAATAAAATTGTTAGTAGAGCTAGTAATGTATCAATTATCTGCTGTACGCGCCCAATGTTTTTCGTCACCAATCTTACAACTATTTTAATAGCTATCAAAAATTTCCAAGCATAAGTTTTCAGGACAATTTAGAAGAAGTTAGAAATCTGTATGTGGTTTTATCCTTCATAAGAATTAGAGAAATTATTTTATACTTTTTAGCCTGTTATATAAACATGGTACATTAAAAAGTATTTTTTATTTTATTATTATTTATGAATTAAATTAAATTAGGGAATTGTTAACTATACATAGGACCGATAGTTATTTTCTTACGAACAGGTATAAGTTGAATTTGGATTATTCTAGTTCTTTTCATTCATTAGTTTACAGTATTACAAATCAATTTAACTTCATGCAGGCTTCGGATAAGAGAAAGAGCGTTAAACACAATGTAGTGAGAGTTTAAGTTGTGAATTGTAAAAAGTAGTGAATGTCATAAATTTGAAAGATTTGCTATAATGAATGAAATGATAATATGAGGTATTAGGAAGTGATGTTTCTCACACCATGTAGGCTTTCGTGAGACCATGGGACAAGGCATTCCATATCAGCCATTCTGTATCCATCCAACCATCCATTAATTCTTCAGTCGTTCAATTCAGTCTTCAGTTCGATCAGAAGCATTGGCCATAGGAGCAGCCGGACAGATCCTTGATGGTAATTTTATCAACTGTAAGAGTCTACAGTATTCAGTGACCATTAAATGGGATTCTATAAACTGTTAGTCACTTTTATCAGGATAGATTAACAAGTAGCCACTTAGCCAGTGCTAGTCTTCTTTATCCTGGGTTGCCGAACCTACTAATCAGCTGGTGTCAATTCACATCTTTAGTAGCCCACTACGCAGATGTACTCCATACCGAGACACAAGAGATTTGTTCAGTTACACTAACGCCACAAGGCTAGAGTCCTGTCACATCAACGTATAACTCAACTTTCAGTTCTGTGAATTAGTTACTGTATGAGTTTAATTTTCCACCCGCTGAAATTATAATCGAAATGAAGTTTTAATTGTTACTGCGGTTTTCCGGGCAACGTCACGTCTATATTCTTTGCGAGCTTTTTGCTGTCATATTGCGGCCTTATTCAGGGTAAGACTTACAGAAAGTTGGTGGACGTTAATTTGACGCGGGCTGCAAAGACAACCAAGATACGTCTGTCTACGAACGCAAAAGCCACGTATTCAAACGTTTAATTTTGTGCCTTCTCATTTCTAAGACTAAAGCTCTAAACAGAAATTAAGGATTGATAAAAAGTTCTGCAGATCAATAAGTGCTGCATCAGCAATTGTGAATTGACACCTATAATCTGAATAACCGCTGTCAAGACGAACTGAACACAAACGTTCAAACATGGTGAAAGGGGGAGGGGAGGGGGGAGGGAGAAGCTGCCTATATCGTTGAAAAGCTCTTGAAAACTATTCTATTAGCTGTTTACATCGTTAAAAATTTTCAAAATTGTTATCATAGTTTATAATCCCGTTAGGAATTACGCATCATTTAGACTCTTCTTGATCATATATTTGTTAGAAATTAAAGAAGCTGGAAATACAGTAGGACCTAATCACAACTTTTAACGTACTATTTCAGGTAGAATAACTAGCTGTGTCTAACAACAACCTTTCCTTGTTAGATAATTGAATGAAATGCTGTTGCTTGTTAACACATAAGCTAAGTGATGAATTTTTAAGAGAAAATATTTAATATCCTGAGATGTAAAGTATGCTGCAAAATTCATCTTACTTTCTGTTGCAATTATTGCTGAATCCAAATCGTCTGCTTCGACTAACAGGTCTTCAGAGTTGTATGGATCGACCTTGCCAGTGATCTGTAAGAGAAGAAAGTTTTAGCTATCAACACAGGAGTGATTATTTTACTAAAAACAATAAACAGCAGAACTACGCGCCATTTCTTGACAAGATGACTGGACGAAAGTGCAGCAAACGTGAAAGGGAAAAGTATCATTTCAAAAAAAGTAGCACTATTTGTTTCATACTTTCTGGAATAGTCCAATTCTGCTCTGGACTAAAACTGCCAGCATCTAGTTACCTTCAATTGTCAAGCGAGTTATACCAACCTTTGCAGTACAAACACCATTTTACGAGGACAACGGACAGATACACTTTCACAACACGCAAGCAGACATATATTAATTTACACGTATTTTCACATTTGATCGTTCAAACATAACAGAGCCCTTGATTTTCCTAAACTTAATTGTTAAACAAACGCTCTGTAATACGTGCAGGCTTTGAAAAAATTCCTTTAGTCATGCATTTTACTTAAGTTGTTTATGGAGTATGAGAACTTCTCGAGTAAAATATTTCTGAAATGGCACTGAAATTTTACTAGTCTCCTAATATATTACTCATATTCTCAACAAATTAGTGAAAATATGTACAACCCGGTATTTAATTCTTTTTTTGCATTAACCCTAGTAACCCTATTTTTTATTTTTTTATGTTACTAGTGGTGTGACAAGTTTTCTCCTATTTAATTCAAATAGGAGAAAAGACCTTAGTGAAGAAATGTAAGCTAAACAAGTTTCCTAGAATGTTTGTATTTGGAAGAATTAGCTACAAGGCTTACTCAAATTATAATTGTTATTACTTTTCGATTTTATTATTTGAAAATCTTGTAACTAAGGAATGTTGTGCACAATGACTTATCTTACAAAACATTGGAATGTAGAATTAAGCCACGTAACATTCAGGTCACCATGTGAAGATACTGTTAAAATGGCTAATGCGGCCACGAAAAGTAATTCCGGATAGTAGGCATTTCTGAATAATATTTGAAATACTAGACAAAAATTATGTTTCTCCATATGCTAAATGTAAGGCGCTGTCTTCGTGCATAACAATGTTCCGAAAAACTAACACTAACGTTATTCTTAGATACACAAACACGCTAGACTTACTCAGTGAATTGGTCACCTGATTTAGCCATTAAAATCAGGCTATATCGCAGGGATAAAACGATATTTATTTATGAATTAAGCGCTAAAAACAGATATACATCCCGGGATAATGAATGTGAGCTCATGTTTAACTATATTAACTATTTAATCGTAATTCGATGTTTCATGTTCCCATTAAAGTTGTGTGTCCTAAAGAAGTATACATCTTAAAACGTGGCACTCAAACATTTCTGTGGGCTAATAGGGTGCTGATATCAGCAAAATAAAAATCACATAAGCTTTATCCTATTTTTCAGAGAGTTTAACCTAACGAAAATTGTTGTAACCATACATGCCTACCGAGGCTAACGTGTACCATCAAGATTTGCGTTTTCCTCTGTTTACTTTCGGAATGTAGTAAATAGGAAAGTATCTTAACATTTCCTGCAAAAAATTTAAATTGTAAGTAGCCAATCATGTTTGAAGATACACTCCTGGAAATTGAAATAAGAACACATTGACGCCGGTGTGTAAGATCCACCATACTTGCTCCGGACACTACGAGAGAGCTGTACAAGCAATGATCAAACGCACGGCACAGCGGACACACCAGGAACAGCAGTGTTGGCCGTCGAAGGGTGCTAGCTGCGCAGCGGTTGGGCACCGCCGCAGTCAGTGTCAGCCAGTTTGCCGTGGCATACGGAGCTCCATCTCAGTCTTTAACACTGGTAGCATGCCGCGACAGCGTGTATGTGAACCGTATGTGCAGTTGACGGACTTTGAGCGAGGGCGTATAGTGGGCATGCGGGAGGCCGGGTGGACGTACCGCCGAATTGCTCAACATGTGGGGCGCGAGGTCTCCACAGTACATCGATGTTGTCGCCAGTGGTCGGCGGAAGGTGCACGTGCCCGTCGACCTGGGTCCGGACAGCAGCGACGCACGGACGCACGCCAAGACCGTCGCATCCTACGCAGTGCCGTAGGGGACCGCACCGCCACTTCACCGGAAAATCAGGGACACTGTTGCTCCTGGGGTATCAGAGAGGACCATTCGCAACCGTCTCCATGAAGCTGGGCTACGGTCCCGCGCACCGTTAGGTCGTCTTCCGCTCACGCCTTGGTGCCAATGATGGTCGTATGCGTGTTTGGCGCCGTGCAGGTGAGCGCCACAATCAAGACTGCATACGACCGAGGCACACAGGGCCAACACCCGGCATCATGGTGTGGGGAGCGATCTCCTACACTGGCCGTACACCTCTGGTGATCGTCGAGGGGACACTGAACAGTGCACGGTACATTCAAACCGTCATCGAACCCATCGTTCTACCATTTCTAGACCGGCAAGGGAACATGCTGTTCCAACAGGACAATGCACGTCCACATGTATCCCGTGCCACCCAACGTGCTCTAGAAGGTGTAAGTCAACTACCCTGGCCAACGAGATCTGTCCCCCATTGAGAATGTTTGGGACTGGATGAAACGTCGTCTCACGCGGTCTGCACGTCCAGCACGAATGCTGGTCCAGCTGAGGCGCCAGGTGGAAATGGCTTGGCATGCCGTTCCACAGGACTACATCCAGCACCTCTACGATCGTCTCCATGGGAGAATTGCAACCTGCATTGCTGCGAAAGGAGGATATACACGGTACTAGTGCCGACATTGTGCATGCTCTGTTGCCTGTGTCTATGTGCCTATGATTCTGTCTGTGTGATCATGTGTTGTATCTGACCCCAGGAATGTGTATATAAAGTTTCCCATTCCTGGGACAATGAATTCACGGTGTTCTTATTTCAATTTCCAGGAGTGTATAATAACAATGGGTATGGCGTTATTGGTTGTGATATCGCCGAAGGGCTCGGTCGCCGATTGGCAGAATTTCGAATTGCCGCGCATGCGCTTCTTTTAACCTAACTAGGTAATCCTAGTGGTTAAACAGGACCAACAATTTTAACGTGGAATCTGAACCACGGAAGCGTTCTGACGTACTTCACATTGCCCACCATTCTGTTCCAGAGGAAATCCCCGCCGAGACAGGGATTCGAAACAGGGACGTTTCGATATTTAATCCCGAAAAAAAAAAAAAAATCAGCAATAAGTAACCAATAGAGTGACAATTCACAGTTCCACCTAAGACCACGAGGGACTCTGGTGGTGCAAAATTCAAGATTGTGTCGCACGCTAGGAACGACTTCATTGGTAATTTATTTTTTACTATGGCTTTACGCCTCGTCGAATTTATATGAGGCGGGAAAGAGCTGAGGGCATGGAACTGGAAGGAACTTGGTCATAACCTTTTGAAGGAACCACCTCTGCATTTGCCTGGACTGATTTGGCGAAATCTGAATGGTGAGACGGGGATTCGAAGCCATGTCCTCCGCAGAGTGTTACCGCTTGGTTTCACTGTCACAGTTCCACTCACTGCTGTGTGGAGCGCTAGTGGCGTTTCTCCAGCCGCTGGCCTCATTGTCTCGATTCGTCACGTACAATAAACGTCGTAGCTCTGTACGGGATGGTGCGTATGTCAGCTTTGTTCTGAGTAAGTTATTCAGCTATGTACCGTAGTCTACAATTAGCTTCACCTACGACAGAGCTTACTTGCTGAATACACTTTATACTTCTTTTGGTGATGAGGCATGAGACATGGAAAGATATTGGTGTCGGAATTGAAAGTAATGCATGGAAGGGAAAAGATGACCATGACCACAAGCTAGCACTCGATTTCAGACACAAAGGTGTAGGAAGATTCTCTTTTTTAGGTAATGGTGTCAGGGATTGGAATAAGTTACCAAGAGAAATGATGAATAATTTACCAAAAACGTTGACAGAATTTAAAGTTAAAATTTGTAGAGGGCAAATGTAGGTGCGTGCAGGAAAGGGGGAAGAAGGGTGTGTAGGGAAATTGCCACCGGAGCGTGCGCTCCATTGCAATTTAAATTAAATATTATTATTATTACACCCTAATACCTAGGCAATTCAGCCTCACCTAGTATTGTATACTCCTACAAATTCTAGCAACTCAGCTTCTGCCACATGTTAAAGGGGTATTTACCTGTCTGACAAAAAACATGTTTTTCCCCCGCTCCTTGCTCACTCTGGAGATAATAATGTATTATTTCCTGATCATTGCGGCAATATGAGGTTAAAACCACACATGTTAATAGTAAGAATCTACTTATAGTAAAATATAAAACCACACGTTTTGTGGCCGATTGTCAAAATCCTTACGAAAGTCTCACACTTGGTACAGAGGTAGCACTGGGATTGTATGTTTATAATCACAACCTAACATGCCTCCCAGGAGATACCAACGTATCTGAGTCACAAATAGAGCAGATATATGATTAGGAATTTAGGACGCTGTATGGTGCCTATGTTTATACGTCATACCCTTAGCGACTGTATTACAAAGAAGGAAAATTATTTTTGGCGTAGGTAAAGCTCTACGACCCACAGGATTTTGAATACCATAGCACAGATGTAATTGCAGTCTTTAGATAAGGTAGTCAAAGTGTTAATGTGGCAAAAAATTTGTAACTCAGTTCTCAACAGCGATAGTGGTTATGCATGTTTCGAGAGGGAAATTTTTTGGGGTGCTCTACTGAAACCTTGCTTCAATCGCTTTTTGGGATATATTTTTCTTTTTGTGTACATACAGCACCCAGGCGTTAAATAATTCCATAAACATCGAAAAGGAAGACAACTGTATATTTGCATCAACAAAAAAGTCAATATGAATCGTGGCAGTCATTCTTACACATACTTACCAAGCGGTGAACAGAAATCTACGGATGCTGGTCAATAGCTTCCACTATACAGCACAAAGCCAAAATCTGCTTCTCACATTTCGTACATTTATAAAGTTGCTTCTTAACTTACATCAACTTCACACATTCCAAAATTATATCACAACTAGCTGTTACCTGCGACTTCGTTCGCGTGAACTTAGAATTTCATTGCCAGAATTGAATATAGAAAGTAACGTAGGATTTGTCCAAAACAACACTCATTCGGCACAATATGACAGAAAGCCATCACTACATCATTCTACCGTGGAACCTGGCTCATTAAGAGAATCAATTTCCAACATAATTAAAAACAGAAAACAAACGAAGGTGCGTGATTTTTGGGGGGAGGGGTTAACAGAGGGCAGCCTTATTTCAGTTTGGTCTTATCTTCCTTCTTCAGCATGAGAATCAGATTCTTGGGTTCTAATAACGTCAACTGCTCGCGCTCTGCTAGTGCTACACCTTAGGCCAGGTTTATGCATGTCAAAAAAGAAGACAAAATAATCTGGTGTCAGAAGCTATTATGCAAACACAAAGTAATAGCACAGTGCAGAACAAATCGACATCTATAATAAATAATAAGTTTTGTCTCTAAAAGAAATTTACTAACAAATCATACACTAACAGACTGCGCGAGAAGCATAGATTGAGCAACCGACAGCACACTAACAGACTAACACACGCATCCGTCTATCTGTCACCATTGTAACATGACGCGCTGTCGCCACGTTCCAATGTGCATTTTTACTATATAAATAATAATATAAGAGTAATTTACATAAATCTTGGGCGACCACCTAAATAGATTTTTGTTGTAATTTTATAACGTACGCAATATTCCAAGTGAGGACTGTAATGCAATGGTGAACATTCAGTGTATCTTGTTAAAGCGAATATTAAAGAATTATTGAGCTGTGTAGGCTTGAAGTTAATCGTGGTCTTCCCGAACCATGGCGACAAGAAGTCGCGGATTTATGGTTTTGCCGGACGACACACTCTGCTCCCTGGGGGTGGGCGGTCAACAAGGTCACTCACCTGGTGGGAAATGCCTGCCGCCCGAACACAGAGTCGTCCCCGAACGCAGCCGAATATGTCCGACCTCTGTTAGTTACGCGAGGCAAATAAGATATCGGGGATATCACGTGACATTAGGTGCCAACCTGAAGATCCAATCCAAATGAGCATATAACTTAAAATCCTAGGAATTTTCTGTTGAATGTGATCTTCGAGACTGCAAGGGGGTGGAGCCAGAAGATTTCCTCGTGGACCGAAGAGCGAGGAGCTGGACATTCTACATTCGATTCTAGGCGAGTCTAGTCTGAGGTGGACTTGGAAGGTTGGCTTCTATCGCCATCTGCTGCAGTTCGACTCCTGGTGTCGTAAAAACTCTGACGCTACCGGCTTGCTGGAGCAGGCTTATCATGGTGACACCACCAGTAATGGGATGATTCGCATTAACAGACAGGACGTGTCTGGAGCCGCCTTGTGAGACAATCTCACATACCGTGGGTCATCTCCGGTCACCGCAGACATCAGACGCAGAACTACAATGATAACTTGTTACGACCAAGCCATCTGATTGTGCATTCCGTGAAACTGAATCCTTAAGCGAGTTTTGAGAGGATAGATCCATGTCCTAACTTTTTAATTGAAAAACCCCTGAGCTAGCGGCATAATTTGCCAGAACTAGTTATTTTCGAATGATATATTGTTCATTCGTGGCGCCCATGATTTTCTTTTTAACTGTAAAGTCACAGTATTATGATACCTTTGTCTGAGGTCGTCATAACTTGTACTTTTCATTGTTTCCAAATGTCATTATTTCTTGCATTTTAATTCTGAGATGGATTTAAAAGTAAATATACAATTGTTTGCTTGCTCATGACGGGTAATTGTACCTCTGATCGTTGCTTTTATGATTTTACCAATTTATGTTCGCTCAGACTTGTAATCGCCAATGATCAGAAAATAAATGTCATATTGTGACAATTTTCATAAATTCCAACTAACATCGAGATTCTTGCAAAATTAATAAATTTTCACCCTTCATAAAAATTAAAATTAAAAATCCCCTTTTATTAATCATAAAGGTATGAAAGATAATTGTAACGTAGTTTGCCCACTAAGGCACCCACTACACCATTCAATCAGTTCTCAAAATTTCTTAACTAAAACTGTTATTCACAGCGAAATAATTGTCCTGTGTCCTTCGTACAGATACAAAATATTTCCTTGTAAAATTCCATCATTATCGTTATAGCCATTTAATCGTCAAAACGGTACAAAAAGACAGAGACTTACTTCAGATCACTTAGTGCAGATCACATACAGGCTGACTACGAGAGAAGCAACGCCTGAGAGATCAATATAGCGTAAAAAAGTGTACATATACGGCATTGTTAGACCAATAACGATTTGACACGCATTGCACCACTAAATTTGTAGGATCTACAGTTAAACATGGAATCCGAGCAACTGACCGTTCTGTCAATTCTTAAAAGTCTTTGCTTCTAACGGGATTTGAACCGGATACAACACTCCAAACATGAGTAAGCAAGCGCATTAGCCACTGGGCTACCAGTCCGCTATGCGGGAAGGGACTACAGAGACTTACACATCCTGTGCGTCTGTCTATCGCCGTTCAGTAATTTTTCAAAACTGTTTGGCAACACGCATTATTTATACAGAAGAAAGTATCCTATGTCCATCCTAATGCCAACTCGCATCTGCTTGTCAAATTTCATCAGCCCTGGAAACGTAACAAACAGATAAACAGAGAGACAGGTAGAGTTACTTTCGCATTTCTAATATTAGTATAGAAGATTGTTAACGGAAGCAATTCAAATTGTTCCTGCAAGTTTTTAGTGTTTGTTGAGGAGTGTGGTAGCTCAGAAAATAGGAGAAATGACTGGCGTATTTGCTCTGAATATCAGAGCCGCTGGACCGATTTCGGGTGAGGCCAGGAATTTTTATGCACTGTGCTTTGCCCATGTTGTACACTACGCCGCTCCGTGATTCGCATTTCCGCAATAAACTGATGAACATCATGTCTTTGGCTTAGTAGCCCCCCTCCCTTTTCAAGAATACTATTTATGTAATAATGAACGTCAGGTTGTGGACTCCGAAATAAAATTTTGTAATATAGTAGGACATGATGTGACCAATCAGCGGTTGCAGGATTATCCTTTCATTCCTGGAGACCCTGTAAATTAGTTTGGGTCAACTAGGACCACGTTAAGCTTTCGTTTTGGCTTGAATTTGTTTTGGATGAGCACACATCAGTGTTAAGAATAGTGTTGTTAGCACTGGAGGGGACTTACAGCTTAACGTGGAATTCGAACCACGGAAGCATTCTGGCGTACTTCGCGTAACACAGCAAGCTGTGCCTAAGTTGAAAGTCGTGTTAGGACTTATGAAAATCCCTGCTATGTTGCAGATCCTTTCGATCTCCAGTCAGATGCCTTAACCACTGGGTGACCAGACCGTTCTTTATGCACTGAAGTAATTTTAGGAATAAATTTTTTTCTAACTACAAAAGTCGCCGGTCGTGGCAGTGTAGGGGCTAGCACGCTGGCCTCGCATTGCAGGGCCGTCGGTTTGAGTGCGGCCTCGGGCATGGTTGGCTTTAAGTGTTGTGTTTGTCTTGTGCTGCCCTCACCACTGTAGTGTCCACAATATCATAGTGAAAGCCTGATACGCAAGTTGGTATATAAACAAACTGGAGCTGGCTAAATGATAGCAAAGACCGAAGGCTATAATTTTTTTTTTATTTTTAAACTAGACAAATCTTTGGTATTTTGAGAATTTTCGGACATGGTTAAGGTTTTTTTTTACGTCGATGTAATTAAAGGGGGTTGAGACTGGGGACAATAAGCGGGAAGGAATTCGGCCATGGCCATTTAAAATAACCATCCGGCATTCGTCTAGAGTGATTTGTGGAAACCATGGAAAAGCGAAATATGCATGGCCAAACGGGGATTCGAACCCGCGTCCTTTCAAATGCAAGGCCGGAGCGTTATCGCTCACCCAGTTAAGTGGTTTGGGCGCAGGTCATCCCTGGTGAACAATACCGTTCCTAATACTCGTAAGAAGTATGCTGTGATTTTTTGGGACTTAATCCTATTTGAGCAGTTCAGAGAACTTGTCACATAAAGGAGTACTCAAGATGGAAAGCTTTCATTTTGTGGGCAACATTTTTTTTTTTTTTTTTTTTTGCAAGAGCACGTAGGGAGCAAGTACACTCAAGATGATATTATAAATTACCAGATCATCACAACAAATATTGGTGATTTGAAACCAGCATCCGTGTTATGTACCATTTTAGAGGACCAGTGCTTTGGGATTGGACAAAATTTATAGTCTGGATAAGGAAGACAGAAAAAACTTGTGAAGCCGAGATTTCCTCTGGAAGGAGGGATTCGGTGGCCTAGATTCAAAGTCGGGGAACCCAGAGACATTCTGATATGACTCTAGAGACTGTCATGTAGTTTCTTTGAGAGTCTGCTTCTGATCCGAAAGACTTCTGCGAAAACGACGATTTGGCTACAGGTCAGCTGGAGTGAGACATTTCTGTGTTGCTACGGGGCATCTCAGACGCAGCAGATTAAGGTCGGGCCAGTCGACAACACCTGCATCCCTCTGGGCCAGAACTCACGGCGTCCTGGCAACACATCGCTATCGTCCGCGACGGGCATTCAGACACACAACAGGGTGACCCAGCAAATATGGTAACAAACTAACTGTGTTTATTGAAAAAATAAAAAATAAAACAATTGGCAGTCACTGGGGAAAGAAGTGAAAACTTAAAACTATGAATATCATGCGCGCAACACATCATAGTTATAGCTACAGATATACTAAATAATAATAATTCCATATGGTCGTAATGATCTGAACGGGTTTCTGTTGGCTTCCCGTTCCGCCCCTGTCTCAGCCGCCTTAATCTAACCCGGTAGTGTTACCAGATACAGGGGAGCTACAGTTCAACATGGAATCCGAACCACGGAAGCGTTCTGGCGTACTTGACAATACACAGCAGGCTGTGCCAGAGGTGAAGGTCGGGTTAAGGACCTATGAAAATCGCCGCTGAAACAGGGTTTCAAACCGGTGACCTTTCGTTCACCAATCAGAAACATTAACCACTGAGCCACCTGACCTTTACAGATAAACTGTTAACATTAGCATGTCGGTGACGCGTACTCATAAGATTTTACCCGCCCAAAAATCGCCCAAAGCGCCTAAAAAAATTTTCACTAACCTTGTCCATAACCCGAAGGTTGGTTGAATCTTCCCAGTTTCTTTCCTCAGGTGTCTGCAGTTTAACGTGGTATCAGAACCCCGGAACGTCCTGGCGGAACTCATATAATCAAATAAAACTCTTATAAATTCCTTCTCACCACGGGATTTGAAATCGCGACTGGAGAGAGGAATTTTCGGAAGTAAGCGCCTTAACTACTGTGCTACCAGACCCACTTGTTTGGAAGAATACGTGTGCTAAGTTCTATCAAAATCGGATTAAAAACTGTGGGTTTGTACAAACAACGTTGACAGAAATTAAGGTGAGGGCGGAAAGGAGGAGAGAGTTTAGGTTTTTGTAAATCAAACGTAAATAGTATTTTTCTATTCGTTTTGAAGTATACATATGCAAAGTTCGATCAAAATCGGATAAAAACTGCGTGTTTTTATGAAAAACATTGGCAATAAAACATCATTTTTATATATTAGATACAAGTATAATCTTTACCTTCACACCTATCCAAGCTGCAACACATCATACTTATAGCTATTGACCTAAGTATTCAAAATGTAAACAGATATACTGTTAACATTAGTATGTTGATGATGCGAACTCATAATATTTTACCCATCCAAAAAGCAATCCTAACATCAGCTAAGGGTAATCGCGAACTCACAGATTTATCGTCGTCCAAACAACGCCTAATGCGCCTATAGAAGTTTTCACTTCAATAACTGTGTCTGCTTCACGATAAGAAAGGAACTCAGGTTGGGTTTCATGTGGATTGAATTGTTTAGCCGTAGCTAACGTAAGTTAACAAATATATCAATGGTCTGTAAATGTTTTGAAATATATTTATTAAATTCATCATCTCGAATAAATGTTGTAGTATTCTTGTAATGGAGGTTTACGTATTGTAGTAAAAGTTTGAATTGGAGGATACAATTAATTTCAAATCATTAAAGAACACAGGCGATTTTGTGATGGCGTCCAGCAATAAATAATTAGTTTTTTATTTCATTATTTCTAAATCGTGACACTACAGTATTCTACGTAAAACTGTATGCCCAACAAAGAGGCGAAATGCTCCACAAATCGAAAGTCCACTTTTAGCTGATATTAATTTTTATAAGGAAAATTCATTACTTAGTTTTGTATGTGTCCGATTTTAGGAAATTCAAGATAAAAAGATCTGCATCCAAAGCGGTAAATAATTTTTCCTGATACTTTAAACGCTTATGTTGATCACACAATTGAGCATCTGAGTGCCAGATTTTTTGTGTTATATCCACAAAATTTGTACACAATCATAGACATTTTGCCTTTAGTACTTGAAATGCTTTCCGGGAACCAGTAATGAAGAAATACGTTGAAGCCCAAATTTTTATTTTCTTTTGGCTTTATTGATTTCGATATCGAGGAGGCGGTAGACTGGTGGCAAGGAACGAAGGAATTCAATACCCTTGCAATGTCATGCCTCTGTTATTATTGGTTTTGGTATGTTTTATTAAACATTGTAAGACACTGCAGGACTGTGGCTTGATCGCTAGCGTGAGCCTGAAGAATTCATAACAGGCGCCGAAATATTGCTGTACCCTTCCTGTTAACAAACGGGTGGCTGCTGTTTTGTTTGTGTTGTGTTGCAGAAGCTTGAAGTGGTGAGGTTCCACGGATTGTTACTATATCACAAACATCACCGATGGCTTCAGAGAGAGGTGAACTTGTCGAAAGAGACAGATTCTGGTGCGGGGGCATCCAGGAAAGGTCGTGCGAGTCTGGCAAAGTGGGTGCTGACGTTCTGTCTCCGGGAAAAACCACAACCACATAAGTTGTTAGTTTGACTTGGAACGGCAGATTTTTGCGATTCGTAAGTGATTGGAGAAGCAACCTCAATGTGAACAGCAGTAGTGACAGAGTATTCAATTTTCCATGCATACACCTCTTGTGTTCACCTTAACCTAACCAGGTAATCCTTTGGGCTAAAGAGTTAAGAGGATCTACCGTCTTATGGTGGCTTTCTACGGCACGTGGTTTTGTAGATCTCGCCATGCAGCCGAATAGCACGGATCAGAACGCGCCATAGGCTAGCCCAGCCACCTCCCCACCACGTTGCCTAGTGTCGTTTCAGCTACCCGGGCGTTTGATGTTTACTGACTGGGTGACGGATAGAGGTGCGCCATCCCTGCCAGAAGAGGCGGGTCCCTACACACTGCCCACTGTTTATATCTAGACCCGCGCGGCCCGCAAATTCACGGCCCGTGGGAAGCAAGCTTTACGTGAATTCCGAACCACGGAGTGTCCTAACGTATTTCACATGAATAAAGCTGAGCTTTGCCAGTGGTGATGCTCAAGTTAAGAGAGCTAAAAATCCCATTTAAGGGCAGGTATTCTATTCTGAGACCTCCAGTTCACCAATCAGACGCCTTAAACAACTGAGCGACCATACGTCTTCTGCACTGAGACCGTAATTTCCAGACTGAAAAACCATAGTCTCAAGGTCGCAATATCTTGAAGTTTTTACCATTCTGAAGTCACTGAAATATGAATCAATGATTTTCATGTTATAGTGTTTTCAATTTATGTTTTCTTTCAAAGATACAAATATTCGTTATGTCAATTTAATTCATGCTGCCTGGCGTTATTCCTGTTTATGTAGGACGTTGAAGTATTACTATTTTTAATTTAAAAAAATTACAGTCCTTCCTTATTCCGAGTACAATTACTTAATGTTATGTGGTGTATCTTCAGCAGTGATTTTACGGAAGTGAGGCAAGTGTATAAATACTGCAACGTCGTTTTTTTGTTAAATAAAATTATCTGAAGTAGTAATCAAACATCAAAAGAGGCGCTTACATCTCACAATTGGTTTTATCTTCTGTTGTTATGTACAAAGTATACTTTTATTGATTTTTCATCTCACACGACTAGTTCAGAAAATGTTAAATGCTAATTTAACAATATAAACACATTGTAATATCTATGACAGAGCCTTGATTAATAAAGAATCACTGTCCTCTTACTGAGAAGAATTTTAAAGTAATGCTAAAGTTCAACAGGGTTTTTCCAAGAGCGCACTTATGGATTCAGGAAGTTCAAAAAGTCGTTCCCTGTGGTTTCTTTTAAAGGAGTGTTAACTCAGAGAATATTTCAACTGATCTATAAGAAATACTAATCACACTTAACATAACTCTCACCCAGGTTTGCGTTCCAAGCTTCCTTCCTTGAAAGGCAGAAAAACGCGCCATGGCCAAACAGATATGACAAGACTACATTTTACACTTTACAAATAGTTACAAGAAGTAAGTCCCACATAAAAATACCATTATCCTTCCACTGTGATTGTTTCTTAATGTTATCTGCTCTTTCTTCTGGTTTGTACTGTAAATTTTTCACAGGACACATGACTGCCGAGAAAATAATTATAAGGATGAGGTACTACCAGGGAAAAACTTTAAAATGATCCTCGTATTAATCATGAATATAATCAATTAATTATATACTGTACGCTGCACTGATAAAAAAATTATAAAAACTAGAACGGCCGCATTAATCAATTATTCTTGCTTCAGCGTGTACGGTTTCGTATATAAATCCCGTCATTGTTTTATTACTTTGATAAGTCAGTGACGTCACTTACGTAACTCATTTCCTTTATCATCTAATGCACAAAAAAACATCAAACCATTTGTAATAAAATAACTTTGTAATTACATGTGATATGTGATACTTGCCTTGATTTTTATATTGTCATGTATAATTTTCATGAGTGTGGTGGCACAAAAGAAAAGAAATATAAAACTTTCTGTATTCAGTGGCAGTAAACCATCAAGGAAAATTACTTTTACCTCCCCCTTACACACTGCAAGGGTGATAAAATGTGAGCTGTTTCTAATATTTAATTTACTATAGATACCTGAGAAATTTAATATTATTTTTATTACCATTGTATTTAATACAGATTGGTATGATCTCCAGCATCAGTTTTATTTTAACGCTATTTCAGCTCGGTCTGTTAAATTTCTTTTTTTTTTCCTAGCTGAGCATTCAGAGAGATTTTAGGCAGCGGTATTATGCCTGAAAATCCTGCGCTGTGTTCTACCGGGAAAAAGCTGCCTAGTGCGGTGTCTGCTTTTGCGGCGTGGCTTTATGGATCAGTTGTGGTGGGAACGGTCAGCTACCGTTTTAATGAGTATTTCAACATGCATCCGTACTTAAACGCTATTATGCAATTGAAACAACGGCGTAGTGACTTTTTTTCAGAACGTCAGAACATGTAGTGTGATACGGTTAAACACATAGAGAATTTGATTTAAAAATGAAAAATGTTTTAGTCTTACTCTTCTACAAGTGTGTAGGCAACGTCAGCTGCGTTCTAGAGGCCACCATCACCGTGAATTGACTGAAGCTTTATTAGTGTTTATTATGAAAATTTGCTTGTGAAAAATATGTTTTGGTAATGAAAGAAAATGAGGCAAAGAACTATAATCAAGGAACAAGATGGCAGTGCTCTAAAAGGAGTTATTATTAAATACCGGTTCATTAATGGAGTCTACTACGATCTCATTAGTTTTAGCGGTCTAAACGACGGTCATATATGTCACAGTGAACATAAATGTAATATGTTTTTGAATAAAAATCCGTCTTCTAACAACTGTTTTTATTATTAATTTTTCATCTACCAGACGCGTTACACAATCACCCACCCACAACTATACAAACAAATATGAAAATTCTAAAAATCAACAACTACAGAAAACAATTATTAACAGTACAAGAAAGTTATCAAATTCACAAAGCCATTACGCAGGAAAAAACGGTGCTAAATGAATTTACAAATTTAAAAAACAAAACATTATATAAATCAACAGAAAACACTGCTACACATGAAAACCAACACAGTCACACAAATAATAGTTAAGATCATGGAGGAAGGAATAATATGGAGACGACGCAAGAGACCTTTACCACGCATGGGAGTGAAGCAGGCCGGCGGAGGAGTGGGGGGGCATGGCCGGAGTGGTGGGGGCTTGACCGCTTCCCAACAAACACGGGGAATATGTACAAACACCTCAAGGGGACTCTAGGATAAACGTGACGCCGCAATCTGGTGATGGATTATTATGTAACTCGATGAGACAAATAAAAAATGAAGAATAAAATTTTTTGATATCCTGCTTAGTTTTCGAGATATTCTGTCTCAAATGTGAAATGGTTTTGGTTGAAATTCAGAAGAAAAAATTATTCAAAGTCAAATTTTATGATGAATTTTTATTTAAAAAGACGAGACAAATAAAAAATAAAGAGTAAAATTTTTCGATATTTCACCTAGTTCTCGAGATATACTGTCTCAAAAGTGAGGTGTCTTGAGTTGAAATGCAGAAGAAAAATTTCGCAAAAGTCAAATTTAATGATGGATTCTTATGTAACACGACGAAAAAACTCGATAATAAGGAATAAATGTTTTCGATATCTTGCTTAGTTTGGGGGATATACAACATCCAAATTGAGGGGTTTAGGTTTGGATGCAGGCTGGACCAAAAATTAATTCTGTCAAAGCCACAATGATTACATGGTTGACATGCAGAATGGATATTTCAGTTTTATTACTACCACTTGTGGTTAGTCTGAAATGTGTCCTAGACCAGAAAAAAAGTAAGAGGACCCACTCTAGGGATGAGCAACCCAGACATTTTGTAGGCTGGTACCAGAAATAAAATGTTTATTCAGTCACCTTAATGAACATTCTCTTGATCAAGATGTGTTGTCTAATTTCACAGCCCTACTTATTAGGACAATTGTAAAAAAATTATCTCTCAGTTAGATTTAGATACGGGGGGGGGGGGGGGGAGAATGTTGTACAAAAAAAAAGAGACTAAATTAGAAACACATTCCCCAAATTGATTTTGTTCAAAGGCCAATAACTTCTTTATTTATGAAGCCCATTTTTATTTCTGCATGAACCTGTTTCGACATAAATAGATGAGAAAGATTTCAAAATCGGTAAAAATAGGTATAGACGTATTTACAAACAGAAACAAGTCTTATATGAAGCTTTAAAAATAACCTAAGTCAATGGCCTGAAATAGCTATTTAAAAAATTAATAAAACTCACAGCTTCTCACATAACAGTTAATTTCATCATCCATTGTCAGTATAATCAGCAACGTGACGAAAGAAATCGTAATAGTAAATTCACTGAATCGCGAAGTAAAACACGCCCCTTTAAATCTCATTTTAAACACTCGTTAAAAAATAATGCTAGTCTATTATGTGCAAAATAGCAAGTTTGCTGATTTTCTACACTACACCAAGAAAAATTTGAGAACAAAGTCATCCCATTGAGAGCTATGACTAAATATTTATAGACGTGCTGCAAAGTTTGCGGTGTCTACCGCTCACTTCAACAACGATAATTACAATTCAACTTACTTATGAAATGATATTCCAGGTTCTTTCCTGTCTGGCCTATTTGTGCAACCGTACGCAACACAAGCTGGCATTTTTAAACACTTATACACAATACTAAATGAAATAATCACTGCATCTACCACAATGTGAACACCTTAATTGTTGGGAAGCGCCATATGGTCGCTGCCGGTGCTGCCACCATGCGGGAGAGTTTAGTGCTTGCTTCACCGATTTAACGTCACTTCTCCTCCATATAATTCCTTCCTCCATGGTTAAGATAATCACAAAAACAAAAGATATAATTTAACATAGAGTGAACAAAGCAATAAACAACAGAAATAGGTTGGTACAACTGTACATACAAAACAAACACATCGCTGTAGATACTATAACTAGTTTGGTGTAGTTAAAAGTGTAATTTAACAGCAAATTATATAAATAGAGTGAAGTGAGCAATATTAAAGGAAATAATGCTAAGCTGTAGGAAGAAACAACGGTCCAGAGAAAAGCGGAAGGTGCTGTTCCGGACTGACATGTGATAGCCGCCACAATTTTTAGTAAGTAGTGTGTTTGTACATAAAGTTTGTAACCATACAGATAATTTAGTATTAATAAGTGAATTTATGTTTGAACACAGATACTATGAAAACTATAAATAGAATAACTATAGCAGACCGAACCTACAGACGTTACAATACTACAATATGAATAAATGTATATAACTAATGTGCCTAATCACACACACAAAAATAATCATAATATTATGTTATTTATAGCCACTGACGATGCAGCCCTCCAGAAGGGCGAAACGCGTCTGGTAGGTGATAATTAATAATAAAAACAGTTGTTAGAAGACGGATTTTTATTCAAAAACATTTATTCAACAACTGCGGAACATGGCCAACAACAAAGTTACTGTAATAAATGGAATAATTCGTAGTCTGGAGATATATTAAGTTAATATTATTATTGTTATTAATTTAACTGCGATGAAGCACACGCTCCGGTGGCAATTCCCTTTCAATTAATTACCCCTTTATATTTTTTAATTATCTTATATAATTTGAGTCTTAAATTCCATCCCCATCTACTTTCGCGATTTAAAAATTTCAATTTTAAATCCCTCAACTTTTTTGGTAAATTATTCATCACTTCACTTGGTAATTTGTTACGATACCTGACACCTTTACCAACAAAAGAAAATTTTACCACTCACATATGCATGATATCGAGTGCTGGTTTGTGGTCATGGTCATCTTTTCCCTTCCATGCACTATTCCTAACTCTTCGACCAATAACCCTCCAAGCCCCATCACCAACATATGTCCCGTAGATTCCCAGCACTATCTTCACCCCCCTCCTGTCTTCCAATTTCTACTAATCCAGCTTCTTTATCATATCAGTTACTGACTGGGTCCTGCGATAATTTGCACAAACAAATCTAACTGTTCTTCTTTGCACGCCCTTCAACTCCTGTATTTGATACCCAGAATGTGGATCCCAAACTACACTACTATATTCAACCTATGGTCTGACCAAAGTTTTGCAACCCAGTTCCCTCACATCACCCTCACCAGTCAATGTAGGATTCTTTTCTTACCACCTGCTCAATGTGCTCTGTTCAGTTGTTTCTTTTTTTCAAACGTTATGCCAAGATATTTACACTTCAAGCCTTCAACAAGCAATTCCGACCCCACCTTATAATCATAAAAAATCTTTAGTTTTTTTGTCTGTGTACCTAATAAGTTGAGTTTGTATGTAATGTTTGTATGTGAGTATACAAAATCAACAGATGTCTCGTTGATCAGTGACTGTGGATTAGGAGATTTCGGTCGGTATTTTCACTGGCCCTTGACCTGACATTCACCTTTGGCAACGTTTCGGGTGTTTGTGCTTGAAGTTCTCCACGTGTGGTCCATGGTTCAGTTGCCTCCCAGAATGAAACGCCCCTTTAAGTGATGGACTCAGGTAAACCAGCAACAGAGGCTGAATATGGCCCGAAGGAGAAACCAAGCTTAAAGTAAAAGAAAACAGGAACAAGACACTACGCTTTGCACACATTTATAACAGTCATTTACATACACAATGTCACTTAAAAACACTACTCCTACTGAGAAATGCAAAGTTAGAACACAGGAGGTTAAATTATCTGTGTAGTAGGTAATGATGTTTAACATTGTTCTAGATACCCTCCTACGGTTTCGGAAAAGAAATTCACGTTAGGGAGAGATTTTACTTTGTCATGTCTTTTTTCGTTTAAAAAAAACCGAATTCCTATAGTGGATTATTTTGTTCCGTAGCTAGCTGGATGATCCCCATCTTCCATATGACCACGTCCTCTGGAAAAGTTTCACGGCTGTACCCAATGTCATATCAGTACAACAGTCGGAGAATACATTGATCAAACATATTCACATATTATCAAAAATTTCTTGAGTTTCCATCTGCGTTAATATATCAAAATTCTGCGACCTTCCCATGTCCTGTTCGTCTCAACCAACTGAATTTACTACTAAGCCAACACTGTGACCTTGATGCCATACGTTCATCATGGTTGAACTTGGCCGATGACGTCATCCTATTCTTGAAGCTTCCCGAAGTTATTCTGTTTCTGAAATAATTTCGTTGGGGTGTATTGTATCATCTGCTGATTTTGACGGTATAATAACCGCAATCTTCCTACACTTTAATTTTAATCATGCCAGCACATATATTTCTTGATGGGGAGATTTTTTTGTCGAAATTACCGCGGAACACAATCAATAACTGATGTATTAAATTAGCTGTATTGGGATTCATTGGAAGACAGGAGGAGGGTGAAAGGAGAACTGGAATTGTATAAGACGTGAATTTGAGTTGAGGCAGTGGGAGGATATTGGCAGAAGAATTAGGAATAGTGCATAACCATGACCACAAGCTGTAGATCGATTTTAGGCACAAAAGTGTGTGAAAATTATCTTTTGTTGGGGAGTCAGGGATCGGAAGTTATCAGTAGTTCATCAAAATCACTCAAAGAGTTTAAAAACGAAATTACTAAACGGCAGAAGTACGTGGGTGGTGAAGTATGTAGTTGTTAACCTGCTAAGAAGAAGACGGGATGGAGCATTATAAACACTTGTAAATTAAATGCTATTTGGGGCACATATACTTACACAACCGTGAGCTTTTCAAACTTGGGCAGACGCTTATCAACCCAGTAGATGCAGCCTGCTGGGAAGGCGGTATAGCTTATGCGAAGTTTATCGGTGCAACCAAGGCAAATTGCATACTTGCAGAGAAAGTTTTGAGTAGAATGAAGGCAAGTGGTCAAAGTTCGGTGACCTAGCTACAACATTTCTCGTTAATAGTACTTTGGCTGCCAAGATATAGCGGGAACGGGGATTTTAAAAGGAGAATATTGGAATAATCCCATTATTACTTCGCCGCTTTCACGGTAACTGGGACTTTCGATGAACTACTCCAAAATGGTTGCCAGTGCGGCGATTAAGCACACTACCAGTTGGCTGAAGAGAAACATAGCAACGAAGCAATGGTGGTGATTGTCACATGAGGTAAAGGGCTATATTTGAAGACTTACCACCAATGCGTATCGGTCTATAATTGAATGTGGAGAAGAATGCTGTGACTTATGTAAAATGACAAAATTCTAAATCTATTACATCAGTCTCAGAGTTTCTTACTCCATATAAATATTTTTCAATTTCTTCCCGCCTTACTTGATAGGCCTCGGTATATGATACAGTCAGGAGAAAGGGAATGATCATGAAATTTCTGAAAGTTATCCCATGCAAGAGGGTTGCCTCACTATTGAATGACATGCTTTGCAATCGAATGATTGCAGTTCACCTAACTGGAAACAGAAGCAAATATTACAGATTAAACAACGGGCTACCGCAAGGATCAGGCCTTGCTCCAGTACTTTTAAACATCTACATTGCAGACTTGTCGTTCACCGCTGTTAGGAAGTTTATATACGCTAATGACAGAGTGATTACAGCACAATATAAGGACTTCAAAACATCTGAAGAAATTCTCATATGTAATCTTCAACACGTGGTACCTGAAACTTAATAAGACAGAGATCAGCTTTTTTCACCTACACAATATACAAGCCACTGTAGACCTCAATCAAAATTGAGAAACCAATTACTGGAGTACAATCCTCACCCAAAGTGTTTGGGCGTAGTTCTGGACTGATAACTGACCAACAAAGAACACATTCATCAAATAGCTTCGAAAGTCAAAACCCGAAAAAATTATTCAAAAAACTTCTGTAACGGGTTTAGCAGCTCTCAGAAAATCAGTTCTTGCCCTCGTATGATCAACTGATGCAAAAAGCAGTCCAGTATGGCTAAATATCAGTCACACAACAAAGTTCGACACTCGGCTACATGGTGCAATGAGAACAGTATTTGGAAATTTATTGCTGTACTTTCTAATAATCTCCACCCCCTTCCCAAACATCCGAAGACATATGACTTTAAGAAAGGAATGATAGAAATTTTTAAGAAACCCACAACTTCCAAAACATCAGGACTGACGACGTCAAATCTCAAAGGAGATAAAAGTAAAGGTATTCAATATGCAAGTTTGATGAGATGCTGGCTCAGAATCACTTCAGCAAAAACGAACCGATCGTGGTGGTATAACGGTTAGCGTTCTGGCCTCGCATTCGGGAGGACGCCGGTTCGAATCCCCGTCCGGGCATCCAGATTTGGGTTTTCCATGGTTTCCCAAATCACTCCAGGCAAATTCTGGGATGCTTCCTTCAAAAAGCCATGGCTGAATTCCTTCCCATTCCTTGCCCTTGCCCCCCACCCATCCTTTTCCGTCTCTAAAGACCTCGCTGTTACGAGACGTTAAACAATTACAAAAAAAAAAAAAACAAAAAAAAACGAAACATGGTGCGCTGAGGGGATCAATTCCATTCCTGAGAAACTAGCCATAATCGAAAGGCACTACAAGACAGCCTCTCAACCCACCTACGAAAACTGGATGACACTGAACAGTGTGAAAACAGGCCAGGTAGTTGTAACTACTCCATACACAAGTGAGGAATAATAGAGAATCCTTCTAGTGACTGTGGAACACACTAGCAAAGTATCCACCACAGTAACATGGAATGCCTTACCAGGAGATTCAATGAAACGATCCAGCAGCTTCTAGAAGCAACCATAGAGACAATTGAATGGCTGTAATCTCTTGACGTTACTAATGTCTAGAACCGGTTATGTCTCACTTCATCTAGTTAAATCAAATTCAATACAATTACTATTTTTGTGTCCTTATATCACACGAATTAAATAAATACCACTTGCTCCAACGGCGTATATTTACGTTTCACGGTGTTGTATAGAATTTCGTGGATGGTCAATCAAAGAGCGGTGTAAATATATACGGAACACAAGAGCCAGAAAACTTGTAATCTTTAAGAACAGTTCAATATTGCCCTAAAGGTGAATGCAAGAGAGGGTACATTGATCACATGGCTATGAATACGCTAGCGGCGCCAGACAGTATTCAGTAACGACAGACAATAGAAAACAATGAAGCGGCGCTGCCTTTGCTGTCGGGCTGTCTCGCAAGCTTTGTATCAAGAGCTTGGCTCTGAAAAAACCAGTTTCTTTTGAGAGCACGTGCTGCAAGCCAGATCTCAATGCTACGCGTTCTAAATGGATTTCAGTGACCACATTCTATTACTAACCACAATATTGTGTTTAATTCAACATTCTGCAAACATAAGATAAAATCATCGATATGATGGACCAGTAATTAATTCCCCTTGTCTTTTAGTATCCTAAAAGCTCACGTCTTCTTAAGACTTTTAAGAAATTTGATTAATACTCAGCTGCGATCTAAGTTATGTGGAGGTTCCATTTCATGTTGCTTTGTGCTGTTTCGCCAAAATACTTAATGGAATCAACCATGTCAGTAACTCTACTGTTTACTTTGTTCACTTGAATCTTTTTGTCAGGTGTACACTTGCCTTGCATTGATTGTAATTCAGCATAAGTTGTCGTTTATCGTTCAAAGCAACATTTTTATTCTGTTGAATTTCTAAGAAATTGTAATTTCCTAGAATCCCATCCATATTCTTTCTTGAAAACGGGAAATACCTGCGAGATTTTTCAGTCTGTATGTACTATTTTCCTCTTCTAAAGACTTACAATATATATATACGACAGAAACTGTTCGATTTCCGTCGCGTAAACTAAATATACTCTTACTAGGATGCCATGGTGATCCGACGCATTACGCCACTTCAGATTATCTCATTTCTGTAGGATACCTGCAGTATCTATTTGCAACCAACGACGTTGGGAAATGGGTATATTATTCATATTTTCATCAGCGAATGAATTTTTAAATTCGGTGTTAGATATGTTAGTTTTGTTGTTGCTTCCGTTAACCTCACATCCCTCATATGTTAGTAACAGCATATTTTTGTCCCTGCAATTGATATTTCTTACATAGAACCAAAATTTCTTTTCGGTTTTGTGAGGTTCTCAGAAATCTAATGTCAACGGAAGTCTTTTAAAGCCTAACGCATCGCATTTTTAATACGTCCTTTTAACTACGTTTTTATGTCACTACGCTGTTCCGTCTTTCTTGAGCGTGCCTGTATTATTCTTTTCTTTTTGAGTAATTTGTAAACTTCACGTGTATACAACAAAAGCGGTAATCAATGGATCTATGTAGGCGAATCTGAGGTTTCATGGAGTCAAATAAAGGCCATCTAGTTCATATAGAAAATAATGTGTAACTGGTGATAATTAGCTATAATTACTGAAATTAACAGGTAATTATTAACCTAAAGTAAGGTTAGAACAAGTATATGTCCACTTCAGTTGAGGTTAAGCAAAACGAGCGGGGGTTTTCGTATAAGGATGTTGCGTAACTAGGTGTGAGAACTTTCCAGGACGGAATTTGCTAAAAAGGAACGCTTCCACACTACATAAAATAAAGAGATAATAATTATTACGAGCTAACTATAAGTAAATACTTGCTACTGCGCCTGTAGTTCTACTGAGCATGGTGGGTGAGCGGAAACACTCTGGCCTCACAGTCGGAGTACACGGGTTCAAATCCCCGTCCGGGCATCCAGATTTAGGTTTTCAATTGTTTCCCGGAATCACACTAGGCGAATGTCGGGATGGCGCCTTCAAAAGACCATGGCCAATTCCTTCCCGTTCTTTGCCCCCAGTCCTGATATTATACCAGTTACCTGTGCTCTAGGAATTTTACATCTGATTACGCTGGCATCAAGGATATTCCTACATTTAATTACTTTCAGTTTGCAGCGTGACTCTGGTGATTTATGCTTCAAGTGTGCGAACACTCGCTAATGAAGACTGACTACCAGTATAAAGTCCTTTGTGATAACAGCTGGGGTGCTGTCAACTCTTTAATATCCTTAGAGCTAATTTTTGCTACCTCAATAAACAAAAAGAAAGATTAACTTCGTAATGATCAGGTGAGCTCCACAGGTTCATTTAGGTTCATTTGAACCATTTCACTATAGATTCTGAAATTATGATCTTTGATAAAAAATTTAGGAATTCTTACTTCCAGGATATCCTTGATTTTATCTTTTTGAATTTCAGGCAGCAATAAAAAAAACTCACTGAAACATTTAAAAAAATAGAATTGATACACGTTTGATTTTATAATTAATCGCTCTAGTCATCAAGCAGAAGTGTTGTTTCTATTGCTTGGTCTATTGGCTCCTGTCTCGTTCTAATTTTTAATGGCCCTGATAGCTAGACAACGATGTCCTTATATTACTCCATATTGTACATGTATGTTCATCGATCATTATTATTACTGTTTTCTCTGTAGTTAGCACAACACAAAATGAACACTTAATTAATACCACCTATGTCCTATGCCGGACTCCAACCCGTCACCCTCGCTTATGAATGGGTCACATATTGTCAACTTTGCGTGTGTATTTGGTGTTACGACTTACTTCCTGTAGTACTGACTATTGAATTTCACGGTAAACTTTCCGTCTTTCGCCAAGCTCGTGAGTTTTCAGTAGTCACTGGTTTTGGGATGAAGTGAGAAACTGTATCGCAAAGTATCATACGTTAATTACATTCTTGTGGAAATTTTCGCTGATTCATTTGTCTGTGTTGTGCATATTGTCACGTTGTAAATATTAATTATTTTTACTACGTGCTCAGGTAACGCGTGTGTAGTCGTGAGCCGAGTGTCAAGCAGCATAGTGCTCCTGTTCAAATATCTCATCTCGTCCTGAAAAAGAAAGAGCAGAATCTAGAGACATGGTAATGAGCCAGAGAGTCGCCAGTACAGACACTTTGCAACAACGTTATGACTAGTGTTCCGATCTTTAGGAAAAGTCGTAATTTTTTCCTGCCTTCTTTTTGTGATGTAATGTTGATTGAATGTGTCTCATTATATATAGATGTATTTTATATAGCATATAAATGCATATATAGGCCATTTTCTTAGTTTTGGTCATATTACGATAATATTTATGGTCGTATTGTCTTATTGATCAGAGGAGAAGGTACAATAATGCTCAGGATGAAGCAGGAAGAGAGCAGTACAGGCAATTTAGAAATCAAATAAATAGGAAATGCAAAATAGCGAAAGAAAAAAGGCTACAAGCAAAGTGTGAAGAAGTAGAAAAGGAAATGTTCGTAGGTAAAGTAGATGTTGCCTACAGAAAGATCAAACAGAATTTTGGAAAAATGAAGAAAAAGGTATGAACATTAAAGCTGCCGATGGGAAACCTCTTTTAACCTCAGAAGATAGAGCTAACCGATGGAAAGAATACATTGAGAAACTTTATGATGAGTACGACTTGAACAATAGTGTAATGGAAAAGGAAGATGATGTCGACATTGATGACTTAGGAGATCCTGTTTGGAGGACAGAATTTAATAAAGCTCTGAATGACTTGAAAGCAAATAATGCAGCTGGAATTGATGAGATCCCTCAAGAACTTCTTAAATCCCTAGGAGAGGAAGGAATCGAATGATTATTCAAGCTGATATCAAAAAGTTATGAAACAGGAGAAATTCCAACTGATTTTACTAAAAATATCATCTTCACACTTCCAAAGAAAGCACAAGCCGACAAATGTGAGAATTATCGCACCATTAGTCTAACATCACATGCTTCAAAATTACTGACCAGAATAATATACAGAAGGATGAAAAGGGTAGTAGAAGAGATAGTAGGTGAAGATCAGTTTGGGTTAAGGAAAAATCGGGGTACAAGGGAAGCAATTCTGTCTTTAAGATTAATACTTGAAGGGCGGATCAAGAAAAACAAAGATACTTTTATGGCATTTGTTGATTTAGAAAAAGCTTTTGATAATGTTAGGTGGGACAAGATGTTCAAAATTTTAAAGAAGTCAGGTCTAAAGTATGAGAGATAGAAGAATACTCTATAAACTATATAAGAATCAAGTGGCTATAATAAAAGTAGAGAATCACGAGAGACATGCATCCGTTAAAAAGGGTGTGAGACAAGGTTGTAGTCTATCCCCGTTAATATTCAACTTGTATGTTGAAGAAGCAATGAAGAATGTCAAAGAAAAATTTCCATGTGGCATAAGTTTCCATGGAGAAAAAATTAATATGCTACGATTGGCTGATGACATTGTCTTGTTAGCAGAGAGGGCTGAGGATATTGAGAAGTTACTTAATGGCATCAACAAAATACTGAAAGAAGATTTTGGACTGAATATAAATCAAAGCAAGACAAAAGTGATGAAATGTAGCAGAAATGATACCAATACTAGTAGATTAAATATTAAAAAAGGATCGGATGCAATAGGAGAAGTAAGTGAATTCTGTTACTTGGGAAGTAAAATTACAACGGATGGCCGAAGCAGGAATGATGTCAAAAGCAGAATAGCACTAGCAAAAAGAACCTTCATGAAAAAGATAAACCTTTTATTTTCAAATATTGATCTAGGAATTAGAAAGAACTTTTTGAAATTCTTTGTGTGGAGCACAGCTCTTTATGGTAGCGAAACATGGACTTTAGGAATACCGGAAAGAAAGAAAATTGAAGCATTTGAAATGTGGTGCTACAGAAGAATGCTGAAAATTAAATGGACAGACAAAGTAAGAAATGAACGAGTTTTGGAAATGATGGGTGAGAAAAGAAGTTTGTGGAAGAAGCTTACGGAAAGAAGTGACAGGCTGGTAGGTCATATTTTGAGACATGCTGGATTGGTTAATTTGTTAATGGAGGGAACAGTCGAAGGTAAGAACTGTAGAGGAAGACAGAGATTAGAATATATGAAACAGATAATTGAGGACGTGGGCTGTAAGGGGTATGTAGAAATGAATTGGTTAGTACAGGTTAGCACAGGATAGGAAAGGATGGAGTATTGCATCAAACCAGTCGAAAGACTGACGACAGGAAAAAAAAATTGTCATATTTTGAGGAAAAAATTGGTATATTTTAATAGTACCGGGAATTCACTAGATATATATGAGAAGAAATTGAGATAATTATTCATGAACTGTACCCTTTTATACATTGGAGGAAAAATAAAATTAATTGTCGCTGAATAGGTCAGAATTCCACAGTCAAGAATTAAAGTTATGCATTATTGTCACTCTCTATTCGTTAATGTTCGGACGCATTTTAATCTCGACAATGCAGCAGCAACACGCCTGTGTCGATCAGTGTAAATCAATGTCTCAATGAAAAACTTTTGATAATAATCCTCAGTCAGTATCAAATCTGCAGTGGATGAGTGAGTATTGACATGTTGAAAACAAAATTTGCTGAAAGTGCGAAATTACAGAGTTACGTAAGAGAATTTAGAGAGGAGTATTTTAGTACAGATGAAAGAGTTCTTTCTTGAAAATTATGTGAAATTAAAGTGACTTCAACAAAATGATTTAAAATTTAATTTCCAAATGGTGTAGTGAGTGCACGATAGCAAATTATGCTGTCCACGCGAAAGTGATACTACTAGATAAAATAAATGATGTGTAGTTGAGCATGTTTTGATGTATAGTAAATTTAAATGTTTGGTCATATTTTGTAATTTTTAGGTCACATTTACCCGTTTTTAAGGTCATATATGCCTGCATATTTATATATTTTTTTGGTCCTAAAGATACGAGCCTGACTTGAGAATTGCAATAAATTTGAAAGGCGACAGAGAGAATATTGTTTATCTGAGAACAAGGATCTTGTAAAGTAGGCATACACCCAGGTGGAAGGCAGTTCTCATAATCCAGGCATGCTAGTGCAAGATACCAGAAAACGAAAAATATAGGATGAGTACGGAGCAACCGTGTGAATGCGTAAAGGTTTAGGGTTTAACAACATTAAAGTTATTTTAACTTGTTTCAACCAACTACCAATCAGGAAGGACGAGATGAGGGTAAGGTGTGATGATTCACAGAGACAGCAGAACGTAGGAATCAGCGGATCGACGACAAGGGGGGACTGCATACGAAGTTCGTTTCACAACATAAACACCCAATTGTTTGGAGCTTATTTAACTCAGATATGTATTAACTTCTTATTTTGCTGTTGTCATAGAAACCTGAAAGGGTTAATTGAATCTTTTGAGTGTTGTTTAAAAAGGGAATGTAACTACCGACGGAGCTCTATACCTTAAAAGTACCATTTTGGGATCTTGTTCGAAACTTGATAATGGACGGGGTTGTAATTGTTTATTGCTGATGCATGTTGAATCCTTAAGATATGAGGCAAGGACAGAAAATTTCAATTCAAAATTCATTCAACTCGCAACCACACAATACTGTCAAATACATTTATTTTGAAATTTATCGACGTCCAACAGACTACTACCCCACAGTCTGTACTGATGCTACTAGCTCTATAGACATACTGCGCTGTCGTAAATGCCAACAGCGATACCTTAAACAAGAGTCTCAACCGTCTGTGGTTCAGGAAAGTAAATGCTAGTATTCATAGGGGAGTCATTACGTTTTACCATTGTACAGTACCAATACCCGATGAGCCATATAACTTTGCTCTTGCCTACAAACATCGAATTGTTCATAATTGTTATTTTATTTTGTTAAAAAAACATCTGAAAAGAATCTTTACATGATCTTCACACGCTTTAAGTTTTAAGAAACTATAAATTCTGATGATCTTACTGTGAGGCTGCACAACGCAAAGTTGTTAACAGAACCAACAATAAAGAAGGAATAAAGAAAGATTGTGCAATTGAAGTTTTGCAAGGGAGATAATTTAAAACACATTACAGTTTCCTCAACTGTGCATGTTGCGCATATTATGATACTTTTTCTAAATCACGGACTCTACTTGTTTTCAGTATTTTAATAAACGAAAAGTTATTTTGTTTGAAGTTTACTCTTATATTAATAGTTTTTGGAAAACGTAGGTACTTATGGCTAACACGAAAATACCAATGTGCATCATAACTATGGCGGCTAATATTCTGCGCATGTTATCCCCAGCTGATTAGTATTTCCTTTGGCAGCAGTTATACCATAATTATAACCTTAATATTTTTTAAGAAATATATGGAATCTAGTAACGTTAACGGTAATAATATGTATTGTTGAAGCAATGAAGAAAGTCAAAGTAAAATTTCCATGTGGCATAAGTTTTCAGGGAGAAAAAATCAGTATGCTACGATTTGCTGATGACATTGTCTTGTTAGCAGAGAAGGCTGAGGACATTGAGAAGTTATTGAATGGCATGAACAAAATACTGAAGGAAGATTTTGGACTGAATATAAATCAAAATAAGGCAAAAGTTATGAAATGTGGCAGAAATGATACCAATACTAGCAGATTAAATATAAAAATAGGATCGGATGCAATAGGAGTGAGTTCTGTTACTTGGGAAGCAAAATTACAACCGATGGCCGAAGCAGGAATGATGTTAAAAGCAGAATAGCACTAGCAAAAAGAGCCTTCATGAAAAAGAGAAACCTTTTAGTTTCAAGTATTGATCTAGGAATTAGAAAGAACTTTTTAAAACTCTATGTGTTGAGCACAGCACTTTACGGTAGCGAAACATGGACTTTAGGAATACCGGCAAGAAAGAAACTTGAAGCATTTGAAATGTGGTGCTACAGAAGAATGCTGAAAATTAGGTGGACAGACAAAGTAAGAAATGAACGTGTTTTGGGAATGATGGGTGAGAAAAGAAGTTTATGGAAGAAGCTTACAGAAAGAAGAGATAGGCTGGTAGGTCATATTCTGAGACATACAGGATTGGTTAATTTTTTAGTGGAGGGAACAGTCGAAGGTAAGAACTGTAGAGGAAGACAGAGATTAGAATATATGAAGCAGATAATTGAGGACGTGGGTTGTAAGGGGTATGTAGAAATGAAGAGGTTAGCACAGGATAGGAAGGGATGGAGGATTGCATCAAACCAATCTAAAGACTGACGACAGAAAAAAAAAAAAAAAATGTATTGTTATATACCAGACAGAATGGTCCCCCTGAGGATGGTTAGAATCAACCTTAGGGATAATATTTTTATTTCATCTCGTATTTTACGACATGTCGACGTCGAAGTTATTAGAGCTGGAAGAGGATGGTGGCAAAAAAACCGAAGGGATTTGGCAATGGCTTATTGAAGGAACCATCCCGGTATTCTCCGGAAGTTTCTTTGTGGGAAATTATGGGAAACAACAGATGTACAGCTATAGCATGTGATATGGAATAAACGAGAGATGGACAGTGTAAGGAAACTGCTGAAGAGGAAGAAAGATGCAAGAATGCGTGCAAGCGTTATGTAAGATGTGTATTTGTGTGTGAGAGAGAGACAACATCGAAAGGGAATGAATTAGCTGGAATGGTTGTTTTTGAGGAGGAGTGAATGCTCTTTGTGTTTGAGACTGGGAAAATTGAGAAGTGAGAGAAGTGCGAAGGAAGAAAAAAAACGAAAAAGGGAAGCAGAGGTGCTAGCTAGTTAGCAAAATAAGGCGAAAGTAAAAATAAAGTGAGAGAAAGGCTCACTCGTTCAGTTTTACACAAGCAGTTGCGACTACATAATATACGACATAATCTGTTTGTGAAGACATGGTAGACCGTTGGTGATCTCAGATGATTAAGGGTTGCTGGAGGTGCCTACGCTGCCCATGTAAAAATGATAAACTTTGAAAAACATTTGTGGGGAAACAATTCAATATGCTAACTTGAAACTTCGTCAACAAATACAGTGGTTCAATTTTAAAGTAAGGCCGGAGGGATATTTTGCTATCTTTTCTATTTTCTTTTGAATATTTTTAAAAACATAGATTTAAAAAAAAAAAAAAATGTTATAGTTTACTAAATTTTGTATTAACTACTGGACTTATTATGATAGGCCTGTGTTAAAATGTAAGTTGGACAAAAAAAATATCTCCCTATCTTGAGTAATTTTTGAGAAAATGTTCCTTAAATTATATATATATATATAATTTACGGGAAGTAGCTTCCAAAGTTTGTCGATACATTCCAGCACTATTAAATAGTTCCCGTAACAATAGTAATAACTCCACTTCTAGGGTGAATATAACGGTAAATTTCCTTGGAGAGGTACGTTGAAACTAATTATTGGTGCCAATAAAATCTATTTTTTTATTTGACTACTTCCGGCTCCCCTTAACAATTGGACCTACCTCTCCAGAAATGTGAGTACATTATCTGAAAAAGAACCACTGAATATTTGTAGAAACATATATATATCAGAATTATTAAACTTTGATTAGCATAGAAGAACCTGTGAACGTTGTTTGGTACAGTAGAGAGTTTCATGCACCGACATTTGAAGATGAGTTACAGAAATGCGAAGCACGCGTGATAGCTGGCAATTCAGAGGGCACGCAGCTGGTGGCAATACGTTTTGTAGCTACGAGCGTCAACACAACGCCACGGCGGGACGTGACCAGTGAAGCAATGAGAAATGCAGTAGTGCAAGAACCTGCCAGTCAGAAGTGCAACTGAAGACTTATACACGCAACAGACCATAAACACTGACGTTAACTGTCTCGTTAATCAAGGAATAACTTAACAAAGGAACAGGTTTCGCAGAGTCAGTGTGAATTATTCACTGGCAATTGCATTAAATAACTTACAAACTAATTCGTTTCCTTATCGGTTTCACCGCAACAGTCTAATATTCGCCAAAGGCGGTAAAGATGTCTGTGTCTTTATGTAAAATGAATAACACGGACTTATTATAGAATTATTGGACTAAGTAAATGCATTAAAACAGTATTTAGACTTAGGTGTGGGGAGTCCGTTCGGAAGGTGGACTCATCTGACTACATTTCATGTTACTTGACCGAGCGTGGTGGTGTAACGGCTAGAGTTCTCGCCCCGCATTCGGGAGGACGGCGGTTCGAATCCCCGTCCAGGCATCCAGATTTGGGTTTTCCATGTTTCCCAAATCACTCCAGGCAAATGCCGGGATGCTTCCTTCAAAAGGCCATGGCCGAATTCCTTCCCATTCCTTGCCCCCATCCTTTCCCGTCTCTAAAGACCTCGATGTTAAAAAGAGACGTAAAGCAGTTACAAAAAAAAAAAATAAAAAAAAAAAAAATGTTACTTGAGACGCCACTGACTTGACGACCAATGCGGAAAAAGCTTTTACAATTTTCACTCGGTGTAAGCTAGCTTTATTCAGCATACAATAAAAGAATTAAAAAATTTATAGCAGTAACACTTCATAGCCTATGGTCTGAGTTAGCGTTCTCATTACAATACAATGCGCTTGTAATGTTAAACTTTTAACTTGATTCCTATATCATATAGAATTATTGCGACATACAATCCGTAAATTGTTTTTTACCAGATTTGTGTAAAATAAATTAGGTAAGCAACTGGTTACAATGAATTTCAGCTGAAGTTATTGAGGTTTTCACGTAACAACACTATAGTCACTGTTCAAATTATTTTCTTGTCTTTCAGAACGTAGACCCTGGGCTACGGAGGTTGCCGTTGTTGTTTGGCGGTTCGCACACGTGCCCTTCATATATGTTTGGCGTCACTTATTGGTGTTCATTGACCACGGAATAATTTTTCTCGTTTCATAATCCTAGCTACAGGACCAGTTACCCTTCCGTCATTCCGGGTGCAAGGTTACAAGTTCAGGTCCCGGCTACGGACACGGTACCGAAGAAAAAAGTATCGATATTGTACTCATGAGTAGTATCAGAAAATATGCCGTATTCACTAAAGTATTGAAAAAAGTATCGATACCTCATGGTATCGAAAGGAAAGAATTGATAACATGTGATTTTTCAAATCATTCATTGGGATTTAGATTTTCTTTTATTTAATTTTAACTAAGTTTAAACGCTGCGCGTTAATTTCAGGTTTAAATTTTTTTTTTTAAATCTTGTAACTGAATCGGTCAATATTTTTTATGATGAAATATGCAGCAATAACCCATGTTTCTCTTTTTATTCCTACGTGAAAAAATGTATTATAAATTAAAACAAGTTTGAACTTTTATTTAAATTGTATATCAGGTTAATAGCAAAATGTTATGAGTCATTAAACTGTAACAGTATGCAGATATTATATATACTAATATCACACTTACAACTTTTCCTCTGTACAGTCACTTAGAAAATGTAATTTATCCAATTGTTTATATAATACTCTGTTTCTTGTCTTTGAAATTGAGCTGTCTGACTTTGAAAATAATGTTTGGGGGGGAAACTGATTTTGGTGGAACTGTCAGATATTCATGGGCTAACTTACACAAGTTAGAGAATACTACTTCCACATCTTCCCATTGCTCCAAAGGGCCAGTCGACAATTGTGACACTGGTGTTGCCAAATAAAGTTTTTGTTTTGTTTTTGTACGTGCTAAAGTCATGTGACGACTAGAAAAATCATATGCTGATATTGCATGAATAGAAGAATAAATACCTTATATTAGATATTGCCTTGGCTCAAGCTGTGACGTCATGGAAGTGCATAATTTTTAATCTAGCAAACATGACATTGAAATTAAACGATTTTCAATATTTTCAAATCTGCGTTCTTAACGCACACTCCAAACAAACCAAGTAAGCAATAACGTTGATAACCAAATATAATGTTACGTAACCTCTAAGTTTTCGAGTATATTGTTCCTCCTTCTTTGTTAAAATTAGAACTAGAGAAATGTCAAAAACAAGCTCTCATAACATTTCTAAAAATGACAACGCTACCATCATAGAAAGACATTTTTATTCTCGTCTTCAGATGTAACTTTTCTTATCTTGGGGACAACGCATCATACAGCCATGTCTATTTTAATTATATTTTCACTTTTTTTTTTAATGGCTTTGTAGTGCTGCCAGTAATTTTTTCACCGTCATTTTTGCATCGATACCTGCCATAAAGTACTGATATGAGCTTAAGTGTCGTATGAAATTTATCGAGTACAAAAGTAAAGTACTCGATACCAAGAAGTATCAATACTTTTCCCCGGTTCCTAGTCCCGGCTAACCGATTAATGCAGATCAAGTTAACGACCAGAAGAAAGAAGATGAGCCGAATGAAGAGTGTCTGCAGCCAAGGAGAGCCGAAATGACCTTGCAGCCAGCTGGAAGACTGCCAGCAACGTGAGTAGATTACATACATGGGACGAGACAGTCGGGAAAGACGTGCGGCAAAAGCCAGCACAGGTATCGAAAAGTTTCAAAGCAGAAAATAACTCAACCAAAACTGCACAACTCCTACTAAAGGGAAAGCGAAATTAGCAGGAACAGTGGCAGTGTACAAGTAGATAAACTTCATATTAGCATAAAGGAGAATTTTAAATTAACATAACGATATTTTAATAGTGAGAAAGAGTATCTGGTAACTGAATAGTCTTGTGGCCGTGCCAGGACATGATATCTATTTAAAATTTGTCTCACTGGAACAGCAAACAATACGCGATTATTTCCGATCCGGCATTCGCTGGAATATGTTAAGTTGATTTTAGTCCAGTACTTCTTATCGAAGAGGAATTGTAAGAGGTATGTTTGCGAGCAGTTAGAAGAGTGGAAAGCTTACAGCTTTGTGGAATAGTCACTCGTATCAAATGTTAGAAGAATTAAAATAGCGGAAGAAATTCACTGCCGGACAGTGTACTAGGTGAACGCTCAAATTGATTTACAAGTTGGTCGTGCATTACTTACTCCAGAGATACCACCGTATTAATGTTAGTCGAAGAATCGGCCATGATGTTGGAATTCGAATAACTTATCCGTGACAAGTATACTGAACAAATTTCCTAACCAGAACAATAAAATGTGGCCGTGTAGACTGTTGAAGTAATATGAGGTATCAAAACAATTTAGTCTTTTACTCGTCTGTTTCTATTCCACCCCGCAACAGATTCTAACCCAAAAAAGACAATGTCTTAACTCCAAAATATCTGTCTTACAGCTTTAGTTAGAAACTAAGAAAGTACCGTCTCTCCTTCTAAAGAGATGTAGGCCATACCAAGTTAAACCCAACTTACAAATACTATCCACAGGCACCCATGACAGACTTTGCGCCTTTCCCAAGTAAGGTCACTGTCTCAAATTACACTCACCTCACGGCTAGGTTGTTTGGAGTATTTTCTTAAGCGTATAACGCTCTTTATGTCTTCACGTTTGATTCTGACATTTGCAGATGTTATTTTACTTCAGCGAACCAGTTAGTTTATTGTTGAATTATAAGCAAAACATCGAACTGATTCTTATTCTTTATCACCTAAAGAATTTAAAGCTTAATCTGATTGCTCAAAATAATGTTTGCTGTACAGAAGTTCACATGAAAACCCGGTTGTCTTCTAACGCGTGTGTCTGCACAACTGGTGCGTGGACATGAGTACAAATTAGGTTAGAACGCCAGGCGACATCTGCAATCTGATTAAAACTGTTTGCCCGCGGATAAACTACGTTGCGACGCGACGTGTACTTTGGGATTTGTCGGAGCGTTCGAACATATTCCATTATTCTTGGCATGAATTCAAGTGACAATAGGTGCAGAAATACGTTGTTGTGGGGACTGTAATTTTGTAAGCGGGGAAGCCAGCAGGCCAGACCAGAAACGAATCATCAGTACATACTAATTCTTCATTTAGTAGTGCAGTGACATAATGCTTTCGCTAATAAATAATAGTCTCATGAAGAAGTGTCTTGCACATATTTTTTAAATCTATCAAAAAATATCTTTTACAATATTTCAATTATAACGGGTTATTACCTCACACAAAAGTCGGTTAAGAGGTTCCGTGTCTAACATGTTTGAATGCGGACCTAAAACTCAACCATTCCAATTCAAGTCTTGTCTGAGATTTTCTGGAGCTATTGATACGTCCTTGACCAAAACATAGTTTGATATGTACGTGAAGGGCACTCAAACGTTTCTGTTGTTCAAATCTTATGTTAAACTGTAGGTCCCATTTACACGTTAGGGTTATTGGTTTATAAGAGGACGACAAAGCAGCCGTTAAGAAGTTGTGATGATGTCATTATGAATACGTCACGCAAACCATGCATGAAAAAAAAGAGCCACTCAAAACGAATAGTACTCAGTTAACAATTCTATAGCTGCAACACCTTCAATTTGGATTGTCTTTGAATATAGATAATCCTCGAAGGTTTCATCATTTATGATGATATCACAACAAACTCGTATTTCCTCTTGAATAAAAAACCTCAGTTCATGCCATATGCTTAAATTCGTAGTAGACAGAATATTCAATTACAACGTGTAAGATTTCAATGACTCTATATCCTGGTACACAGAATAAAAAACAGTAGCACTGAACGGAATTACAGACAAATTTTTACGCGTTACGTCTCATCCACGTCGAGGCCTTTAGAGGTGGAAAAAGAATGTGGACAAAGAACAGGTAAGAATACGACCATTACCTTTTGAAGGAACCATCCCAGAATGCAGGTGATTTCGGGAAACCGTGAAAAATCTAAATCTGAATGCCCGGACGGAAATTCGAACCGCATTTGTAATTATAATTTAATTTATGCTAAATGGAGTATTCTCTTCTAAAGGAAGTTTCTTGGAATAGGGAGATGCTGTTCTCGCTACCAAAACACAAATACTATATTAGATATCCTATTTGTAAGTTTTCAGTTTATAACTATGTAAATTTCTGCTAGACGTTAAAAATTCTGTTCTTTTTAGAAACAGTGTAGGTTTAAAGAAGTAGATTACGTTATTCCTTCTAGTATCGATAAACTAAAGACAAACAAATGTGGGTACAGAATTTCTTTTGTATTTAAATGTTTTCCACTTAGGGAATAATCGACTCTGCTGAGGAATACGGTTCCATTGCTGGAGATGAGTATCATGTAAAAATAAGTGGGCTTTCATAGTAGCAACCTTCATAATGTGACACACATGGTTTGATACGCATTTGGCGTACCGCGAGTTACGAGGGTGAGTCAAATGAAAACCTTAAATCTGTAATAAAAAATCGAAATTGGTAAGCGTGCTAGAAGCAGCGTGCAAAATGGCCTGTAGGTGGTAGCATAGTGCAGATGCACAAATACCGTCGCAGTATCAGTATAAAGATGGATGCCCCACTTGAGACTTGCACCAGGGAAGAACAGCGTTCTGTTATTCGGTTTTTGAGTAGTGAAGGTGTGAAACCTATTGAAATTCAACGAAGAATGAAGGTTCAGTACGGTGATGCATGTTTGTCACAGCAGCAAGTCTACGAATGGAGTAGGAAGTTCGCAAATTTTTGTGACTTCAGTGGAAGATGCTCCTCGTCCAGGTCAGGCACAACGAGTTGTGACTTCACAGAACATTGCAGCAGTTGAAGCCATAGTGATGGAAAACCGCTGAGTGACACTGAATGACATTGCAGCATGTTTAAAGATTATTCATGGTTCAACACACCACATTGTGCATGATGTGCTCCAGTTTCACAGTGTCTGCAAGATGGGTGCCACGGCAGCTGACTCCTGAAATGAGAGAACGACGTGTTGATGCTTGTGAAGAACTTCTTAGGCGCTTTGAACGAGAAGGTGATGACTTCCTTGCAAGAATCGTTACTGGGGACGAAACCTGGGTTCACTTCCACCAACAGGAATCGAAGAGAACGAGCAAGGAATGGCGCCATTCCTCATCACCAAAACCAAAGAACTTTCGAACAGAACCATCCGCAGGGAAGGTTATGCCGACTCTCTTTTGGGACGAAAAAGGCGTAATTTTGGAGCATTACATGCCTAGAGGGACCACTGTCACCAGTGCATCATACACAGATCTCCTAAAAAATCATCTTCTGCCTGCAATCAAATCAAAGCCACGTGGATTGTTGTCATCAGGTGTCATTTTGCAACATGACAATGCAAGGCCCCACACTGCCCGTACAACAGTTGCAACAATCACAGACCTGCATTTTGAGGGTCTTCCTCATCCACTATACTCACCAGACCTTGCCCCAAGTGATTTCCATGTTTGTACCACTCAAAGAAGTTATAGGAGGAAAGAAGTTCCGTTCTGATGAAGAGGTACGCCACGCGGTGCATGAGTGGTTGAGCGGACTACCAAAAGAATTTTTTTCTAAAGGAATTTATGTGTAAGCGCTGGAGGACTTGCATTGAGCATGGGGGAGATTATGTTGAAAAGTGATACAGATTTGTACCATTTCTGCACAATAAATAATATTTAAAAAATATTTTCATTTGACTCACCCTCGTATATGCTCTATAAATAATTGGAGGATACGGCAACTTTATACAGACGAGACACGTACACTATGAAAGAACTAACCTAGAGAACAACAGGCTGATTTACGACTCCTAAAGGGGGCCGGTGAGGAACAATGTTAGCTCGACCAAACAGTAAAATACACGTACCGAACCAAACCAAGTTAAGCAATCAATTAACCGTTACAGTTCAATATCTGCCTGTCAATTCAACAAATATCAGATTAATGATGGCATAGAAACACGATATTGGACGGAAAGCATCTATGGTTGACGATCAAGGATGTCTCGGATGGGTTCGTAAGAAATTAGATGAAGTTGAGAGACCGATCGAACGAACAAATGATCGATTATTTCAGTTGGGGGAATGGGATCTGTTTCGGTTACTGACCGTTGAATGAGCAGTGGTAATTTGTACTAACTGAAATTTATGTGATATGCGTCCAGAGAGCGGACATCTAGGTTCTGGCAGCAGAAGGAGACAGAGCTCTCTAGTTCAGACCAGATCTAGCGACAAGCAACACTTTTAGGGTCGTTATGTTCACGTGGGAATTTGTGTTAACCAACAGACAGTTTTCTGAGCCCACAGCTTGACTCAAGTTATCAGTTAGAGGTGATAAAGATGTAGTACTTCAATAATCAAAGAAAAACTATAATGAATTCAGTGTGACCATGCGGACAGTACTGTAACAACCATAGATGCATTTTTCAGGCTCCAAGTAAACTCAATAGACACTGGAAAGTAGTCCGCGGAGCAATTTGCAGAAATAGATGAACTCTTTTGATTACCTAAATAATTTTCTGAACTAGTATAACATTAATCGGGTTGGGAAATCTTGCTAATTCTCACAGCTTGACTGATCATTTGTAAGTTTACATGTACCACATTATTTCTGTTGTAGCTGATTTTTTTTTTTTTTAATTTCACACGTTTCGATGACAATCCTTATAAATGAGGGAATAAACTGTAAAGATTTCGCTTTTTAAATTATGTATCGGTTATAGACAGTTAAGAATGTTAACCCTTTTCATGCAGTATGCAAACAAATTACAAAAAGACACCCTCAGTTAACGATAAGGTAAAAGATGACCGAAATAAACCATCGAGCAGCACATAGAATACTTCAAACAAGAGAGAAAAACAGGATTCAGTTCTTGGATGAGGTGTTTCACAAGAACGACTCTGACCTGTCATGTGAGATGTGTCAACAACTTAGATTTATAAAAGACTTATCACCAACGAACGAAAGAATTAAAAAAGATAACATGGAGAAGTAGCCATGAATGACTGAACTTTATACCACAACGTATAAGAAACTATTACCAGCAGAGATTTGGTCTATCAAACTGATCTGACAGACGATTTGGACAGTGACTTTAGCACAGTTAACGTGTCTGCAGATGAAGAAACTACATTTATGATAAGAAACGTATAGATTTATCCTAAAGTGCAAGAAGAAGCATTCGAGTACTTTATTTTTTAAATGATAAATGTTTGCTCTTTACATATTAGACTGATCTTCCCTAGTAAGAAACCTGACACCGGTATTTCATTTATACACTGCAGCATTTTTCATTCTGACAGCACAAAAAACCAATCATGTTTGAGAATTTATGAAATTTTAAACGGTTCTGGTCCACGAGAATTCCGCGCCTACAATTCTTAGCAACACATCCATAGATGTAACGTGTACTAGGAGACTAATTCTTACAGCAGGTAATATAGTATCACATAGGTTAATTAATACAAAAAAACCTGTCGAAGCAAAATCAAGATTTTATTACCATTCATTTAAAGAAGTATTCACGTAAAATCTGACAGCCGTATGGCGACGCAGCCTACAGCCTTTTCTTCTCCAAATGTGCCTTTGCCAACAGCTATGCATTATTAACGTCTGCCAACAGTATTGTACTGTAACCCATAATATGGAAATGAGTTTTTATTCGGTATAATGTTGTAGTTGTGTAAAAGAAAATGCTACCGAACGAAGACAGTAAGTTAAGAAAAAGGTGCTCTGAGGCAAATATAAAGTTTGGGTGGCTATTTTTTCCATTCGTATGAGTAATAGTGATTGTACACTGTCTGACAGAATAGTGAAGCACTCAGAAGGGGGAATAGGAAACAAAAAGTTACTTCATGGGTTTAGAGGATATGTGGTGTTACTTTAGTGATTACAAATCTAATACAATTTAAAAAGAACTTGGAAGTATAGGCCCACTTATCAGTATGACGTTCACACGCTCTGGCTTGGCTGCTTGCACTGATTCGATTGGGAATAGTGAAACCATTGTATCCTCTATTGGGGCAAGCTGGCCCACACACAATTGTTGTAACTGGTCCTGGATATTCTGGATACTGGAACCGGGACGGAGTTGACGTCCGAATTGGACCCACACATGTTCTATCTTGGACAGTTCTGGTGATCTTGCTGACCACGGGAGTGCCTCAACATCACTGAGACAGTTTACAGAGAACCGTGCCGTCTATGGACGAGCATTGCCCTGTAGAAAAACAGCACCACACTACTGCCGCGAAGAGTTGGACGGGAGCTCATCTTTGTGAATGCGTATGTTCAATACTTGACGTCCGCGGATGTTTTGCGGAAGCGGATTCGAAGGTGGAAAAAACAAATTTATAACTAGTTAGATTTTAATATTTTATCGAAGTAAACTTCTAATTAAAGTAAGTAATTTTTTTATCCAAATTTGTACTCCCTCACTTTCAATAACAAGAAACGGGATGATTTCACAACTGAATTAAATTATTTACATAACTATGCATGCGTAAACAAAACAATTTTTGTCATATGAACTTTGCGGAGTTCGCGACTCGACTAATTCAAGCGTCAAGCACAAGGCCACGCCACCGCACATCTCCGTGCCTCCACCCGCCTTTCCACCGCTCTAGTGGCCCATTCACAGTCCAACTTGCAGGACCTACGATGATCCGATATTCCGATAAAGAACTTTTGTCCTGCCGTGAAAGGGATAACAATACTACATGTAGGACGTGTTGGATGTTGTTGGACTCCCAGGCAACCAACACAGGTTCTTGCCGTCCAGCAAGCAATGACGTTGGATCATGATTGGAGGAAACATTCTGCGAGTGTGCGATATTAGGACACTGGTGTGCGGCGAGAAAGTTCTAATGTAAAGGACTGCTTGATACATTTTGTTGGACTCTTCTAGTAGCGTGAATGGGCGAGTGCAGTCAATGGTAGTTCTATGCGGATGTCCTAAAAGATAGACTGTGAATAGACCGCTTTACTTTACATGCAAGTTCAAACTTGTAAATTCTTCGCTTAGATAATAACACCGTTCAGTTCATTATTACTTTTATTCTAGGATCGTTGTTGTTAGCTGAGTGACGATGGGCCGAATCTCGTATAAAGAGAAAAGAATAATACATATTGCAGTTTTAACAAAACCTCGGTTATAGCTCCTGATAAAAAAATGCGAATGTGGACGAGAAAGCAGAGGTAGGGATTTCACGCAAAAGTTCCGCATTTGCTGATGCGGAGCTCCGTTACGTCGCGTGAGAGGTAATACCTGAAGACGTAGAATGTCCGTGACTTACCGTTGTGCCGTCAGAGTTCCCTCAAGCACTACCAGCCGTGACCTGTCGTCATACCCGATGGCTCCCCACACCATGACACCAGGAGAAATACCGCTGCCCTCTCCAAAACAATGGAAGAACAGTACCTCTCCCCAGGATTCCGCCGTACTCGGCGACGATGGTCATACCAGGCAGAGAAGAACTGTGGTTCATCGCTGAACACAGTGCGGCGACATTCATCCGCAGTTCATGCTATCAGATCACTGAACCACTTAAAACGCGTATGGTTTGTGTGTCTACGGGAGCCTGCTCGTGGGAGGGTAATATCCTAGTCCTGCTGCTGCTTTTATCCGACAAATGATGCGGGATGACACAGAATGTTGCAGGGAGTCCATTATTTGTTCTCGGATGGCAGGCGCAGATGTAATGGGGTTAAGATGTGTTTGATGCAGAATACCGCCACACTCTCTTCTGGTATTCAGACGAGATTTACCGGATGTTTTACGATGACTACGACCACCCTCACGTTTCCATGCTGTCCAACATCTGGCCACTGTCACATCCGAGTACCCGACAAATCTGGGTATAGCCCGCTAAATGGAGACCCACAATGTGATCCTTTTCAAAAATTTTAGGGTACTAATAACGCAGCCACACACGAGTATGCGGCATCACCGGTCCTTAATCTGCATCTACATATGTTCTCTGCAATTCAAAAAAATTATGAGTGACAGAGAGTGCTTTGCACCAAAACTAATCTCAACTATGTGCATTCCAATCCCAAATAGCACAAGGAAAGAAAGAATTCATATAAGCATCAGTCTGGCATCTTATTTCTCTAATCTTATCACTCCTTTCATTGCCACCCAAATAGGTTGGTGGACGAAGGATCTCATCGCACTCATAAATGGAAGTATGTGCACACATGTCTACCAATAAGTTAAAACGAAACATACATCGTCTGCCTGCCAGAGTATTCCAGCTCAATCTACGACTCAATTCTGTGACGTTTTCATGAGGACTACTCCAAGCGATCACGAATCGAGCAGCTCTTCTTTGTTCTCCATACTCTCAATCAGCCCCCTACGAAACGAGTCCCTTCACAGCGACCCCCCAACATCTGACACAGTTCACGTCTCTTATAAAACCATACCTGGCAATAACACTAAATACGAATAACACTAATGCATTTTGGTGGAGTTTCTTCTTGTAACAGAGAAATATAACTCTCAATCACTTACATATGCTGATCAGCCAGCATATTATGACCACCTAACAAATAGCCGGTAGATCCGCTTTTGGCACAGATAACAGCAGCGACGCGTCTTGGCATGGGGGCAATTAGGCCTTGGTAGGCCTCTGGAGGGATTTGGCACCACATTTGCACACACAAGTCACCTAATTCCCGTAAATGCTGGGGAGGTGGGTGATGAGCTCTGACCGAGCGTGGTGGTGCAACGGTTAGCGTTCTGGCCTCGCATTCGGGAGGACGGCGGTTCGTATTCCCGTCCGGGCATCCAGATTTTGGTTTCCCAAATCACTCCAGGCAAAGGCCGGGATGCTTCCGTCAAAAGGCTATGGCCGAATTCCTTCTCATTCCTTACCCCCCATCCTTTCTCGTCTCTAAATACCTCGCTGTTAAGAGACGTTAAGCAGTTTAAAAAAAAAGCTCTGACGCCACATTCAATCACATCGCAGATGTGATCGATCGGGTTAAGATCTGGAGAGTTGGGGGGCCAATACCTCAATTGCAACTCGCCACTGTGTTCCTCAAACCACTCCATCACACTCCTGGCCTTGTGACATGGCGCATTATCTTGTAGAAAAATGCCACTGCCATGGAGAAAGGAAACATGGTCGTAATGAAGGGGTGTATTTGGTCTGCAACCAGTGTACGATACTTATTGGCCGTCATGGCGCCTTGCACGAGCTCCACTCCAGAGCATAATTGAGCCGCCGCCAGCTTGTCTCCGTCCCGCAGTACAGGTGTCAAGAAGTTCTTCCCCTGGAAAACGACGGATTCGCAACCTCACATCGGCTTGATGAAGAAAGTATTGGGATTCATCAGACCATGCAACGCTCTGTCACTTCGCCAACGTCCAGGACTATGGTCACGTGCCCATTTCAGTCGCAGTTGACGATGTCGTCGTGTTAATATTGGCACATGCATGGGTCGTCGGCTGCGGAGGCCCATCGTTAGGAGTGTTCGGTGCACTGAGTGTTCAGACACACTTGTACTCTGCCCAGCATTAAAGTCTGAAGCTAGTTCCGCCATAGTTCGCCGCCTGTCCTGTTTTACCAGTCTGCCAAGCCTATGACGTTCGACATCTTTAATAAGGGGTAGCCGCCCAACCCCTCGACATTTGGACGTGTTTTCATCTTGGTTTCGCCACTTGTTGAAGACACTCACCACAGCACTCCTCGTACACCCGACAAGTCGTGCAGTTTCCGCAATGCTCGTGCCAAACCTCTGGGCCATCACAATCTGCTCTCGGTCAAACTCGGATAGATCGCGCGCCTTCCCCATTATAAAAACGGATAGCTCCCTCACTGATATTACATGCACCGTGCGTGTGTCTGACTAGCAGTCATTTCGTTTAAGGTGACGCTGCTATCGCCTTGACGGGTTCATATCGACAGTGGGTAGCTGGTCATAACATTCTGACTGATCAGGGTACGTATGTACGTAGTATCACTGACATCCAACCACGTCTTCGGAACGCTTAAATTTATTTGTCGGCGGGTGTATATGTGTATATTCATATGATGAGTGTGTGTTAAGTGTAGACTGTTGCTTGTGGTGTTGATAAGAATCATATAACTCTTTAAACCGGTCCTGATCTGATCAGGTTTCCATTTCCGAAAATTAACGACCGAAATTTAACGTTATAATCCGGTATACGAATGACATTCAGCATTGTAGTATTTCCTCACTCTGTACGCAATGTAAAGTGAATTTAGGTTTATACGGGGCCTTTGGTACACAATCTGTCGATTACAACGTTTCCGTCATCATCGCTACAATCCTGTTGGCCAAATATCGCATGATGAAAATTTCCTCTACTACTGCCATTGAATTCTGCCCCCAGCGGCGTCCGTACACTCGATTTCCATTCGAGTTGGTCATATATTGGTTTGGCGCACCCAAGGTCCTGAGCCCCCCCCCCCCCCGACTTCCTGTTTTGTATCCTACTCAATGGATGTAAGATTGTGGTTGGGCGACAGGGCGTGTGGACTAGGTCAGTGTCCCCTTAGATACGTAGACTCCACGATCACTCGCGTAAAGTTCGAGCTTAACTATCCAGCCCCGTATAGAATCGGGGAAAGTATGCGGCATCATTCAAATAGATGTGGAGTAGAGGTCCAGCGAAAGCCCCCTCGCCCGTTGCTCATCAATGAGGAGAAGGGGAACCTTCTCAACATGAAAAAGGGCTTGGGACCCCCTGAAAGGGTATAAGGGGGGTGGGAACGAGTGGCCGCTGGGCAAGATCTGGAGTGTCGGGACTGATGCCCCCCCCCCCCCACGATGCAGACTCCACGACTTTTATCCGTAAGTCTGGAGATGATTGCTACCCAATACCGTATAGAACGGTTGCACGCTTCAGCAAAGAAAGTGGAGTAGAGGAATCACGAAAGTGACCTCGACCGTGCTCATCAGGGGGTGAGGATAGCCTTTCCAACATCGGCTTGCTGCCGTAATAGGTCCTCTTTATAGGTGGGGACTGGTAGTGCATGGGTCCGCAGTGGGATCGTGCGCTACGACGGTGCTCTGTGAAGTTTGGACGAGTGTGAGGGAATCTTCATTAGTGCAGGGGAACACACACTAGGAGCTTGCCTCGTAGCATGCGGCTCTGCATCCGATGGGCGGAATTGCGCTGGACCTATCGGTTGCCGAGTGACGCCCGAAAAGGGCAATCCCGCGATGTAGCCCGGTTTCCACCCTCCCTCCCCCCGCCCTGGGTGTTGGTTGGGCCGGGAGCACGTGGGAATAGCAGAGATGCTTACGCTATACGGCCAGGTTTTGGAAGGGTCTTCGGCCTGGTCATGGCGGACGCTGCGTCCGCGCCGCTCCCCGTGTGCACCCTTAATGGGTGGCGAAAGGCGCCTTGTTCACTGTCCCTGCTGTAATGGTGGGTAATTCTGAAGATTTCGTTCCTGCGGTGGGGGCAGCGTTGGATGGTGGGTAACGGGGGTTTCTGCGAGGGCCTGGTGACTGTTAAGTTGGGTATGCCCGTAGACCAGACCTTATACCCTGTAACGTCAATTGACGCTGTCACAGTGCATTATTGACCATAGTCAAGGGGTGGACTACAATTGTGCTGAATATATCTCAGGCACCTTAGTTAAAATTAGCAGAAGAACAATAGTTTCATAGCTAGAACATGTACCGCGATATCTGTTCGGGAGGTTTAATCATTGCATATTCATTACAAATGAAGCCGAATCATTTGAGACACATATAACGATTTATTACACTCTTATAACATAAAATTTTATTTTATACAATTGACTTCGTTTAAATAATACATATATTTATCGGAAGCTCGTCGCTCCCCTTCAATAGTCAATTCATTTTAAGGAGCATAGTAAAAATGTAAGGAGAATAAATCTGAGCATGACGGTTTATGGAATCTATTTTGTTCATGAGCAGGTGAACTATGAAGTTACACTTTAGTTTGTTGTTTTGTGAATGATGTTTCTATCTTGACCGAAAGAAAATTGGTCTCATTGGATAATTGGCGGATTCTCCATTTGGAAACAGAAGAATTGGCTTGCCGTTAGATGCCTCAGTGACAACGGTAGCTACTAGAGGAAAGGGTGACTAAATATGGATTCTTTCAGTTATTTTTCGCTATACTAGCTGTCGTTTTTTTTGCTTATGGCTTTACGCCTCGTCGATGTCGAGGTCATCAGAAGCGGGAAAGGACGAGAAGAGAAGGAATATGGCCATGGCCTTTTTGAAGTAAGTATCTCGGCATTTGCCTGTAGTGATTTAGGGAAACCACTCGCCGTAACGTAGCTCATCCTAGAATATACAGGGTGTCCAGAAAAGGACTCCCTGATTTCAAAATTAAATATCTCGAAAACAAAGATCGAAAGAGGAATGCAGTAAACGGTATGTTTATTGTGACAGCTGTAAGAAGTGTATACAGCAGTGTGAAATAATAGTTACAAAAGCTGCTAACAGATGGCGCTGTACGCTCATATCAGCATACATAAGTGAAATAATCGTATGAAAACAATCTTTGCAAACAATCACATCACAATGTTTTCAAAATGTTCACCATTGGCACGTTTCAATGGTGGAACTGATCGCCCTGAGCTTCGGATCACTATTTAGGCATTACGTATGGTGATTACAGCGCCATCTGTTAGCAGCTTTTGTAACTGTTATTTCACACTGCTGTATACACTTCTTACAGCTGTCACAATAAACATACCGTTTACTGCATTCCTCTAACGATCTTTGTTTTCGAGATATTTAATTTTGTAATCAGGGAGTCCTTTTCTGGACACCCTGTAAGAGCGTAACGTTTTCCGACCAAGATCCTGGCGGCAAGTGTGTCAGAGCTGCTATATGGAACAAATTTACGGTTGGATAGTTAGAAGAGAGCGAAGAAATTACTAGACACGTTAAGACAGGTTAAGGTGACAATGGTGATGCTTTCTAGTAGGACACTGGTATCGTGTCTAGGCGGCGACCCGTGTTGTTGTTGGCACTCTGGTAAGCCAGATATTCAAATAAATTTACCTACGTGAACTTAGGACTAAAGCAACTTAATACTACCTTCTCACATTGATTCGTCTTAGGACCTGTATGAGAAGAGAGTCTTGTTCATAAGAAGAAATAAGTCGCTTTTTTTAGGCACAATTGATCATAATTGCGTGAAATACTCAGTGATCACTCATGAGTTAGATAAATGGTGAAGGGATTGTTAGAGAGTATCCGCTATGGCGGCTGAATATGTCAGTGGTTGCTCGGTCCTCCATGACTTAAGCAACCAATCATAGCCACTTGTGTGTCATTTGATAGAAGTTACTTGAAAGCTATCACACCTGCGTAATAACTAATTTTCATTGGGAGCGAAAAGAAGTGCGCCCTCTGTATTAGCAGAGTCGTACCAGCAGAGCTAATTTTGCTCTAAAACTCGTTGATGACTCACTCACTGGAGAATTCTGGAAGCGAAAGTGATATCGAGATCAACTCGAAATAAGTCTTCATCGGGCAGCGCATACAGACTTCAAAAAAAGGAGAGAGAGTTACGGGATTCAGTTCTTGGAGGAGGTGTTTCACAAGAACAAATTTGACCTGTCCTGCGATATGTGCGATCAACTTGAGCCACGAATGACGTAGCTTTATATCACAATGTACACAAAAATATTACCCGCAGACAGCTGATCTACCGAAATCGTTGCCCTAAACTGACAGACGTTTTAGCACAGTGTAGACGGAGAAATAAACTTGATGCTCAAAACCGTATACATTCATCCAAATGTGAAAGAACTAATCGAATACTTTATTTTTCGAATGCTACGTGGTTTCTCTTTCCGTAGTAGACTGATCTGCCCTAGATATTTCAGTTCTATAATGGGACGGCGTCCACTCTGACAACAATAAAAACTAGTCTTGTTCGAAAATTTATGAAATTCGAAATCGTTTTGGTCGGTGGTAGTTCCACACTTACTACTCTTGGCAATACGTGAATACATGTAACGTTTACTAGCAGAATACCACGCAGGTCATATAATGATAATAATTCAGTGTGGTCGTAATGACCTGGTGACAGGTTTTCTGTTGGCTGCTCACTCTGCTCCTGTCGTAGCCGCCTTAACCTAACCCGGTAGTCCTACCGGGTAAATGAGACCTACGGTTTATCGTGGAATCGGAACCGCGGAAACGTTCTGGTGTACTTCACATTACACACCAAGCTGTGCCAAGTGTGAAGGTCGGATTAAGGGCCTATGAAAATCCCCGCCGAGACAGGTATTCGAACCAGGGACCTTACGTTTCCCAATCAGACACTTTAACCACTGCGCCACCAGACCACTCCACAAGTAATATAGTATCACATAGGTTAATTAATCGAAAACAAATCTGTCCATATTGGTCATTAAATTAATGTTCGAAGTTTAACACGCAAGTTATTCATTGCTATTGGAGCCTTACCATTTGGGGCACTTAATTATACAACTAAAATTTTATTAGAAGCACACCGTTTTTCCCAAAGGCTCCGTTTCAGTGGTCAATTAATTTTAAGAAGCATGATATTATGTTAGGGGAAACAAATCTGAACGGAGATTTATGGTATAGACAGGTTGTTAAAAAAAAAAAACACTGTAAAACATTTTAGGAAGTGATAGTATGCATCAAAATAAGACAAAGATGTCTAATAAGCATTGGGTCGCAAACGCATATTTTTAAGTTAGTAGCAGGTCCGCAATGTGACCCCCGTCCACGGCAATGCATGCCTCAGCCCTTTAGCGTAATGAATCACGCACTTGGAAACTATCTTGGTTGATTCTGTACCTGATGATATGCACCGAAGACGTGCAGGGCCAACCAACACAGATTCAGAGAGAGCGTGATTCCTTACGTCGGCGGGATGAGGCGTCTCATTGCTGATCTGTATTAACTCCGAAAGTATGCCTTTGCGATCCAATGTTTACTAGACGTCTTTGTCTTATTTTGATGCATTCTATTTTACAGGTTTTTTAACACTCTGTGTTTCGTTCAAGACAAATATTCCTTTCAATCGTTATACAAAAACTTTGACCATTTACCCGCCAGTGTGTCTCATTACACTGAGGCGTCGGAAGGTACAAAGTGACCGGGCACGAACCTGGCCGTACTGGTTACGGTTCATAGGCGGTTTCCCGCAATCGCCTACGCAAATGCTGGGACGACCCCTAATCTGCGTCTCATACATTACACATTTCACAAACAAAAGACGCACCAGTCATACAGAGCACACAAAGTTACACGTTTCACACACATATGGCAAAACAAAGACTTCCCTCCTATAGATTAGGTACGCGCCACGCAGCCTAATTGTACTGATCAGCACGCGCCACAGGCTAGCTCTCGCCGCCTCGCACACATCTCCCCACAACGTTGCCTAGTGTCGTTTCAGTTGCCCGGGCGTTAGATGTTTACCTACCGGGTGACAGATAGAGGCACGCTGTCCCTGCCAGCAGAGGAGGATCACTACTCACGGCCTGCTGTTCATAACAAGACCGGCGCGGCCGCCAAATGCACAGGCCGTGGGAAGCCACCTTTGTACTTCCGACAGGTTCATCATCCCCCTTTCTAACAATTTAAACGTGGTCCTTCGTGCCAGAATCGGAGGGTAAAAAATGTTAGACCTTTCGCTTTTGTTTTATGAATGAAGTTTCTGTCTTGACCGAAAGAAAATTGGTCTCATCCATCTTAAATTAGAAGAACTGACTTACTGCAAGATAGCTCAGTGATAAGATCCTGGAAACAAGTGTGTCAAAGACGCTATGTGCAACAAATTTACGATCGGTTAATTAAGAGAGAGTCCAGAAATTACTAGCCACATTAAGGCAGGCATCAAATAGACAATGGTGACGCTTTCTTGTAAGATGTTGTGTCGCTATCTAGACGAATATTTGTGTGTTATCCGACAAGGTTTTCACTATAATTTGCAAAGCCTAAGTGATGTTTTAACACTTCGGCAGAAGACCGTATTAACTAGTCTTATCATTACTGAAAACAAATTCTTCAGAGACATACCAAGAAACACGATCAGAAGCAGAATTGAATCAGTTTTTTACACACTTAGTTGGCCACAATTCCGTGTGATACTGTGTAAGCACTTAAGATTCGAGAACAATCTGAAGAAAGAACAGGGAAGTACGAATGGTCGTAGACTTCGGTAGTCAATTTAAGTATAATACCAAAAGAAAACGTAGGAATCATTTGGTTAGAAGTCACCTATCTTACGTAAAATTGGAATTGCTAGTCAATTCAGATTTTTTTTTTTTTTTTTTTTAAATATGGCATTCGGCTACTGAGGCCACACAGCCAGCTCAATGTGATTCTGATTCTTTCAGTGTATTATTTTCTCCAGTATACAAATTTTCAAGTGTAATCAGAAGGACACTACAACACAAACACGACATTCACAGAAACACAACACTTTAACACCCATGCCCGCGGCCGGACTCGAATCGGCGACCATCGGCGCGTGGAGCTAGCATTCTAGCCCCTACGCTACCGAGGCCGGCAATTCAGATATGTAGATGCATCTGCACACACGTTATCTCGGTATTTGCAAACATTGAAAAACAAAATTTTAAATCGCGAAGTAGGAAAATATTCTGTGATGCGATGAAGAGCCGATCCCTATCAGAATTGTGAATGCGTTGCGCACATGAACAATTATTCTTCTTCGACGATCAACGCAGCTGATGGAATTGCGATATACAAACTAGTTACAGCAAGATGTCACATTCGACATCACAGCTACGCATATTTCGAAGATCTGTGTCTAACTGAAGTCGCTGCTGACGAAATTCACTTCCGTGCTGGAATCCGTAGACATGCAGTTGGGTAAGTCACCATAAAACAACAGTAAATTGTAATATCAAAATGTTTTTCCTAGCATGATATTATTCATAAGCGCTTACTCAATGATTCCGATACTGTTGTTAGTTGGTTGTAACGTCGATGTGATCACCAATCCAGATTTCCTTGAGTTCATGAAAGATACTTTCAGTCTAGATGTCGCCTTTAACAACCCCAGGTGTCAATTATCTCGATCTCACTTCATGTTGTATTTCACCTTCGTATTCTCAGACGTGTGCTAGAAAAAATCAACGCTTTTGAAATTGTAGACTCAAGTTCTTTATGAATAACAAAACAAAAAAACTTGTTTCATTGTAAAACAACCCGTCTCTAAAGACCTCGCTCTTAAGAGACAATAAGCAGTGAAAAAAAAAAAAAAAAAAATGTAAAACAAGTTCCATTTCTTTCATCGTAATAACTCCTGTTACTAACAAAATACTAGTAGCCATGTTTGAAATACAGCTTACTCCTTTTTTTTTCAGTGCGATTTTAACCAATTCATATTGTGAATATTCCTTGGGTTTTTCATGGTTTCTCCATATCACTCCAGGTGAATGCCGGGATGCTTCCATCAAAAAGACTTGGCCGAATTCCTTCCAGTTCCTTGTCCCCAATCCTGTCCCACCTCTAATGATCTCGACGTCGACGAGGCGTAAAGCCATAAGTAAAAAAAAAAGTGAATACTCCGTTGTTTCTAATATCAAGCAGTATTGTGTAGAGATTTGATGCCAATTACTAAGCCAAAAATTTATTATACAAGTGAAAGTCAATAATCAAATATGTTCCTCGCAACTGGAATTTATGCTTCAGACTTCAAAAATAAAATATATGCATCTTAGTGAGGAATGGTAGCTAAACAGAAAACTTAATTTAACTTGACTCTTGATCTATGGGCTTTCTACCAAGAGACCAAACGATGTGAGCATAAAGGAAAGTGTAAAATATAAGTATTTATAATTATTAATCGGAAGATAACTGATGAATAAATTGGTCTCTTCGCTACTTCGTATGATTCAACACCTAAAGGTTCAGACAGAGAAGACTATCCAATACCGCTTGAAATTTCTCGGTGGAGCATATAAAGATGACTGTAAAGGAGAGCTGTATATAATTTGTGTGATATGTACGTTAATATTAACACACCGGGAAACATGAAGACATCTACAACTTCTGTAGCTTCAACCTCCACGCGTCGAACCGTATTTTTTTGTATCAGTAAACTAGATTTGTAGGAACTAAATGTTCATCAGTAGATGAATCCGAGCTAGTCAACAGTAAATGTATTTTTAAATATTAGTTTCAATGATAATGTGATCAATAAACTGCCTTTTCCTGTAACAAGCTTCTGTGGTCTCTAATAACAATATCCATCAAATATGTCACACTTGCAAATATTTTGCGAGTGACTTGAAAATTTATCGGTTTAAATTTCGAACATATAAACAGTGTGTGAAACAACACATAACATAAAAAAATTGGTGTATTAACCCCTCATACAACAATTATTATTTTTGTAGGTTATACGAAGGTACCGTATTGACTTACTATATTATATACTGACTTTTAGGTTGTCTTTTAGTGACGTTAAAGATTGTTACTAAATTATTGAGCGGTCTAGTGGCTCAGTGGTTAAGGCGTCTGACTGCAGAACGAAAGGTTCGTGGTTCGAATCCCTGTTGCGGCGGGGATTTTCATAGGCCCTTCTCTCGACCTTCATCTTTGGCACAGCTTGCTGTGTAATGTGACGTATGCCAGAACGCTTCCGTGGCGCGGATTCCAAGTTAAACTGTAGGCATCTTGTACCCGGTAGGATTGCCGGGTTAGGTTAAGGCGGCTACGACAGAGGCGAAATGCATAGCCAGTAGAAAACCTGTCCCCAGCTCATTACGACCACACGGAATTATTGCTTTAATACTAAATTATTGCATGGCATTTTAAACACGTCTTACTGCACCACTAGGCGTAAATACTTAAATACTTACAATCAAGTTGAGGAGCATCAATCGCGTTAAGGTTTTATCTTCTCTCATTCTGAGTAGTTTTTTTAGTTTGTCTTATTTACCTTTGATACTCCCGCAGATATAAGTATATCACTGTAAATAAAATCACACGAAGAATACGAGGCATATACCAACTGTCCAGAACCATCGCTGTCGTCCTCATACGAAAAGTTGATGGAACCATTCTCCATAGTTGTGAACTTTTCCCGTTCGGAACGAGAGATTCACAGTCTAGCATTCAATCTAGTAACCGCACGTAGAATTTGCCGTAAAATTCGCGTTCGATTCAGACGTCTTTGGTGGAAGGTGCATTCCGCTATCTCCATAGTCTCACAGATGAAGCTGAATACACTTTTACACTGTACATTTTTGAATGGATACTTATCTGACTGAATCTAATTACTAAAGCAAACCTTTCGTTTGATGAGTGCGATCCTAATTTCTCTTAGGCGAGACGCCAGTTTTTCTATCTTCTGTTCCACATCGTCCAAGTCTCGTTTTAGAGTGTCTTCGATGGTCTGGAAAGGTAATGCCAAAATGTTAACTGGCATTAAATTTCTTGGTTAATAAAATATTACTTGCAAATGGGCGGTGAAATTAAATAGTAGCGATACTATTGGAGTCATAGAAGGTTTGTGTAAAATACTGAACATTTTAAAAGTTATCTGTAAATTTTGGTAAAAGAAAAGGCTAATTGTAATATGTGTATCATACACTAGATCTTGCTCTTCACCTACCTGATCGATCCATTTAGCTAGGAGCTTAGCGCGCTCTAGGAAATTGCTGTACACTGCGCTGGAATGATTATATCTCTCTGGAATCTGCATATCTGTTAGCACGTACACCAGTGCCTGTGAAAGAAATATTGTAATATGTGATATGCGGTTCTTTATGCTTCCCTGTGCTCGCCAGGTCTAGAAGTTATTAACTTTAGAATTTAACAATATTTGAAATGGTATTATGCATCTAGATGCTGTAACTGAATGGAGAACACTTATTGCCATCTTTATAAAAGTATCTTTTGATGATAAAGTATTATACTTATTTAATTTACCCAAGTAGAAATATCTGAGCGACGATATGCAACTACATACATGAAAACTGAAAAATATGGAAGTAGTGTCCACTGTAACACACCTATCCACATTAAGTTTTGAAACTACAGGGAACTGTAGCCGAAAATTATGATAAAACGCTGTATACTAGACTTGTGCATAATAGTTCGCGACTGGGAGCGCTCAGTTTAGTTCCCAGCTCTCTCGCGAACTAGGTCGCTCTTTTAGTTCGTTATTTCACGTCTCGAATTCGGAGGAACAGATCGTTCGCTTACCTTGCTACCGCTACTGCACGCGCTATTTTGTTTACTATGACAGTTTTCTTAGGACGTTACTTAATCATTTTTGTCGTTTCTAAATAGAATTTAATATGACCTTCTTAACGAAAGTTGTTACTTAATAATAGCTCTTCCAAATGACATTAACATGATCAGTGGCCGCTGAGAAACCAAAGTTCTCATATTCCTTTGCACAAATTTGTAAAATGGGGCATTCAACCGTTCTGTTTTTACTTTTTACTTTACATACATTCGTAGAATATTAATTTTTAAGTGGATTTATTTACTTATTTTTTTTTGCTACACAGAAACTAATAACAAACAAATTCACCCCTTTGTAAAATCTGTGAAGGCACATTATTATTTATCTTCTGAATGATGTTATGTGCGTTTACCTTAACGCCAATTCAGAAATGTTATGTAATGTCATAATTGACAAGGTCAATCAAATGTTAGCTCGTGCATCTGTCTTTGCTTCGTTTTCGTTAATTATTTTTCACTTGGAAGTTATTCTTTATTTTGATATTTAATTAGTAATGGAAAGTGGTAGCAATAACGAAAATGCGTGAATTTACAGTTAATTGAAAGTTAATGAGCGATTATTTTATTAGTGTAGGGGAGGATTATCCAACACACATTCAAAATATTTTGACGACGAATGAAACTGATGAAGACACAAAAGTTAAAATCTTTTTGAATTTCGTGAGCCAATTCCTTACCTAACTTTCACAAAGCTGTTAAACAACTGGAAGGTAATAACGTAACAATCTGAGATAAGTATTATATTATATCAGTTTTAAAATCAGCACTAGGAAAATGTTAAAGAGACTGTTCCTTTTGTTAAGAAATCAAGAAAAAGTCCTTAGAAGCAAAGTTTTCCACAGAAAGTAATAATATTAACAATAATTTTCTAATATTCGTTGATAAATGTATGGAGTATCTTAATAAATGGTTAGATTTTAATTAATAACTAGCTATGCAAAATCCAAAAATTAAATTTAAAACACGAGGTTTCATTTGATGACTGTGAGACAATATTAGAAGTTTTAAATTTACAAGAAAAAAAATGAGTATCAAAGTGAACGACCTTAACTCTGAAATAACAATATTAAACGAGATCTAGGTAAAAGTAAGAGAAGTATTTCATTAATAAAAAACGATCTTTTGATCGACATTAATTTAACAACTGAATGCAATAAATCATATGACAATTTTACTGCAGACAAAAATAATTAAAGATTTAAGAAGTGCAAAAAAATATACCTTAAAAATTAAATTTGTAAAACATACCTTTTGTCCTTTTCTACTCTTTCGTAAAATATTATATTTTTGAAGTGTACTATATTCGTATAGCTTCTTCTAAAAAAATACTATACATAACCGAAAAAATTTTTGGTAATTCTAGCGGCGAATGGTGATGACCAAGAGTTGCTTATTATAAGTATAGATACCGCAGGATACGCAGGGTACAGAGGAGGCGTTGGATCCATCCATATTTAAGGAACATTTTTTCTTGAAAGCCCTGGAAGTTTATAGTTGTAAAGTACTTCATGTTTCTCCGCCTATACTACGAATTTTAAGTTAAATTCTTTATCATTTATGTTGTTTTTGAAAAACAAATACTATGGTAACTAGTATACTTGCACATAATAGTTCGCGGCCGGGAGCGCTCAGTTTAGTTCCCAGCTCCTAGGGAACTAGATCGCACCCCTCTCGAATTCCAGAAAGACAGATTGTTCGCTCGCTTTGCTGCCACTACTGCATGCGCTCTTTTATATGTTATAGTAGTTGTGGTTGACTTTTAATTGTTAGTGGGATCAAAACGTGTTTTGTTTTCACATTCCTCGTTAAATTCCCGTTTGTGACTTCTGCAATAACTATTAATGTTGAACAGTTTTTTTATATCTTTTTTATTTATTTCAGTCTTCAGTGAAATATGTCCACAGTGAGTGAACTGTGTTTCCTTTTAGATGACATAGTAATAAATAACCTAAAACAAAAGTCGGTCTTCGGAAAAGAATTTAACGAACTAAGGTGCGAGAGATCTGGGAACTAGTTCGCTTGTGGGAGCGCTCTTCCGAACTAGTTCGTTCGCGAATTACACAAGACTACTTACTGTATACTAGGTTACATAGTGTCATGTGTCATTTATATTATATAATCACGAAAGCTTTGATGCACCCACTCTCAATTTAAAAGCTCCAATGCATGTTCGGTTTTAGAAACTGGTTTAGTGGAAGGGTGTTCATAATTAATATCTACATATAGTAAAACTTTAAAATATCTTTTTAAATGAGTTGTGGGAGCTGTTAATAAGCTGCAGACAAGGAATCAACTGTCTGTGAGTTGGGATGGAAGGGAACTTGTTTCTGAAGATGTAACTGGAGAGCGGCGCTGGCCCGCCCACATGCTTCTAGTGTCAATGGTTTTAATGGTGAATCCTGTGGAAAGCGGCAGGAGTCGTAGGAATCCCGTGATCTTTACCTTTCAATTTATTCTCATTTTTAGTGTCATTAGTGGTTTCTGTAATTTCAACTATTTGTGCTAACTAAGTGTTTACCTCGTGGTTTCTGAGTGGATGTAGTGTAGTTACACTATTTTATGCCTTATCTTTTGCGTTTGATTTTCCTATTTTGCGTCAACTGTCTCTGTTTTGAATGAATTTTCTTTACTATTTCGTTCATTATATCGAGTTATCTCCCAACTTTTTTCTTTGCAAGTGAGATTTTGTTTAATCTGCTTATCATGAACCATTTTTCAACTTGTTCATGTTTATGTGAGTGGTTTGATGTGGAGTGTATAATGTGATATGTTGCTGTACGTTATCTCTTTGTATTGAACGAGTGTCGTATTTTATGGAAAGGTGAGCATGGTGGGTGAGCGGTAACACTCTGCCGTCGCGGGTTCGAATCCCCGTCCGGCCATCTGTTTAAATTTTCCAAGGTTACCCGAAATTACTACAGGCGAATGCCGGGGTGGTTCCTATAAAATGCCATAGCCGAGTTCCTGCCTGTCCCTTATACCTGTCCCTTTCCGCCTCTAATTAACTCGAAGTCGAGGCATAAAACCATTGGCATAACTATACGGAAAGGTGAGATGCAAGAAATTTTGTTTGTCTTACTATGTGCTGGTGTAAATCGCTTACATGTTTAACCAAACTGCAGCCACATAGAACTCACCAGATAAGAAAATTCACAATACAGACAGTTGAAAACACACAAACCATTAACAACAGAAAAAAATAACAATAAATGTGAATTCCTATAAGAACACACACCAAGTGCCTAACATTTTTAAGAAGTTATAATTTCACATTTCGGACTGACATCTAGATGCACAAACAAATAAAAACTCTTCACACATAAATAAGTAGTACAAATCAGGCATTTACCAGCTTATATGTAAGCAATGTGAGACATTATATGTAGGACAAGAAAACAGTTCCACATCAGAATACTAAAGAACTATATCTATTCCATATTTTCCGAATATGGTCTGAAATATGGTCATCTAACGAAAGAACTAAACAGAATCAGTTAGATGAGAAAAACATAAAACACAAACGTCATAATGTATCATATTCGTGCCCTCTGATTTCCTTACAAAAATACATACATGACATAAAATCAAACAAATCGTGAAAACATTAACCATTCTCACACTTTTATGGCGCTTTAAACACACATGTGTCAAAAACAGATAAGATGGCAAACGGCAGACAAATAATGAGCGAGAAGGCAAAATGTACACTCTTTACCATGAAATTAGGCCTCTGCCATCAGATTCTATCACCCTTATTCGTACAATCTGACAACGATGTCATCCCAGCAAAAAGTAACGCAAGCTCCTACCACTGACGATTCTTACTGGCGGGGCAGTTAATCAATCTTCCCCTACATTTCAATAAAACTTTTCCTAAATTCAGATAGTGAAACCTATCGTAAAAGTTGTAATTAACGGTATTGCATTAAGGCGAGGCAAGAAGGAGGCTCAGTGCCATAATTTTACTCCAATTGATTCGCGCAAAACTATAACGATAATTATTTATATACTGGTTTTGATAATTCCTTCCGATAATATTGCACTCATAACGTAGTCTGTGGACAAACCAGAGAATAACCATGTTCGAGGAGGTAGAATTTTAGTACTACGAAACTACAGAAACAATCATAAAGATATCACAGTACAAAGTCAAAGCAGTGTAATTTGGAGAGATGGCTTTCCAAAATTAGAATATTAAGTGAAACATGCTTTGCTCGAAAAGCGGACATGATCAGCTGCAAATTAAATAGTATCAATGACAACTGTAACTATAAAATATTAGGCATATTGTAAATTTTATGGTTACGTTTAAAAATGATTCATCCAAACGTGTAAATTAAGTATAAATTTTCAATACAGAAGCCTCACTAATGATAACTCGACGAAGAGAGAAAAGCGTAATGTACCAAATCATGGGTGTTATTTAGCAACAATTCAATTCAATAATACAAAAGTTGAAAATTGGATTGCAACAACATACTATACCATACTTTTTATAAAGAACTCGAGAATATCTGCGTGGAAACGTTCCAAGTGTACAGGAAGAGACAAACGGGATTACGTCACGGAAAAACAAATAATCAGAGACCAAATTACAGACTGTGTAACTTATCCAGGAGCTGATATTAACTGTGAACACAGCGTGGTAATTATGAAATGCAATTTAAGATTCATTGTAATCCGGAAGCATAACAGTTTTGGTATTTAACATCAAAAGTGTTGACTTAAAAAGAGGCGCTGGTGAATGAAAGGATTATATGCCGTGGAGAAACTGTATGTTAGAGATGACTTGGAATAAAGAGGTGTGGAAAAAGATGACGATACTGATACTGATATTATTACAGGTGCAGTCATAAGAACGAATTTTTTAAAGGGGTTTGGAAAATATAAACTCAAACAGTATACTTCATGCTTATCAGATTGATACAGAATTCCCATGACCCTAGGTGAATGGAATGTCTTTCTAATTTGCATCCAAAAATTTTGAAACAGGAGGTTCCAACATATTTTCAAAAATACTCATACTCACTTTCCGCAAGAAAGTTGAATCTTACAAATGACGAAATTACAGCAGAATGTGCATGGCATATATAACAGGATATTAGAAGGAAGAGTGGAAAAGAATGAGTAAGTGTGATTAGTAAAATATCAGTTTGTGATGAGGGAAAATTCAATGTACCAGAAAGTCAATTCCGGTATTAGAGTTAATATTTTTAGACTGATATAATTGTTTCAGAATGAAAGAACCAGTATGTAGAAATCTGGTGATGCCACGCTCATGTTCACCGTCAGTAGTAAGGATGTAAGAATTTTCTGTAAGGCGTGGATCAAATACTGGCAGAATATTGCAAACCATAATATAAACAAAAGAATCTGAATAATGACAAAATACAGCACATTAAATTGCAAGAATTGTAGAATAAATACCGAATACAGAACGGATGAAGAAAGCAAAGAATTGTGTTACGTATGATGCAAAATTACGTCTATGGATGAAACACGGATGATATTAAAAGTAAATTAACAGCAGAAAAGGAGCGTTCTTCGAAAAAAGAGCAATTTTTGCACCAAATATTAATCCAATATTCAGAAAAAAAAAAGATTTATAACAATGTGTTCTGAGCGCAATGGTTTGTGGATGTGAAGATCCGACGTTGAGTTTAGCAGAAAGAAGACAGAATTTAACGATTTGCAATGTATTGCTATAAAAGGCTGTTGAAAATTAGCTGCATAGTTGTGGTACGAAATGAACAAATTCTGGTGGTCTGACTGTAAAAATGAGTAAAAATCTAACAGAAAGAATGGATGAGATAGTTGGTCATGGGAATGGGGACAAGAAACGGGAAGAAATTCGGCCATGGCCTTTTTGAAGGAAGCATCCCGGCATTCACCTGGAGTGATTTGGGGAAACCATGGAAAACACAAATCTGGATGCCCGGACGGGGATTCGAACCGGCGTCCTCCCGAATGCGAGGCGAGAACGTTAACCGTTCACCCACCACGCTCAGTTTTAAAACACGCGGAATTGATTGATTTGTTCCTAAAAAGTAAAAACTTGTGAAGGAATATAGATTACATGGTGCAGACTATTGAAATCATGTTTATTGAAATCTTAGTTTGAAAAGATTATGCAGTTCCACTGCTCTATAGTAATTCGGTTTATTGGCTTCTTTAATAACGTTGTAAGTTTCAACTCGCAATTAAATTGCCGTTGGTTGCTTCCTGATTACTGAATAGATTGTGTTACTTATAACACTGTGAAAAGTTGCAGACTTCGTTATCATATTCGCTTTATGCTGTGTCCCGATGTTTTCAAAATTGTTATTCGTAGTCTTGATACACGGCTTACTCGGCAGTCATTTTCTGCGCTCCAGAGTAACAAAGATCATGTCCGGAAACTTTGAAAATCGCTGTACGAACCTTTATATTTAAAAGCTTTTGACACTGTGCCTCACACTAGTTTACTTAGGAAACTTCGCAGTTATGGCATATCTAGACAAATATGCGACTGGGTTGCAGACTTTCTGAAGGGCAGAACACATTTCGACGTTGAGCGTTCATCACTTACCGAAGTGAGGTCCAGGGTTCCCCAGGGAAGCGTGATAGGACCTCTGTTGTTTCTCATATACATTAATTATTTGTGCGACATAATAAAGGGGATGAAAAGATAAATTTGCCGATGATGCTATTATTTATCGTGAAATCAAAACCCAGGACGACTGCGCTTTGTTACAAGATGATATCATGAAATTAATTGCGTGGTGTAAAGACTGGCAGTTGGAGTTAAACGCAAAAAAGTGCCAAGCCATGCGTATAAGTAAAAAGGTGGCACCATTTAGCTCTGAATATACAATTATTGGTACTGTCCTTAGAATGGTAGATTCTGCTAAACACCTAGGGGTAACAATTCGTAATAATTTGTAGTGGAATGAGCATATCGAGAATGTAATTGGGAAAGCAAATCGTATGCTCCGATTTTTAGGTCGTAATTTAAAACAATTCACTCCGGAAGTTAAATCGATTGTATACAAGTCACTAGTGCGTCCCCACTGAGAATATTGTTGTTCTGTATGGGGTCCCCATCAAAAGGCGTTAATGGAGGCATTAGAGGAGGTCCAAAGAAGAGCCGCCCGATCCGTGACAGGTATAAATAGCTGGAGGGAAAGTGTAAGTGCGATTTTGAAAGAGTTAGGCTGGGAAGACCTGAAACACCAAAGGCGTTAAATCTCAACAGAAGCTAATTGAAAAATTCTCGACTGACGTATTTCGGAATGACAGCAAACAAATATTGCTACCAGCAACATTCATATATCGGAATGACCGCGAAAATAAGATAAGAGAAATCAGGGCCAGAACCGATTCATTTCCATACTCATTTTTTCCACGAGCAATTATGGAATGGAATAGAAACGATTTACTGGGTGAGTAAACTTAAAATCCGACAGGAGTAGCTTTCTATAAAGCACTCCGGCCGCTCGGATCTGGGTTTTCCATGGGTTTCCCGGATATCTCCCGGCGAATAACCCAAGGGTGCCTTCTGCCATATCCCGTATATCCCTTCCAAACTATTACCCTTTCGGATAAATGCATTGCAC
>CM061921.1:94067696-94171503 GCA_031002005.1 Vandiemenella viatica | reverse complement strand
AACTTCATATTGTCACAAAGATCAGGAAATAATACATTATTATCTCCAGATGGCGAGAGTGAGCAAGGAGCGGGGGAAAAACATGTTTTTTGTCAGACAGGTAAATACCCCTTTAACATGTGGCAGAAGCTGAGTTGCTAGAATTTGTAGGAGTATACAACTCTAGGTGAGGCTGAATTGCCTAGGTATTAGGGTGTTATAATATAATATTTAATTAAAATTTCAATGGAGCCCACGCTCCGGTGGCAATTTCCCTACACATCCCTTTCCTGCACCCACCTACATTTGCCCTCTAGAAATTTTAACTTTAAATTCTGTCAACGTTTTTGGTAAATTATTCATCATTTCTCTTGGTAACTTATTCCAATCCCTGACACCCTTACCTAAAAAAGAGAATCTTCCTACACCTTTGTGTCTGAAATCGAGTGCTAGCTTGTGGTCATGGTCATCTTTTCCCTTCCATGCATTACTTTCAATTCCGACACCAATATCTTTCCATGTCTCATGCCTCATCACCAAAAGAAGTATAAAGTGTATTCAGCAAGTAAGCTCTGTCGTAGGTGAAGCTAATTGTAGAATACGGTACATAGCTGAATAACTTACTCAGAACAAAGCTGACATACGCACCATCCCGTACAGAGCTACGACGTTTATTGTACGTGACGAATCGAGACAATGAGGCCAGCGGCTGGAGAAACGCCACTAGCGCTCCACACAGCAGTCAGTGGAACTGTGACAGTGAAACCAAGCGGTAACACTCTGCGGAGGACATGGCTTCGAATCCCCGTCTCACCATTCAGATTTCGCTAAATCAGTCCAGGAAAATGCAGAGGTGGTTCCTTCAAAAGGTTATGACCAAGTTCCTTCCCGTTCCATGCCCTCAGCTCTATCCCGCCTCATATAACCTCGACGACGACGACGAGGCGTAAAGCCATAGCAAAAATTAAATTACCAATGAAGTCGTTCCTAGTGGGCGACACCATCTTGAATTTTGCACCACCAGAGTCCCTCGTGGTCTTAGGTGGAACTGTGAATTGCCACTCTATTGGTTACTTATTGCTGATTTTTTTTTTTTTTTTCTGGATTAGATATCGAAACGTCCCTGTTTCGAATCCTTGTCTCGGCGGGGATTTCCTCTGGAACAGCATGGTGGGCAATGTGAAGTACGTCAGAACGCTTCCGTGGTTCAGATTCCACGTTAAAGCTGTTGGTCCTGTTTAACCGCTAGGATTACCGAGTTAGGTTAAAAGAAGCGAGTGCGCGGCAGTTCGAAACTCTGCCAATCGGTGACCGAACCCTTTGGCGATATCACAACCAACAACACCATACGCATTGTTATTATATCCTCAAACATTATTGGCTACTTACAATTTAAATTTTTTGCAGGAAATGTTAAAATACTTTCCTATTTACTACATTCCGAAAGTAAACAGAGGAAAACCCAAATCTTGATGGTCGAACCGGATTACACGTTAGCCTCGGTAAGCATGTACGGTTACTACAATTTTCGTTAGGTTAAACTCTCTGAAAAATAGGATAAAGTTTATGTGATTTTTATTTTGCTGATATCAGCACCCCATTAACCCACAGAAATGTTTGAGAGCCACGTTTTAAGATGTATACTTCTTTAGGAAACACAACTTCAATGGGAACATGAAACATTGAATTACGATTAAATAGTTAATATTGTTAAACATGAGCTCACATTCATTATCCCGGGATGTATATCTGTTTTTAGCGCTTAATTCATAAATAAATATCGTTTTATCCCTGCGATATAGCCTGATTTTAATTGCTAAATCAGGTGACCAATTCACTGAGTAAGTCTAGCCCTTTATTGGGCAGCGTTGCTCTCAAGCAACACCAACTTTAAACACTGTTATCGCTGACATTTTTCACGTTTTGTCCGTGAATGGGCATTGAAGCTTACAAGCAACATTTAAACTCTCTGATCTAGCGATATTCAGTTGTTTGCGGCACGGAGTTTTTGAATAATGAGCGTCTTTGGCAGGCGGCGTGATACGTAACGTTAACATTGCTTACCGGCCTACGCGTTTGCTTTGATTTTATGCTGTTGTTCTATCCTTTACTTCGAAAACTGTATGTAAATCAAAAGAGGAAGTTCTGAAGGTGAGTTGATATACAAATATGTTGGCGATTTCTTATCTGATGTATATATAAATGAAACGTGAAAATCATGTTGCCTGTAGGCAACATTGCCCCTATATGGAACTTGGTAAACACGTGTGTGATGTTTCTAGTACTGTTATGAATTTCATTTACAGGAGATCGGAGATGGAAGCAACCACATTTTACGGAAGAAATAGGCGATCAAAGATTATTTTACCACCTGAAGATCCTTGTCTCTCTGACTGTGATGGTGATAGTGAAACAGAAGACGATATTCTTGCTGGTAACAGTGATGATGATCCTGAATATGAACCAAATACAGTTCGCAGTAGTCGTTTACAAGTTGTTCTGGAAACTGAGTCGGAGTCTGAAGAAGAATTCACGGTTTTTTCAGAGGCAAACAACGAATTAGTAGTGTCTGCAAGTACTCCATTGCATCAAACACGAACACCAGAAGCACTAAGAAGACAGGAACGGTGTTTCACTGGGTGAAAGAAGACATTCAGTACAATGTAACAACTGATGTTCCTCGTGTGAGTGTGAGTGATTCTGCAGGTACGCCACTGCAGTATTTCAGAAAATTGTTTGACAGAGACCTTGTGAACAAAATTGTCGCTGGAACAAATTTGTATTCTGTACAGCAGACGTCTCAGTCGATAAATACCAACAAAAATGAGATGGAGCAGTTTATTGGCATGCTCATTTACATGGGTATAGTGAATATGCCTTCATACCCGGACTATTGGGCAGAATCAACAAAACTCGAGAAACTTTCAAACATCATGAGCTTGAAACGCTTCAAGAAACTTCGTAGATTTATACATTTTTCAAATAATGAGCAATCAATTAGTAGCAATGACAGACTATTTAAGATAAGACCACTTCTTGACTCTGTTGTACAAAACTGTCGTCTTCTTGATCAAGAAGCTGAACAATCTATTGATGAAATGATGGTGCCATATAAGGGTACAAGGGCTGGCAACTTGCGTCAGTATATCCAGAATAAACCACATAAATGGGGTTTTAAAATATTTGTACGTGCTGGTGTCTCAGGCATTGTCTATGATTTTATACCATATACAGGAAAGGGAATGCTGCCAGACGTCACAGAGGATGAGAAGTCATTTGGAATAGGTGGACAGGTAGTGATATCCTTGTGTAAAACTATCCCGAATGATGTGAAATGTAAAGTGTATTTTGACAATTTCTTTTGTTCCCTCGACTTAATAATATATTTAAAACAGTTGAATATAGATTCAATTGGCACACTTAGAAGAAACAGGCTGAAAAATTGCCCTCTGGAGGAAGAAAAATCAGTCCAGAAGCGTGGTCGTGGCAGTTTTGATTACCAAAAGGACAAAAATTCTGGGATCATAATTGTACGATGGGCAGACAACAAAGTTGTGTGTTTAGCTAGCTCTTTTTGTGGCATTGAACCTCTTTCTACTGTCAAAAGGTGGAATTCAAAGGAGAAGAAAAAGACGCAAGTGCCCTGCCCAAGCATTGTAATGCAGTACGATAAGCACATGGGGGGATTTGACTTGGCAGGGATGCTGATCGAACTGTACAGGGTGCCACTAAAATCAAAAAGGTGGTATCTTCGTCTCTTTGGGTTCTCTTTAGACCTCTGTGTTGTAATGCATGGATTTTGTATCGCCGTGAAACAGGGGACGGCAAAACATCTTTGAAACAATTTCGAAGTGATATTGCAAATGGACTTATGTTTTCTGGGAAAAGAAATCCTGGAAGGCCATCAGTAGATGCAGAACCAATACCCAAGAAAAACAAAACTGCAGCTCCTGTGCCAGTGAGTGATATAAGATATGATGGTGTTGGTCACTGGCCAGAGTATGGACCAAAGGGCTTTGCCCACAGGGCTACTCCACAGTAAAATGTGGAAAATGTGGACTTGTTCTGTGTTTTGTACCTAAAAGGAACTGTTTCAAAGCTTTTCACATGAAATAGAGAACACTGTAACTTTTTTCAGCAGCTATGTAATATTTCCTATTGTAGCACACATGCACCTTTTACGGGCAATGTTGCTTACAAGCAACATGCTGTATTTTGAAAAAATAAATGTTATAAAATTTAAAATACCTTTTACGGGCAATGTTACAAGCAACATGCTGTATTTTGAAAAAATAAATGTTATAAAATTTAAAATATATGTCATATAGTTCAGATGACCCCACATACATCTCCTTTAAATAAGAAAATAATTTTTCTTGATAAAATTTCTGTGAGTGTTTGTGTATCTAAGAATAACGTTAGTGTTAGTTTTTCGGAACATTGTTATGCACGAAGACAGCGCCTTACATTTAGGATATGGAGAAACATAATTTTTGTCTAGTATTTCAAATATTATTCAGAAATGCCTACTTTCCGGAATTACTTTTAGTGGCCGCATTAGCCATTTCAACAGTATCTTCACATGGTGACCTGAATGTTACGTGGCTTAATTCTACATTCCAATGTTTTGTAAGATAAGTCATTGTGCACAACATTCCTTAGTTACAAGATTTTCAAATAATAAAATCGAAAAGTAATAACAATTATAATTTGAGTAAGCCTTGTAGCTAATTCTTCCAAATACAAACATTCTAGGGAACTTGTTTAGCTTACATTTCTTCACTAACGTCTTTTCTCCTATTTGAATTAAATAGGAGAAAACTTGTCACACCACAAGTAACATAAAAAAATAAAAAATATGGTTGCTAGGGTTAATGCAAAAAAGAATTAAATACCGGGTTGTACATATTTTCACTAATTTGTTGAGAATATGAGTCATATATTAGGAGACTAGTAAAATTTCAGTGCCATTTCAGAAATATTTTACTCGAGAAGTTCTCATACTCTATAAGCAACTTAAGTAAAATGCGTGACTAAAGGATTTTTTTTAAGCCTGCACGTATTACAGAGCGTTCGTTTAACAATTAATTTTAGGAAAATCAAGGACTCTGTTATGTTTGAACGATCAAACGTGAAAATACGTGTAAATTAATATATGTCTGCTTGTGTGTTGTGAAAGTGTATCTGTCCGTTGTCCTCGTAAGATGGTGTTGGTATAACTCGCTTGACAGTTGAAGGTAACTAGATGCTGCCAGTTTTAGTCCAGAGCAGCACTAGACTATTCCTGAAAGTATGAAACAAGTTGTGCTACTTTATTTGAAGTGATACTTTTCCCTTTCACGTTTGCTGCACTTTCCTCCAGTCATCTTGTCAAGAAATGGCGCGTAGTTCTGCTGTTTATTGTTTTTAGTAAAATAATCACTCCTGTGTTGATAGCTAAAACTTTCTTCTCTTACAGATCACTGGCAAGGTCGATCCATACAACTCTGAAGACCTGTTAGTCGAAGCAGACGATTTGGATTCAGCAATAATTGCAACAGAAAGTAAGATGAGTTTTGCAGCATACTTTACATCTCAGGATATTAAACATTTTCTCTTAAAAATTCATCACTCAGCTTATGTGTTAACAAGCAACAGCATTTCAATCAATTATCTAACAAGGAAAGGTTTGTTGTTAGACACAGCTAGTTATTCTACCTGAAATAGTACGTTAAAAGTTGCGATTAGGTCCTACTGTATTTCCAGCTTCTTTAATTTCTAGCAAATATATGATCAAGAAGAGTATAAATGATGCGTAATTCCTAACGGGATTATAAACTATGATAACAATTTTGAAGCACTAGCAAAAAGAGCCTCCATGAAAAAGAGAAACCTTTTAGTTTCAAATATTGATCTACGAATTAGAAAGAACTTTTTGAAACTCTTTGTGTGGAGCACAGCTCTTTATGGTAGCGAAACATGGACTTTAGGAATACCGGAAAGAAAGAAAATTGAAGCATTTGAAATGTGGTGCTACAGAAGAATGATGAAAATTAAGTGGACAGACAAAGTAAGAAATGAACGAGTTTTGGAAATGATGGGTGAGAAAAGAAGTTTGTGGAAGAAGGTTACGGAAAGAAGAGACAGGCTGGTAGGTCGTAGAGGAAGACAGAGATTAGATTATATGAAACAGATAATTGAGGTTGCATCAAACCAGTCGAAAGACTGATGACAGCCAAAAAAAAAAAAAAAAAAAAAAAAAAAATTTAACAGTGTAAACAGCTAATAGAATAGATTTCAAGAGCTTTTCAACGATATAGGCAGCTTCTCCCTCCCCCCACCCCTTTCACCGTGTTTGAACGTTTGTGTTCAGTTCGTCTTGTCAGCGGTTATTCAGATCATAGCTGTCAATTTACAATTATTGATCTGCAGAACTTTTTATCAATCCTTAATTTCTGTTTAGAGCTTTAGTCTTAGAAATGAGAAGGCACAAAATTAAACGTATGAAAACGTGGCTTTTGCGCTCGTAGACAGACGTATCTTGGTTGTCTTTGCAGCCCGCGTCAAATTAACGTCCACCAACTTTCTGTAAGTCTTACCCTGAATAAGGCCGCAATATGACAGCAAAAAGCTCGCAAAGAATATAGACGTGACGTTGCCCGGAAAACTGCAGTAACAATTAAAACTTCATTTCGATTATAATTTCAGCGGGTGGAAAATTAAACTCATACAGTAATTAACTCACAGAACTGAAAGTTGAGTTATATGTTGATGTGACAGGACTCTAGCCTTGTGGCGTTAGTGTAACTGAACAAATCTCTTGTGTCTCGGTATGGAGTACATCTGCGTAGTGGGCTACTAAAGATGTGAATTGACACCAGCTGATTAGTAGGTTCGGCAACCCAGGATAAAGAAGACTAGCACTTGCTAAGTGGTTACTTGTGAATCTATCCTGATAAAAGTGACTAACAGTTTATAGAATCCCATTTAATGGTCACTGAGTACTGTAGACTCTTACAGTTGATAAAATTACCATCAAGGACCTGTCCGGCTGCTCCTATGGCCGATGCTTCTGATCGAACTGAAGACTGAATGACTGAACGACTGAAGAATTAATGGATGGTTGAATGGATACTGAATGGCTGCTATGGAATGCCTCGTCCCATGGTCTCACGAAGGCCTACATGGTGTGAGAAACATCACTTCCTAATACCTCATATATTATAATTTCATTCATTATAGCAAATCTTTTTGCTGAAAACCCATGATTACTTCATAAATTTCAGTTCAAATTTATGACATTCACTACTTTTTACAATTCACAACTGAAACTCTCACTACATTGTGTTTATCGCTCTTTCTCTTATCCGAAGCCTGCATGAAGTTAAATTGATTTGTAATACTGTAAACTAATGAATGAAAAGAACAAGATTAATCCAAATTCAACTTATACCTGTTCGTAAGAAAATAATAAAATAAATATCGGTCCTATGTATAGTTAACAATTCCCTAATTTAATTTAATTCATAAATAATAATAAAATAAAAAATACTTTTTAATGTACTATGTTTATATAACTGGATGAAAAGTATAAAATAATTTCTCTAATTCTTATTAAGGATAAAACCACATACAGATTTCTAACTTCTTCTAAATTGTCCTGAAAACTTATGCTTGGAAATTTTTGATAGCTATTAAAATAGTTGTAAGATTGGTGACGAAAAACATTGGGCGCGTACAACAGATAATTGATACATTACTAGCTCTACTAACAATTTTATTGCACCACAAATAATGTGAACTGATAACTACTCTCTACACTTCTTATAGATATATATTTCATGCGACCAATGTTTTTCGTCACCAATCATGCAAGTATTTTCATAGCTGTTAAGAATTTCCAGGTATAAATTTTCAGGGCAATTTAGAGGAAGTTAAAAATCTGAATGTGGTTTTATCCTTCATAATTTTATACTTTTTAGTCCGTTATAAAAACATGGTACATTAAAAAGTATTTTTTTATTTTTTTCTGCTTTTTAGGGTTATGTGAATGAAAATTTGTAAGGCAGAGGTAAAGGTCAGATGGTTCCGACGGCTCCTGCCACATCCCATAGGATTCACGAAGGTAGAGCTCCGCACACCCTGTACAACCTTCGGCACTAGAATGGATGTGACGGGGTCACTAATTGATTTTAAATACTATGATGACATAGTCGCAGAGACACGCTATATATTTCAGATTTTTTATTAGAAAACATTTAATTGAGTTGTTTCCATCCCAGGGAAATAAGGAACAAAACAAAAAAGAATTATGCATATCCATCGTTTGAATCATAAGTTATGATCTGGAATTCGAACAAAAATTCAATACAAAAAAAGCACTTTTAGTTCTTCCAATTTTTTCCCCTAAAAACATTATTCAGACTACTGCAAACATTTTTAAAGAAATTAGCCTAATTGGTCCCTCGAAAATGTACTTTCAGTTGTTACCCAATTTTCCTATTTTCCGGGCAACTTTTCCATTTTTCTTTCTCTGAAAACCTTATTCAAACTATTAAAGGCATTTAAAAAATAACTAAATTGGTCCATAGAAAAAGTACTTTCAGATTTTCCCGAAATTTCCAGGCGACTTTTCCAATTTTTCCTTGTTTTAAAACCTTATTCAGACTATTACGAACATTTTAAAAAAAAAGCCAAATGGGTACACATAAAAAAAGACTATCAGTTTCCTCCGAATTTTCCAATTTTCCGGACAAGTTTTCCAATTTTTCATTAACTAAAAACCTTATTCGGACTGTTACGAACATTTTTAAAAAATTAGCCAAATTTGGCTATAGAAAAGAGTACGTTCAGTTTTTTCCGAATATTCAAATTTTCCAGACAACTTTTCCCATTTTCCACATTTTCAAGTATTGTCATCCAGTTCTGAGCTATGGTCAAAATTTCAAGTCTTTAACTCATCGAGAAGTTAGTTTAAAATCAATTACTAAATTTCACCAGGACAGACAAAGCCCAAAGCGAGTTAATAAAAACATTTTAAAAATAGAAAATCATGAATGAATAATGATAAATGTTAGATTTAAACACCAAACAATTAGTGATCTTGGAAGAAATCTTTAGCATTCCACAATGATATATGAAAGATAAACAAAATGACCAATAATTGTTCCTTTCATGCAAAGCTTCTAATTTTTTTTTTTTTTTTTTTTTTTTTTTGTATCTAGTTATGATGAGTAATTCTCATGTTGAATATGCATTCGATCAATAATTCTTTTGATTTTGACTTTTCGTCATCATTTGGGCCAAAACTGAAGCTTCACATAACACAAAGCACAGTTAACCTCACTGTTCAGTCCACTGAATCTATATTATTTACTTCTCAACACTGGAGTGGTTCTATTAGTTTCCCAGGTGACTTTTAGGTCACTTAACACTTTCAGTACTGAAGAAAGTATGTGTTGTCATATGCCCGTGAACCATAAAAGTATTTCTTTAATGCTTTGGTGCGATTTTAATATGTGTCGTCCATAGTGTTTTTATCACAGTTTTCTGTCTAACTGAATGTTATGAACCGGCGAAAATTAAAATCCTAACACCCAGACGGAGTTGTGATAAATAAATTAAATTTTCCTCCAAGTTTCCTCCCACAAAAGAGTATTAAACAATTAAACTTTGAAAATTTTACATGTAATAATATAAGAAATACGGGGCTATTTATTATGCAAATTTGCTAAGATTTTTAACGTAGAAGTGGTGAACAGTGTGGTGTAATATGATACTTTTTTGTCCACAAGTTCTTGTTGACCAATTATGCCATGGCGAAGAGTGATGACCCTCTAAACTCAAATATCTAACTGTTAGGGTACGAACACAAAGGACGCAGGTAGCCTGCATACCTGCTGCTGGCGCTTTTTCGCCTGCAGGAGCCGACGCCGGTTCGCGTAGGTTGCGAACACATAGAACGCAGGTAAAGCAGCCAGTTGTCAGTAAGATGTCGAACACCTTAAACGAGAATTTCCTCCTCAGGGATAACACTTTCTAGAAATTAAGAAAGAAAAGAAATGGTATTCATCCAATAAATTGTTGTAGGGAAAGTTGCGGGGAATATCATCATTTGTTTAATGAGCTGAAGAAATGTGAACAAAGAACTTCCCAGCATATAATAAAGACTTTTGGAACCTTTTAATTCATTTTATGTAAACGGCAACGTTGTTAAACGTAAACCTGGTGCAACAGGCATCGTCAGCCTATGTTTACAGACGAGTAAAGTTATACTAATTAAGAAACTATACAAAAATTAAGTACTTATTGCAAGGTATTAGCAGTACAAACATGTTAAATATTTCATTATTTAATAATATGGATAACTAAATTACGAGATGCCTGGTATCAGCATCGTTATAATTATAGCCATCTAGTTGTCAGCATTTAAGAGGAATGGCTTTAGTGGGAAGATGCTTTGGGGAAAAAGCAAGATGTGTGGATACGAATGTGATAACACCAATGCAAGTAATTCGTAGCTGATGATTCCTCGATGAGAGGCGAAACGCGAGCGGCATTAAATAATACAAAAACATTTGCATTGGCGTTACTTATTAACATTTAAGAAATAGTTTTATTCATTTGTGCTGCAAGGTGTTTTGGATACTAATCATAAATTTATATCAGTTGACGTTGGAGGTTATGGCAAACTAAGGGATGGAGTCACTTTCAAAGCTTCAGATTTTTACCAGTGTCTGTACAATGAACAACTCGATATTCCAGAACCTAATGTTTTGCTTGGATCTCATGTGAAAACTCAAATTGTGCTTTTAGAAGCTGAAGCATATTCTATTCTCACTAATTTGTTGAAAAGTTATGGTGGATATAACTTGATGCTTGAGGAACTATGCTTTAATAAATGTTTATCTCGAGTGAGGTAAACAGTAAAATGTGCTTTTAGAATTTTGTGTTCAAAATAGCGTTTCAAACAGACATAAAATTGGTTGATAATACGAGTAAGATGTATTTGTCTGTTACATAATACAATTATTAAGAGAGAAGGCATTGAGCGTAATTTAACAAAGTTTTATATTTAAAAAAAAAACACAAACTGCAATACCAAGAAGTAGGACCACCATCTAAATCAGTGGAAAGTGTGAAAATATTTATGTATTATATTTTCCATATAATCTTTTACAGTACATTACTTGAATTCAATGAAACTGAATATGACTCATGTAAAATCAAATAAAAATTATTTCAGGTATCGTCTTCTTTCGTTTCAGAACTTATTTCCTGCAGGCCTCGGAAACGTAGGGGCTAGAGTGGTAGCTTCGCGTGCCAAAGGTCGCCGGTTCGATTCCGGCCGAGGGCATGGGTGTTTAGTACTGTGTGTATGTGTATGTCGTGTCCGTTCTGTAGTGTTCATGCGTCCATACTTAATGTCTACATTGTACTGGAGATATTGAACACTGGAAGAGCCTCTGTAGCCGAATGCCATTAAAAAAAAAAAGAATCCTATTTCCTTACAAAATCTGTCTTCCACATTTCTGTTGCTAAGCAACTTATCCTTCTTGTCCCATGTCGGTGACTTATCAAATACCGCAGGAATTAATATTTCAGCATCCATGTTAGCGTACAACCAGAGCCAGCCTGCCCACCGGAATGATCTGTTCATTCCGGTGGGCAGGATGGCGCTGGTTATAGGCGCTTGTGAACAGGTACATGCCATTACTGTGAACGCGCTCATTTGATAACAAGGATAACAGGTTTCCGCCGGCAACCAGCACGCAGACTACATGCGTACTTTGTGTTCGTACCCTTAGACAGGTCAGAGAATTGGCGTGTTTTAAATAGGTGTATCATATCGTGAAATCTCCTGAAGGATTGGCCGTAGTGCATTGTCAGTATACAGACTTCTTACACAGTGGATGAAAAAAGGATTTAATAATCCTAGAGAACAGATGGACAACAGCACGTGAAGACCGCCAAATTGTGTGGGTAGCCGTTGCTAGCAGATGGGTTACTCCATGCCAGAGCTATGGTTACAGAGAGATAGGGAGAGTCACTCCCCGGACGATTGTAAACCGATTGCTTGAAACTTGGTTACACTGTCTGAATTCTGTGCAAAATATTCCATTGACCTGTTTCCATTGCCAGCATCATCTCACCTGATGTAAGGCAAAACGCAAGTGGACACATGAATAGCGTACATTTGTGTTTAGAGACGAGTCTCGAGTCTGTCTGTGGCAAAGTGATTATCAGGAGTAGTGGAGAAACACTTTGCCCTTCTGTGATTTCAGAACGTCACACATGTGCAGCGAATTGTGTCATAGTTTGGCGGCAATCAGTTTCGACAGCAGGACTGAGTTGGTTGTTGTTGAAGGCACAGTGATAGCCCACCACTATGTGGACGGTTGCTGCAACCTATTGTGATACCTTTCATGTCCACCACCCAAATCGCATATTCTAACAGGATAATACCCGTCCTCATACTGCGGCCATCGCAACACAAGCCTTGCAAGGGGTTACGATCACAATTTGGACTGCACGGTCCCTAGATTTGTCCCCAATAGAGAATATCTGTGATTCCAGGAGTAGTCACATTTGATCACGTGGTAACCCAGCACAAACTGTGCAACAAATGACTGCACAAACATGCAGGCGTAGATAGACATACCCCAAGGAGACATCCGAACACTTATTAATTCAATCCCGGCAAGGATCCACGAATATATTGGTGCTCAAGGTTGACGCATTTCTTCCTGACAACTGTATCTAAAGGTAAGAAATTCAGCCTGATCCATTCAAATTTGTTATCACTTTTTTCCGGTAATGACCCTGGGTATATCTACAAAGTTTCCCAAAGTTCCACCATTCGTGTATGGGTGTTGGGATTTTAATCTCCGCCATTGTGTATACCGAAAATGTTGGTTATGATATGATCCCCTCATAATGTGTTGATTACGTCATCAGGCGGCGCTGACGCCGCTGCGAGACGGCGACGCCTGGCGCACTCGGCGCTGTTCTCTGGGCATCCCGACGCCGACGCCGAAGGGCCGCAGCTATACGGCCCACGCCTCGACGCCGACGCTGTCATACGGGACTTCAGGAACAAGATGTCCGACAGGCGTCGCATTTGGTCCAGCAAGAAGCTCGAACAAGCCCAGATGGCACACTGGAAAGTTCACGAATGAGACCCTGATTCCCAGACACCGTGTGTTCCTAGTTACAATTTGATAGCGTGTTCTACTGATTTCAGATTATTTTCTGGCATCATTGTTCTCGAAATGTGGGAGCCACGTATTGAAACATATATTTCTTTGTCAGTCGTAAGGTTGGCTTAGCTGCCGTAACACCAAAACCTATTAATTGTGCAGTAGTAATATCTGCCTCGTAAAATTCATTCATATTGTATCCATTTTAAGGTGATACAAGTCCTTAACGTGGTTAAATTGATTATTATAATGGATAACAGTGTTGAAAAGTGCTTAAAACTTTGTTACTGTTAACCATTACATTTTTATTATTTTACTAGGCCCTACTACAGTGAAACATCACATGAGAATTCATACAGGTGCTTGACACTGTTTCCACGTCATGTTGTCTTTATATTTCATCAGTTAATAGTTCACTGTGCTGTATTCACCTTGAGCACCAATGTGGTGAATACATGTTCGACTTTTTTCCGAGAATTACTAATTGTTCTCATAAACAATCTTTGTTTCACACATAGAGCCATTAAAACATGCTTCACAAATAGTACGAAACTTTTTAGTAAAACTGCGTAGCATGATACCTTTCAAGAAGTGTCTGAATAGTGGCCATAAAACACAATGATCAGACATCTGGTATTTCTATAACTCTCAACAAACAATTAAAGGAAAAGGTTTATATAAAACATAGTTTACTGTTAATTTGTAATTTTTACGATTTGAGGTAGTTTTCAGTAAAAGTATTCCTGTACAGATATTATGTGCTGTTTTTAAAAAATCAGGTTCATTTCTCAATATGAAAATGAATTCCTGTAGTCAGTTTTACACTATTAACAAACCAATCAATGTTTTTTCGCAGATGATAATGTAGAAAATTTGAATAGCTGAGGCTGATGATTTTCGATATGATTAACGAAAGAAGTGGACTGGTTGAAGTTTGAATAAAAGCGGAGGTTTATTATCATTAGTTATTCAGTAATATTTGCGATAGTTCCCTCATTACCTTTAATGTTTTGCAGATGATGTAAAATTTATATTTCATCAACTACAACCACAGAGAAGTGAAAACATAAAATCATAACCATGCTGATAAATTTTCACATATTTTAGTACTATTATTGACAATACTGCCTGGTGATTAAGAAATTTGTCAGTGAAGCTATCTTGATGGATTTCAACAATCACTGAGTAAACCTCAACATGTAAACCATTTGTTTGTATAACCCTTTGTGCAGACTAAGCTTCCAAAATTTCTTAACATAAATTTAATATTTTCACTACCTGAAAACAAGATAAGTGCTATATTTCAACTAAGCAATGAAATTTTCACCAACAGTCAGAAAAAAGGTTCATATGATGGTTTAAATTCTTGCATCAACAGTTGAAAAATTTAAAGGCAGAAATAGAACATAAGACCCACTTACCAGAATACCAGACATTATTTGTGTACCGACTGGCTCTGTAGATTCCGATATTCGTGATATTTTAGTTTTATGCCTCAGTTTAATGTGCTGTTGAGAGATGAGGTCATTTGTGATGCGGATGTAGTGACACGTAACGGTGAAAGTTATGAGTAGAAAAATTGATGAACTGCGAGAATATCTTCCACTGCCTCTCGTTGAAACATTTCTTATAGGGATTTGAAGCCAGAAAAATGTACAGCAATTATGAAGGCTAAACCTGCGATCCCATTACCATAGCATAGTTGTTGAACAGTTCTTCACTCTTGATTAATAAGGCAGAGACGAGCAATGTAATGGTATCGCAGCGCCACATGTTTCTGCAGAGCTACTGAATCGTTAGCATCTGTGTTGCAGAACTTCTGCTATTGATTCAAGAACCACTGTTTCGCATCCAGGATGATGTTACATGATGAAGAAATCCGTTGACTATCTAATACTGCAACGCTAGAAAATTTTATGCTTATATGAAAGTTATTTATTAATTGATTGACTTACACATTCCTTGAGATTCAATAACATATTGATAAGACAAAATACTTTAATAAACGGGGTTTGTGGACTGCATAATTTATGCACGAAGTTAATTATTTGTGTAATATTCTTAAGTAAAACTAAATTAATGAACTAATGAAGATAACAGTATTGTCAATTTCAATTATCACAATTTGGATATCCCTTAGAAGAGTTCAAAGTTATCCCGCAGGAGAAAGCGTTTTGGGGGATTTTACACTGTCGCGGTAACGCTCTGGCCTCTCATTCGGGAGGACGCGGGTTCTAATCCAGATTTGAGTTGTCCATGGATTCTCCAAGTCACTCCAGAGGAATGCTAAAAGGCCATGGCTGAATTCCTTCCCGTCCTTTCCCTTAGACCGCCTCTAATCACCTTGACGTCGTGGAGGCGTAAAACCTGATTGTCTTATGAAAAACATCTGAAAACTAAATTTGGAAAAGTTAAGAGAGTCAATAAATTTAAACACCTGGGTGAATGGATCCAACCCAATAAGCTCGACAAGGGAGCGAATAAAACAAGCTCTAGAAATTTGGAAATAACATATAGGTTAACACAAAGCAGATAGAAAAAGGAAGCTATCTGCTACAAATCAAAGATTAGACAGTAGACAATAGCTGTCAAAGAGGCAATTTTCAACTTAAAGTGCTTGGTATTTAATAAGGAAATGTAAATTGAAGAGTTAGAGCAATAAGAGAGGAAAGTCTTAGGACCGGCTACCTGCTGATAGGGGAAACATGAAATCTACTTAGGTATGCAGAGAAAATTACAGACACAATGCACAAGAGAAGGCTGAGATTTTATGGAAACCGTATGAGAATGATTGAGAGTAGGTTGACAAAAACAATTTGCGACTGTATCACTAAATTAAAGGTCACAAAATAATAGGATGAGAGACGAGAAAAGATGGGGAAATTTGGGATACATACAGATAAGATAGAGAACTGAAGATTGTCTCAAACAAAAATCGACAAATCTAAGGGGCTCCAGGAACAATGTACGAAAGCCAAGACCACCAGGTCTCAAGAAACAAGGTCTGCTGTATCCGATATGATTGCCAGGTAAGGTTAAGGCGGCTACGACGGGGGCGGAATACGCATCCAATAGAAACCCTGTCACCAGGTCATTACGAACACACGGAATTAAAATTATTTTCGTGTGATGTCTCAAAGCTGAGAAATTTCAGAAAAAAGTTGTCTACAAATTTGCATCTATTTTTCGTTGAACCCAATTAACACAAAAACTACTTATCGAATTCAACTGATTCTCAGAGTCGAAATGTTTATTTTGAGTCTAAGTGACCAAAGTTGCAAGACAGACAGTATAGAATAAAAGAGATGAGGATTATCACAGCAGATCATTGTTTTCGCCATGTTGCTACAATATTCCGTTGAAACATGAAATTTCGTAACAATCTGGTAACCAATCCTCCTTGCAAAAGAATCTAATATTTTTTTATCGTATTTGGTTGATGAGACAATCTTTAAGTGTGGCCCTGATATGGACTCGAATGTTGATGCATCTGGTGTGAAAGATTCTGCCGGCATTATACAGTTGTGTAAATGAAGGTCCCTAACATCATGGGACCACTGACAGTTGCAAAGCGCTTGCCACCTGGTCGCGCAGAGGACTGGAACGTCTAGCGGTCCTAAAATGGAATGAAAAACGGGCCAAAGAGAAACCTACTGAAATGGGGTTATATTGATGCTACCAGTACTAAGTGTGAATGTGGTGAGAACCAAACCATGAACCATATGCTCGACTGCCAAATGTGCCAATCATCCTGCAACAAAGATGATCTGTTTGGAGCAACACCGAATGCACCTGAGGTTTCAAAGTACTGGGCGAAATGTGTTTAAGGTTGTTAATTTGTACACTGTTTTATCTATGTATTTGATGTTTATGAATCGAGAATAATAATCATGTATGATAAATATGATCATCGCAACAAATAATAAGGCACAACCATAGAAAATATGGCCAAGAAATTATTTAAACCACAATCGTTTATACGCGGGAGAGACCTGCAAGGTAGAAAGCTATACCTCTTGTAAGCGAAAGGAAGATGCTGTTCGTGTTACAGGCAAAGAGAGTCGTTGAGTGTGATAACTGCACAATCACTGCTGTAGGAAGTGGTCAGCTCCGTGGAACTCATTTCATATCTCGGCTAGTGCTATTGAGGACGTTACGCCTCGACGGAAATTCCCGGATTTATAGGGACCTAAATCGCGGTCTTAACATGCTCTACCATGACTCATATCTTTAACGTACCCCATTCTATCCCATGTTTTATAACCATCTGTTAGACGGGCTCTGAAATAGCTTCAATGTTTGTCTCACATCTAGAAGCACCTAATATCATGTTTCGTTCCTATTTTATTTTTTTATTTTATTTTTTTACCACTTCGTGTATAAATTACTTTATTCCTGGGATTGCAGTAAATTTCGCTTTGGTTTATTTTTATTTTTTGGTGTTTAATATATTTCTTGCAATATCTGGAACATTCGCATGTCACCCATCGTCCCGAAAGTACCCGTAAAATTGTTATATTGGATCAAAGAGGTTAAGATGATGCGTGTGTTATTCCCATTACCTTATTGCTCCTCAATTCACTATCGATTAGACAAACAGGTTGTCCCAAATTCGTAGTGCTGCACTAGATCTTTGAAAGGCTTTTGAAATAATCACCAATAAAATGGTGCTAAATAATGTAAACACTATTGGAGTGGATGAAAAAGTGATGTGCTAGGTAGAAGAATTCTTAAAAGGTAGGCAGCAAAAAAATTGGGTAGGAAATGCAGTATCAAAAGAAGTGGAAGTGAAAAATGGAATGCCGCACGATAGTGAATTGGGACCATTACTATACGTTATTCTAATGAATCATTGTGTTGATGGTTTATTGTAAGACGCTAGGTTGTTTACAGATGACATAAGTTATACAATAGAATCAATGCGGCAAATGACTGTGAACAGCTGCAGAATCTGGATAGGATATGTAGCTGGATAGATCAACAAGAAATGAAGATAACTGCAAAAAAAACCTCATCCTATTTGGTACACAGATAAAGAACTAAACGTTGATTATGATTATAAGGTGGGGAAGAATTACTTCCTGATGATCTGTAATGTAAAAATCTTGACATAACATTTGATAACAAAGTCAGCTGGGCAGAAAACACTGGATATGTTGCAGCAAAAGGTTTCAAAATCCTTCAGTTGTTGGAGAGAGTGATGAAGGGATTTACCTGAGAAGTGAGGTTATTGGATTACAAAACTTTGGTAAAACTATTGCTTGAATATGGTAGTTTAACATGAAACCCACATTTTGGGTATCAAATTCATGGGTTGCAGAGGGTGCAAAGAAGGGCTGCTAGATTTGCCTTCGGAAATTACCAAAGGAAACAATCAATAACCCATATGATAAAGGCGCTTGGACGGGATTCATTGGAAGACAGGAGGAGGGTGAAGAGAGTCATGTGAGTGTACAAGACGTATATTGGTTATAAGGCATGGAAAGATGTTGGTGGAAGAATTAAGAGAGGGGCATGCAAGGGTAAAGTTGACCATGAGCTGGCACTTGATTTCACGCTTAAAGGGTGTGGAAAAATTATCTTTTTAGGTAAGGGGCTCAGGGATTGGAATAAATTACCAAGAGAAATGGCCAATAACTTCCCAAAAATGCTGAAAGAATTTAAAGTTGAAATTCGTACACGGCAAAAGTAGTCGGGTACAGGAAAGGGTAAAATGAGTGTGAGTCTGCGTTCTATGGCAGTGAAATGAAATGATTTTACTGATTTTACATGGGTGATCTCGAATCACACAATTGTGGTTCTAACACCGCAATTACTCTTTCCACTGTGCTCTGCTGTCCATAAGGATACTAAGGAAGATAGAATACATACTGGAATAAGTATGGCGCCCTGCTTCGCTAATCTCAAATATCCTGTCATTGCGATCTTATTCCACCCACAGGGAAAACATTTAACTGCAATCGTTAATAAATTGGAGCGTAACCTACGTCGTTTGTCTGCAATCACAGCCGAAGTTCTGTATTAATTAAGTTTATGACTGTGTCACGTGGGCTATAGCAAGCAGTTACAGAATGCATGTTTCTCCTCTGCAGTTTACAATACTCCCTAAAAAATAAAAAAATCCCTACCGAGCCTGGTGGGTGAGGGGTTAACGTTCTGGCCTCGCATTCGGGAGGACTCCCGTCCGGGCATCCAGATTTGGGTTTTCCACGATTTCCCTAGATCACTCCAGGAGAATGCCGGAATGCTTCCTTCAAAAAGGCCATCGCCCAATTCCTTCTCCGCAGTTCCCGTTGACATAGACGAGGCGTAAAACCGCAAAAAAAAAAAGGATCCGTCACGACAGCCATTCCAATTTCAGAAATTGGAAAGTTTAACCAAAGGATACAACATATAAAACTCCAGTATACCATATTCTTGAATACTGTCGCAGTCTATGGGATCCGTATCGCAATGGTAGGTAATAATAGTAATAATTATAATCCCGTGTGATACGGATCCCATACAGGACGATAGTGTTCTAAATGAGGATGCACAAGAGTTTTATATGCTATAGGCTTTGCATAAAGGTTCAAATTTTCATAACAATTGAATTAGGAACCGCAAGATACAATTATTTTTTTTTTTTTTTTTTTTTTTTTTTACAGTTTAACGTCCCTTTTTAACAACGTGGTCTTTAGAGACGGGAAAGGATGGGGGCAAGGAATGGGAAGGAATTCGGCCATGGCCTTTTGAAGGAAGCATCCCGGCATTCACCTGGAGTGATTTGGGGAAACCATGGAAAACCCAAATCTGGATGCCCGGACGGGGATTCGAACCGCCGTCCTCCCGAATGCGAGGCCAGAACGCTATCCGTTACACCACCACGCCCGGTGGGCTAAAATTAGTTTTACATGAGATCCAGATTATTTGCTTCGTTACTGCAAGTTACTTTGTGCAATTATACATTAGTGAATCAAACTTTTCAAGAACAGAATAGCTTACTTTGTATTTTTTGTGAATAATACAACAAATTTCGATTCGTTTAATACACTGTTTAGCCATCGCAGTATTTAAGAACACGTAAAAAAATCGTTTATTGCCATGACTCCCTGGTTATCATGATAATAAAAACGATTATGAAAACAAGTTTTAGTCGCAGCGGCTAGAACATGAAATTTTCTCTCCTTGTGCGTTGACGCGTCTGCATACTTTCACACGAATCTCGAACTCCAGTGAAAGAAAGTCTTTATTTCGAGTATTTGAATTAATAAGTTGGAAACGTTAATTTAAAGAACTTTTTTGCCGGAGATAATGCAGCGAAGTATCTGTTACATATCTTCCGAAGCAAAGTAAACATTCGTCCTCATCCATAGTAACTAAACATCCGAATTGGCATATCGCTATCCGTAAATTTCACCCAAACAAAATTTTGTCCAGGAACAGTTCCACGCATATCTATAAACGTGTTAAAGAGCTCAATTATTAACCTCGGTCTAGATAATAAATCTCGTTGGAAGAGAGAGTAGCGTGGGAGGAGAGAGCAAACTTTCAAGGGCGTCTGGAGTCGCCACAACACACATACGTCTGACACGAACCAAACAAATACAAATCATACATCATTGTAATTGAAAAATAAGCAATAATACATCATAACTGTGATTGTGGCCTGATTAAGGCGCTCAAAATTTTGGAGAAGTTAAAGCAAGTACAGTGGAAATCAATAAATATAATTAAGAAAACCTGAAAAGAGAATTAATAAAATTCTTACACAAAATAAGGTTAGCGAACAAACTGAAGAGTAGGCAGATATGTCAAAAAAAAGGGGCAGTTATAGAAAAAATCATAGATTTTATACACGGTGCATCGATAGCATCCTTGGAATTCAAAGACAGATTATGGAAAAGAATCCAGGTTAATTCATTAAAAATAAAAAAAAAATTGGTTGAATATGATGCTGTTAGGACTCAAATTTGGGGTATCAAGAGTTGGAGGGGGTGCAAAGAAGGACTGCCAGATTTTTCTCTGGAAATTGCCCCAGAACACACTCAGTAACTGATATCATAAAGGAGCTGGAATGGGTTTCTTTGGAAAACAGAAGGAGGGTGATTAGAGCCATGTAAGTGTACAAGGCGTATATTGATAGTGAGGCATGGAATGACATTGATGGAAGAATTAAGAGAGCTACGTGGAATCAGAAATATGACCATGACCACAAGCTGGCATTCAATTTCAGGCATAAGGTCGTGGGAAGATTCTCTTTTGTAGGGAAGAGTGTAAAGGATTGTAATAAATTACCAATAGAAATAATGAATAATATACCTGAAACACTGAAAGAATGTAAAGTTGAAGTTAATAGAGAGCAAAAGCAGGTAAGAAAAGAAAAGGGGAATATGGGAAAGAGAAAGAAAGCTGACAGCTTGATAGGTATTTGGTTGCTTGAAATAATAACTCCGACGAATCAATTTCACTTAAGTTTACTATTCCGTGTTGCTCTACCACCGAGAGTGGTGGTGTAACGGTTAACGTTCTGGCCTCGCATTCGGGAGGACGGCGGTTCGAATCCCCGTCCGGGCATCCAGATTTGGGCTTTCCATGGTTTCCCAAACCACTTCAGGCAAATGCCGGTATGCTTCCTTCAAAATGCCATGCACGAATTCCTTCCCGTTCATTGCCCCCCCTCCCCATCCTCTCCCGTCTATAAAGACCTCGCTGTTAAGAGACGTTAAGCAGTTAAAAAAAAAAAAGTTGTTCTACAAAACATTACACAGCAAGACATCGTCTCGAACCAAAGATGCTAAGTGCATAAATGTTCCAGCGATTCTAACTTTCAAGTAACTTGCAACTGTCAATTTGTTACCGCCGCTTATTTTATTTAGGAGCTACATTAAGATCCAGAATAACAGAGAGAAAGCAGACATATGTTTCTCGAATTGCGACAATAAATCCAACAATCAAAATCACATTAAAATAATCATAATTAATAGAAAATCCTTCACAATCAGCATAAAACTCACGGAAATAACAATTATAGATATTTACAGGTATTTACACACAAAATTATCAACATAAGCCAGAACAAACATTTGAGACTTGTCCTCCATACACCTGAACTCTTACAATTACAAATTTTAATCGATGTTTCTTGCTCAATACTATCCTTGGACGTATCAAATAGCTTTTACATAGTTTCCCTCTATGTTCATTTACACAAATTCACAATTAATCAACTCCCAGCTGGCTATACACAATTTTTCAAATAACATTTCATACAGAGGCTGGGTACGAGGGCTGTAATAAGTTCTATTTCCTTACACATGAAACATTATCGAGGATACAATAGAGCCATAAAGCGCAGTGTGGTAGCTCAGTGGATAAGGCACCGAGTGAGCGAGTAGTTAACACTTTGGCCTCGCATTCCAGAGGACGCCGATTCGAATCCGGGTTCGGGGATCCAGATTTGGGTTTTCCGTGGTTTCCCAAAATCACTCCAGGTGAATACCAGGATGCTTCCTTCAAAAATGGCTATGGCCGAATTACCTCCCGTTCCTTGTTCGCAGTCCCATCCCGCCTCTAATGAACTCGATGTTGCTCCCTGGTTCGGAACTGGCACCCTACCTCTGACACACTGGCTTAGTACGCTTCCTCCGGGGGGGGGGGGGGAGATGCAACCAGACTTCGAGTTATGGACTATGTTAAGTTTAGGTGAAGTAAAAAGAGAAATTTCAAATAAAAATAAAAAAAGGAAAGTGAACTAAAGCTTCTAAGAAGCTCAACAGATGCACGGGAGAGAGATATGATGCTGTAGCTGGGAAAATTGTAAATAATGTTAAAACAGATGTGAATGGAAAAAAATCAACTTATAAACATAAACAGTTGAGAGGATCATTTTGAGAATTGCTAAATAAAATAGAAACGAATGTAAAAGAGCATTTCATCGAACGAGGGATCTAGAAAAGAGAAATATTAAAACCAGCTTCTCTCAAGGAGATGAAAGAAGGAGTATATCAAATGAAAACTGGAATATTCGTAGGAGTTATGTATGTCCTCTTTGAGCTATTTCAATATGGAACGAGCATCCTTTTGACGATATTGAAATACGTGGTTAGTGAGATTTTATTTGAAAGAGAAGATCTACCTCAATATGCATGAAAGGTAAGTTTTGTTTACAAAAATAGAGGACATAAACGAGATTTTAATCGTTACCGCGCAATTAGTGTGACAAGTTCACTCAGGAGATATTTTTTTATTTTTGTAATGGCATTCGGCTACATAGGCCATATGGCTAGTTCAATGTAATTATCATGACTCAAGACAATGACACACGCAACATTTAAACACCCATGCCCCCGGCCGGACTGGAACCGGTGACCTTCGCCGAAAGTTGAAAACAGAATTGAGAAGGATTTTTGAGTTTTGAAAAAGGATGTGCATAAGAATGGACATAAAAATGGATGCAAGCTGCTTTTGTTGAATTTCATTTGCGAATGACTCTGTGGTAACAGCAAGGAAGTCGGAAGTCTTAACATATTAAGGAAGTTAGTAGACGAATGTAATAAAAGGCAATAAAAATAATGCTAAAAAATAGTATAATTTGATACTGGACTGATACCATCATCACTTCTCAAAGCTTCAGATAGCATAATGCTACTAAACATGCACGAAATATATAAATATTTGAAGATCATTATTAACAATAAAGAATCATGTTAACAAGGTATCAGATACCTACTAATCATGGTAGTATTGCAGTGAAAATAAAAAAAATTCCCTTCTATGGTGAGCTATGGTTGGTTTGCATACCAAATAAATATGTATAGAGCAATTGGGGAACCAATTATAACTTTTTGGGCCGAATTCTGGACTATCACATAAAGAATTAGAGGCGAGATGGGACTGGGGACAAGAAACGGGAAGGAATGCGGTCATGGCCTTTTGAAGGAAGCATTCCAGCATTCGCCTGGAGTGATATGGGGAAACCATGGAAAACCCAAATCTGGATGCTCAGACGGGTATTTGAACCGGCGCCCTCCCGCAGACTTGATTTGAAAGCTTCCCGAATTTTTCAGTTGGAGCATATGCGAAATGAACAAACAGACTGCCATCATAGAAACAATAATTCAAAATGTTGAACGGAAGTAAGTGCTGGGGTTTGGACATCCATCCATAATTGACAAAGGAGCAATACAGAAAATAATTTTTCTAAACTATCAACCGACGAACCGGCAATGAAAAGATTTAAGATGGTTGCAAGAAAAAAAAATATCTTTGAGAGAACAAAGCATAGGACAGAAGGAGCTCCATGGTAGAATATTGTGGAAACTGATTTCAGGGAGGCAGCATGAACCGTAAGAATATTTATTTATTTGCTTATGTCTTTTCACCTCGTTGACGTCTAGGTTATTAGAGGCGGGTTGGGACTGGGACATGGAACGGGAAGGATTTCGGCCATGGCCTTTTGAAAGAAGTATACCGGGATTCACCATGGAAAGCCCAAATCTGGATGCCGGGACCGGGAATAGAACCGGCGTCCTCCCGAATGCGAGGACAGAGCATTAACCGCTCGCCAACCACACTAGGTCCGTAAGAGTAAGTTCCTCTGAAGTCGTATACTTCTCTGACTCACTAAATATTCAAAGACTGATTATTAACAACCCTACAGTCCACAAATAGCAAATTAATTCGATTTTCTAGTCCTTGATTAGATAAAGTCAAAAGAAAGAGTTGTATTTTCTAAGGTAGCGTTCTTCATTACCATTCAGAAACTCAAGTTTGGAATGGAGATAGTGAAATCAGCATCTCAGTGCGAACATCAATTTTTCTGTTTTTTTTTTTTTTTTAGTTCTCTCTTATTTTTTTAGTTTCCTCTTATTTTTTGTTTTGTTTTTTATAGCCTTACACCTTGTCGATTTCATCGGAGGGAAGAAAGGATTGGGGCAGGAACGAGGAGGAGTTCGTCCGAGGGATTTTGCAGGAATCACCTCAACATTCGCCTAAATTGATTTCGAGAAATAATGGAAAACCGAAATCTGGTTGGCCGGACGGAGACTTGAACCCACGTCGTCCCAGAGTATTACCACTCACCTACCAGACTTGGTCAGGTATCCAAGGATAACACAATACTCATTTGGTAACGATTTAATTCGGTGTACATAGGCGGTCAGCTGAGAGGAATACTGCTTGGCTTCATTTAGATTTAAAACCAGCTCTTGCGTTTCTCAGTTGATCCTCCAATTTAGCTGTGGTTCGCCCATGAGTGTGAAAGAAAATTTTGATAGGTTGTTATATATAAACAGTCGAGAATGCAAACTTAGGTGAAATAATGAACAAGAAATTCTTTGAATTTACATTTTTACTATTATCCTGATTATTAGACAATATATAGTAGCCAAATGGTCGTGTCAAACATGTATAAATCCTAAAAGTGAATCATTTCTAATCTTTGAGAAGAAAATACCAAATGTTATTAACAGTGCTAAGTTCCATGGTATTCACAATCAATATGCAGAGGCTGGGAATTATTATACACAGTCCAGTCACATTAATGTGACCACCAGCTACTTTCGACGTCAACGTGAAATAACCAATCACAGAAGTCAGGTGGCAGCACATTACAAAGGTGTGTATAAAAAAGGATGTCCTAGGGCATCGGAAAGCATTTCAATCGTTGGCGTAATGCAGAAACCTAGTGATTTATCCGACGTCCAAAAGAGCATGATTATTGACTTTCGAGCCAAGGGTGGAAGCATTTCGGAAACGGCTAATTTTGTGGACTGTTCACGTGCCGCCGTGGTGAAAGTAAACCGTGCATGGAAAAATGGCACAATTCAAAATTAGCGGCGTGGAACATGTGGTGCACCACGGGCTATAGATGACAGAGGCGAACAAAGGTTACGGAGATGCGTTCGGGCAAATAGACGTGCAACTGTTGAGCAACTGACCACCCAGATGAACGAAGGGGCTACCAAGAGTGTATCCTCAACAACGGTTCAGCGAACGTTGCTGCGCTTGGGCCTCCGCAGCAGACGCCTGGTTAATGCACATATGCTGACTGCTGTTCATCGGCGACGAAGGATGGAATTTGCACGCCAGTACAGCAACTGGACGTCCATAGAGTGGCGACAGGTGGCTTTTCCGATGAATCACGATTTATGCTCCATTGGACAGATGGATGTTGGCGCATATGGCGTGAAACGTCTGAAAGCAAACACCCTGCAGCAATTGCCGGAAGGATCCAGGGTGGAGGAGGGAGCAGTATGGTTTGGGGAATGTTTTCCTGGCATTCACTGGGTGAGCTCATCATTGTGGAAGACACGATGGATCAGCACAAGTACCATGTCCACCCCTACATGCGAATAATTTTTCCTCAGAATGATGGAATCTACCAGCAGGACAATGCGAGGTGTCATACAGTTCGCAGTGTATGTGCGTGGTTCGAAGAGCACCAGGATGAGTTTACCTTACTCCCCTGGGCAGCAAACTCACAGGATTTTAACCCAATCGAGGATCTGTGGGACCATCTCGATCGGGTAGTTCGCGCCATGGATCCTCAACCGCGTAATCTAGCGCAGCTGGTCACGGCACTGGAGTTGGCATGGCTCAACATCCCAGTAAACACCTTCAGAAACTTAATTGACTCTCTTCCTGCACCCCTCGCAGCGGTCCGCTCTGCCAAAGGTGGTTATTCTGGTTTTTGAGAGGTGGTCACATTAATGTGACTGGGCTGTGTAATTTAAACATTCAAATTGAAACTCAATCTTTTGGTCTGAAGCTGAGGCCTCTGTTAAGGCTGGTATGCCTCTCGACAACATATTTTACCAGTGTATTGGGAGCGTGGTGGGGGCTGTTATTAGAATATAAAGCTGAATATTAGTACTGATAATCTGGACAGCAAGAATTTTTGAGTGCTGTAGGATTACAGGTAAATAAATATTAAGGTTTATTCCGTCTTCTGGCATTTACATTGCTAGGTATATTTAACGTCACCTCTAACACAAGGTAATGCAACATTATAAGCGAGCAATACCCAGACTTTACAATTTGCCGAATCAGATCAAACAATAATTGAACTTTAAGTATTTTAGGTATAAAAGTGAATAATGAAACATCGTGGTGACACAAGCCAGCTGTTACATGTGATGCATATACACATATGAATATTCCCAGGGCGGCATTAAAAACAAAATGAAAATCATCTGAATCATGTTAAAAACAAGGAGCTTTCAGAATTTAACGTTCGGTGAAAAAGTTGCCAGCTGGCTCAGGGGTCCTGCACAATTAGAGCTGAAATTTCAGTCTCATGTGGCGTTTACGGGTCACTAAAGCCTTGTTAAACCGTGAACATTGCCCTGGTGTAAGAGCACATTACCACATAAAGACAGCACCGTGATGGACGCAACACAGCATGTTTCTGTGAGATGTCGATCTCATAGCTGCGGCCAGTACTGCAGCGCTCGTCTCGTCCTAGTGTCTTCCACGACTGCATCAGGCCACTCCAGCCAACAAAGTGTGTCGATGTAGCTTCCATTAGCCACCAGGAAAGCTATGGTCCCACCTCTCGTAGACCAGCGACCAGGTCACATGGAAAACAGAAGCTGTAGAGTAACTTTTGTAACCCCCGACGCTATAAAGCATTGGTGGAATAGCGTAAGCCAAAATCACGTGATGCCCAGAACACTCGCAATTAGCTTTTCGTTTTGCGTTCACTTCAGGCAGCGACGACCTTCAACATTCTCTCGTCATGGCTGAGAGGACAACACCCTGGGCTTGGGCTTACAGGACTCGCTTGTCGCAACCGGCATCCCCATTGTGCTCAAGGCGACTCCTTGACGCACAACCACCGGCTTTCTCCAGCCACTCAGAAGTTCAGAATTTTGCACTGACCACCAGCACATTTCATTATTAAGCTTTAGTATGAATAAATTAACCTAGGACTTGAATAACAAAATAATTTACACTTAATAAATTATCTGAATATAGTAAATCGAAGACTATATATATATATTCATGAAGTGTGGCATAAACGTCACACTACACCACGGATTTATTTTGTTAATCGGAGTTATTTCATTTTGTGATCAAAAGACTGGGGCATTAGAGTCGACCTACATAATGTGACGAAATATCGCCAGATGTCAGAAAAACGTGTATTTTTTACGATGAAACGGATGGCCATTATTGCATACTTACAAAGTAAGCTTTAAAATTTCTCGATCTGGACCAGAGATGGCACACATGTCTCAACAGCGAACGTCAAATTTCAATCATGTCACAGATTTCACCATACGGAATGTTAAAGAGCACGTACTCTATGTCTCGTTGAAATGGATTAACTGGATTACAGAGCCGTCATCAAAATATGTGTTTTGGACAGTTTATCGCCAATAGAAATTCATCTTAAGTTGGTAAAGGTCTATTAGGAGTATGTATCTTCATTTTCTATCGAGTATAAATATCAATTGGAACTTGGTTGAGCGTCTCTTGAAGATGGTCCAACAAAAACTGCAACGTTCACAACATGGTACTGGATAGTCAGTCATTAAAGGTGTATTGCATACCCGACGACATAAGGATATAAGAAGAAATGATACGGCACATTTTCCAACAAAAATTAAGTCATAGAAATATTTCTGAAAAAATGGGCACCGGATTTGTTAAATGCTAACCAAAAACAAATTTTCAACAATGGTTGGACTTTTTTTAAAGGAGCCTACGTATTTTGTGCACCAATTTGTTACTACGAGCGAGTCATGGATCCACTACTGCACGCCAGAAACGGAACAACAATCCAAACAGTGGGTGGAAGTCAAGGTTCGAAGCCTAAAAAAAAAAAAAAAAAAAAAAAAAAAAAAAAAAAAAAAAAAAAAAAAAAAAAAAAAGCGAAGATGAATTAATGTGCCAGAAAGGTCATAACCAGTGTTTTCTGGATTATAAAGTTGATTATTTTAATTGATTTAGTTGAAAATTGAAAATAGTAAAAACTAAATAACTGGTTTACTACGAAAGAACTAACTGAAGAATAATAAAAAAGTGATAAGAGTCCTTAATTACAGAAGAATCATATCATATTTCATTAGGATAATACAGCCCACAAAGTGCTTTGGCAATGGAAAAAGTGAGGGATAGGAAGTACGCATTGTTGGAACATCCATCTTATCATTCCCTCTGACATCCATCTATATCCAAATTTAAATAAATTTGTGGATGGAAAACGTTTCGAGTCAAACGAAGTTGTGATGGGTGTTTTTCTGACCTTCCAGAATCTTACTTTTTTTAATGGAATCCATTCATTGTAGAAACTTTGGACAAAATGCATTCGAGTCCGAGCTAGGCCACGCAGAAAAATAATACTACTGATAACATAGTGAATACAGTACTTGAGAGAATGGAAATAAAACTATGGCTATCTAAATGGCCCACAATATTAAATTCCAACAGAAAAAAGAAACACACACATAAAATTACTTTGAGGGTATGCTGAACAAGAAACATGCTTCTCTCGAAACGAATATTAATAAATATGCGCAAATCCGCCAGCCTAGATCATTTCATATACTGTACAGCGTTTTTCAAATCCGTAACTAAGAAGTTTAATGTGTGTATGTTTATATATCTTTTTTCTCATTTCAGAAAAATCTTTTGGTGTAAAGTATTTCCAATACATGCCTGGATGAAAGGAGCAAAGCTACTTGAACAGTACAGCATTGGAGAGAGATGTCAGTATAAATGAAGTTCACTGGCTGATCATTGATGCAATACTTCTCTAAGGGATTCCAGTCACTTGTTAACGATATGAGGAAACACATGATACTGCGTGAATATTATAACCGGAAGCTGAGACATTTTGAAAAGTATCGAATTTCTTTCGTCTTCTAGCAGCCAGTTTCTCCTGAAACAAGATACTTGACTGAGAATGGGCAAGGCAGACTGATCGGAACTCACACTTTCCAACTGTATCATTGGCCCCTAATCTCAAATACCAAAAGTGCTTTATCTAAATGCGTTTATAGTAACAACGTAGAAGATTTATAACTGCAGTGACACTGATCTTTATGATCCCTTAGTGTTCAGTGAGCGGTTTGATGACTGATTAATGGGATATTATCTCTCGTACATCGAAGCAAATGAACTTACTGGTGTATTGGTGCTAACAGGTAAAATGTCCTATTACGACTACAACAGAGTTCATATTGCCAGCACACCGAGAAAAGCGACGTTCACAATTCGATTGGTGTTTTGAATTCACAATATTAATACAGTAAATCAAGAACTGCAAACTGGCGCTACCAAAATGTTTGTATGTTACTAAACGAACAATCCGTTACAATTAGGATGGTGAAAACGTTTCGAACATTCTAGAATTCTTAAAGGGTTTCCATCAAACAATTTTAAATTTCCAGTTAAACTTATATTAAAGTGTCTGGTTTATAGGATTCCATAGCGATAATGGTAAAAGTAGAACGCTTATAAACAAACGGTCTTCAGTATTCAAGATATTCCAACGATCCAATACTCCGTCACCATCTTCACTAGAATAACTCTTATAATCACGTCATGCACGTCCGTTGTTTAATTCATACAACTCCTCTTTCCACTTAATTAACAATATTTATGATGAATTTTCATATATAGTTGTATTATTTACCGTAAAACAATTGGCAAATACTAAAACAAGGGTACCTCATCATAGCTGTGGGATAAGTATTAATAGTTTAATAGTAATCAAACATGCAACTAGTATATTTGTAACAATTTTACTTAGTTTAGTATTTCACACGATATGACCTCCCAAGCTCGTGACAGCGAGTTTTATCCGTTATTTTCGAATCACGTGATCGAAAAACCTGAAAACATTTTAGATAATTGGGTTTACTAAAAACTTCAGCGAAAGTTGTTTCAGAAAATATACTTTGAAAGGTTTTTTTTTTTAATCTCTTACATTATTCTTCTATCAACAAACATAATTTTTACTAATCTTACAATAAACCTTAAGTATAAACAATAAGTTTAATTTATTTAAATAAGGTATGAGAAATGAATACATGTTAGATATTTATAAAATTTGAAAACTAAAAGGAACCTTAACTGGAATGTATGCAATGCTTTATTTGGGCAATGTTTTTCAACAGGAGATTTGAACACGCTGCCTATTTAATTAATAAAAACTGGAATGCTTTATTTGGGCAATGTTTTTCAACAGAAGATTTGAACACGCTGCCTATTTAATTAATAAAAACTGGACTTTATTTCATGCAAGAATAAGCAAAAAAGAAGCTAATCGAAAGCTTGTATGGATTTTATTAGCTGTCGTGAGTATTGTCTTGCCGACTGAATGTGGTTGGATCCATCATTGAACTATTGCCTTTGCTGCCACTATGTTCTTTCAGGCAGATCAGCCACATCCTGACTGTTACGCAAAGACGCCTATGCCGCCCTTGAGTAAATCCACTTTCATACATTACTGAGCACCGTAAGTGGTCGGTAAAATCCAAGTCCGTCATTTTGGAGATCACACATTCTAGCACTAGCACGTCTTCCGTTTTTCTGTATATGATTTCTGAAAGTAACTGTAGGTGAATGCTATGATAGTTTCTACAAAAAGCTATGGTCAACTTCAATGGCTTTCCTTGTCAACAACGGCGTCCCATCTTTAATAATCTTAAGAAAATTTGTTAATTTATGCTTTTACGTTGCTCTATTAAAACCGCTGCAGGACAAAGCCATTAATTTCTGATAAGAACCACGACTATTTAGCTATGCTAGTTACATATTTCACTATTTATTAAATTTTGGCCTGTAATTACGGTAAAAATGAGCATTCAACAAACTGATTTCAAATTAGTTTCAGATTAGGAGCAAAAATGACGTAAAATAATCAAATTGAAGCCCTGAAACGAAGTTCCTTAAGGAAGAAAAATTAAAAATGTATATAAGAAAAGAAACAAGAAGGGAAGAAACACATTTTTTAAGGAGCATTTGATTTAATGTGTTGGCAGAACTATAGTATTCATACATAATGAAAATATTTAAAAGCATAATCCTGAAATCTAATAGAACTTCTAAACTGGAGTTTTGCATACTACAATGACGTTCGAACTTGAAATTTGAGTGAACGTGGGTTCGAACTCCGAGCCGAGCATCCTGACTTCGGTTTCCCATAGTATCCCGGAATCAATACCGACAAATGTACGGGATAGTTCCCCCATAAAAACCATGGCCGAGTTCTTTCATATTCCTTGCCTACAATCCTAGGCTCGCTCGCAAGTCAGAAAACAACATTTACGCAATTATTATACTTTCTCGATAATTTCGTATGCGGGAAACCTAACAGATGAACTGTATTATTGTTAAGAAATATGGAGAAGCAGCCTATGGTTCTGAGATATACAATTGTGTTTGATGATTCTAAAAGATGTTTTGCGGAGAACAGTCTTACATCTTTCACTACACTATCAAATCTAACACCATTCACGGCTGACTGGTGGAAACAGGTGGGTACTAGGACTATAATCTTTACAATTTCATCATTTTTATGACTGTATTCAGGATTAGAGGTTATTTTCTTTTACTAAATACAGACTTACTTGTATTACGCCGCATTTCCTTTACCGAGTAGACACAATATCTCATACAGAAGACCTAGCGAGAACACTGAAGCGAGCGTGGTAGGTGAGTTAACTCCGATTCTACGTGAAATTGGGAAGTGGTACTAATATTTCATTACATTGCTGTTGGTGCATCAGTTGAGTGCACAATTTATCTTACCAATTTATTATTATTATTATTATTTTTACTTATGGCTTTAATCCCCGTCGACGTCGAGATCATTAGAGGCGGGATGAGACTGGGAACAGGGAACTGGAAGGAATTCGACCATGGCCTTTTGAAGGAAGCATCCCGGCATTCGCCTGGAGTGGTTTGGGGAAACCATGGAAAACCAAAATCTGGATGCTCGGACGGGGATTCGAACCTGCGTCCACCCGAATGCGAGGCCAGAGTGTTAACCGCTCATCCACCACGCTCGGTTTTCATTCTTGAATAAAAACAAATAAATATTACTGATCTAGGTCATAGCGTGTGACAAGCTTGATCGTCCAACACATCGCGTGACATGAACACAGACAGTTCAGCAGGCATGCTACTTTCAGGTCCCATTGCCACATTGACTCTGGTTCAAGACTAACCACGTGAGATCTGCGTCTCGTTTACAGTTTTTTGTTATGTCAAGAATCTCGCATATATATTAAGAAGATGTTAAAGTAACGTTTTTTATTTCGCTTAAATTATAAATAATGGTGTATTCCATTTTATCTGATTAAAAATCACACAGACATGTTCACGAATGATGCAATATTTCCTTGTAGTCATCTTCTAACTTAATTGTGGGAGAAAGATACTTTTTTTTACACGCTTGGTTGTTTGCGTCTTCTTTTCGCTGTGTTAAACGGTGGCAGAACTTACCCTAACTATAAGATGACGTGTAGTAATTTGAAAGATTTAGGCGGTTGCTCTGAATGTTGTAAGTGCTTTTGGATTTACCCTGATAATTGGCCGCCTCGCTGGAGATTAATAAGTAATTCCCACAACATGTGCGGCTTGGCAATATCGTGAGTTGCACGTCATTTGTGGAAACAGCGAAGTATTTCAGCTATGACTATCGCAGAACATGATTGGAGCAATATATCATCCAGTATATTCCAAATATCAAATAGCTCTTTGCTATACTCACGCTGCGTAGACTCGCACTGTAATCGTATCACGGTTACCAGACATTGAATAGCCTTTTTTTTTTTTTTTTTTTTTTTTTTACGCAGTAACAGGAATGCCTACGGCTATTAGATTGTGTGGTCATTATTTCATTTGCTTAATAAATGTTTCAAGCGGCTACTGGCTTCCCATAATAGTATTTTATTTTTATCATATAATAGGTAAATTAATTGGAGAGTAACGTATGGATGTATGTGCTAACCTACAGCGAGTACCTGTCAGCAACATTTCTTAAACAATTAAAATATAACCACACAATCCAATGGCTGTAGGTGATTCTGTTTTAAAATAATGGAGTCAATATTTGTTTATAACAAAAACTTTCAGAAATTATAATCACATATGTCAAAGAGTTTTCTTTTAACTTCCACTCACATTTTGCAGTAAGATTTTTATTTATTTCTTAATTTTTTAAATTTTTATCATTTTTATTATATTATTTTTGGTTGACAGTAATAGATATTTATTGATTATTATCGATTTTTATGTATATATTTACTAATATTAACATTACAGATTTCTCAAACTTATTAATTCATTTAAACTATTTCTGTCATATTATATTCTCAGATTCAAGTTAAGAGACCTCACTCATCTTAAAGCCACCTAAGTTTGTCCTTTTGCAAATATATTGGTGCTTAAGTCAACAACTGACCGATCGAAAATTGTACCCTGCAGTTTATGACTTGTCACTACCCAACATCGTTCCGGGCTGGACTTTACCATGCCCGTGCAGAGCATCGATCTCCACAGAGTAAGATTCTACACGAATGCTGACACTTGGCCTGTTCCCTTTAACAAACTCAGCATAAATTTGATGTGGGAACACTTCAGCCTGAGCAGGTCATTCTATGTATGTGTTGAATCAAACTCATCGCCCCACTTACTATCCTGTGGGTTACAATTATACTTTTCTTTATCATTACTCGTAATTTTAGAGCGATAGTAAGTGTATTCAGAAAGCTACCTGTGTCATTTGTATCGTTGGAGTTTGTAACGGTATATCCAGATAATTAACCTAATAAATATTAGTCATCTTAAATTTTGTAATTATAATAGTAATAAGAGAGTCCCTAATTTCTCTTCCACAATGCCGCAGATACCAGCTATTGATACAAATATTTATAAATTTAGTGCTTTTTGCATTTAGGATTTACCAAAATGTCGAACGTTAGATTTCCCTCTCTGCTTCCTAAGTCGTTTATTGCAAATTTCTTGTACTTTTCTCATTAATAATTCGTTTAATGTTTTTGATATTTAACATTTATTTCAGTAGGTAATGCTAAACGAAGCATTACAGCTGTTCTTAAAACTCGAATGTCCTTTTTTCCCACTCTGTTGCTTTCAGCTATAACGTTGCTACTCTATTCTCGTTGCCAAACCAATAATAATCATTACATTCAAATCGAGCTTACAGGCTAATAAACTTAGTCGTCTTAGTCATTGTTCCATGCATTAATACTGAGCCGTCCATATTGTATGCTTACACTTTAATCAGCACATATTACTTAATATGTATGAACCTTCTCCTAATTACCTCACAGAGTCCACGTGCTTCTTAAGAAGCTTCTGACTGAGTGTCGATCGCAAAAAGTCTTCATTAGTGAACTTTCCGGATGTCTAAAATTGTTACTTAGTGCACTGAAGATTGTTGAATACATGCAAGAAAGTATTATGATTCCCTTCTCTCACATTTGCGCAAATTCTCAAAAACTGAACAGTGCGGAATGCATGCTTTCCCTGCTATATTAAGGGATTGTCTGAAGCACCATCACACCTGGTAGCTGCGTGGGATCACTATGACAACAATATCACCAGAGTAAGCTTGGTTTTCTTTTATTTGCTGCAATGTTTGTACACCATAGCTGCGTTTCGTTGCATAGGTAGGTAAAATGATTCTAGGGGAGGTCAAGTTAATAGTGTAGCACTAGATCTTTCAAAGGCCTTTGATAGAGTGAACCATAAAATGGTGCTAAATAATGTAAAAACTATTAGAGTTGATAGAAAGGTGATTTTCTGGGTAGAAGAATTCCTAAAAGGTAGAAAGTAAAAAGTTAGGGTAGGAAATGCGGTATCAAAAGAAGTAGGAGTGAACATGGGAGTCCCACAGGGAACATTGTTATTCGTTATTCTAATGAATGACTGTGTTAATGGTTTACTGCCAGAAGTTAGATTGTTTGCAGATGACATAATGTTATATAAATGGATTAAAACAATAGAAGACTCTAAACAGCTGCAGGGTGATCTAGATAGGATAACTAGCTGGGTGAGTAAACATGGGATGAAGATAAATGCAAAGAACCAGCTTGTTAGATACACAGATAAAAGGTAATTGTTAAGGTTGATTATGATTATAAAGTGGGGAAGGAGCTACTTATTGAAGACTTGAAATGCAAATACCTTGGCATAACATTTAATAATAAACTTAACTGGGCAGGACACATTCGACAGGTAGTAGGGAAAGGGTTCAAAATCATTCACCTGTTGTAAAGAGTGATGAGGCGATGCACTAGAGAAGTAAGGGAATTGGGGTACAAAACTTTGTTCAGACCACTGCTGGAATATGGTGGTGTAGTTTGGGACCCACATTTTGGGGATCAACTATAGAATTTGGAGGGGGGGCAGTGGAGGGTTGCCAGATTTGTCTTTGGAAATTACCACAGAACACAATCGGTAACTAATATGATAAAGGAGCTGGAGTGGGATTAATTGGAGGATAGAAGGAGGGTGAAGAGAATCATGGGAGTGTACAAAGCCTATACTGGTGATAAAGCAAAGAAAGGTATTGGAGGGAAAATTAAGAGAGGTGCTTGGGGGGATAAGGCTGACCATGACCACAAGCTGGCATTTGATTTTAGGCAAAAGGATGTGGGAAAATTTCTTTCGTAGGAAAGGGTGTGAGGGACTGAAATAAATTGCCAAGAGAAGTAGTGAATATTTTACGGGAAACGCTTAAGTAATTTAAAGTAAAAATTAGTAGATGGCAAAAGTAGGTTGGAAGAGGAGAAAGGGGGATGTGTAGGGAGATTGCCACCGGAGCGGGCGCTCCACCACAATTTTATCAATTATTATTATTATAACCACAGAAAATTATGTTATTCCGCTTAATGTAACATAATATATGGAAGTTCATATATTTTTGGAATCGTATTTGAATTCTATTTAAAATGATATCCATCAAAATGGATTTACACTTTCTTTTATTTTACCCTGGTATTTTGCATTATACTATGTGTGATATTTGAAGTATGGTGAAACCACATAGCGTATAACATTCGCGGAGTCAAGACGAATCCAACGACACCACATTGATGGAGCTGCATAAGCCGTTTAACTAGCAGAACGGAACAAAGAACTACGCGAACGTACTGCTCCTTTGCAATCGATTGATAATCGGTTCATTGCTGCAATTTGTTTGATTTTATCTGTGTGCTACTATGAAGGTGATAATTTATTTTAGCTTCAGTTACAGGTTTTTCATTCCATGAACATTACACTTAATATACTTCCCCATGGGCTGTAAACTGTGACAACTGACTGTGAGGCCATTTTTATTAACACATATTAATACTTGCGAGGACGTGCAAATAACAATTGGTTGTTAAAACGCACCTCTAAACAAGTTTTGAGGAAATTTACTTCGCGCATATCAGGGTTGCATGTTTTGTATATTACACAGAGACATTCTGAACAACAACCTGAGGATTTTTTTTTTTTTTTTTTTTTTTTTTTTTTTTTTTTTTTTTAAGGCATTCTGCTACTGGGCCATACAGCCAGCTCAATGTGATTTGTTGCTATCAAGTATTGACACAAAGACACTACAACCTGGACAAGACATTCACAGACACAACACTAAACACCCATGCCCTCGGCCGGACTCGAACCAGCGACTCTAGCCCCTACGCTACCGAGGCCGGCCAACCTGTTACGGTTGAGAGTTCGAGTCAGTTTGCGGAGGTTTTTTTTAATTTTTTGAATGTACATATCATTTATATAAGAAACATGTAATATCAACCGAAATTACAGTAATAATTAATCTGTTTGTAGAAATCAGCACATTTTACCTCTGAACAATAAACTACAGAATCTGTGAGAATTATAACTTCAAGAATTTAAATGCCATATGAAGTTTTTTTGCAAACAAAAAATTGTGTCTAACTACGATACCCCTTATAACAGCACGATATTGACGCTGTGATAATTATTATTTACTACAGGTAATTAATTTGTTACTTACTAAAATTTGGGATTATTTGAAAAAAGGCGTTATGAATACAGTTTTAGTGTCTCCAGATATGACTGAATATTAAACAATGATTAAAGGAGCACATTTATTTACGAGGATTAAAGCTTAAAAAGTAGTACTCAAATAGAGAAATGGTTTTACAATTTAACAAATCTTAAATAATCTCATAGATTTAATTTCATGGCCAATGTTACCAGTTGCATGCTGTCATTACTTAGCAAAATCATGGTGAGATTAGTAAGACTTTCAGCCAAAGCCGACGTCCAGGTAAACCCAGGGTTCTTCAATGTATGAACAGGCCAGCGTGGAGAAAGTGACAACTCTTTCCTCTGGCTGTGTGGTCGTGACTCATGGGCTGGCTAAGTCGCTGTCAGCTGTTGAACCTAGGTATCGGCCAGTGGGCGATAAACTCCGGATGCGGACATCCGGGACTTTTTTCACCTTAAGCAGCAATTTATATGAGAGCGCCCCACCTTTGGTCGCGGGAGGCACCGCCCACAAGCCAATCAGGATTGCTGAAACTAATCGAGTCATTTTATTGGTAGACCTCATACAAAGACGTATTAACACAAAAATTTGTTTGGAAGGTCGTCGACAGAGTGAAAGTACAGGCCTCATTTTCTGCAGTAAACTTACGTATGACCCATTGACTACGTGTGGATAATTTAATTTAATTTAACTGGGATGGAGCGCTTGCTCCGGTGGTAATTTCCCTACACATCCATTTTTTCCGTTTCCTTTCCCAATTTACTTTTGCCCTCTACTAATTTCAACATTAAACTCTTTTAAGGTTTTTGGTAAATTACTCATCATTTCTGTTGATAATTTATTACAATCCCTGACGCCCTCACCTACGAAAGAAATCTTTCCTATACCATTATGCCTGGAATCAAGTGCCATCTTGTAGACATCTTGTTTACCTTCCATGCATATTTCATAATATTTCCACCAATATCTTTCCCCCTAGCTTCACCAATATATATATGCCTTGTGCCCTCCAATGAGTCTCTTCATCCCCCCCCCCCACTCCTGTCTTCCGATAAATCCTATTTTTAGCTCCTTTATCATATAAGTTAATGACTGTGTTCTGTGGTAATTTCCAGAGACAAATCTAGCAACCCTTCGTTACACCCCCCCCCCCCAACTCCTGTATTTGATACAAAAAATGTCGATCGTATACTACACTACCATATTCAAGCAGTGGTGTGACCAATGATTGTAACCCAATTCCCTTACTTCTCTGTTACATGTCCTCATTACTTTCTCCAATAAGTGAAGGATTTTGACTTCTTTTCCTACTACCTGACCAATGTGTCCTGCCCAGTTGAGTTTGTTTCCTCCTAACACCTCTTCTAGACAGGTAATTGGCAAGCCTTACCTCCTTTCCCTTGCCTACTGACGGGATTCAAGGAATCCTTTCATTTGCTACAGTGCTATCTGAGTTTCTTCTATACTAACAAGGAATACGTTAAACGATTGTAGATACTCATTTCAATCACGTATCTCTTCAGACTGCAGTTTTATATCTTTTTACACACACGATTTAAATGCTATGCAATTCCTTCGTTACGCATAAGAACTGTCTTGTTAAGCCTCTCAGCAGTAGGTCCCCACTGTGTCGTTTTCATCTGGCACAGACAAGGTGTCAGGCACGTGTCCAGCTGAGAAACACTGTGGCTCAATAGCCTTCACGATGATACACCACAAGTTTTGCCGAAAAACTTTCATCTCACGAAACAACATTCCTATTACAACCTGCTCTGTGACTGTAGAAAAATAATATGAAGTTAAGGAAACCTGTTCAGATCAGTCATTATGTTTCCAAGTTATTTTATTATTATTTTTATCTAAAATAAGACTTCGGTCCAATATAATTTCTACTAACTGTCATTTAATTTGGGATACTATGCTGAGGACAACACAACACTTAATTAAAACCATCCCAGCCCTAGGCCGGACTCAAACAGGCGACCCTCACAATGCTAGGTCATCGTGTTAGCACCAACACCACCAAGGCCGGGTATTTCCAACTTCCAGCTGTTTAATATGGCCAATTTCTTGTTCAACATGATCTCGTCACAATAGAACGGTTTAGACTAAATACTGTATAAATTATTAACGGGAGAAATATTGTACCAATCCTTCTTGAACTACTAGGAATTTTTCATATGATACAGAAATATGATTTTTTTTCTAAACTCTTGTCTTATAAGAAGGTGAATACACCCAATAAGAACCAAACCTTGGATGTGACGTACCCCTTTCACTTAGTGCGTACGAAACAATAGGAGCGTGTATTCCGTGATAGGAGCCGGTTATCGAACCAAGTATACGAGACGTGAGTGGCGTACCCGCGTCGCCCGATCAATAAGAGCGTGAACGGGCCGAGCCTCGAACCAAGCCGAGAACACGTGTTAGGTGGATAACCCCCCACCTGATGAATAAAAAACAATAGGAGCACGAATCCGACGATTGGAGCCAAGTCTGGGAAACATGCGGGAAGGGCGAGTTCGCTATATGAATTTTGCATCAGAACGTGTGATAGCAGTGTGCCGGGGGGGAAACTTGGGGTAGATTACGGGTAGATTTGCTAACCATACTTTTGGTCGTTATACTTTATACTATTTCCAATCAATATAGTATTCCAAAATATTCGACTAAAGTAAACAATACATGGGATGGAACAAATACGAGCTAGGAAAAGTTCCTATCGGCACGGGATTTGTTGTTCCCCGCGCTCTATGAGGCAACATTTCTGCATTCATGTCGACTCGTGTCTGTTCACAGTTATGGAGGATATCAGTCACGTGACTGACAAGCGGAGAATTCGCTCTTTCTCGTCGTTTTCATATTCGACGTTGTTTGAAACGGCAAGTAATTCAGATTCTGTTTGTGACAGTGATAAGTAATACACCAGTAACTCGAATAAAAGCAAAATTGAAGCAACGTAAACAATTGGAACAATATAAAGACTTGGACGAGAAAATATATGAATGGATACAACGGGATCTTGAAAATGAATACTATGCGAATTCTATGCGCTGTGAGTTTTACCGTTGCGTCAGCTGAAACTGGACGTGTAACTCAGTCAATATGGTTTTTACGACGAAACAAAATGAAATGGTAGGAAGGGAGAAATAAAGTGTCCTTAAATTTATAAGGTACGAGCTATAACACTATGAAACCAAAAATTAATAGCTAGCCCCGTAAGCGCGGAAAAAATCCTAAATTTAAACTTTTTTTCTTTCATTTACTTTATATTTTTTCTTCAAAAGACAAATATGCTTTATTTTTTCTAAGTAAGTTGGCAACCCTAGTTGGGGGTGGAACGGCTAACCGCTGTGGTGTTACAGCGTCGGTTGGCAACAGGGTTCTAGTGAACGTGATTGTTATTTGAACTACCAACGAAAACTCATATGAATTTGCCACAAACGGAAGTATGTTCACGATCTCATCAGAGTAAGATCTGAATTACCAAGGCATTCGAGTAACATCCCAATTTCACAACTCGTGCACCGCGAGATCGACTTAGAAGCCGTTAGTAGTGTGTACCTACTTTGGCTGTGGTTATCTGTTCGCCAGGTTAGTTTAGGAGGTGAGTTAAAACAGTCACTAGGTCATGAATGCGGCGTGGAAATTACTATTTACATAATTCAGGTAATGACATCCTCAGGAGTTACCGTGCATTGAGTACAACCGTTTATAACAACAGTAACAATCTTAGACAATTGTTCGTTGTTTCAGAAAGAAATATATTTTCGTATGTACGTAACTCCTAGAGAAAAAAACATAAACACATTTGTGACATTCAGAGTCCGCTCGCATATAGTGGAAAGGAATATAATAGTAGTTATAATATCCTATGGTCTTATTGGTTTGAATGAAATATTTTATGTTACCACGCATACACGCTCTCTGTTGCACTGCCTGCTAATTTTCCTAAGTAATGAGGCAAACTACTAAACGCAGCAACTGCTGTGAGAGGCGAGAAAGAGAATAACAAGCCGTCGAAATTACGGAAGAACTCATGTGATTTGAATCTGGAGATACTGAGCAATCAGGGCAATAAACGTGGTAGAATTAGCTAAAGAATGCGGGGATGATGCCAATTCGAGTCAACTGCGCACTGCCTACCCTTTTCTCCAAGCGATTAATGAAATTTTTGTAACTCAATTTCTTCACCGAGCATGGTGGGTGAGTGGTAATGCTCTGACCTCGCATTCGGAAGGACGTGGGTTCGAATCCCCGTCCGGGCATCCACATTTGGGTTTTTCATGGTTCCCCCAAATCACTCTAGGCGAATGCCGGGATGCTTCCTTCAAAAGGGCATGGCCGAATTCCTTCCCGTTCCTTACCCTCCATCCGTTCCCGCCTCTAATTACCTTGACGTTGACAAGGCGTAAAGCCATAATAATAAAAAAAACATTCATTTTTTCGGTCCTAGTGAGTCTACATGCCTAACAATTCTATCATTCTTAACAAACACACCAAATTTGTTTCGCTCTTTTTCTTAGTTTGGATGTTGTTAATACGCAAACTGTTATACACTCACTCATTAACTGATGATGATTGTGAGATTATACACGTTCACTGTGTACCCGTAGAGAAGCCAATCAAATAATAATGGTTTATCAACTGTAGCCGTATCTGAGGATACTCTAACCAGTGAAGTATGGACGATGGATGATTTGTAAAAAAACAATGGCCTGGGAAACGGAATAGCTCTCTTCGGTAATCGTTCCATCATCAGTCACCCTACCGCCAATCAAGAGTATTATCGTATCAAAAGAACATGACAATGCCCACAATATATTCTAAAGACCATTTTCATTACATTAATTAGATAGAGCTACTCTGTCCCCTTGATATGACAACATGCTCTACTCTGCACTATGTCATCTCCCTCCCAAATGTTGATCAATTGTGATTAACAGAGAAACTTCCTGCAACATAGACAACACACGTGATTGTCCCAATTTTATTGCCAGGAAAGGATCCTACGGACCCACTCTCTATCGTCCAAATGTTTTGCTACACTGTGAATACAAAACAACAAAACGTCTCTGGAAATATCACTTGGAATGGTGCCTGTCCCATTTCAATCATCTTCAATTGACCCAATTTGAATGTCGATTATATCGAAGCACGTTGGATGGCATTACTATTATCACCATAGACCGTTACGCTTATTTCATAATCATGCTTACTTACTGGGAATACTTCTACATACATCGAATACCAATGACCATTTACAGCTTTTATACTCTATCTTCGTCAACCAGCCAGTGTGGTTCAGTGCGCCGAGGTGCCGAAAAAAGGATAGAGTAGGTACAATTGGAACAGGGCACGAGCCCAGGCAGTCCTCACTGCGGTTTTTAGGGGTTTTCTGTAGCCACTACGGTAAATGCACGAACGGTCTCCAAACTCCGCCTCATAAACTACACATTTCACAAACTAAAAATACATTTATCATACACAAAACATAGTTATACGTTTCTCAGCAGATGGTAACATTTCACTTCCCCCATTAGTACGGCTAGGCAGAAGGTGTAAAATGATTGGCATCAGGGAGGGCATGCGACCGTAAAATCAAAGGTCCACATTTGTCTAGGCCAACGATCAGTAAAACTCAGGAAAGGCAGCTGATCCCAAAATGTTGGGAACAGGTGGTGAAGAAGAAGAAGAGACATCATCTACATCTGAGGCCTAAAGAAAAACTTTGATCCCAGATCAAGATCCTGCAACACGCTGGTGACGTCTGCATCTAAAAGTATACTGCGCTTGTTTTTTGGTCTCCACGTACGTGGATCTCCAACAAAATGTCAAGGCTTACATTTTGGATGCACCAATATGGTCTTTTCTTATCTCCTCAGAAATCATGCATAGCGCTGTTTATTCGCAAACGAAACATATACTCGCTCGAACGCATTTGTATTGGCCATAGCGTCTTTCCAGTGTGCTCAGCAATAAAATACCTTGGCCTTGTCCCGGACAGCAGACTCTCCTGCACAACACAAGTGGAATATATAGCATCCAGAACTTGTGGCGCCCTTGAAATATTTCGTGCAGTGAGAAGCAGATCCTTCCACCTGCCGCTTGCTCTACAGATCACTGATAATATCACGTATAGAATACAGAAGCATGTTTTATGGAAACCACAATACCGTGCTCTTCGTATCTGTGTAGGAGCTATGAAATCATCTCTCACGAATGCCTTACTTATAGGAACCACTGAAACGCAACTCGATCTTCGCAAACAACATTTTGCAGATATATACATCTTCTCCAACGGTTTTTCTTCACATAGCATCCACTGTTACGTAACCTCCAAATTTTAAGTAACAGCAAAGGTCCGTTCGGAGTAAAATGTCCTTCAATGATCTCTCTTGGTACTATACTCACTTTAGACTCAGATAGATAGCTCTGCTCACAATAAAGGGATCTTTTTTACCAGCAATTTAAAAATCTTTCGAATGCTATGTTCCGACTCTAAATTCCTAAGTGCAACCTTCTCATTTTAAACAGCAATCTTCTGTTTAGCTTCTATCAACGTTTTGGTTGAACTTCGCCCAGACTTAAAATAAAAGGTCCAAGACAGTATATAGTGCTGGCTCCGCTTATTACTGTTGAATACCAATCATGACGTGTATTTCTCTGTCCCAGGCATAGCATCAATATACACAACCCACGTTATTGCCACTAAGAATGCTATCCACTACAGAACAGGCCAAATTTTCAAGAAAATACTTATCTTCACTGATTCTAGAAGTGCTGTATAGCGGCTCTAAAATCTAGTAGAAACTCCGCAGCAAAAGATATATAATGGACGTAATCGATGATGACATTATTAACTCTAGGATAAGATATCAGATTCATGTGGGTAAAACGATACTCTGACAACCAACTAGTACACTCACTTGCTAAAAGCGGAGCCAAGGAATGTTAACTCCTTGCCTTACCGTTGCCTTATACAGATTTTCTTCCCCTTGTGAATCAAAAATTGAAACAGGATCTTTAAGACTCCAGGAAAACAAAACCACAATACAAGAGAACAGACTGCCCATAAGAACAGACTGCCCATACATTGAACTCAATACACACCTGGTACCAAGATTACAGCGCAAAACGTATCTGACACGCACAATCAGAATGATACTAGGACAGTGCTTTCCCCAGCCATCTTCATAGAATAAAAGTGTTGGCTTCTCTACAGTGTGTGACTGATGAAGAAGATGTGTCTGACTGAAATCATATCTTTTTCAAACTACCAAACACTCTATCTGTCACTAAACCCTCCTAACTAAACTTATATCTCTTTAAGAACCATTAGTTCTAACCCAACTCTCTGCAAATATATCAGGTTGTGATAACGTTTTTACGAGACGCCTACATCAACATCTTGGCAAAGACGTAAATGCTATTTGATAACTTTGATCTAATATTTATGAAATATTGCTGGTGAAATGGTCTCTCGACCAGGAATCAATTTTTTAAATGCAACAGCTTTTGTTTTTGTTTTTTTTGCCTGCCTGCCTGCGCTATTGTTTTGTATTTGTTCGCTGTATGTAACATTACAGATTAACGTTGACAAAAAAATCACCGAGATAATAATTATTTTTCTCGGAAATATTTTTTTTACACTCAAATAAATGTTTTATTACTGAAGTACGAAAGCATATTTCATTTCTATTTGTAAGTTCAGATGTTTCCTCCGTTAATTTCGAAACATACCAGTTATATATTACCATGTCAGGCACGTCTAAAGTGTTGTAGATGATGGCATGTATTTTAATAGCATCTTGGTGTATAGGAATTTCGCGAATATATTGCCACAGGTCGGGAGCGCTTTGAAGGCATTTTATTAGAATTTTTACCTAACGAATATAAAGGACGATTCATGGCTTATATAGAGGCTTACATTTTGTGCGTATACTAATTGCATTACTTGCAAGGGAGCATCTGGTCCGTTAGCAATTCCTCTATATATTTATTTTTGCATTTCAGGAATTTTCAATTTAAACTCTTTAATTGTTTGTGGTAAGTTGTTCACCACATCCTGGGTATCTATTCTAGTCCCTGCTCCTTTAAACACGAAAGAAAATTTTCCCTTTCCCGTATGCCTGAAATCATGAGTCAGTTTATGATCCTGGTCTTTTCCCCCCAACTTACTACACCTAATTCTTTTACTAATATTAAACTTTTACTATACAATTAATCTTCGGGTTCATTTTTGAAGACTTCATCGTATAACGTTGCATTCCATGAATCGACAAGCAGTAAAAAAGGCGTCATTCCAGATGTATTGTTTTATTACCACATCGAACTGTTGCCAGATAATCACGAAATTTGTAGACGTGCTGTTTAAAAACATGCCATTATTCGTCACATATTGCCTGTGCCTGTATTTTCTGATATTATAAAATATGTCTCGTATGTTTCAATATAAGCAGAGCAAATATTAGAATTTAGAAAGGTAAATAAAGTATGCTTTCAACAAAGAAATGCAAATGGCTGTAGCAGGATAACTTTAATGAATTGTTCCTGATGTGAAATCATCTAATGTTTCATGCGTTTGTGTGATGTATATCTGCAAAATATTTGTTAATCCTTCAGAACGCGCAAAAAAAAAAAAAAAAAAAAAAAAAAAAAAAAAAAAAAAAAAAAAAAAAAAAAAAATTCCAGGATCGAACCATCGAACCTGTGACCCAGAGAACATGACGGCTTCACGTGCAATGCTGATCAGCCACTAATTGTTCAACCAGTAGACATTAAACATGAACAATATCACAATTTCAAAACCCGATTTCTCACAAACGAAGACCCATCAGGACGATTGTAATTCGGTTGAGCCTTTTTTTTATGTCAAAAGAAGTAATTAAAGTTGCTCAGAGTTGCTATATACGGATGTGTTATTTGACATGCACCATCTCTTAATCGAAGTTAGTTGTTTCTGTCTGCTATAAATTTATATCCCTGAAGTTGCTCTTTCCGCGTTTACTCCTCATCACCCATCATGTAATCAAAGTTAAAGAATTTTCCCTACTTCACATCAACACTACAATTTGCACCGAATACGAGGTTATCAAAAAATAGTTTCTCATCTTAAAGGTTGAGACGTAAATAATGAAAGTACATTTGGCCTGTCTTTGCTTCTTCATTCGCAGACAGCCCTAGTTACTGGAAATCACATTAAGTAAACTAATAATTGTATAGGCTACGTGGTGCATCATTATATAGCCTTTGAAGCCCCATTTTTATCATAAAAAGTTTCGACTCCCACGTCTCTGGCACATTACCATTAAATACTTTAATTTTGTACTATTCTGTTTCTCGAGGCGTAGTTTCGAAGTATGAACAAAAGGTGGTAAATACGGTTTTTGGTGTTGTATTTCATTCCCGACTGTCAGAGTTAAAGGAAGTATGTTACAGACTGAAGCAGAATCAAGAGTATAGAGAAAATATAATAAGCGCGAGAGAGCGGTCTGCTGGCTCAGTGGTTGAGGCGTCTTGCTGTTGATCGAAAGATCCCCGTCTCAGCTGCGACTTTCAGAAAGCCCTAAACCGGTCCTTTATCTCCGGCATAGCTTGCTGTGTTATGTGAATTACGCTATAACGATTCCGTGGTTCGGATTCCACTTTAAACTGTAGGCCCCCTCTAGGGAACCCTAGATTTAAAACTGATGTGAGCACATCCAAACAAACTCAACCTGAACATACTACGACGTCGTTCATTGTATCAGATGACCATAGCCGGTGCGTATAACGGTGACCTGAGAGAGGAACCCATTCTTCCAATGATGAGGAGAGGCACAGCGGCGCCGTGGTGTGGGTTTTTTTCTGCTTTTGGCTTTACGCCTTGTCGACGTCGAGGTCATTAGAGGCGGGGAAAGGAAAGGGAAGGAATTCGGCCATGGCATTTCCAAGGAAGCACTCCGGCCTTCACCTGGAGTGATTTGGGAAAACCATGGAAAACCCAAATCTGGATGCCCGGACGGGGATTCGCGACCACGTCCTCCCGAATGCGAGGCCAGGGCGTTATCCGTTCATCCACCACGCTCGGTAGGAGCCATCGGGTATGGCTTCAGGTCACGGCTGGTCGTAATTGAGGGAACTCTGAAGGTGCATTCTGCTTTCTCATGTGTTATATCTCTCTACGACAGTATCGTGGTGCGATTTATGAGCAAGACAATGCTCATCCACACACGGCAAGAGTCTCTAAGAACTGTCTCCGTGATGTTGAGGTACTCCCGTTGCCAACAAGATCCCCAGATAGAACATGTGACGGACCTGCTCGGATGGCAATTCCTTCCGGGGCCAGTTTCTAGGATTTCAAGGATCACTGACAACAGATGTGGGTCAGTTTGCCTCAGGAGGGGACAGCGGTTTTGAGATGCGCCCGGGAACAAAAATTTTCTACAACTGACATATTTCAAGTTTGATCACGTCTTTATTTTCGAGTAAAAAAGTAATAATGCCATAAAAAACGCTTCTCCACTCAGTAGGATAGAGTAAAAAAGAAGTATCCCTCTTTCTTCAGTGAAACTCCCCCCCCCCCAATGAATTAAATTTTACAAAATTTGAAATCAATATTCGGTGATAGGTCAACAAAAGGGATGACATATGCTTGTTTCAACTTCGAAACTTATTTCCTTTAGGCTAGAAGCCTGTGACGGACGGGTAGATAGCATAGCTGTTCAGCATTTATTCACTCTAGGGTTGATAACAGGATTAGTGTTGTAATAAGTCAAGACAAACAGCCTGTTTTACATCACGCATGATGTTAATGTAATTACGTATTGTGACTGACACGTAAAGATGTATGTCGATACTTATAAGTTTAATTACTCTCAGCTTAGCATACTGGTGTCTCACAGGTTTAGGCGTCTCAATGGGTATCGAAAGGTCCCCGGTTCGTATCCCTGTCTCAGCGGGCATTTTCATAGGCTCTTTACCCGACCGTCACCTCTGGTACAACTTATTGTGTAATGTGAAGTACGCCAGAACACTTCCGTGGTTCGGATTCCACGTTGAACTGAAGGTCTCATGTACCCGGTAGGATTGCCGGGCTAGGTTAAGACGGCTATGACAGAGGCGTAATGCGCAGCCAGTAGAAACCCTGTCACCAGGTCATTACGACCTCATGGAATTATTAATATACCAGCCTGAATGTACAATACTTTCTTACACAAATGGTATGGTTTAGTGGCATTCATGACAGCCCTTGAGTGACAGAAAGATATTATTAAACAACGCCAATAGTTATAGGCGATAATACAACCTTCCTTAAATACCTCAATACATACTGCAGATTCTTCTGAGTGATGCAGAAGACTTCCATGAAATTATTACTTAACGCTCTCCGTACGTAAGAATAGAGACAATCTTAGGTTCTTCGTAATTACAAATAGTCTTGTGAATTATCTGTTTGGTTCTTTTCTTTTATTGGCTAACGCTGTTGTTATACCAATACTTTTGACAGTAAAAAAAAATACCATCACTTGAGTCAACGTTTATGGCCAATATTGTACCAAAGATTGTTTCCGCAGGCTTATTGACTGTTTTGGTGAAGTTTACGTTTGAAATGAATGATTTACAGTATTTTCCAAGGTTTTTAAGTTTGAAGTTATGTTTTGTATTGCATAAATTCATCTGCATTAAATATCATTAACTATTACGAAATTTATTAGGATCACAAAAATGAAAGATCAAAACAGGTTTTTAGGCGAGATTCTTGATAACAATAAACGTCCTTATACAATCCTTCTTTTTCACTGAAACAATCACTAAGTAAATCTGTGGCACAAAAATGATAAAGTCAGCCTGCGTCACTGCGTACTTGTATCCACTCCCGTATTTATCAGTATGAAAGAACAGTAAATCTTTTAAACACGGAAATGTCGCTCTTTGTTATAAGCCCGATGTCTACAACTGATTAAACAGTGGCAACGAGACGAAGTGAGTGTTGTTATGCGCTGCATAGTGCACCCGTGCCTGGATTGAACTTGGCCGTAACATTGAAGGCGCAAGAAAGTGCCCCACCACGCCACCAACTTCACTTTCCTTGTGACCCACTTACCCAGGGAAAGTAACTGACCCACTGCAAGCGCGTCCATCTTACTTTCCCGCTACATTCCTCCATTCACACTTTCTTTCTTTTGTTCCTTTCACCCAATGATTCTGTCTCTTTCCTTCCAGGCTAGTTGCGTGTTGGTAAGCAAACATATTGACAATATGTTCTCTGTGGATTCCTAATACCGCGATGATGTGGGTCTTTTTAATTGGTGAAGATTTTAATTTTAGAACATCGCTCGCATCATTTACAAACAAATTATCATGTAAACGAGGTCGGGCTATGAAGTTGCAAATGTTAACTGCGTATTCAGGAATGGTGATTAATGTGCTTTCGGTGATGGTGAAAATTAAATTCTTTGAAGCCAAAGGGAAGACAAATTTCATACAGTATCCCCACCTACAATAATTTAAAATTTACCATGCTTATAACAGCAAATAGCAACGAGCAAAACCAAGAATGTTGCTAGCTAAGTACGACAGTATTGTGGTTTATTAGGCTACATGGTCATAATAATTTAGAGAGTACTTCCATGTTATAACCTCCAAACATTTAAAATTCATCCAATTGAAGTCGAGCAAATCTCATTAATTATTCGCTCAAACTCTGTAGATCTTATGACGACGTGGCCCTAAATAAGTCGTCAGCTGATCCACGTACACAGAGTAGAGGTCACCTTTTTTTTAAATATTTAAAAATATTCAACGGTAGTAAAATAGCTCATTAAATGGTCGCTAATTCTACATAAGTTACAACAAGTCGTTAGCGTATATTCTCAGCTGTTTTTAATAAAAATCAATCCAAAGCTCGCAGACAAAACACAATTATAGTACATAACTTCTCGAAATACTACAGTAATATATTCATATAATTCTACTGCCACACTCAGTCTAAAACCTACAGCTTTTTACTTTCCTTCTTCTTTTTCTTTAAGAATCTCCCACATCAAAGCAAAGATTTTCTATCTCATTCTTTTCAAAGATATACTACCCACTGACAATGTTTGTTAATCTGTGGACTTCCTCGAGCTTAGAAATTATATCATGTACAGTCGGGGACAGAATTCGAGAGACCCCTCGCCTTTCGATTATGCTTCGTTCTAGACACGAATACCGCATGGGACAGCATAACTGGTAGGTGGTACACTAAATTCATGATAAAATAGACCTCTCATACCCAGCACTTTACTCAAGACTAAAAAAATGAGCCCGCGCAGCAAGAAACTCGCAGACGCTCAGAGGGAAAGTTCGGAGTTCTGCAGTAAAAATAATCACGAATATCACCATTTTAGTCATAATAATTATTTAAATAACCAAATTGATTAATTATAGAGAGATGGTAACACTTTTTTCGTAATTTCGATAACCGTTGCGTATTTTTTTTTCCCTCGAATAAACAGTTAACAATTCGCTAGCAAACGCAATTATATGGCGAATACAGAAAAGAATCGCTAAATTACGCACGGAAAACCAATAAGAGAGTTTGAATGGACTTAGTTACACTTTCTAACGCTGCAGCGTTATAGAACTGTGCGTGTGACAAATACACATAAGGTTAAGGGTAAGTAGAAAGAGCATTCACGAAAGAACTCTAATGGTAAACTAAGTCACGAAATATAAATAAACTATTCCCAGAAAATTAAATGGTGCGGAATATTAACACCTTAATTTTGTTTTCATCATACCATATTTGGAAGGTAAGCTAAACTTGAACGCAGTAGCAACAGTTTTAGTAGTAATAATAATCATTAAGAACAGTAAATAAATAAAAAAAAATCCGTCTGCAATGTGAATTAGCGGTTCCACATATTAAATCTGGAAGATGGAAGTAGTAAAACAATCATCTCTCTCTTTGTTTCTAACTAACACTGATACTTCTATAAAATTTTCTGTCAAGCTTTATTTCCTGCCGTCCAAGCCCGATGGGTTATAGGTAACACTGTTGGCTGGCATTCGGGAGGACGCGAATTCAAACCCCGTCGGGGATCCAGTTTCAGTATTCCATGATTTTCGTAAATCTCTCCAGCTGAACTCCAGAAAAGTTCCTTCAAAAAGCGGTGGCTGAAATTCTTACCCGATCCTAGTTTCCAATACTATCAGGATTCATATCACATTGCCGCCGAAGATATGACGAAGACAAAAAAATAAAAATAAAAAATAAATTACGTGGTGGGTATGTGGTATCCGGCTTTCGGGAGTCCTTTCCTGCCTCTAATGACCTTCGATTAGATGTAAAGCTAGAAGCAAAACATAATTGCTCAAAGTAAAAATAATTTCATCTCTGTGGTGTGTTTTAGACCTTTTCCTTGTTGGATTTATCTTATTCAACGGCCGAACATGGTAGCGAAGGGACTAGAGTGCTATTTCCACATGTGGAGAGTCTCTAGTTCGGTGTTGTTTTAGGGCTGGTCGACGTGGAAATCATTATAGAGAGAAAAGGACTTGGGGCATGTTTCGGGAAGGAATTCAGCCTTGGCCATACCAGAGAATCATCCCAACACTCACGGAGTGATTTCGATTAATCATGCAATACCGAAATACGGATGGATACACGAAGATTTCAACACCTGTCCTTCCGGATGGGATGGCTTGGGCGTTACAGGGACTCTCGGTCACTGGTGCGATTCCGGCCAGAGGCATGGGTGTTAAAGTAGGTATTGTGGTATGTCTTGTAAAACATTTGGAAATACATCAGTACACAGGATAAACACACAAAACGGTTTAGCTGGATGAATGGCTATCGGGAGGAATGCCATTAAAAATTTAAAGACAATTTTATTGAACCAAAAGGCAATTGGCTGCCTTCAAAAATATCTCACAGGTCCACCTCATCTCACAAAAAAATATTCCTTATTTGGTGCCAATTAGTAACATGGCTGAGTTCTAAACACGTATTAGGATAAAAAATTTGGAAAGTAGGCGTACTATAGTGAATCTGTTTAGTGCACACGGGAGGGGTATTTAATTTCAGTTGAGTGTATAGGATTTAATCTCTTTAACATTATGCGTGGTTATTTCGTAAGAAGAAGATCTTCCTGCTGGCTCAGTACAGACGCAAGGAGGAAGCAACCGTCCGACAAACGTTTCGAGGAAGTGTTTATTTACCAGTGGCTCTGAGGAAGTGAAGAACACTTGTTCAGTAGAATTAGCTCTAATAAAATTTGTGAATATGACCATCCGTACACGAAATATGCCCATTTTCGAATTACGAGCACCTACAAATACAGTGACAGTCATTTGCCGAAAGTAACAGAAACAACTTCAAATAACATATTAAAGTTACTTCATCATAATTAGAAGACCGATGAAAATGTTGAAAAATAACATTGAACTAATATGTATAGGTCATTAAAAATTTCTGAAAATTACTTCTCGAGGATTTTAACTTCAGCATACCCTCATTGCGTCTTGTAATGTTCTACTTGCACTATTTGATTACAAAATTAATTGATCAATATTCCGTGATAATGGAGCTATTTAAAAGAAGAATGGGGGGGGGGGGGAAACTGGAAGTGCACGTTTGCACGTTATTGAAAATTGACATGCCTCCATCTACTGATGTAAATATTTTATGACCTTCCGTGCCTTTGACCATTTAACCTGCTGACTATTGTGTCAGCCTTTGTTGAGGTAATGTGGAACTCTATTGTGAAGTCAACACAAGACGAACACTACACTCATTCAAAAGCAACCATAAGCGCAGAAGAACTCGAATCAGTGACCTTTATTATTATTAATAAATTTCTCTCGGGCTTCCATCCGTGTTAAGATGTTACATTTGTGGGACGTTTCGAAGGCGTCCAACTCTGCCTTCATTCTCAACCAAATATCAATCATTAAGGCAGAGTTGGACGCCTTCGAAACGTCCCAAAAATGTAACATCTTAACACGGCTGGAAGCCCGAGAGAAATTTATTAATATACAACGCCATGAAAGATTACGATCTTACTTTATTATTATTACTCCGCGATTCACTAAAAGTGTGTGGTGGAGGGTGTATTGCTCCTATCCGAAAGGGTAATGGTTTGGAAGGGATATACGGGATATGGCAGGAGGCCTTTACAATGCGATGACAGTGTTCTAGCGCCAGCTTAAGTATCTTGGTCGGGACTCTTGCGAAGGAATTTGTGAATGTGTCTGCGGTCGTGGTTTGCCAACACGGAAGACAATTCCGTAGGCCCACAGAACAAGGAAATTATCAGACATTTCAGGCATGAGATTTTCCTCATCCTCGTTCAACTAACTTGCTTACTACCTGAGGCTCACACAGATAACAGACGAAAGAATTATACAGGTTTAGAACCGTATATCCTCGAGCAACTTTCTGAACTTTTTTAAATTTGTTTCCAGCTTGACATCTCGACTTTGAGGTCATGGGAGACGGGAATATGGACTTTTTTGTGAACTATACCGACGTTCGCTTACAGTGATTTGGAAAAACTGCAGAAAATCCGAATCTGGATGGCCAGAAGCGGATTTGAACCCGCATCCTCTCGAATGCCAGGCCAGAACATTATCGCTCGTCCACTACGCTCAGATTTTTTAACTGACCGTAACATATAGATATATAGGAACAATAATTATATACTGACTCGGCCATGAATCATTTTAATATATCTATTTTTGCAGCCTAGTAGTAGACGAAAAAATATTAGATCAACTAAAGATGCCAGATCTTAATCACTTCGTTTATCACGAACCCTGAAACAACCATAATACACCCTTTTATAACCACATATGTAACGTTTCAATTAGTTTTTCGAAGATAACATCATTTTACTTTTACATATCCAGCGTATTCCAGTTTGAAAAGCAATCATCCTTTTCCTTCAGAATGCAGGCATAAGAATTTTAAAAAAGCTCCACTGCATATGGAATTAGCCAACGTCATTAACTGTAAGACTGACAGCAGTCTTTTCCCAAGACCATTCTTGCTTGTAGAAAATGCCATGGTGGCTCCCGAAGTGAGAAGAATTATTGCGCCGGTTCAAATTCCTGTCGGCTATCAAATTTCGTTTTTTCCACGTTTTCTCAAAACCTTTGCAGATTAATGCCAGGATGATTCCTCTGGAAGGCATTGATCAACTTGTTTCATGTTCTTTGTTCACAGTTCTCTCCTATATTTATTTACCTCGACAGTAACGAGGCGTTTAGCCCTAATTATTAAAAATGTTTAATGTATATAAAAGAAGAACTGATGTGCAGTTTTCAGACGTGAAATTTTAATTCCAAAATACTGTAAAATAGAAATTTCAAATATACACAAGTTATATATATATATTTCTGTATTGACAGGTATTTGACGCATATATTATCACTTATTTCGGATATTTTTTAAAATATTATATTTTCTTAGGCAGGATTAGGGTAGTAAATGATTCTTGTTTAATTTTTCTGCAGCGCGTCACAGAGCCTAGTATTTAAAAGTTATTCACACATCGATACGAGATAATTCTTTGCAGTTATCATTTTGTGAACGAATCTAATCCAGCAGTATTCTTGTCAAACTTTTACAATTACAAAATTTTATTTTGATACTGCTTTGTCTAGGCTCTAATGAAGGAAAATGTAGTTTTATCTCGATGGCAGATGATTCCGAGGTCACAATACAAGGAAATATGCATCGTTTCCTGCCAGAAGACTTCCTCATTGAATGTGCGAGTTATATTCAAACACTAGCCTCGTACCCGCGACTTCGTATGCGTGGATTAAGAATTTTTTTGCCAGAATTAAATATAGTAAGTTTTTTGTAACGAAGGATTAGTCCCAAACAATAACGAGTCGGCATAATATGACAGGAAAGCTATCACTATATCATTCTACCGTCGAACCTGCCTCTTGAAGAGAATTAATTTCCAACATATTTCTGTCACTATTCGATAAGATCTCAAAATTTCGTGACTACAACTGTTAATCATAGTGGAAAAAATATCCTGTGCCCTTCATACAGCTTTCCTTATAAAATTCCATCACAACGATATAGCCATATAGTCGTCAAAACGTAACAAAAAGACAGAGACTTACTTCCGTATTTATAATAATATTACTGTGGTTCACACTCACACACTGACTGCGAACAAAACCTGAGGGATCATTATAACGTAAAAAAGTATACACCTACAACATTGCAAGAATACCTGCGATTTGCCTCGCATTGCACCCCTAACTTTCTAATATCTACGGTTTAACATTCAATCCGAATAACCTACGGCCCAGGCCTGACTCTTACGATGAAAAACAATTTTTAAAAATCTTATCCCCGACGGAGATTTGAACCGGAGATCACGACGTTCGTAAGCCAGCGCTTTAGCCACTCAGCTGCCAGGCCAATACGTGGATACTTGGTACGGAGTTGTCCACATCCAACGTGTCAGTCTACCGCCGTATTTCGAAGTTATGAGACAAATGTGTTATTTATACAGATAATTTTTCAACCAAATGTAGACAGTATTTTTCTCCTTGTTTCAAAGGATAAGTGTGCAAAGTTTCATCGAGAACGGATAAAAACTGTGGATTTGTATGAAGAACAAACAAACCAACAAACAAACAAACAAAACATTCATCTTTATATATAAAGATTAGTATGCTTCAGTGCCAATCGCTACACCAGCCACATCTAGAAATTTGAGTGATATGAGAAGGAGGGTAGTAATTACTTTGCATGAAGAGCTATATTCAAATGCTTTTATAACTAGAATTATGAATATAAACAAATAATTTTTTAATTTTTAATTTAATTTAATTGCAATGGAGCACAGGCTCCGGTGGCAATTTACCTACACACCCATCTTCCCCCTACCTGCACCCACCTACATTTGCCCTCTACAAATTTTATCTTTAAATTCTTTCAAAGTTTTCGGTAAATTATTCATCATTTCCTTTGGTAACTCATTCCAATCCCTGACACCCTTACCTAAAAAAGAGAATCTTCCCACACCCTTGTGCCTGAAATCGAGTGCCAGCTTGTGGTTATGGTCATCTTTTCCCTTCCATGCACTACTTTTAATACCTATTGCAATATCTTTCCATGTCTCATCGCCAGTATATGCCCTGTACACTCCCATGACCCTCCTCATCCTCCTCCTGTCTTGCAATAAATCCCATTCCAGCTCCTTTATCATATCCGTCACTGATTGCATTCTGCGATAATATCTTGGCATTACTTTTGATAACAAGCTTAACTGGGCAGGACACATTGGACAGGTGGTAGGAAAAGGTTTCAAAGTTCTTCACTTGTTGGAGGGAGTGATGAGGGGATGTACGAGAGAAGTAAAGGAATTGGGTTACAAAACTTTGGTCAGACCATTGCTCGAATATGGTAGTGTAGTATGGGACCCTCATTTTACGAATCAAATACAGGAGTAGGAGAGAGTGCAAAAAAGGGCTGCTAGATTTGTTTCTGGAAATATAAACAAATAAACCGTGGTATGCCGTATATTTGGTTATCGAAAGGAATGGCATTTAATTGAACAGTCCTACACAAATACTCCACGCAAAACAACTTCTGGCCAGGATAGGCCTGGTAGCACCTTCCTTTTTTTTATACATCATTACAGTTTAAAGATACATTAAGGATTGATGTTTGCAATAGAATATTCGTCTACGAGGCGTCACAAATAATTCAGCGATGAGGTGAATTATTGTCATTTGTAAAGGTTGGAATTGCAGGATAGTCATCTGTGACCGACGTATTTTTGAAAATTGGGTCTCTGTTCCCTATAACACGATGTTAACTTCTATAAGGGTGTGGATTACGTCTCCCATATCATGTCGCAGCAGGACAAATTTTTCGTCCACCTGATGGTTTCTCGAGGAGCCAAGGACGCAGGAAACTGATCATCCAATCATAAACGTTGACATGAACCCAGTAGAAAGTGCATAGGCTGAAATGGTCTACATTCTAAGAAAGACGGAATATATGTCGACGACTTTCTAAAATCAATCATTTAGCGTAATTTGCCCTATGAGTAATTGGAACTTTTAACACTGTGTGTTCTTTTGCTTCTTCCCAAAAGTGAGCCACACAGATGTTGCACTATTCTGCCATACCATTCCTGTATTTATCTTCTTATCCATTTCCAGTTTTACTTTACCTCCCCTCCCCCTCACAAAGCTTACTGGTCGGACTATAAATATTATTCCAAAAAAGAATATTTAACAATCAGTAGACGGATCACTCAAATTGCTAGATGTGGCTGGTGTAGCGATTGGCACTGAAGCATACTAATGTTTGAATATAACTCGCACATTCGATGAGGAAGTCTTCTGGCAGGAAACGATGCATATTTCCTTGTATTGTGACCTCGGAATCATCTGCCATCGAGATAAAACTACATTTTCCTTCATTAGAGCCTAGACAAAGCAGTATCAAAATAAAATTTTGTAATTGTAAAAGTTTGACAAGAATACTGCTGGATTAGATTCGTTTACAAAATGATAACTGCAAAGAATTATCTCGTATCGATGTGTGAATAACTTTTAAATACTAGGCGCTGTGACGCGCTGCAGAAAAATTAAACAAGAATCATTTACTACCCTAATCCTGCCTAAGAAAATATAATATTTTAAAAAATATCCGAAATAAGTGATAATATATACGTCAAATACCTGTCAATACAGAAATATATATATACCAAGTGAGTTTTTTTATCTTGAGACAACTAAATATCTCGAAAACTACAAATCCGATCAAAAAAGTGGGTAATAAAAATTGTTCGTCTCGACGGGGACATCCGATGATACCAAATTTGACTCCCCACCCCCACCACCCTAGGGTGGGGGAAGGGGGAGAAAAAAACTTAAATAGGAACCCCCATTTTTTATTGCAGATTCTGATTCCCCGGAAAAAACTACCCTATTGACCCCCAATTCGAGTCATTTGGTCGTAGATGGCGCTGCATTTCTCAGAGTTTTTCTCATTACTTGATGTACTTCCATTGCGTTCACATCGTCGCTCATTTCTCAGAGTTTTCTCATTACTTGATGTACTTTCATAGCGTTCATAACATCTCTGATTTATTTACTTCGTTCTGTTGCACGTGTCAATGAGAATGCGGCTATAACGTTGCAAGAAAAAATTGAAATGGTCTACATTTATGGAGAATGTCGCAAGAATATCGATAATGCTGTTGATCTTTATGCTCATCGTTTTCCAGACCAGCCTCGATCGCGCGCTTCTTTTTACCGTATTATCCAACAGTTCACTCAGGAGGGAAGTGTGCACACAAACAAACGAAAGCGGCGAAGGACGATAGCTGGAGAAATAACGAAGTTGCAGTTTTAGCTGCAGTGGCTTATAACCCTCACATTAGTACTCGACAAATAAGTCGTGAATCAGGAATTTCTCAGACTACTGTTTGTCAGATTTTGCATCGTAGAAATAACCATCCGTTCCATGTTTCGTTGCATCAAGAACTTCACGGCAATGATTTCGATAATCGATTGACTTTTGCCGATGGTCGCTACAGAAAATACAAGAAGAACCCCATTTCTTTGCTCGAGTACTGTTTTCGGATGAATCCACTTTTACTAACCACGGCACCATTAATCGACACAACATGCATATTGGAGTGTGGAAAACCCGCATTGGTTGCCAAGTTGAACATCAGCGTCCGTGGAATGTAAATGTTTGGTGTGGGATAATTGGGGACAAACTTATTGGTCCACATTTTATCCATGACATTTCAATGGGGAGAAATATCAACAACTCTTAGAGGACGTACTGCCAACATTGCTTGAAGACGTACCCTTAGACGTGCGACAACAATGTGGTTTCAACATGACGGTTTGTCCAGCACATTTTGCTAGATCGCGGGAAGTGTTAGATCGTCTGTACAATCGTCGATGGATCGGAAGAGGAGGTCCAGTGCCGTGGCCTGCAAGATCACCAGATCTCACTTCGCCTGATTTTTTTTTATGGGGATACTTGAAGAATGAAGTTTACAGTGAAGTGCCAACAACGCCTGAAAACATGATTGAACGAATTACCAACGCTTGTCAAAAATCACGCCGGATATGCTTCTTATTTGCGTCGAATCATTCCAAGAGCGGGTAAATAAATGCATCGATGTCGTGTGATATTTTCGAGCACTTGCTTTAGAATTGTTGTTAGAAACAACACGTGAGAGGCGAGGGGACTCACCAAAAACAAGCACCCCGATGGTGAGAGGCGAGGGGACTCACCAAAAACAAGCACCCCGATGGTGAGAGGCGAGGGGACTCACCAAAACAAGCACCCCGATTGAGAGGCGAGGGACTCACCAAAAACAAGCACCCCGATGGTGGAGGCGAGGGGACTCACCAAAAACAAGCACCCCGATGGTGAGAGGCGAGGGGACTCACCAAAAACAAGCACCCCGATGGTGAGAGGCGAGGGACTCACCAAAACAAGCACCCCGATGGTGAGAGGCGAGGGGACTCACCAAAAACAAGCACCCCGATGGTGAGAGGCGAGGGGACTCACCTAAATCTAGCACCCCCAAAGGAACAGAAAATTACTACGTCCCGTCGTTGTTCCTGGGTAACGCAAAAGTAATGTTTGACTTTCGCTATCTGCTAAAGAATTTGCATCAGTGCATTTTGAAATAATGTCCATTCCCATCCCTCAAGTTTGGAGGTGGTGGTGTTATTGAATAGTTTTTTGAAAAATATCAATCACATTACTGTATTTTGCTGATCTGATGTGTATTTCACGAGATATCCTCATTTTTAAATGAATTTTTGCTTATTTTGATTTTTGTCGATTGCAGCGCCATCTATCGACCCAAAATGACTCGAATTGGGGTGAAATAGGGGTAGTTTTTTCCGGCGAATCAGAATCTGCAATAAAAAATGGGGGTTCCTATTTAAGTTTTTTTTCTCCCCCTTCCCCCACCCCTAGGGGGTGGGGGTGGGGAGTCAAATTTGGTATCATCGGATGTCCCCCGTCGAGACGAACAATTTTTATTACCCACTTTTTTTGATCGGATTTGTAGTTTTCGAGATATTTAGTTGTCTCAAGATAAAAAACTCACTTGGTATATAACTTGTGTATATTTGAAATTTCTATTTTACAGTATTTTGGAATTAAAATTTCACGTCTGAAAACTGCACATCAGTTTGTTAAGGTTCTTTGGGGGTTAATTACTGCATTAATTAAGTCCACCAAAAAACAAGGTTATGTGAAGATGTTCGTTTATTTTGAACAAATCAAACAAGTCTGCGACATTCACAAGCTTAGTTGTTACAATCCAAAGATGCAATACTGACTGAATGAAAACTTGCATGATGTCTCTGTAACACTGATTAATACTTAATGCAAAACTAAACTCTCTGTCCAGGCGATCTGTTTATATAGAGTCTATCGAAATTACGAGAATTCTTCAAGGCATCCGCCCCGATATTTCTCGATCATTAACAATCACTCAAACAATCAAACATATTAAAAACAATCGGAAATTGATACAAAATTAATTAATAACATTACAAAATGATTCAGAAATGGTAATTATAATACTTAAATACAAAATTATTTACAGAAATCCTTTCAAATGGTGGAAAATTGTCCTGTAGACATCGTACATACATTAATACAAGGTAATTACAAACTTTAATAAATTCTCTTGCATCATTCGGTTCTTAAACATATTAATAGACTTTAAATAATTTTCTTACCTAAAACAAAGTCTATATACACTTATTTACAAGAAATTACAAAATAAACATATCAAATCACTTTCAAGCAAACTTTGGCTCACTACAAATATTTCACACAGTCCAATACTATTCAAATACAGTATTAGAGCTGTTACAAGTTCTTCTTTTATATACATTAAACATTTTTAATAATTAGGGCTAAACGCCTCGTTACTGTCGAGGTAAATAAATATAGGAGAGAACTGTGAACAAAGAACATGAAACAAGTTGATCATGCCTTCCAGAGGAATCATCCTGGCATTAATCTGCAAAGGTTTTGAGAAAACGTGGAAAAAACGAAATTTGATAGCCGACAGGAATTTGAACCGGCGCAATAATTCTTCTCACTTCGGGAGCCACCATGGCATTTTCTACAAGCAAGAATGGTCTTGGGAAAAGACTGCTGTCAGTCTTACAGTTAATGACGTTGGCTAATTCCATATGCAGTGGAGCTTTTTTTAAAATTCTTATGCCTGCATTCTGAAGGAAAAGGATGATTGCTTTTCAAACTGGAATACGCTGGATATGTAAAAGTAAAATGATGTTATCTCGAAAAACTAATTGAAACGTTACATATGTGGTTATAAAAGGGTGTATTATGGTTGTTTCAGGGTTCGTGATAAACGAAGTGATTAAGATCTGGCATCTTTAGTTGATCTAATATTTTTTCGTCTACTACTAGGCTGCAAAAATAGATATATTAAAATGATTCATGGCCGAGTCAGTATATAATTATTGTTCCTATATATCTATATGTTACGGTCAGTTAAAAAATCTGAGTGTAGTGACGAGTGATAATGTTCTGGCCTGGCATTCGAGAGATGCGGGTTCAAATCCGCTTCTGGCCATCCAGATTCGGATTTTCTGCAGTTTTTCCAAATCACTGTACGCGAACGTCGGTATAGTTCACAAAAAGTCCATATTCCCGTCTCCCCTGACCTCAAGTCGAGATGTCAAGCTGGAAACAATTTAAAAAAAGTTCAGAAAGTTGCTCGAGGATATACGGTTCTAAACCTGTATAATTCTTTAGTCTGTTATCTGTGTGAGCCTCAGGTAGTAAGCAAGTTAGTTGAACGAGGATGAGGAAAATCTCATGCCTGAAATGTCTGATAATTTCCTTGTTCTGTGGGCCTACGGAATTGTCTTCCGTGTTGGCAAACCACGACCGCAGACACATTCACAAATTCCTTCGCAAGAGTCCCGACTGGCGCTAGCAGTGTAGGGGCTAGAACACTGTCATCGCATTGTAAAGGCCTCCTGCCATATCCCGTATATCCCTTCCAAACCATTACCCTTTCGGATAGGAGCAATACACCCTCCACCACACACTTTTAGTGAATCGCGGAGTAATAATAATAAAGTAAGATCGTAATCTTTCACGGCGTTGTATATTAATAAATTTCTCTCGGGCTTCCAGCCGTGTTAAGATGTTACATTTTTGGGACGTTTCGAAGGCGTCCAACTCTGCCTTAATGATTGATATTTGGTTGAGAATGAAGGCAGAGTTGGACGCCTTCGAAACGTCCCACAAATGTAACATCTTAACACGGATGGAAGACCGAGAGAAATTTATTAATAATAATAAAGGTCACTGATTCGAGTTCTTCTGCGCATATGGTTGCTTTTGAATGAGTGTAGTGTTCGTCTTGTGTTGACTTCACAATAGAGTTCCACATTACCTCAACAAAGGCTGACACAATAGTCAGCAGGTTAAATGGTCAAAGGCACGGAAGGTCATAAAATATTTACATCAGTAGATGGAGGCATGTCAATTTTCAATAACGTGCAAACGTGCACTTCCAGTTTCCCCCCCCGCCCCCCCCCTTCTTCTTTTAAATAGCTCCATTATCACGGAATATTGATCAATTAATTTTGTAATCAAATAGTGCAAGTAGAACATTACAAGACGCAATGAGGGTATGCTGAAGTTAAAATCCTCGAGAAGTAATTTTCAGAAATTTTTAATGACCTATACATATTAGTTCAATGTTATTTTTCAACATTTTCATCGGTCTTCTAATTATGATGAAGTAACTTTAATATGTTATTTGAAGTTGTTTCTGTTACTTTCGGCAAATGACTGTCACTGTATTTGTAGGTGCTCGTAATTCGAAAATGGGCATATTTCGTGTACGGATGGTCATATTCACAAATTTTATTAGAGCTAATTCTACTGAACAAGTGTTCTTCACTTCCTCAGAGCCACTGGTAAATAAACACTTCCTCGAAACGTTTGTCGGACGGTTGCTTCCTCCTTGCGTCTGTACTGAGCCAGCAGGAAGATCTTCTTCTTACGAAATAACCACGCATAATGTTAAAGAGATTAAATCCTATACACTCAACTGAAATTAAATACCCCTCCCGTGTGCACTAAACAGATTCACTATAGTACGCCTACTTTCCAAATTTTTTATCCTAATACGTGTTTAGAACTCAGCCATGTTACTAATTGGCACCAAATAAGGAATATTTTTTTGTGAGATGAGGTGGACCTGTGAGATATTTTTGAAGGCAGCCAATTGCCTTTTGGTTCAATAAAATTGTCTTTAAATTTTTAATGGCATTCCTCCCGATAGCCATTCATCCAGCTAAACCGTTTTGTGTGTTTATCCTGTGTACTGATGTATTTCCAAATGCTTTACAAGACATACCACAATACCTACTTTAACACCCATGCCTCTGGCCGGAATCGCACCAGTGACCGAGAGTCCCTGTAACGCCCAAGCCATCCCATCCGGAAGGACAGGTGTTGAAATCTTCGTGTATCCATCCGTATTTCGGTATTGCATGATTAATCGAAATCACTCCGTGAGTGTTGGGATGATTCTCTGGTATGGCCAAGGCTGAATTCCTTCCCGAAACATGCCCCAAGTCCTTTTCTCTCTATAATGATTTCCACGTCGACCAGCCCTAAAACAACACCGAACTAGAGACTCTCCACATGTGGAAATAGCACTCTAGTCCCTTCGCTACCATGTTCGGCCGTTGAATAAGATAAATCCAACAAGGAAAAGGTCTAAAACACACCACAGAGATGAAATTATTTTTATTTGAGCAATTATGTTTTGCTTCTAGCTTTACATCTAATCGAGGTCATTAGAGGCAGGAAAGGACTCCCGAAAGCCGGATACCACATACCCACCACGTAATTTATTTTTTATTTTTTTGTCTTCGTCATATCTTCGGCGGCAATGTGATATGAATCCTGATAGTATTGGAAACTAGGATCGGGTAAGAATTTCAGCCACCGCTTTTTGAAGGAACTTTTCTGGAGTTCAGCTGGAGAGATTTACGAAAATCATGGAATACTGAAACTGGATCCCCGACGGGGTTTGAATTCGCGTCCTCCCGAATGCCAGGCAACAGTGTTACCTATAACCCATCGGGCTTGGACGGCAGGAAATAAAGCTTGACAGAAAATTTTATAGAAGTATCAGTGTTAGTTAGAAACAAAGAGAGAGATGATTGTTTTACTACTTCCATCTTCCAGATTTAATATGTGGAACCGCTAATTCACATTGCAGACGGATTTTTTTTAATTTATTTACTGTTCTTAATGATTATTATTACTACTAAAACTGTTGCTACTGCGTTCAAGTTTAGCTTACCTTCCAAATATGGTATGATGAAAACAAAATTAAGGTGTTAATATTCCGCACCATTTAATTTTCTGGGAATAGTTTATTTATATTTCGTGACTTAGTTTACCATTAGAGTTCTTTCGTGAATGCTCTTTCTACTTACCCTTAACCTTTATGTGTATTTGTCACACGCACAGTTCTATAACGCTGCAGCGTTAGAAAGTGTAACTAAGTCCATTCAAACTCTCTTATTGGTTTTCCGTGCGTAATTTAGCGATTCTTTTCTGTATTCGCCATATAATTGCGTTTGCTAGCGAATTGTTAACTGTTTATTCGAGGGAAAAAAAATACGCAACGGTTATCGAAATTACGAAAAAAGTGTTACCATCTCTCTATAATTAATCAATTTGGTTATTTAAATAATTATTATGACTAAAATGGTGATATTCGTGATTATTTTTACTGCAGAACTCCGAACTTTCCCTCTGAGCGTCTGCGAGTTTCTTGCTGCGCGGGCTCATTTTTTTAGTCTTGAGTAAAGTGCTGGGTATGAGAGGTCTATTTTATCATGAATTTAGTGTACCACCTACCAGTTATGCTGTCCCATGCGGTATTCGTGTCTAGAACGAAGCATAATCGAAAGGCGAGGGGTCTCTCGAATTCTGTCCCCGACTTTACATCATTACAATAAATATTTAAATGATAATTAATTACAATTAACAAAATAATATTTAAATGATAAACAATTACATAATTGGGGTGGTAGCATATGTTGTAATGTGCCATAGCAGCAACAGAAAATTCAATTGTTTGATCATATCACACGCGATTACAAGTTACATAAGATGAATTCAGTTGCTAGAACCAAAGAAGTGAGCATTTTCACAAGGATTATTATTGTTTTCCCTGGAAGTTAGGGAAATTCATCTCAATGTTTCCGTTCATGAGCTGTTGCGTTATGTGTGGGTGGTTGTCTTCTTGCCAGAAAATTATTCAACGTAGCAATGTTGATGTTGTTGTTTTACAGTTGGGCATCAATATTATGGTTAGCCACCAGAAGTTGAATTGAGTTTCTATTTGTTGACTTGTGCTGCATAGTTACCGCAAAATGCTGGAATGAATCAGTAAAATCAAAAAGAATTACGAAATTCTATAACTCCATGGAGGTATCATAAGATGAAACAAAACGTGTTAATAGATTGTTACTTCTTATTCTTGGAATTACTGGACTATTTTACATTCCCGCAATTGCAGCAACAGTGCCTGCCAGTTTGATGTAGGAGAGCTTAGGTAATTCAGAACACGAAAGATAACAGAACATTGATCCGGAGGTATTACCCAGCGTGATGGGTGAGTGGTAGCGCTCCGGCTTCGCATTCAGGAGAACGGGGGTTTGAATTCTTGTCCGGTCATCAAGCTTTTAATTTTCCATGATTTCCCGGAATCGCTCCAGGCGAATGCCGGGATGGATTCTTCAGAAGGATATAACCGAATTCCTTCCTGTTCCTTGTCACCAATCCTATGTTTACTCTAATAAACTCGACTTCAACAAGGCGTAAAACATAGGCAAAAAGAAACAGAGATGTGTTGCTCTGCCAACTGAAAGGATTCTAGCAATTCAAATTCAGTATTATATGCCTATTAGATGTCAGATGGGTATCATGACACCAAAAATTAGAGAAATTTTTTACAACTAATGGAACCGTGGTGTCATACTAAGCTTTGCTCCATAAAATTAACGCATTATTATTTCGCTTAGGTGTTTAATAATGATGGATCCTACAGGAACGAAATATTTGAATTCCAATGTACAGCCGACCAAAGTATGCTCCACTTTCGTATTGAAATGTTACTATAAAACAGTTTATCGTGCGCGTAATGATCCGGGCATATATTGTATATTAAGTTGAATTAAAAAAATGGTAAAGTTTAAAAAAATCATAACAAGTGATTCATTAATCGTTTCTTAATGTTTTCGCTTAGATGACGTACTTAAATCAAAACATACAACTAAATAAAATCAGTTGAAAACATTACGATAGGTTTTAGAAAATGTAAAAAAAAATTCAGAAATAGTGTTTTGACCAATTCATGAAATTATTATTCATGTGATGCAAATGATTTTTTGCGAAAAAGTTATTATTTGAAGTATGAGATTTATTAAAGTAATTATAAAAAATCACTGCAGTTCTCCTTTAATATTTATGAGGCTACATATTACAGAAAATTCTTAAATAGTTTTCGATTTTGTACTTACGGAAATAAAGGGTATTTAATTTTTTTTCTAACTTTTCTCCAAAAGCACATAAAAATTGTGGATAAAAAAACCCAAAATCTTGATAGTCGGTGAATTGCTACTTGCCAGTTTTCACTTCATACTTAATTAAGTTCCTCGCATTTTATTACTATAGATGAAGATCAACACTATTAATAAAAACATTTAAATCAATGGGAAGATTTTCCGTATGCACGTTGAATGTTTTCCACACTAGCAAGGACTCCAGCAGGATGCATAGTAGGTTCACGTGGTGCATCCTAGAAAGCACTAAATAAACTACAACTATTGCAGCCAGACATCTTTTTGTCTCTTGTCATCTTCGCATCACAACTGCCGTACCGTAAATAAATACAACTGATAAGTAGCTTTTGAACTAAAAGAACATATCCATTCTCCGGATCTGATGGTAACATTCCTGGTTTATCAGGCTGCCTGATAGAGAAATTCCTATTTTATTCCTGGTCAAATATAAGAGCTGAATCTGAATTTGATTAAGAAACTCCTGAAATGTTTCCAACAAAAGTGGGATCGCTGGAAGAAATGTTGAGTACTTTGAAGGAGGTTTGACTTTCGATCACCTGATGATTATTCCCTCATTTTGAACCAAATGTTCCAGTAAGTAGTAGGACTACGCCTAGGATGTGCCCACATAAACAACCTCCCAACACAACAGCTATAACACTACAAATTATATTCATAGATCATCGACGATAATAATGGACCACATCAGCAATCTCCAGTAACGAAAATGAAAAAAGCATTTGGAAACTAACAGCATTTTTTGGATAGATGACTTCTATTGCTGTATGTCGGTAGTCGCACACGGGCTTCACCGAATTTTCAGAAACCCAATATTGCAGTACTGAGAGCTTCTTTGTCTTTTGGTGAGTCTTTAGGGATACGTTATAGCAACTTCAGCCCACCAATTGTAGATGTCTCGTTTGATCCTCGATTTGAAGAAAATACTAACCCTATATTTTTAACTTTTCTCGTTTCAAAATCTCCACCTTGTGGAGGTTAAACACGATACCCCAAAAAGTTATTTGCCTTACCGGTCCACAAAGGTAAGATTTTTGTTGCGGCGCCCCGCAAGTTTTGGGTTCTCTCGACAGTTCCTTATTTTTTCCATTTATCCTAATGCAGTTGTGCGTGTTTTTTTTCCATTGTGAATTTTATTCACTTTCTTAAATAGTTTTATCCTTGGCTTTCCTTCTCTGGCAAGATCCTTTCCTTAATGGCTGCTTTTAATTCCTTTTTGTATGGGGAATCTGTTAACCAAGCCGTCTTCCCCCTCTTCCGATTCGTCCTTTTGTGCTTTCTGTAACTTTTCGATTAGGCACTGAATTTCAGGTGAAACATAAAATGAACAGTACTTGATGTAAGTTGCTGTCCAAGAGCACCCCAAGAGCGGGGCAGAATTGAGCACTTCCCATTCCGCCCCACCCGTTCCACCCCAAGGACAAGATTCAGGTTAGGGAGGTAAGGAGGGTCCATAAACTACGTAGCTCTATGGTGGCCTCCCGTGAAACCATCCTCCCTCTAATTTTCCTGACGTGGCTTTTGCCTCATCCCCCCCCCCAACGTTGAACGTAGCTTTTTTTCCCTATTAATTCCAGGAGATATTTTTGCTGTTTGTGTCCCGTCAGACTTCGTAAATTACGTACGAAGATAATTAAATGACGGAAATAAATATTCACATGGTGTGTGTGTTCTGTACATTATTTTATCTGTAAGATTAATATGAATGAAAAGCTTGGCTCGGAAACACCCCCTCCCCTCCCACATAGTTCAGCTTATCTTTTTACCCTACCTCCTCTCCCCCCCCTAGACCGAGCCACCTAGTTTTATGGACGCTCTCTAAAGCCGCATTCCCACGATACCCTGTAGGCGAGGCGAGACGGGACGGGACCTCATTAGCTGAAGTGTAGGTACGACCGTGGGCCGCAGGTTACTCCTAGCTTACCTTGCCGCCACATCCCCACCACGTTGCCTAGTGTCGTTTGGCACAGAACACGGGTGCACACCGCTGCTGCAAACCGATGGCAACAGCGCACCGCTACACACGCCTGTGATGTTTACCGACTCAGTGTGGGTAGCTGCGTCTCGTCTCCGCTAGCAGAGGCGGCCCTGTTCCCATGGTGTCCCGACCCGTCCCGTCCCATCCCGTCTCGCCTCCGTTTACAAGGGATCGTGGGAATGCTCCTTAAGGTCACTCTACAAAGATACGTAAACAAACATTTAACTACACGAAACTAATGACAATTAAACGTAGTTAAAGCATGTATTAACTATTTTTGTAGAGTGAACAAGTATGTATTATTTACATTCGTTAAAAAAATAACAGGCATTGCAATACGGGAGAAGAAAAATCATACAACGAAAACTTCACATACTCACGCTCGAGAAAACTAGACTAGAATGGCTGTCATAGTTGATTAGCTATAGGTTGGCCTAGTTCTACTTTTTGACGCTCGTTGGCAATATGTTCTTGATACCGAAAATTGTGGAATTTCATTCCGTCCCGGTAGCCAGTTGTGTCCCGTGTCCCCTACTTGTTCTGTTGGATGTTTTCCAGCAATACCAGTCGCTGGAGCAGTTAACCAGTGAAATTAGGAACTTTTGGCTGGCATAGAGCTTGCACCGCTTCTGCTGCTATCCCTTCAGGCCCTAGTGCTTTGTTCCTCTTCAGCATGCTAACTGCGATTCTCACTTGCTCTTTATCAAATAGTAGAGCCATAGTGTTGTTTTTATTCATTGTTCTTTAATTCATTGCTCATTAGTTATCCTTTCTATTTGTGCTCGTCATAACAGAACTCCTGCTGGTCATCCGGCAAGAGTCTTCAGTTGATTGATGCCAAATACTTCTCAGAGTTTCATCCTACATTACAGAGTAGATAAATCGTTTGATGATTTACTTTTGCGAAAATAACTTGTTCGAAAGTCCCCACGGATTTAATATCAAGTTTTTGTTTATATCTATCACCCAGCTTATTAATTTAACATCTAGAAGCTTCTAATTTTCTTCAGCTAACACTATTCTTTAATGTTCCAATGTCTAGTTGCGCCCTTCAGCTGTTATGGCATTTGTAGCACGGTGGTACAACAGTCACGTTCTTATCACTCATTTACCTATTCTCTGAAGATTATCGTTCCATTTAAGTTTTTTCTTCTCAAAAATTTATCACTTTACGGTATGTAGTAATGAATGCGCTAATTCTATAGCCTCGTGATCAATATTATGTGATAAACTGGGTATTTCTGACATTTTAAAAAACTCGATAGATTCTAGTCTGTTTTATTGGAATATTTCAACATTCTTCTGCTATGACTAGCTCTTGGTTATTAAGTACAGTAAAATATACCGTGGCATGTTCTAAAGTTTTTACAAATCACAGTATAATAACGTTGAGCACTGCTACTTTACTATATATCCAGCTCCACTGACAGCCTAATAACTGGACGATCAACATACTGAAGTTGCCAGAAGATTCAGCTTGTAAAGATGACCTTTGTTGGCTACCGTTAAGAAAACGTGAGTTGCCAAAAAAAAGGGAGGGGGGAATTATTAAAATCTAAAATAATTCCTGAAAATGGAAAATACATATAATAATGATGCTATAAGGGGATCTAATAGGTTACTAACTAGAACCATGAATTTCAGACACAAAATAAAACCTCATTTATTGAGTCTTATGGCCTTACAAGGTCGGGTAGTAATTAACGTTACGTTAAACACAATTAGATCAGCAAAACAAGCAATACCCGACGTTTACAATTCGCCGGAGTAAGCAAACAAAACTGAATGAAATATCTCAAACAAGTAATAAAACAGCAAAGTTAACATTGAAATAACATGGCAACACAGGCCATCAAATTGAAGCTAACATTTTACTGTACAAAGGAAAATCCCAGGGGGCGCCGTATAAAGTGAATGAAAAGCATCAAAATTGAATTAACAAACAGCAAGATGCTTAAGAAAAAAATTGAATCGAAATATAAATTCAGCTAGCTCAGAATTTAAGTGACGGGAGCAGAGTCTTAACCCAGGCGTCGCTTAAGGGCACATAAGTCTGTTAAAATCCACTGAATAGTGACCGTCGTTTCTGGTACATTACCATAGAATCATCGCCGTGATGGTGAGCGACAAACACAATGCCACTGCAGCAATGGAAGCTAAATAAGCGGCTACGACCGCGTTATTAGCATAACTTCCAAATAATGGCAAGCACGCCACTCAACATCTCGCTTTTCCAAAGCAAGAAATGATCAACCACAATGATCATCAGAGAGCGTGCCGGGCTGACACGTCTATTCACCAGCTCGTCTTGGACCCAAGTCACGTCCGTTCATCAGCTCGTCTTGGACAGAAGTGATGTCTAAAAATGGCTCCTTCTTCTTCCTCGGCTAGTTGCTCGCCACATGTAAAAGAACTCCACGGAATTAGTATTGTAGACCCCAATAAATGTTCAGGATTGGCTATCTACACATTTCCGTCGTCACGTGTTTAATATCATGCGTCGCATTCGCCGTCTCCTTCGCGCGTTTCCTACGTGGCCTTCGGGGTAGTAGCGGGGTAGGGGGTAGGTCACCGCCCGATTTCGAACGGGACTCAAGCCGGGCTGTCCCGGCGCCATCGAGTCGCCTCGCCTGCTCCATTGTTCCTCTCTCAACCGCCGAAATGGCAGTTTCTAGCCTTCGATATTCAACCCTTCTGAGCCATGCGTTTACAGAAAAATTGATTTACAATAAAATATACCTTTGGCCGCCCTGGTTTTAAACATACATTTAACCTATCCAGACAACCCTCATTATTTACAATTAATTACATGTTGCAAGACTAAATAATTAATAAATTTGAATATAATAAAAAAAAGGAATTATGAATATAATTAATAATAATTTAATTATATTCATTGTGGGTGACGCTGTCACACCACAAGCTGAATTCACTCTCTCCGATTTCTTTAAGCGTGTTTGAGAAAAGCTGAAAATTTTCATTACCCAATAGTATTCTCATATTTTCTTTTAAAGTCTGGCTTCGCAGTCCAGGCTTCTGTTTTCCATGGCTTCCCAGAATCACACCAGGTGAATTCAGCGATAATTAGTTCAAAGCCCATGGCTGAATTCCTTCTCGTTACTTCCCCTCAGTCCTTTACCGCCTCTAATGTCCTCGACGTAGCATAAAGACAAAAATAAAAGAAGTTTTTTTAAATTGATTACTAAACTTTTTTCTACAAGCATGAATTATTTAAACAGGCATGAATTTCATCAGCTGGCGTTGATTTTGGAATGACTGGGCGAGTTCGCAGAAAATCTTCACAGAGAAGCATCAGAGCTCGTCCCATGAGTTTATTTCCTCTTTCATCTTTGAGTGACTAGTCAAAAGCTTCCTCGTAGTCCAAGGTGCATTCATCCTAGATCATTGATTTACATGCTCTGAGCACCGTGCCTGACTATTTGTCTCATTTAAATGTTGGAAGCATTCTGCATTTTTGTTTGTTTGTCAATTTGTAGCGGCTGGTTTAGAACACTTTCCTTCTTTTTTTTATTTACGGCTTTTCACCTCGTCGATGTCGAGATCATTAGAGGTGGGATGGGACTGGGGACAAGGAACGCGAATGAATTCGGCCATGGCATTTTTGAAGGAAGCATCCCGGCATTCGCCTGGAATGATTTGGCGAAACCATGGAAAACCTAAATCTGGATGTCCGGGCGGGGATTCGAACCGGCGTCCTGCAGAATCCGAGGCCAGAGCGTTAGCCGCTCACCCACCACGATCGGTGCTATCCTCCTTTCTTCAATCAATGGAGTTGCAAAGCTTGGAGAGGCAATGGCCAGAGCAACTTCCCCCTGACCCAGAGTCTCGGCCAGAATGAAATTAGTCAAGGACGTTTAGTTCCATAACCGAATTCAAAGGAAACCCGGGATCCGCCAAATTGCTTCGTTGAAGTTACTGTTATATTCCCAACTAATACTGCATCACTTCATTGTTTATTTTTTGTATTGGTTTTGCCAATACCAACCATATAACTATCATTGTATACATCCTTGCAAACATATTTTGCTGATTTTAAACTGTTACAGGTCTCAATGTTAATATGTGCTTGGAACGTTTTGGATCTCATGGAAGATAACAGTACAGCTCCGCTGTTTTCAATTTCTCTGTATCCAGGTGTTTTCTGTTTCATCGTGAACCCTTTATGGACGATCCATAAATTACGTGGCTCAGTCTGGGGGGGGGGAGGGTTGGCTGGAAAGCTACCTTTACCTACGTGTAGTGTTGCCCAAAATCGGTCTTGGTCTTGCAGTCTTGGTCTTGGTCTTGCATTTTTGCAAGACCAAGACCAAGACCAAGACCAGGTGTATTGATGCAAGACCAAGACCAAGACTGGCCAAGTCTCGTCTTGTTCTTGCATTTGGGCAACACTACCTACGTGGGGGGAGCGGCGACGTTCTGAGCCAGGCCACGTAACTTTTCATTCATGTTATTTGTCACAGTTAAAATGAGGTACAGACCACACAACAGCATGTAAATATTTATTTCCTTCATTTAGTTATCTCCGTATATAATTTACAATAGTATGACAAGAGGAAACGGTACAAAATGTCTTCTGGAATCTATGTGGAAGGAAAGCTATGTGCTACGTGAGAGGAGGGGGGGGGGAGGTGGAGGTGTTCATAGGTGGCCAAAATGGAGCTACGTAGGTTTATAGACGCTCCCTTATCTTCTGCAGATCATAGTCTATACCGGGGATAAATGTCATCACCAACTGATATTTCGTCAACCATTTCACTTGGGTATTTCTTGCTGCACTTTCCATTCATTAAACATGGCCAGTTTTTATTTCTACTCGGTCCGGATACCATATTTTCGGTCATCACTGCGAAAAGATCGGGATCTATTCTTTGGTGAGAGTACTCAGCAGATATAACGTCATTGATTTTTTTGAAGGCTGGATTAAACTGTGCGAGTGGGGTAGCCCGTCCTTTTGGTATTCAGTTGTGTACGTTTAGGATCTTTGCGCTCCTAACACCTCACGCTTTGTCATAACGTTGATTAATTTCAATCGTTTTTGTCTGAGTACCCTCGCAACTAAGTCTTGGTGGTTACAGAGTACTTGACCGTTTCTGAGCATTTCCTGTATCTCGGTCCAACACGGATTGTATGTGAAGGTGATGGATAAATTCAGTATCCCTTACGTTCTCAAGTATGTCGTAGCATGTAGAGTATAGTCGTACATGAGTCTCGGAATACCTGTCAATGTCGCTGGTGGTATTACCAAAGTTGCAACGTACTTAACATTATTCGCCACTGCATCTCTCAGATTAATATAGTCTTCAACTTTCATTTTACACTCATTTAAATGAATAAAATTGAAACTTTCGCTCTCATTATTTTCATAACCATCAAAAATAAACTGCAGGAATAACTGCTTATAGTTTAACATGTGATTCTGTTCAGTATCTCGAATCATTAGCCTGTATACATAGAAACACATTGGCGAAACATTCTTGTTGATTGTTTCACCTTTTGCTATGTTCACATGCCTTCTTATAAAGTGATATCCATCTTCACAGCAGGGGAATACCAGCGCGGTTGATATGTTTGCGAAATGTACTGTAATGAATAGTCTGGTTGTTGGATCAATTCATCACCTAATATAACCAACACGACTTCATCTGCTTGAGCACCATTGAAGCGTAGTTCATATTCAACTGCTGGTCTTTGATCTGCTCTAATGACTACTTTATAATCATCTGTTAGCATAAATTCCAGTTGTGTTTTAAACGTGTTAATAAGATTACTCTACTTGTGAAACATTCTTTGTAGGTTCAACACAACCGTACGCTTTCTCAAAGATTTAGTCACATCTTCGATCGGCTTCCAATTGTTCGTCTCCAATAGATGGCAATTGTGGAATTTTGGTGTTTGAGCGGGAAGATAAAGCAACAATTCCGCCTGGCGGTGAGTCTGACCATGTACAGTAAATGTCGATGGAAAGTCGGGCTGTTCAATTATTGACGTAGCACTGAATGACGTTTTTCTGGAAACATGAGTACTACTTCTTGACATTATTGAGGAAATGCTTCGATTCAGGTGTATCACCCAATGCGAAAGACAGAAGTCCATCGGAGGTAATTCTAATCGAAATAAATTCTCTTTCCGATCCTTGCACCACATTCCAGTGGACTCTGATTCAAATATTTTTGGTTGACGGTAACTGCAGACTGTGTTAATATTCACAATAGTAACACTTGTTTGTTGTGAGTATTCCTTACGTCGGTCATAGTTGTGTTGGTAGAATACCGTCCAAAATCGAATTGTTAGTCAGAAATACTTTATTTGATTATCAAACAAATATTAACCAAAATTAAACTGAATCAATAGTGGCGTGCCTAGTTCATAGTGAATGGTTACTAGCAAAGACGTTTTCTAATTTAGAGAAACAACTTGCGAGAAAGTAAACGAGCACGAGTGAATGATCTTTAGATTTATTTATTTCTAATAGTTTGGTAGTTCGAAAATGATTTTTTACAACCTCATAAGTCACAAACAATAGCATCGTAGGGGCTAGAAAACTCCTATTTGCCTTTGGTACTGGAAAAGACAAATATAGCTTTCTGGAAGGTACTGCATACATAATCCCTAGATTGAGTCATGCAAGTCACTATGACTAATTGGTTTCGTTCAATTGTGTATCAGTAATACAAAATTTTCTATTTTGTAAAAAAAAAAAACATTTATACTTTAATTGAGAATGGTCTGGTAGGTAGGTGTCTGTTTATAATCAGTCCCCGACCGGAATATAGGAAGATACCACAACATTTCAGGCCTTAACCTGACTATCTCCTATATCAAAGCTTATCATATGCATTTGAGATAAGCGAACCGATGTAGCAGCTCCGTTTAGCGGCAAAAGTGAACTACTGAGCGATCCAAGTGTACCCACAAAACAAGCTTTGACAAACGTCATTATATCCATATCACACATTGACATAACAAAACAGACGTTCCATGAGAAACCGTATACTTGACTGATGACCAGGTAACTGTGAGCAATATAACACGTCACTGCTTTGCGTCTCATTCATTGTGTGAGTAATGTCAGGCATTGTTACGTTACTTAGACGATTGATGCTTTACTGAAGGTTGCGAGAGTCAGGGTGCTGTAATTCAGTGTGCCTATCAAATAACTTACGTAACTACAGGCTCCTAAATACGACAGTGTATGTACCCCAGGTCAACATCACGTGTCGATTTTAGGTTCTGCACGTCACGCAGTAGAGATTAAAAAAATTTATAGTTGAGAACAGCTCGGTACGTTCAGGTACGTTCAGTTTATGTTTGGAGCGGGTAACTCAAAGTCGACATTGCTATTGATTTAAGGCATACACAAGTATTTAGGTACCTATAATCGACATAGATACTATCCATCTACATCCACAATTCACAAATATTGTTGTTGGCAGAGGGTGCTTTTGCACCAAAACTAACTCTGGGCATTTCAAACTCAAATAGCCGAGGAAAGAAAGAATACATATAAGCATCAGTAGGGCATCTAATTTCTCTAATCTTATCTCACCTGTCATTACGACCTAAACAGTTTGGTGGACGAAGTATTTCATTTCACTCGGAAGTGAAATAAGAATTTCGCATATTCACCGATAAATTCAGATGAAACTGACGTCATCTGTCTACCAGACAATCCCAGCCCAATCTATGTGTGCTTTCGTGAGGGCTGTAGCAAGCAGTCACAAATCAAGAAGCTCTCCCCTGTACTTTTTCTACGGTGACAGTCAATCCCTTGCGATAAGGAGCCCAAACTCCACAACAGAAATCCAAATGTGGATGCACGAGAGTTTTATAATCTATTTGCTTAGTATGAGCGCTGCAATTCATAAATATATGACCTATGAATCTTAACTTAGCTTTACCCACAATGGAGTTATGTGCAGGCCCCATTTCATGTTGTTTTGTACTATTACCCCCAAATACTTCACAGAATCAACCGTGTCAACAACTGAGCTGTTCACTGTGTACCCATGAGTTCTTGTTAGTTATCCATGGTAAAAATATCCTTCTCGTTTAAGCTACGAAATCATACACTTATTTACTTCATCACCATCACATCTGCATTCTCGTACAGTACAAAATAGAACAAAATTAAATGAACTGCAAAATAAAGTACTTCCCGACATTAAGAGTTCGCTAACAAGATGCGCGCTGCTGAGTATGGTAAGCACACGCTCTACAACTGTTCACCAACGACAGACGAGACCAGCATCGAACACGTGGACCAGTTAAGAGCGATGCGTAAAGCTGACAGTGTTGCTGGTTTTATGCATGGTTTTCTGGATCATCGTATTTCCTGAAATTCAAAATTGATACACATTAGTGTCGAATATAGGTGCACTGTCAACTATAGGTACTAGTGTCGTGCAAATTGTCGTCTACTCACGCTCGAACTCTCTCGGTTATTCTTGCGACCGTTTTTCTCTACCCTGGCGAGCTGTGACTGCTGGAGCTTCCCCAGGCTCGGCGGACAAACGATGGCTCGGCGGACAAACGAAGGCTTGGCGGACAAACGAAGGCTCGGCGGACAAACGAAGGCTTGGCAGACAAACGAAAAGCTCGGTGGACAAACGAAGGCTTGGCGGACAAACGAAGACTCGGCGGACAAACGAAAAGCTCGGTGGATAAACGAAGGCTCGGCGGACAAACGAAAAGCTCGGTGGACAAACGTAGGCTCGGCAATGCAGGAACAGCGCATAGTGTCTATCTCGCCTGAGCCGTGTAGCAAGTATGGTACATTATAGAACACTGGATAAGACTGTATAGCAGGGGAATTCTCGAATCTACAATATATCAGTGACTAGTATCAAAATTTTGTGTAAGTTCTATCAATTTAACTGTCGTAGACATGAAGTATAACATGTACTGTATGTGTTTGGTAAACATATGTAACGGAGATAAGACCATAACATAATGTAACAAAAACCATAACATAAATACGTTATTTATACTTATTGACATACATAAAGTGTATCCTAAATCCACATTTAGTGCATTATTACTTTTACGGAAGCTTCAATTATATGTGACATATTGTAAGGATTTGTATCTATTAATGCACAACATTGAACTGACTTTAATGACATAACTGATATCACTCTCATACGTGATTGTAAATAACCAAAAGAGTATTCATATGTACGGAAGAAAAATTTTCCCACTTTTATGAAATGCCGGAACATCGCCCACAAAATGTTAAATGTGGCGCAAACTGCAGATTTTTACTTTTTCATTAACATAGGGTTGTGCCCGGGCTGTAAGTATCCAAATTTTCCGAAAACAAGCGTATACAGTTTTATGGAATGATACAAAAACACGTAGAAAATAACAAGAAGAAAACATAACTCTCCATTCTTTAACTTTTCAGTTACTTCTTCCTTCGATTTAGCGGTTTTAACACTGCGATACAGTTCGTGGCTGTTCCGATTGTACGGAGTGAGTACCAGCGTCGCTTCGTCCCGACGCAACACGTGAATAACAGACCGACCCTACTGCCAGACTCCAGCTTACGTCCAGGCTCGGTCCTCTGCACTGTATTTCCGGCATTTGGCCGGCAGAGGTCGCGGTGGACACGGGAAGACTAAAATATTAGTTCCAATGATTCTTCTGTCAGGGTTGGCATTTTTTAGCAGTTTTGCGCATTTACATCGGCGAATGCAGCGCTGGTTTGCACTTATTGTTGTTCTATCCGGAAGTGCTCAAGACAGATGTTGGACTCCTTTGAGACATTGAGGACACAGTTCCTACCTCTGTTTGGTTCGGAAAAGCTTCCAAAACTTATGAGAGAGAAGGTCAAGATTTATTTGACAAGTAACGGCCACTCATCAAGGAATCTGGGAACAAGGCAATTAAACTGAACTTCATTAATACTGAATGCGGTGGTAAACATGGCATTTCGTTCTGAGCGCTAATTAAAAAATACTGCACGAGAACTTATCTTTAAATACTAAGTTGGAAGGTAAATACATTAATATAAAAGATATTTTTTAGCATAGCATAACTGAATTCCTAGCCTGACATCCAACATGAACACTCCTAAGTTGCCTGCCTGTATCTTTTGTACTAGACAGCATCCCCACGGCTCCATGCAGTAGTGATTGACTTCGCCCCGTCAACGATCTATCCAAATGGCACTTAGACTACTCAATATTTTGATATTTTCTCAAATCTGTCTTCTTGGACAATCCCAACTCGTTGTTGTAGTTATAACTATTATTATTATTATTATTATACAAATGACGGCTTCCGCGTATTAGTCCAAGGGCCCTGGTTTGACTGCCATGGCCGTGCTATGTTTTTACGCATCAGATTATGAATATTTAAGATTTCGTATGTCCTGAGCCTTGAATTCAACAGACCCCCAATTGCGTTTTAGGCATCATATAAAATAGTTGTACCCATTTCTCATGTGTTCGTGATGTGATATATTTATATATATATAACTAATTTTATCCTTCTCCCTTGATCCTTCCCAACTTCAGTTTTTTGCATATCGCTTTGTGTTTCAAATTCATCGTGCTCTTTTTTATTCATTTTTAGCCAGATATATCAACTCTTTTCTTGCATGAGACCGCAGTTTCGGTGAGGAGTCAAATTTAGGATGAATGTACTGGAAGGGGGAGGGGAGAGGGAACCGAAAAACTTACTAGTCAATTATCCATCGATTCTTTCGTAGCTTAGTGTTTCGCCTTTTCTTCAGATAAAATTTCATATATCTAATTATAAATGCGAAAGTAACTTTGTCTCTCTGTCTTTCTATCTCTCTGTCTGTTTGTTAAGTTTCTTGGGCTAAACGGCTAATCCGATTGTGATGAAGTTTGACAAGGAGATGCTATGTGGCATTATGATGTACACAGCATACCTTTTTCTGTATAAATAATACGTGTAGTCATATAATTTTTAAAAATTACTGAATGGCACTAGACAGACGTGTAGGATGTGTGAGTCTCTGTTGTACCTTCACACATAGCGGTCTGGTAGCCTAGTGGTTGATGTGCTTGACTACTGATGTTTGGAGTGTGATCTACGATTCAATACCCAGTGTAAGCAAAAAATTTTAAGAATTGTTTTTGATCGTATGAGCCACACCTGAACGGCCGGTTGTTCGGATTGAATGTTAAACTGTAGATATCACAAATTTAGGGGTGTGATGCGTGGCAAATCGTAGGTGGTCTAGCAGTGCTGTGGGTGTACACTTTTTTACGCTATATTGATCCCTCAGGGGTTGTTAATCTCGCATTCAGTGTGTGTTCGATCTGCACTAATAATATTATAAATGCGGAAGTAAGGATCTGTCTTTTTGTTACGTTTTGACGACTAAATGGCTACACCAATATTGATGGAATTTGACAAGGAAATACTTTGTATCTGTACTATTACTTTGTACCTGCCTAAAAGTTTCTGACACCAGTTTATTTTGTCTTGCTTTTTGACTTGCCTTGCGGACGTAAACCTGACCTAAGGTGCTCTAGCGGAACACTAGCAGCTAAAGTTATTAGAACCCAAGAATCGGATGCTTATGTTGAAGAAAGAAGAAAAGACCAAGCTGAAATAGAGCTTCCCTTAGTTAAACTCCCCCACACCACCGCACCTTCGTTTTTACTGTTTTTAAATATTTTGGAAATTGATTCTCTTCGTGAGACAGGTTCGACGGTAGAATGATATGGTGATGGCTTTCCTGTCATATTATTCCAACTCGGTTTTGTTTGCGACCAATCCCACGTTACTAACAGTTTTCAATATTCAATTCTGCCAATGAAATTCTAAGTAGACGTGTACGAATTCGCAGGTATCACCTAGTTTTTCAATAAAACAACGCATTTAGTCGTCATATTATGAGTTCAGCGCTCTTGTTGAGACCCAACAGGCCTTATTATGTTATGTCCAGATGGCGTTACAAATTGCGCGAACCACTCTGGACACAATTCCTAAGGTTTACATGACACTCCACCTGAAAATGTCATTCTCTGACGGCATTGCGTGGAACAAGTGGAAGCTATGATGTCACAATGTTTCGTTCACAATAGAAATTATATGAATCACCAATGTGCTTGAACGTACACAGCCAGTCGTAGAACCTAAGTAATTGGTAGGCTCTTTTCCACATAAAACTATTCTGCTTTTTATATCTGCCCTCAACTGTACGAGTAAAAGTCTAAATGAATTCATTTAATTCTCCAATACGTCATCCTTAAACTATTTTTACCGAATTTCATTAATCGGCTTTCGTGTTTCGGCTTCCACGTTGAACTTTACACTGGGTCAGGGTAAGTGGGTAAGATGTAGCTTGATCGGGCTATTTCCAGCTCATAAATACCACACGAATGTACATTACAATTATGAATTTCATGGTCCAGATCCTTTGCCAGTTATTCTGGTCACGTCATTTAGTGATGTCGAAACGTTGATTGCTAATAGGACACTACAATGACAAATAGACAAGCACGGACTCTCTCTTATTAGTACGCCAAAAAAAGTTACATAGAGATAAAGATACTTTACCACCTCTCTCACCCACCAACTAATTCACTCGGGCGCGCACGCACACATTCAGATATCCATTAATATATTTCTACATCTGCATCTACACCATACTCTGCAAGTCACAAACATTGTGGGTGGCAGAGGGTGCTAAGCACCCATCCTAAACCCGCGCATTCCAATCCCGAATAGCGCGAGGAAAGAAGGAATACATAAAAGCATCCGTACGGCATCTTATTTCTCTAATCTTATCCCTCCGGTCATTACGACCTAAATAGGTTGGCGGAAGAAGTATTTAATTGCACTCGAAATTTAAATGTTTTCGCATAGTCTCCAATAAATTTGAACGAAAGCTATGTCGTCTATCTTCCAAACTATCCCAGCCCAATCTATGTATCAATTCTGTAACGCTTTCATAAGGGCCGTAGCAACCAGTCACGAAACGAGCGGCTCTCCTCTGCACCCTCTCCACTGAGTCAATCAGAACCTTGCCATACGGATCTCAAACTCCACAACAGTAATCTAGATGCGGACGCACTAGTGTTTTGTATGAGTATTACAATTCCTCAAAATACGACCTATGATTCGCAATTTAGAAATCACCTTGCCTACGACGGAAGCTATGTGCATGTCCCATTTCATGTTGCTTTGTACTATCACCCCAGATACTTCAGGGAATCAACCGTGTCAACAGCTGAATTGCTTATTTTGTACTCGTGAACAAACTGATTCTTTTTGTTACTTATCCGCATTGCCTTGCACTTTTTGCAATTAAATGTAAGCTGCCATTTACAGCACCAATCGAAAATAGCATCCAAATCGCGCTCAATTTCTAAGCAATCGTCGGGGCACAATATTTCCCTATAAATAACTGCATCGTCGGCAAACAATCGCAACCAGCATTTGACGTTGTCACCTAGATCGTTTATAAATATTAAGAAAAAAAGTGGTCCTATTACACCTCCTTGAGGAACGCCCGAAGTAACATTTATCTTAGAAGAGGCTTCCCCGTCGACAACGACATACTGTGATCGATCAGTTAGAATATAACGTATCCACTCGCAAATCTGAGCCGAAACACCGTATGCTCGCATCTTCGCTACAAGTCGGTTGTGTGGTGCAGAATCAAAATCTTTCTGAAAATCCAAGAAAACTGCATCAACTTGCGAACCTGCATCGATACCTTTCATTACGTCATGGGAAAATAGGGCTAATTGTGTTTCACACGATCTCTTCTTCCCAAATCCGTGTTGACATGGTGTAAGTAACTCGTGCTCATCTAGAAACATCATAATGTTCGAGCATATGACATGTTCCAGAATTCTGCTGCAGACAGATGTTAGTGATATGGGTCGATAATTCCTAGGATCACTCCGATCTCCTTTCTTGAAAACGGGAATTACCTGGGCTATTTTCCAGCTAGAAGGTACTTTTCTCTCTTCTAAAGATTTACAGAATATATCTGACAGAAATGGTTCAATTTCCTCTGCGTATTCAGAAAATACTCTTACCGGTATACAATTGGGACCCGGCGCTTTACCCCACTTCAGGAGTTTTAATTGCTTTACAATACCTACGCTATCAATTACTATCGGATCCATCTCTAATTCCACACGATGTAGTAAAGGTGGGATGTTTTCCATATTTTCGCGCGTGAATGAATTTTTGAATTCGGTGTTAAATATGGTAGCCTTGTCGCGGCTGTCTTCAACTTCCCGTCCGTCTTTTATTAGAACTGGCTTATTGTTCCCACTACAACTAACCATCATTGATCAATTTTTTCACACCAGATTTTCTTGAGCCTTTTTCATTTTCTTCGTTCTATAGAGTACTGTTACTGCATTCTATTTCTTCTTGCGCCTTGAGGATAAGTAATTGAATGAAATTCGAACGTCTTATCGAAGAAACAATCTAGAGTGATTTCACGAAATCATAAAAAACCAAATTTGATTGGCTGGTCCTAGGATCGCGCCCATAAACTCCCAAATGCCAGGACTGAGCATTCTTATTACATTTAAGTTCCATAAAAGTTCCTTTTTTTTCTGCAGCGTCAAGTGCATAAAAAAAAAAAAAATTAAGCGACCACTTACCACTTTTTTGCCTTTACGCCTCGTCGACATTGAAGTCATTATAAGCGGGAAAGGACTGAGGACAAGTAATGGAAAGGAATACGGCCATGGTCTTTTGAATGAACCATCCCGGCATAGAGTGATTTGGGGAGATTGTAAATAATCCAAATACCATTTCGTATATCTCTGTGATTAATTCCAGGAACTCTATCTTCACTGCTTCAGTTACCTTTTCTTTTATTCTGCAAAGCCTGCTGGCTTGGAAATTGGTAGGACACGAGTTCAAATTCCCGTCCGGCCAAAAGGTTTTCCATGGTTTCCCAAAATTACTCCACGCTAAAGCCGGGATGGTTCCCTCATAGGGCCATGGCTGAATTCCTTCCCGTTTCTTACTCTGTCCCATCTTCTTCTGTTTCTAATGACCTCGATCTCGACGAGGCACAAAACTAGAAACAAACAAAAAATATTTATCCTAATCGCGTTTCAGATGCACAATTAAGAAACTTGCTGATTTAGAAAGTTCCCATTTTCATTGTCATTCCAGTTTCGCTAAGCTCTCCTTCCACACATGGCTTTTATTATTAATAATTAATTTTTTAATTGCGATGGAGCGCACGCTCCAGTGGCAATTTCCCTACACACCCATTTCCTCCCTTTCCTGTACCCACTTACTTCTGCCATCTACATATTTCAACTTTAAATTCTTTCAACGGTTTTGATAAATTTCTCTTGGTAATTAAATTCAATCCCTGTCCACCTACGAAAGAAAATCTTCCCTCACCCTTGCTCCCGAAATCAAGTGCCAGCTTGTGTTCCTAGACATCTTCTCTATTCCATGCATTACTCCTAATTCTTACACCAATATCTTTCCACGCCTCATCACCAATATATGTCTTGTACACTCCCAAGACTCTCTTCGCCCTCCTCCTGTCTTTCAATGAATCCCATTCCGGCTCTTCTGTATCAGCTACTGAGTGTATTCTGTGATAATTTCTAGACACAGATGTAGAAGCCCTTCTTTGCACCCCCTTCAACTCCTGTATTCCATACCCAAAATGTGGGCCCCATGCTACACCACCATAGCGATAGTCGGACCAAAGTTTTGTACCATTTCCTTTACTTCTCTGGCACATCCCCTCATCACTCTCTCCAACAAGTGCGATATGCCCAAGATTCCAAAGCGTTATTGCTACAAACTTGAAGTTTTCCCCACCTTGGAATCCTTATTTCTTCCTCGAGTACAAGGTACTGTACATGTCGACAATCTACCACGTCCTCTCTTGACACAAAGAACCCCGTGGCGATGATGCGACAGGTAGCCCGAGCCGGAGCTCGTGTGAAAGTGTCGGGAGGGACGAGACCTGTATTTTCCCAAGCCAGACGGGTTGTGAGCGGAGAAGAAAGGAGAGTGGGGGGCGAGAGCTTGGGCCAGGTCGGCCTGCAGACAGCAGCCACCAGTCGGCCCATGGCTCTGTCCCAGCCTGGCGGCTGTCGTGTGCTGTGAGTGAGGTGCTGGCGCAAGCGCCATGGTGTGGTAGAGAAAGTCAACTCAGCTGAGACAACTGGGTCGGCCGCCATGTGGTGAGTAAAACAATGCATTCACTCGCTCTCATTGTTGTCCATTACATCGCCGTTTAGTGTTGAAAACTTCAACTAGGGTTTGCTGATCGTGATCCTCTTCAATTTTCCTGACCAAATTGCTTGGTCACTTCTGATTTCTCAAGTATGCTGAAATAATTTCAGGCGTTTGGGTATCAGCGTGATTGAGAACAATGGAACCACGCACTATTAGTCATTCTATTTTGCTTTTGAACAGGGGTGCCCAATCCGCGGCCCGCCTTGGACGTTTTTGCGGCCCGCGAGATTCATCATACTTTTACAAAATATATTTATTTTATAATGGGCAAAGTAGTGAAAAACACTGTATTAAAAATACATTATCTGTGCATCCATATATTAAAAAATTAACTGTCGAAATTATGAGAAAAAATTAACTTTGATTTTAAAATAATTATCTTGCGAATGCATGACAGATATTGACTGTTTTATTTATTAGTTTACAGTAACGAGTTCGCAGGATAATTAAATTATATTCACTCCAAAATAATGTCTATAGTGGTTCTAAATCTAATATAGGGATATATAATTTTATATGCGGCCCGCGGAGTTATTATGTATTTCCAAAGTGGCCCGCAAGATCATTTGTGTTGGCCACCCCTGCTTTGGAACAACAAAGTAATCAGTAGTGATCTTTTTTAAAGAAATTCGTCTGAGCTGATTTCTGAAGCCGTTAGAATTTTGAAATCTGACTTGCTGTGATATAAATTTAAACAAAAATCTAATCCATTTCCGTAATCCAGCATGTAATACGTACTTGCGTTATGAGAAGTGAACATCGAATTAGTTCCGATGTTACTTTAAAAAAAGGAGATCGACACTGGAGCTTTTTTTGACCGCAACAGAACTCTCTCTTCAAGGTGAAGAAACAATAACAATAAAAAATAGCTGCAAAAAACATCTAAGTTTTAGACTAATCGACCAGCTTGGCGAAGCTACTGAATTGATTTGTCTAATATGTATCAACTTGCAGGACCGAACTGTTAGTCATCTTAACAATTGGTTTTGAACTTAACAAACACTACTCATTTAACGAATCGTGGAGCACTGCAATCTATGAATGAACATCATACACACATGACTGCTGTAATCAGAAAATATTTAGGCAGTTAAAAATGAATCTGGAAGCAGCCTGTTATTTGTTAAATAAAAAACTGGGAGGTAATGGAAATGAATGTTATTATTATCTTTTATGTGGCTCTATTGAGAACAACGTACTATTTTACTTTGGAAGAACATAGAAATCAGTCGTGATCTTTTTAACGAAATTTTTTTGAATTGATTTCTAGAAACCATCAGAATTTTGAAATCTTACTGGCTGTAATAAAAATTTAAAACAGTAGTCCATTTCCATAATCCAGCATTTGCTTGTGTTATGAGATGTAAACATAGAATTAGTTTCGATATTACTTGAAAGAAAAGAACAGCATTTGAACATTTTTGCCTGCAACCCAATTATCTCTCCGACGTGAAAAACAATTTAAAAAAAATAAAACTGTAAACATGTGAATTGTAGAGTACTAAACCAGATTAATGAATCGCGGAGTAATAATAATAATAAGTGATTTCTAAAATATGTATTAACTTATGCCAGAACTGTTAGTCATCTTAGAAATTCGTTACCACTCATTTAACGACTTGTGTAGCACTGCAAACAATCAATGAAAATTCTACACTCATGATTGGTGTACTTAAAAAATATTTAGGTTATTAGATATGTATCTAAACGCAGCCTGTTATTTGCTAATAAATAAAAAACTGGGAGGTGATAGAAATCAGGATTAGTATCTTTCTTGTGAGTCGGTTTACAAAACTGTTAAATTTGTTTCATTACTTTATGATGGCATTAAGCTTTGAATCTCTTATAAGTAATAAGCATAAAAGCTCTAATGAAACGAATGTTGAGGGTTATCTCGTAAATTATCTTGAGAAAGTGCACGATCGAGTTGTGCGATTTTTGATAGAGGTAATACATTCGAAAAGGAAAACGGTTTCTTTAACCAAACTGCAACAAAAGTGACACACTGCAATCTGTGAATTGCTGAAGATTTTTCTCCTATTCTTCCACTTTTTTAAACGTCTTGATTCTTCTGACGTTAAGAGAGATCAATAACTGGAACAACAACACAATAGTTTTTGTCGTCTTTGTGTTTGGAATCTTCATGACCAGGATACTGGAGACATCAGCCTTTACACCCAGAAGATCAACTTTCTCATTTTTTCTTTTGACCCTTTCTGATCGTATCCGCTCCCGTGTGCCTTGAGCACAACCCACTTAGCCGGTAAGTGGTCACGGCCAAGGTCTGACCTTCACTCAGTGTTGGGGTACAACATGGTATTCCAGTGCGCGCAAGGACGCGGGACGGTTTACTGTACTCGCCAGTCGCGTAGGCACACTAGACTGTACCTGTATAACCTGCAACACTGCCACTTCTATATATCGACCTGGCGAAACGGCTGTCATTACAATCCCATTCGGAAAGATTCATTTAGAAATTCTTCTCCGTGGTTTCTATTAATCATTGCACAGTGATACTGAAATACGTAGGAAAAACCGGTAATTTCACTGCCTTTGTTACAATGAAGAAGACCGATAATGACTCTATTCTTCTTCCCTATTATATTCCCTAATATAGTAGAGGCAACGAAGCAACCAGTTTTATCTCTTTAGTGTACGCGGTTTGGACAACGGATATAAAATTATAACTACGAACAATAAAAATAAACGCCCTTCCACCTCAAGGAAACTGTAAATAGACTTGGCTCGAGACAATTCTAGATCACTGATTGTTATGTTCAACTTAATCTTTGTGCAATATGGTACCTAAAAAATATTTGAATAATGTATGATGCCTGAGGAAACGAAACGAAACTTCACGGGTTGAGAGTGAATATGATATTATTTTACTGATTACAATTTTAATTATGGCTTTACGTCTTATTGACGTTGGTGTCATTAGAGGCGGGTTGGGACTAGAGACAATGAATGGGATGGAATTCGGCCATGGCCTTTTTGAAGGAAGCATCCCGGCATTCGCCTGGAGTGATTTTGGGAAACCATGGAAAACCCAAATCTGGGTGCCAGAACGGGGATTCGAACCCACGTCCTCCCGAATGTGAGGCCAGAACGTTAACCGTTCACCCACCACACTCGGTAGTGATTACAAAACTGAGTTAAATTAACAAAGAACTTGACAATATGAGCCCAGTTATCAGTATGACGTTGCACTCCACTGGATTGATTGCATGCACTGATTCGGTTTGGAAGTCGTTGTATCCCCTCCTGAGGCTAACTGGCCCACCACTGCTGTAACTAGTTCTTGATACCATGGATACCAGCACTAGGACGGAGTTCAGATCCACACACGTTCTATCTGGGCCAGATCTCGGTATCTTGATGGCCACGGGAGTACCACATCACGCAGACAGTCCATAGTGATACGTTCCATGTGTGGACGAGTATTGTCCTATTGAAAAATGGCGCCACGATACCGTCGCATGCGAGGTAACACATGAGGAATAAGGATGTCCATGATCTAAGTCATACCCGATTGCTCCCCACACCATGGCGCTAGAAGTAACACTGCTGTGCCAGTCCAAAATATTGGAGGAGTGAGACTTCTCCCCAAGTCACCGCCATACTCGCCAACAATGGTCATCCAATTTAGTGCAGAACCACAATTCATCGCTAAACACAATGCGACGCCACTCATTGTATTTAGCGATTATGCTTTATCTCGGATGACCATCGTCGGCGAGTATGACGGAGACCTTAAGAGAAGCCACTTTCTTCCAATGTTATGCAGAAATCTCTGGTATGACTTCACGGCTGTAGTGATTGAGGGAACTCTGACCGCACATTCTGCATCATCATATGTTACCTCTCATCGAGGTTCCTTGTTTCAGCAGGACAAAGTTCTTCCACATGTGGCACGTGTATCTATGAACTGTCTGCGTGGTATTGAGGTACTCCCGTGGCCAGCAAGATCCCCATATCTGTCCCTGACAGAACATGTGTGGGACTTACACAGACGTCAACTCCGTTCCAGTGCCAGTATTCAGGATATCAAGGACCAGTTACTACAGTTGTGAGACAGCTTGTATCTGGAAAGGATACAATGCTTTTATGACACCCTTCCCAACTAAATCCAGGACAGAGGGGGTGCAACGTTATACTGCTAAGTTCTTTGTAATTATGACGCTATTTTGTAATCACGGCTATAACATCACATACCGTCTCATCGCTTCTGGGTGCTTTACTTTTTTGTCAGGCAGTGAATATACAACTAGTTCATCCCAGTTCAATAACTTAACTGTTTGGATACTAAAACAGCTGCTAATTATATAAAACTTAGTTGTGCTTGAATTACCCTTGAAGATTCTTTTTACTTAGTTCATCTAGTGTACGAAAGGTATGCTTAGTGTAGGGCAAATAAAGTGAATGAAGCCAATTAAGTTACAAATACTGCTGCTTCCTCATTATTAACGGTTGTTCACCACGGAATTCGTTTCTTACTCACAAAATGGAAAGAAAATCATTCAAGTTTACATTTAATTCAAGTAACCCTCGATACACTATCCAAAGCGATAGGTCCGAGAATCAAACTGATGAATACTTCACTGCATTTAACCGTCCTTCTTCTCGTGTTATACTTTCTTTATTATTTACGAATATATAGTTCCTTAGTCTCATTGGCCAACTATTACGTATAAAAAAGCGTATAACACGACTGACCAAGGGTAGAGATAATCGGTTTCATAATGAAACAACTGCGGTGTTTTAACTAGTGTTCTGTGTAAACGTAATAATTAATTTTTCGTTACCGGCATCTGCTGTTTCTACTGTGTTACCAAACGCCTTCCAGAAAGTAAAATTCAACACTGAGCAAAGCTTATGAAATTCGAGTCTGGATGCACAATGCTAATGTGTTTGGAAAGTCTGCTCTCCGAGTATGCCAAGCGTCGGCTTTCCTTTTTTGTTTGTGTGGAATATTTACAAGAGTCCTATACCGAATACAAGATTTCTACACTCTCTGCAGCTGATTTGTACAAGTATTATGCGAAATGAAATACTCCTTCCCGTTTTACAGCTTCATCAGATATTTATGACACTTTGCAGGTATGTCGAACATTCAACAATACATATATCTTAATCTTCTGTTAAGAAATTCCTTATGACTCAAATTCATCAGTATGTTACAAAAATCTTTGTTTCTGGCATTAATCTGATTATCACCACATATGTACATCTTTAAATATTAGAATTACGTTATGTAATCGCTGTCTTATTTCGCATTTTCTCCATTCTCCTTTATCCTCTACTAAGCTTCAAAATTTCAGTTTCAGTTCATTCGTTGTCTTTACATTTCAGAAATAAGATCCTATGCCTGGATTAGAATTTAAACAGTCTGTTTATGAATGTATAAAGCAACGAAATAATAAAAGAGCGAAATTATAACTAGCTGCTTAAAGCAACGAGATGGAAACTAAAACCGCTACATGCAACTTCGATGAAGATTTATATATATTATGTGAAAATAAACCCTATCGGAACACGCAAAGCCATAGTCCTCATAATGGCTTGTAATTAAGAATTTGTCCAATGTTTCCAGTAAGTAGTTAGAACCAGGGAGCTATTTGGGGGAGGCGGGGTAGGAAATTGAGTTTAATTATTCCCATTTGTCTGTGACTAGTATAGCTTATGTTTCCTATGATGTGTGTATTTTTGTTTGTGAAATGTGTAGTTTATGAGGCGGAGCTGCATCTTCAGCAAGGTTGCATGTTGTGTTAATAGCTTCCATCCCGTTACTTCAAGCAGCTAGAAGGAATTTCGCTCAGTTATTATTTTGTTGCTATATACAGTAATATAACAAAGGTTGATGAATTCTAATCCTGATGTAGGATATAATATTTGAAGTGTAAATGACAACAAATGAACTCAGATTAAAAATTTGAAGTTGAGATATAAGGATTTGTGTAACTTCTTAATTGAAAATTTAGGGGAAGAGAAAAAAATACGAAAGAAGACTGTTTATATAACGTAATGCTGATAAATAAAGATTTATATATGTGGCGATAGTCAAATGAATACTTGATGGAGTGTTTTATCAAACTGATGAATAAAAAGGTGTTATAATTTCAAGAGTTTCCACTCTGCAAACTGTTGTGTACCTGAAATGATTTTAACGAAGTACGCTATAAAGTAAATTTACCACTGAGTGCTGTTCACGATCCGCAGGCCACATTGTTCCATTTGTAGTACTCTCTGCATATGGGAGTTGAGTGGAGCATAACTCTAATGCCATGCTAATGGGCGTCGATAGCATTTAATAGAGCTGTATTTCAACCAATAGAAATAGCGTAATATCAAAACATTACTAATTAAGTTGTTTCATTGAGAGAAGTGAACGTTTGCTGGTGTGAAATGACATTAAATTCTGCATTTAAAAATTATTAATTCGCCCGCAACAAATGTCGCAAGGAAAAATATGCTGCAGAGGTTTGGAATATGTGTCCCCTCTAATATCTGATACTCAGTGTCATGTATTTGTAGATATTTGAATACTTTTCTGATCTGCTGTAGCAATATTTTCAGCTCTGCAATGCGTCGTACAACATAATATGAAATCCATTATGTGACTTCAGTAGACATATCTTTTCCTCTTCAAGAACATCAATATGTCATCATTGTACTACTCTTCTGCCTTCGATTTTGGTTTAGGTGATTAACTGTAGCAGCTATTTCGTACTGTTTATCATTGAGTAACATAAGAACTTTATTCGAAATTGCAATAGATCAAACTTAGTTTTAACTATAACATGCTTGTACACTAACTACTTGAGTACAACATAAGCGTCACTCAGTGTATCCCATATTGTGATGTGCTCATATTTCCAACAAACCTACACTATACTGTATGTTAATTACGTGTGGTCCCAATGATACGGTGACATGGCGTCTATTGGCTGCGCCTTAACCTAACCCGGTATTCCTACAGTTTAAAGTGGAATCCGAACCACGGAAGCGTTCTGCCGTACTTCATATTACACTGTAAGCTGTGCCAGAGGTGAAGGTCGGGTTAATTGCCCATGAAAATCCCCACCAAGACAGGGATTCGAACCGGGGACCTTTCGATCGCCAGTCAGACACCTGAAACACTGTACTACATTTCATCATACAAACGTTACACGAAAATAATTGAAGCTATCTGGGAAAATTATTGAGTTTTCGTGAACATGAACTATGTGTGTCAACAACATCATATTATTTCTATAAGAATTAAATTAATTACTTAATTCGCTACTTAACTATGGTGAAATTCCATTTAGGTTCTGAAATAATGAAGAAAGTGTTCAACCGAACTGTAACTGCTTTTTGTTGCACGTGCCCACCAATGAGTTCATTATTTTCTACAGAATTTGTTTCTGTGCCAACTCGTATAACAACGGTGCCGCATTGCCTTCATGAATTGGTTTTAAATAATTAATATAGAAATGGGAAACTCTCTTTACATTGTTCATTGAAAACAGAAATCGTTGTTTACTATACGACTCAGATACCAAAGAAAATTGAACAAACTCCCGCCAAAAACTGCTGTTTGCCCTGCTAAGTTCTTTCAATAATAGTTGTGGAATTTCCTTAAAGTTCGTCTCCACAAAACCAAGTTTTTATTTGCCCAAACGATTAAAAACAGACAAATTGAAGTTTTACAGTTTGTGTTATTTCACCGAGCGGGGCGGTGTAACGGTTAGCGTTCTCGCCTCGCATTCGGGAGGACGGCGGTTCGAATCCCCGTCCGGGCATCCAGATTTGGGTTTTCCATGGTTTCCCAAATCACTCCAGGCAAATGCCGGGATGCTTCCTTCAAAAGGCCATGGCCGAATTCCTTCCCATTCCTTGCCCCCATCCTTGCCCCCCATCCTTTCCCGTCTCTAAAGACCTCGATGTTAAAAAGAGACGTAAAGCAGTTAAAAAAAAAAGTGTTATTTCATGTTAGTGAATGAAAACACTCTGATATGAAGCCAATAAATGATATTTTATTAACTTAAGATACGTAAAAAAATCCACTTTAAGTGCAGGAAATATTAAATCCAGTGATATTTTAACACTTTTCTGATCTGCTGTAGCAATATTTTCGGCTCTGCAATGCGTCGTACTAGTTAACCTCAAAATACGAAATGAGCGTTAATATTTGGAAGTTCTCACTTTTCATTAGCGTTCAAATTTAAGGGGTGCATTTCAGTCCATCCATCACTCTACAATATAATATGAAATCCATTATGTAATTTCAGTAGATATATCTTTTCCTCTTCAAGAACATCAATATGCCATCATTGGACTACTCTTCTGCCTTCGATCTGGGTTTAGGTGATTAACTGTAGCAGCTATTTTGTACTGCGTATCATATGAGTAAGGTACCTAGTTTTTCTGCTTTTTATAGTATTCTCTATTTTTTGTTGTTTATTCGTTTGTGATCCTTGCTTTCAATTGTATTTGGAAAGAAAAAAACTTACGAGACGTAGCATCTGTCAAATCGCAATGTCAAGCTAAAATCGAAATCAATATTTGTTAAGGTTTTTTTATAAGTTTTTATTCGGCATTTTATTTCCAAATCTGAAGAGTAGTTTTCAGAAAGCTAGGTTCGCAGGCTATGTTATTAAATTGAATAGGCTCTATGTTTAGACTGAATTAGCTCTTTGGAACCATGAATTTCTTTGTCTTTGTGTTGATACTAAGCCCCATTCTATACAGATTCGAAAAGAATAGTGATGACAGAGCTCACTGGGTAACCTTGTATCCGAATGATACCTGTATACTATAAAAATCTGTAAGGAGGTTGTGTTCCTGCATCACGAAAGAACTGTTGAATAGATTCTGATGTGTTTCAGCAATTACCAAGCGTGGTAAGTGAGCGTAAACGCTATGACCTCGCATTCCGAAGGATGCGGGTTCGAATTGCCGTCTGGCCATCCAGATTTACGTTTTCCATGGTTTTACGAAATCACTCCAGACGAATGCCGGGATGGTTACTTCAAAAGGCCATTGCCGAACTCCTTACCTTTCCTTACCCCCTATTCCTTTCCCGCCTCTAGTGACGTCGACGTCAACGAGGCATAAAGTCTCAAAAAAGTTTTCACAGTTTTCAAGCTTAGGGACTAAACACAAATTATGAAGCAGACGCTATGCCTGGATATTAAAATATGTTCTAAGGTTCAAAATTTTTGCTTATGATCTGATATACCCTGTAAAGCACTGAAACAACTGAATTAGACGAGGTTTCCGCACATTAATCCTTTAGAAACCGACTTAGAATCTGAGTTTTGTGTCATTATGCTCCATCAACTGGCGCCAGAGCCCAAAGCTAAAATTTGCTCTCATCATTAAACATTTTAACGTGTAATATGGCGTAAGTTGAAACTACGTATTATGTTTTGGCTGGGTTATCACATTTTGAATCCACAGGATCATGCTTAATATCTGAGATTGTATCACCAAGCCACCTGGTTTGACAATGGGGCAAAAAATTAAAATCTGATCAAAACATTAACAAAGAAATACTTGTGACACTATACAAATGTCATCTACTGGTTCTTTCAATAACTATCGGGTAATCAGTATTTTAGGTCAATAGATGCGAGTTAGTGATGGTTAATGCCATCCGAGAAAACCAAAGATGATAATTTACAAATCAACGACAAAAGGAACGCGTGCTTCTCCGGACCACGTCGACGAAGCAAAAGTTTGTTTTAAGTAAACATATAAAATGTTTGGCTGATTAATTCTGCCACTAGCTTATACGATTGCGGAACAAGTGAAAATAGAACTTCTTCAACACACTGGTGAATTCCTTTTTCTTCAAGCGTTAGAAACATGTTTTGTCATGTTGTCCATTTGACCACGTGAGCATGATTAATGATGAGTGCTTGAGAACTCTATCGGTAAGGTTGGAACGTAAAGGAGTCGATACAAATTCACTTTTAGGAAGTGAGTTTTACAGGTGTTTTATTAGCTTACGGAATGTTGGTCTTTCAAAAATAATTATTACGGAGGGGTAGCCCATGAAGTTAATAGGAGCAACATCCGCTGTGCTCCCCTCGTAACGCATCCGGACAGGGAGACGCCTTGCATTGTACTATGCCCCTCATTATGCCTGACTTAATGCTCACGTTCTTCAACCGGACGCGTGTTGGCTGCAAGCAGGGGCATAGCAAGCAAGCTATACTGTGCTTGTGAGGCATCACCCAACCTAGAAGGAGTTTTTTTTTTTATCCTCTAAACATTTTCCTTATTGTGGCACTGAAAGAAGGTCCTAAATCTAATCTTAAACAACAGCTTCTGGCTCTGAGAAGTGTCATGAAATTTATTTTTATTACATTATTATCTTTGGCGAAAACAAAATTCTTCTTGGGACTACATTAATTCCTTCCTACGATTTGGGTGCACGGCAGTGCATCTGCCAAGTCGAGTCAACAGCGGCACTGCCTACCCTTTTATCGAAACGATTCGGGCCATTTTTGAACCTCAATTTCTTCGGTCTTATTCATGCTACATATCTCAAATTTCTGTTGTGCATAGTTATCAGCAATATTAGCAAACGTATTAAATTTTATTTTGTTACTATTCTTAGTTCGGATGTTATTCGGATGCAAACTTCAGCGATTTTGTCACTCACTGACTGACTGATGAACATCAAAACTCTAAGCCACTTCCCGTGGCCGTAAAAAGCTGAAATTTGGTATACAGATACCATTTTACCCACATATTATAACAAAAGTCTGAAACTCGTAAATTTCCATATACCTACCACCTTACGTACCACTAACATGAAATCGCTTTCTACCCATAAATACCTTATATACCTCATATTTTCACTGTGGAGTGAGCTTACTATGTTTAACTAATGTTTTAAATTTTACTTCTTTCCTTTTCTTACTTTGTAAGTTATTGAAATTCAAAATTTTATTTCGGCACAACACCACGACATAAAAATTCCACTAAACTTCCAGTGATCCTAGAAGCATGTAATTTAGTACACATATATGGTTTCATCCCTAAATCATAAGAAAAATCTGATATTGGAGTTTTCTCCCGTATTTATTTAATTAAAATCCAAATATGAAAAATTGTAACACATATTTGCGGCTTAATTACGTTGCTCCGGATGAAGTTATAAACCTGAGATTTCTGTACTGTATAGAGGCAAGCAATTTTAGCCAAAACCTTAAATTTCAATTTGTTCCTTTGGTTAGTTTGAAAGTAACTTGTTATTATTTGAGGTGGTAGTTAAACCAGCGGCAATGTTAATTGCTCGGCTACGACGCACATTGTTTTCAGAGAGTGGTGCATTGTTGGTATTGTATATTGATGTCTTAAATTCTGAAATGTTATTATTCATCAATTTTCAAATGGAATAATTATATTTGAAAGGCGATTCAGAATAAGCGATAAAATTACAAAAAGAAATGAGATCCCACGAAAACAATTCTTATAAAAATACGCCAAGTCTCGTGTTCAGGTAGTGACAAAAAGTTATGAGATCTCCTTTTATGCCAAGTCTACACTTTACAGTGTATATTCACTTCACTTTGTGAAACAGAATGGTGTTCGGTTTCATAGATCGTTTATTTAGGATAAAAAAATCTGATGACTTTGTCATTATGCAAGTCTTAATTTTAGTGAAACTGAGGGCATAATATATACTTGTAAAATTCGAAAAAGAGCAAGGGAAATCTTGGCTTTTAAGCATTTATAAGTTTGATAAAGCAACACATTTAAGGTATTTATATAGGTTAATTAAAACATTGCCTTTTTGTCACAACCTGAACACGAGACTTGGCCTATTTTTAAAAGAATTTTTTTGTGGGATTTCGTTTGTACCTGAAGGATTACGGAAAGACGGAAACCGATCAAAAGTAAACGAGGTTTCTGAAAAAAGAAGTGGGATATTTAAACGCATGTTTATGTGACAACAGCGCCTAATTAGGACGAGTGTTTAACGTGATAAATGTTGCAATCTTTTTTCTACAGATCTTCTTGTACTAATTATCACGATGACTGAACAGAAGGTTCACGCGTTCATTGTGCAACGCATAAGTATTAATAACGGTTTACATCCATCTATGGCAGCTAAAAAATAAAACTTTTTTTTGGAATAAGCGCTTTGTTTTATTATACCATCATCGGTGCCAGTTTTTTTATATTACATTATAGTTGGGAACTACTCCATCAACTTTGTTTTCCTGCTTTCTGAGTAGCACGCAGTTCCCAACTAAAATGTAATCAATACCGAGCGTGGTATGTGAGTGGTTAACGCTCAGGCCTCGCATTCGGGAGGACGCGGGTTCGAATCCCCGTTAGGGGATCCAGATTAGGGTTTTCGGTGGTTTCCCCAAATCGCTCAAGGTGAATGCCTGGATGCTTCCTTTAAAAAATCCATGGCAGAATTTCTTAACGTTCCTTGTCCCAAGTCCCATCCCATCTCTAATGATCTCGACGTCGACGAGGCGTAAAGCCATAAGTAATAAAAATAAAAAAAAAAAAATAAAAAACGAGCATCACACAAATTTAAAACCTTATTCATGAAAACAATCCATTATCCTTTCATATAATGAGTGCAATAACTGGCGTAAGTTATGGAAATGTTCAATCAGTCATTAAAAACGAGTTACATTTACACAAAATCGTATCAATGCGTAGCTCAAAATGTTGGCTGAAAATCAAAAAACTGTAAGGGCTCATTAGATTTTGGAGAACGATACATCAGAAGAAGATTCATTTTTGATTCGTATTTCAAATGCAATCTCGCAGTTGAAACGGCGTGCAAAAGCTCCGGTAAAGGCGAAAACACATTTGCTTGGTGGCAAGGATTTTAGAATTGTCATTTAGCATGCAAACGCGTTGTGTACGTCGATTTTCTGTTTAAACTTTGATATATTAACACCGTATCCTACTGTGAATTCTCGGTCGAAGCTAGTGAGGTCGATCGGGCCTATCCCCTGCGTTGGGTTTCAGTACCATAACGCTCAGCCCCACACTGCTGTTGCTTCGGAAACTAAACTATAAGATCTGCTCCAAGCCTTGGATACCAGAAAAGAACTAATAAGAAAAGCTACAAAAATTACAGACATAATATCCCTAATGACCACTTTTTCAGAACCAGACACAAAAGCCATCAACTCAATACACAAGTACGTTGTAAAAACCAAGAACCTAATATAAAGTCATTATAATAAAGAAAACTAATAACTAAAACATAGCATCCCTACCCTCTGCTCCTGACGAGATTAGCCTAAAGAAATAAATTTTCAACTAGGGGAAGGTATAAAACTTGATGTACAGTTGTCTACATACAAGTCCACCAAAATGAAAAAATATGTGTACACGGTAATGGAGGCTATGTAGGAAGGTAAGTTTCAACTTTTTTTTTTTTTTGTAAAATATTTATCTTGAAATTCTTCTTCTATAAGTGTCACACCCGTGAACGAGTATAGGCGGTAGTCATGGGGAAGTTAATCCTTAAATGGGGGAAATGACTTAGGGTGAATTCCCGTTGCCTTCATAAGTGTAATTGTGAGTGTGGATGACTGAGATGATGTGAAGTGTAGACTGTTGTTTGTGTTTTGGATGAGAGATGAGAGCAATGAGAGGCTGAAACCTGGTGCCGGCCCATTCAGGCCTACTCTTCCGAAAGACCGAAAAATATCAGAGGAGCCGCCAAGCTTAACGTCCCCATCCGACGGACGAATCACCATTAACAGTATCGCGTGCCATCACTCCACACGCACTGCGGAGAGGTTTGGGATTTACCGCAAGTCTTTTGTGCACCATTTAGTGATAACGAATTGTACATTTCCATCTCTCCCACCCTGCCGATGGTGATAATTGTACCTGTTATGTCGCTAGTGGCTTAACACATCTGTTGCATGAAGGTAATTATTCATCCATAACTATCCTGCTATGTGGTCAATGGGTTTAAATATCAACCATCCTGTTAGAAAAAAATAAACCTACTACCTTAATTGCCAGACACAAACACTACGCAGCTGGGTTAGTGAATTCGACTGTAGCAGTAGAGAAACTTCAAAATTTCTTCTCGATGTCAGTAAAAATTGTTAAAATAAACGTTAATAAGGGGGCATCCATAAATTGCGTGAGGTGAAATGAGGGGGGGGTCCGGCGAAATCTCACCAGATCTCACCAAGGGGGAGGGGGGGGTCAACGGAAATCTAACGTGAGATTTTTTAAAATTGGGCAGGACTGTAGAGCTAAAAAAAAAGGTCTACAATTGACGCGAAAGTCGGTTTTTGGGTGGTATTTGGCTGAAAAGTGTGGGTGAGACCTTAAATAAAAAAAAATCCAAAATCTCACCAGAGGGGGGGGGGGGGGGGTCCGAAAATCCGGAAAAACACCTCACGTAATTTATAGATGTCCCCTAAGGATACGGGAAGAAAACAACAGCCAGGTTATGATCCACGCGCTGGAAAATGTTTTGCAGGAGACAAAAAGTAATTAGACACCTCTGAATACAGGTAAATCAGCATATCAGTTCACTCTTATGGCCGCCATCTGTTGCAGGCTGGTGTGGAATTAGTTGAGAAGGAAATGGCATGAGATACGGAGCTATCGGACTTCGATTAAGGGGTGATTGTTGGCTACCATTTCATTGGGCTGTCTATCCACCCGATTGCGGTGTAGGTTAACAGCCCAAATCAACGGCCGCATTCATCCGGCGTAAGAGGAAGATCAGTGAGCATTCTGCCAATGCTCCACGTTCCATACGACATCCCATTGTCACTGACTGAAAACTCAGAACACTGAAACATAAAATTGTCAAAATAATGTACAACCTATTGCTACCATCTGACAGAAGTTCCATGCAGCAATAGAAGTATCGGTAGCCATTGGAACACTGCGAACAGAGGCTCATTGTCTTGGATATTTTGAATAGCAGCTGCACGTATGCCTCACATCACGACAAGTAATAAAGATCGGTGACTCATGTAGTGTTTGGACCGTCGCAAATTGGCCACTGGAGCAGTTGAAATTGGTTCTGTGGTGTGATGGGTTGAGGTTTGCATTATTCCGGTCTACTGGACGTGTATGGGTGTGACTTCCGCCCGGCGTACGGCTTCTGTTGGAGTGCATAGTACCAACTAGGTGACTGGATGATTAAGGTGTGATGGTTTGGAGCTGTTTCATGGCCTACGGCTTAGGTCCGCTGGTGTTGTCCGTGTTATCATGAACACAGAAGCCTATTGCAACGTTCTGGATTGTAAAATTCTCCCAATATTGTGGTGGTATTACGGAATGGTCACATATTACTTCCAGGATGACAATACCAGTGCCATGTTTCAAGGGCTACTAAGTGGTGCGCCGGCAACAATGTTCGCCGATTAGACTGGCCCTACCAGAGCTGTGACCTCAACCCCATATAACATCTTTTGGACGAATTAGATCGTAGGATGAGGGCTCGTAAGAAATTGATTAGCTCTTAAAATGGTTCCAAGAATAAAGGCGCCGAATTCCTGTGCGAACACTTGTAGAGAGCGTATCACATTGGCTTCTATTATAGCAGCAAGACGTGGCCGTATGATATTTTAACGGTGTGTCAACCACTGAGGAAAACATTGTGGACAGGTGTCCAATTACTTTTTGATAGATATTGTACAAGTGACACATTCTTCTAGTAATAAGATCCCAACCCTATCTGCAATTTACGTGTGTTACGGTAAACGTGAACGTAACTTTCGATCTGAAATATATTTTGGTTCGCCATTCTTAAACCATCACAAGTAAATTCAGAAGCGGTATGAGTAATGATTGCATTTTGTATTACAAGAACCAGAGATACACCACGTGCGGAAATACTTGTTGCCTGTAGTAATTTGATGTACAAGGGAAGGAAAGAACATGGGAAGGAAGTAAGGGAGAAGAAAGAAACAAGGAAAGAAAGAAATGGACAAACGAATGAAACAAAGAGGAAATCAATTGAATACATCAAGCTCCCGAACACTTGAGGTGTCTAGGAGGTTATGAACCCATGTATTTAATTAGTTTAATGTCAGAGCGCTGTTTGCACAGAGATGGAGACAATAATTAGAAAACAAAACTGTGATCATAATATTTGTAGTACAATTAATATATTTATAAAAACATTAATGAATTATGCAGATGGTTGCATCTGAATTACCCGGTTGAAGAAGCATGGCACAGGTGAAACATCACCGGATTTATTTATTTGTCGTATGGATAAGCAACTAATGTAATACGTATAAGTATCTAAAATATATACAATGACAAGAACGTTGTTAGCATTCTCAAACTGATGTCCAGTTGTTGCAGCAATTCTGTGAAGGAATTTGTAGCACTGAAAATATCTTGAAAAGGCTCATCGTACATCCTTAGACGACATTCACACTCTGGGAAGCAGCTCCGCAGTCACAGACAGGAGAATCCTGAAGTCCCTACCTATAGAGCATGGCGTTAAATTTGGTGTGGCCTGTTCTTAGGCGATTTAGTTTGATTAACTGGTCTCTCTTCAAATGGAATCCTGGAAGTCCAGTTGTAGGATCTTCAATATCTGGATGTTCCACAGATACAAAACTAAACCTCATATCAACTGCATCACTCTGCCTGCCAACCGTGACGTCATCTAAAGGTACTATGCAAAATATAAACAAATTGATCCTTTGGCCGATTGCTGGCTGCCAGTGGTCACCTACCAGCTGTGACGTTATTTTCCTTGATGAACAATTTGAATTTTCTGGCACCGCAAGTGACGCGGTTCTCCCGCCATAAATAAACCGGACGTCTCACTGGGACAAGATCCTTCTGCTTCAAGTATATACGATAAACTTTGTCTGAGGGATTGAAGCGCAGTTTATAAATTGATTCACATATCACTGATCGTTTGAGGAATTATTGATACATATCAACGTAGGGTAAACTGCAGAAGGGAAAAAATGTTAAGGATAAACTCAACGTATTAAAAAGGTGAAATAATTTCCACTGAATGGGAAAAGTAAATCTGATTCTTTTCGAAGTAAAGTTGCCAACAGGCAGAGATATGAACACTCGTAATGACATAAAACTGGCAGTATATTTCGGAAAAGTTCTTGGCCTCTACCATTGCTGGCTATGAAATACGTAGGTTATTTACTGTGAAGTTTTATTGAATTTAGCGAGTTATCACACGCTATAACCAGTCTTTATAAGTTTCTTTCCTGCTAACATTTTGTAAATTTAAAGACTATTACAATATATAACAGTCTATCGTTGAATTCGAGAACGTTTTAGTCCTCCTTGATATTTATCCCTTCGTGTTTTAAAGACATGAGTGTACTAAAAAAACATTCCTGTTGTCTTTTTTTGTATGCTTTACGTCTCTCAACAGCGAGGTTTTTAGAGACGGGAAAGGATGGGGGCAAGGAATGGGAAGGAATTCGGCCATGGCCTTTTTTAAGGAAGCATCCCGGAATTTGCCTGGAGTGATTTGGGAAACCATGGAAAACCCAAATCTGGATGCCCGGACGGGGATTCGAACCGCCGTCCTCCCGAATGCGAGGCCAGAACGTATCCGTTACACCACCACGCTCGGTATTCCTGTTGTCGTTCCTTATGAGTGATATAAATGCAAAATCACAAGTTATTACCTTTTTTATGAATCTCGCACTTACTTGGCGTAAGTAGTGTAGTGACCAAACAACTAATTTGCCTTTACAGGTGGCAACAATTTCAAAAACAGAAAAAAAAAACTAAATTCTGGGTTAAGCTGTTTAAATTATTAATGACAACCAAAGATAATCCTATCTGGCCTGA